>CM069603.1:9372500-10572500 GCA_035771175.1 Paratinospora sagittata
TTGACTACCAACACTTGACACCATAGGAGAGGGAGCTGGTTTAGCTTCTAGCATATTAGTTCTTGCCAATAGATCCTGAATATATTTGTGCTGAGAGAGATGTAAGCCAGTTGGAGTGGTGGCAACTTCTATGCCTAGGAAATAATGGAGAGGTCCAAGATCTTTGAGAGCAAAGCACTTGCTCAGTTGAACGACCAATGCATCAATAGCTGTAGCACTGTTTCCAGTGATGATAATATCATCAACATATACAAGAACATATAACACAACATGAGGAGAAAAACTGCAAAACAAAGAATTGTCAGATTTGCAGGAAGTGAAGCCAAGTGATGCGAGAGTGCTCTTGAATTTATCAAACCAAGCCCGTGGTGCTTGTTTAAGACCATATAAGGATTTGTGTAGTTTACAAACAAGCTGAGAATTGACAGCATCCTCAAATCCGGGTGGTTGAGACATATATACTTCCTCCTCAAGTGTGCCATTCAAGAAAGCATTGTTAAAATCCAGTTGACGCAATGACCACCCATTGGAGACAGCTACTGATATAATCACTCGAACAGTTGAAGGTTTAACCACAGGGCTAAAGGTCTCAGAGAAATCAAAACCCTCTATTTGGTGGAAGCCCTTTGCAACCAATCTGGCCTTGTATTTAAGGAGAGAACCATCAGGATTCCTTTTGAGTTTAAAAACCCATTTGCAACCAATAATTTTCCTACCAGGAGGAGCAGAAACTAGGCTCCATGTATTATTGGATTGCAATGCTTGAAACTCATCTTGCATAGCTTGAAACCAAGCTGGGTGTGCCATAGCTTGCTTGACAGAGGTAGGTTCAGTAGTATCCAAATGTGAGAGCCAAACCTTAGGCTTAAAAATACCAGATTTTCCTCTAGTTACCATAGGATGTGAATTCACTATATGAGGTTGAAAAGGAGGAGAAGGAGAGGAGATGTGAGGAGCTGAACTGGAAGTGCAAGGATCTGACTCAGGTCTTAGATGCTGAACAGGGGAGAAGGAGGAAGAATCAGGAGCAGCATTACCAATGACAACATCAACATTGGATTGTTCAACAACTAAAGAATGCAAGGACTTCACAACAACTGGAGGAAAAAGGGGAACATAACCACTTGATGTATTCAAATCAGTCTTCATTATGGATGAAGCAAATGGAAACACTTTCTCATTGAAAACAACATGTCTCACAACAAATATTCTCCCATCTGATCGAAGACATTTATATCCTTTTTGTTGACTGCAATATCCAAGAAACACACAAGAGGAGTTTCGATACTCAAGCTTATGATGTTGGTAAGGCCTTAGATAAGGGTAGACAAGACATCCAAACACCTTGAGTATAGAGTATTCAGGTTCAAGTCCATACAAGCACTTATAAGGTGATTTACCACACAAGACAGGTGTTGGCATTCTATTAATGAGATAGATTGCTGTTTGAAAAGCCTCATCCCAGTACTTTAAAGGCATGGAAGATTGGGATAAAAGACTCAAACCAGTCTCCATAACATGCCTATGCTTCCTTTCAATTAAACCATTCTGTTCATGTGTATAAGGACAAGAGTGTCTAAAATGAATACCATTGGTTGCAAGGTAAGGAGCAAGAACCAAGAATTCCCGACCATTATCTGTTTGAAGTACTTTGATTCTTGTAGAAAAACGGAGTTCAACTTGTGCTTTAAACTGAAGAAACACTCGATATACATCAGCCTTGGAATGGATAGGAAATAGCCATGTGTATCTGGTATAAGCATCCAAGAAACTAACATAGTACTTGAAACCATTAGAGGAGGTCATAGGTGTTGGACCCCAAACATCTCCAACAATCAGTTCTAGAGGTTTAGTATAGGTTGTTTTAGACAAGGTAAATGGTTGTTTATGAGATTTGCTAACTTGATAATCATGACAAACAAAAGGGGAAACAACAATAGATTTAATGTTGGTTTTATTCAAAAGAGATTGTACAACTTGTAACGAGGGATGGCCAAGACGTAAATGCCACAACAGAAAATCAGACTTATTCTTACTTGACACATCAGCAGGTAAAGTATTACTAGACAAACAAGAGGACAGGACAGACTTTGTATTAGAATTGCTATGCTTGTTGCAAGGAGAAGACGAGACTGAAGAATTCAGGTTTTTAGAACTTGATAGTGGCTGAGGCAAGAAAGTGGAATGTCCAGTATGAAGAGGAAGGTGAAACTCATACAAGCCGTTGTTAAGGACACCTTGAAGAAGAACCTTCTTCGTAGCTCGATCCTTCACAAGACAAGAATTAGCATGAAACTCAATAAACACCTTGTTATCATTCACAAATTTAGACACACTAAGTAGGTTTTTTGTAATCTGAGGAATGTGCAAGATGTTTTTAAGAAGAAATGTACTATGAGCAGACTTGGCAAGATTAGAACCAATAGAGGAAATAGAGAGGCCAACACCATTACCTACAAACAACTTTTCCTTACCATGGTAATCAGTTTTGTTTAAGAGGTTTCCAGCATCTGGAGTGCAGTGATCAGTTGCTCCACTGTCTGGAAACCAAATGGAATCTGGTATTGAATCAGATCCTGCTGTCATTGCTGCCATATTACCTTGACTTACACCACCAGCTCCTCCAAAAAACTGAACATTATTTTGAGACTGTAAATTCTGTGGCTGAAACGTTTGATCAAACCTGTAATAACACCTAAGTGCATTGTGGCCTGATTTGTGACAAATCTGACAGGGAGGTCGATTGCCATTGTTTCTTCCTCTTCCTCTGCCTCTTCTTCCTCCATTTGAATATCCTCTTCCACCATTGCTACTGTTATTGAAACCTGACTGAGTATTGCCTTGAACCTTTCTGTTCATAGCAACATTAGCACTCATAGAATCAACCTGTGAATGTTGTTCTAATCTTGCTTCATGTGTAAGTAGCAATGCTGAAATTTCAGGCATGGTGTAGCACTGCGGCATGGAGGTGATAGGTATGACAAAACTATCATACTCTGGTCCCAAACCACTAAGAACTGCCATCACTTTATCATCATCTTTAAGAGCTTGGCCGGCAAAAGCCAAAGAATCCATAATACTCTTCTTTTTCATAAGATATTCAGTCATTGGAGTTCCACCTTTCTTCACGGTTTGCAACTGAAGCTTCAGCCGCATCACATTAGCCTTAGATTGAGATGTGAACAAGAGTTCAACATTCTTCCATGCTATACAAGCTGTTGTACAACCAACAAGTTCAGGAAGAAGTTCCTGACTTATTGAAGACAGGATCCAACATAACAGGATCTGGTCCTGTTGTTCCCAATCAAGAAATGCCTCATTTGATGTTCCATCATTATTCAACTTATCTGGAGGCAACACCAATGGATCAATGAAAGATCCCAATCGATTGCCTTTTATTGCAGCCAGAACTTGCTGACGCCACAACAGATAGTTGCTGTGATTCAACTTGACATTCAATTCAAGTTTCATTGGGGTGAGAAACCTTGAACCACCATTGTTGAAGCTAAGCGTAGCTCCTTGATGAGCAGCAGACGAACTGGAATTTGCCTGCTCTGATACCATATTTGATTATCAACTAATCTAAGTTTACCAAGAATCTTTAAGAAAAGATAAAGAAGATACAGAAAGAAATGAAGAACAGAGTGAAGAAAGATGAGAGAAAATATCTTTTTCATATCTGAATTACATGCTCATAGGTTCTATATATACTGTACACAGTAACAACCTATTGGACACATGTCCTGCATCTATTGGACTTTAATCATAACAGAATAACTACTTTAACAACCTCTCATGCATCCTCTCCTTCTAGAAGCTTTGAGAAGCTTCAAGTGACTGAGTGTGTAGGGGCTGATTCTTATTCCTAACATCAACATCTTCAATTCTCTCTTAATCATATGGTCATTGAACCTGCACCAACGCCACTGCAACCTCATTCTAGGGAAAAATTTGATTATTGAACCAGAATTAGTTGGTTTCTGTAACCGAATACTTAAAGAAATTGAATATTACTTCAGCAATGAGAACTTGGTGAAAGATAATTATTTGAAGAGGAAGATGGATGGAAAAGGTTGAGTTTCGGTTCAGCTTATTGCAGAATATTATTTCAGGAGTGTTGAGAGGATGACACACAATGTTGTATTGATACTTAAAGCATTGAGAACCTCGCAAGTTGTTGAAGGGCAAGGGGCTAAATTGCGTAGACGTGGAGATTGATCGAGATATTATTTTGGTGAACAAATATCATATCAAATAATTCTAGTAAATTTGAGTGGTTAATAACATCGATAATAGATCATCTTTTGTGGTTCATACGTAATCATGTAATTTATATATTAACTGTATCCTCTCATTTTATTTTTTATGCATACATCTGTTAGTGGATAATTAGATTTTGAGTAATAGATGGTTTATCTTGTGTGAATCATATGGGATGATGTAATTTATATATAATTATATCCTTTTAATTATTTATTTATTTTGTTTTGTATTATTATTATTATTGTTGTATTTGCTTCACTCCACCATAATGTTTGATGATTTATTTAGATAATGGAAGAAATATCGAATGAGGAGCTATCTAACAATGATGCAATGGTAGGAAATGGTGAAAAATCAAACTGATATAAGAAAAAATATTAGAAGAGCTAACGGGGAAACTAGTCAAGGAATATATATATGAGGTCGATCATTTAGTATTGAAGATATTAAGAGTTTTACAACTAATGGGGAAACTAGTCAACGAATATATATATGAGGTTGATCATTTAGTACTGAAGATATTAAGAGTTTTACAACAAGTATGCTCAATGCGTAGGTTTTGGTACAAAGATTAGAGGTACATAGAGAAACGAAAAATGATGAAAAAATAGGCAAAATTTAGCATGTGTTAAAGAAAGTAAATGTGATCGACAGAAGAAGAACAAGTACGTAAGCACAATTACATCAAAGTGTAATTGTAAGGCTCAAATAATTGTTAGGCTTATGCCAGATGATTTGTTGCACTTGATAAATGCAAAAATTGAACACAATCATTTGGTTAGCCTGCAAAAGACAAGATTCTTTTTAAGCAACTGAATGTTAAATCCTCAGGTAATGAAACAACTTGAGATAAATGATGAAGCAGGAATCTTATTAATTTTCAAAGTCATATCTTACATTTGCTAAGAGAGTTGGAGGTTACGAGAACATGGAATTTGGAGAGAAGGATGAAAGGAATTATCTAAAAATAGTTAAGAGATTAAAACTTGGTGTTGCTGATGTAGAGGCGATACGTTTATACTTTATGTATAATCAAAAGAAAAATCTCAATTTCTTTCATGTGATGGATATAGATGATAAAAGTCATGTAAGACATTTTTTGGGTTGACGCTAGGTCAAGGACCTTGTATCATTATTTTGGGGATGTTATTTCATTTGACACTACATATTTAACAAACAAATATGACATGTCATTTACTTTATTTGTTGGAGTTAATCATGTTGGCTTGATGACCCTCACCCTCTATACTTTTGATGGTTCCAAACGATAGTTTATGTTATTGAACTTGTGTGTTGAGTATGTTTCAGTTTAACATATAATAAGTCTTGAGATCAGAGACAGAGACAGTATACTCACCAAGTTTAGATCAAGATTGAAGTTTCAGAAGCAAGACTTGAAGCACAAAAATCAAGGAACTTAAATGTGCAAATAAGGCAAGTCAACTGGAGTCAAGATGAAAGTCAACCAAAGATCAAAAGCAAAAGAACAGAATGTCTTAAAACATCGTAATTGCTTTAGATCTCTCTAGGTTGTAGGTTTCTTTCAATGTTGATCAGCCACTTGTCTTTATCGTGTTTTTCACCAAATCAAATTGCACTTCTATATTATGAAGAGTTTTCAAAAGATTTTTACTTTCTGATTCTACTTGAAGATTTAATCTTGATCCAAATGGGTTCCATTGTTTTATCGATCATGGAACTTAAATGGTATTCTGGACATGTATATGTTTCCCAAGAAGCCATGGAATGCATCCTCCTTTGTGCAACGCACTCCCATAAAAAAATACATCTCCTTTGCCTCTGACAAGCTGGAACGCACTCCAACAGGGAGAAACACATTTCAGGCATAAGACAAGAGTGTGCATAACTCTCAGGTCTTGCGGAACGTGTTCCAATTGTGTGAAATGCGTTCTAACTGTACAAACCTCAATTCTATGTGTTTTTGCCTCGAGCCTTATGGAACGCATTTCAGGAATCTAAAACGCGTTCCAGCTGGGTTGAGAAAAATATGACATTTTTGTCTTGGGTCTTGTGGAACGCATTCTAGCTTTCTGAAATGCGTTCCAACTGGTTTGTAAAAATACATTATTTAGCGCACTCCAGCAACCTGAAACGCACTCCAACATATTTTTTCCATTTTTGTTTAATTTTTTAAACTTGAACAACTATTGTGGGCCATTGATTTCACTAATGCAAGATTAAAACTTCTACTCCTAGCCATTCATAATAGTTTTAGGGTTGTGAAACATGTTTTTGCTATAAAAACAATCATTAACTCTTGTTTTGAAACTAAGAACTTTTATTATCATTCTAAAATTCATTTTGCTCCGCAACAAAACTTTCAAAGGCAACCGCCATTGAAGATTTGAATTTACATAATGACGCACTGAGATTTTGGTATTTCTTCTTTAACAAAGTTTGTTCATCATCTTGAGTTCTATTACATATCTCATTTCTGGTTTGTTTCGAGGTAATATCATTTTGGTTTTTTGAGTTCTTGCAGTGCATGTTTTTCATATTATAGTAGTTGAGAAATCTTGTAAGAGATCATTTAAGATTGCAATTTGTCTTTTCTTGGAATTTGTTCCCTTGTTGAACAAATCTCCCTTTGACAAATTGGTGTATCATTACAATCTAGCAAGTGTGCTAGTTGGAAGATTCTCCTACGGAGGATCAGTGTTTGTATCCGATTTGCTCCTTACCCGTGAAGCAAGATCGATTTAGTAAAGAGTTTAGGAAATCCTGGTCGAGGAGAGTAGGTAGTAGAGGTAGGCTTATTGGGAAGCCGAACCACCGAACCACTATAAATCGCTGTGCCGTTTCGACACTATTGCTTTCTTCATATTCTTGCGCTATTACTTGTTCTCGTATATTAAATATTTGAGAAAGATCCTGAAAAATCCCCCAACACCCAATTCACCCGCCTTTTGGGTGTCTATCAAGTGGTATCAGAACGAGTTTCTCATTGAAAAATATCTAACAATTCTTTTGAGATTATAGCAGGAAATGATATTGTTAGAAGTGTTTTCAAGGAAAGATCATCTTCTCATCGACCACCACTATTTGAAGGAGATAACTATCTCTGCTGGAAAACTCAGATGTGTTTCTATATTAGAGCACAAGGTGTGGAAATGTGGGACATACTGACAAATGGGTTCCAACCACCTACCAAGATCGAGGATGGTGAAATTGTGATGAAGGCAAGACACGATTGGTCGCCTCATGAAAAGAAATTGGAGCAATTAAATGACCAAGTGATCAATATCCTATTTTGTAGCTTGTCGGTTAATGAGTTTAACCGAGTAAGTGCTAGTACAATAGCCAAAGAAATTTGGGACAAACTCAAGATTACTCATGATGGTACCAAGCAAGTCAAGGAAACTAAGTTGAGCATTCTTGAAGAAGCATATGAAACCTTCCAGGTAAAAGAAGGTGAAAAAATCTTTGAGGGCATAACAAGATTCACCAAGATCATAAATCAAATAAAAAATCTCGGTGAAACTTATCCTCAAGCAAAAACAATTGGAAAATTTCTATGAGGACTACCAAAAGAATGGGATCCAAAGGTCATAACCATAGAAGAGGCAAAGAATCTTGGGGAGTACACCTTCGACGAGCTATGTGGATCACTGATGGTACATCAGATGAAACTGAAGGAAAGGGAAAAAGTTGTGCAAAAGGAAAAGGGTAAAACAAAGAAAGATCTAGCTCTAAATGCAACAAAGAATAATGTGGAAGAGACGTCCTCAGAAAATGATACTGATGATGAAGTGGCTATGCTTTACAAAAGACTTAGCCATATAATGAGAAAAAGAGGAAAAGTCGGACCAAGCTCAAGATTTCATAAGAACAAAAAGTTTGGTGCAAAACCAAACGAGTTAATATGTTTCAGGTGTGATAAGCCGAGGCATGTGAAGAGCAAGTGTCCAAACAAGAAAAGAAAAACACCTTCAATGATAGAAGAAGAGAAAAGAAGGTTCTTAAGGCAACATGGGATGACACATCATCCAACGAGCATGAGTCAGAATCTGATGATGAAAAGGGCCATATTGTGTTTGATGGAAAACACAAAGATAAAACTTTCTGACCCTGAAAATTTTGACGACCCTGATAATTTGGTAGATGATAATGATTTTAGTCTTGCGAAATGTCAATTAGACAAGGAAATCATAAAGAATAAAAATATGAAAAAGGCTTTGATCATAGCCTTAGAGGAAATAGAGTCACATCTTGAGAGTAATGATACTCTAGAAGTTAAGCTAGAAAAGGTTAGCGAGGAAAGAGACACACCTAGAAAAAGTGTGGAAGATCTAACGTCTAACGTCTATAGTGACCAAGTTCACTAACGGATAGAAGATGTTTGACATGATGTTGAGTTCATAGAGATGTGAATTCAACAAAGCCAGTCTAGGATATAATGTAAGACATAAACAAAAGACCTATGACCATGTACTGACCAAAAGGCCTATTTGCCACCATTGCAATAGGCAAATACACATTGTAGTATGATGTCTTATTATACACAAGAACAAGGAAATATTAGCATGGATAGAAAAATCCATTTTAAGTGATGCTAACCCTCAAGGACCCAAAAGATTTGGGGTACCAAAATCAAAGATGTTTCATGTGATGTAGGATGGCTCCAAGCATGAATCATGGTATCTGGATAGCGGGGTTGGTCCACCTAAGAGGGGGTGAATTGGGTGAGATGGTCAATTTTAAATTTCTCTTCCAATAACTTAGAGATATACATAAGTGTATTAGAATTGAACGCATAAAGGGAACTCAGACTAAAATGCAAAAGTGAGACACAGGATTTATAGTAGTTCGGCCAAGCCTACGGCCACTACCTTATCTCCCAATTAGGATTTTTTCAATCCACTAACTGATTCTCTTACTGGTGAGAACCAAATTGTTACAACTGCCTTTTTACAGGTTAAAGGCAAACCTATCCTTTCACGGGCTAAGGATGAACCAAATTTCCTTTTTCCGGGATGAGGAGAAACCCATGTTCCTTTTACGGGATAAGGAAGAACCGTGATCCATTTATTGGTTAAGGAACAATCGTTTTCCTTTTACGGGATAAGGAAAAACCGTGATCCTTTTATGAGATAAAGAACAACCTTAATCTTTTTACGAGATAAGGAACAACCATTTCTCTTTTACAGTTTAAGAGATAACATATCCTTTTACAGGTTAAGGACGCACCTATCCTTTTGAGGGATTAGGATGAACCGACTCTCTTTTACAGGTTAAAAGATAACCTACCATGATTTCAATCCTGAAATCTTTAAGTGAACTACATTCACTTGTCCTGATTGTTTCAGTCTAGAAACACACCAGCATTACAACACAATAATGTTGGTTCTAACTGAGTAGAACACTTTACAATTAAGCTCATTACATAACATTACAAAGATATGAAATATGAATACGTAATGCTAAGTTGAAATACACTTACAGTCTTTTACCTTTCAATGTTCGGTATTGCTCAAGTGCAGATTCGAAAAACATGAATGATGTGATATGAAAATCAGTGCTTCATCAAAAATAATATGATACCAAATAAACATTGATTTGAAAATTGAAGGACTAGTATAAATCAAAGACACAAACATTTTTCAAAATAGATATAAAATATAAATATGAAAACTTTTGGTTCAGTGATCAGTAGTTACCGCAACTACTGATATAGTTCAATACAGTACTTAAGATATGAAATCAAGTACAACTGTATTTCTCAAATAGATTTTCAAAGAGAGAATATAAATTAAGCTCAGTATAAAAATCTTTTGAAAACGTAAGGTATCAGTGAAAAATACTTTGAAAGTTTAGATATTTGAAAAACATTTTGACACAGAGTAACTTTCAAAAAGTATTGGCACAATGCAAAATGATTGGCAAGTTGTTTGGTCCTAAGTGCTGGTATTTATAGACTTAGTAGGACATAGCTGTTAAACATTTGAAGTTCAAATAATATGAACGTTTACACACAACGGCTAAAATATTATATGAAAATGGCAACTGCAATTTTCACTAACATTCTGGTTCTTTTTAGATTTCATGAAAAAAGAAAGTTTTCGAAAAACTTAATTCATGTATCATAGGGGATTTCTGATAAGTTTGAAAAGGACTCTGTGCAAAAATCCGTTTTGAAAAATTAGACTAACGTAGTGTACTTGTTCGAACAGTGACGGTTGTTGAATTAACGTCCTGATTCCACAATCAGTGTCCTGATGCACAATATCAACTTTGTCGTTTTGTTCCTTGAGGACGCTCATTATGTATAAGCGTCCTGCTGAACAATGAAGTAAGGGTGCTACTGAATTGTGAGCGTCCTGACTTACTTTGACACTTAAAGGACTTAACCCTGAGGGCGCTAATACACAGTTAGCGTTCTGTTATGTTTGAAAAACAAATATGTGCATGAGGGGGCTACTTTCCTAATAAGCGTCCTATCAGTTAAAAACATAAAACATAATACGAGGGTGCCACAACAATATAAGCGTTCTACCACATTAAAAACATTTCAACAGTAAAACTAATACGCTGAAGGACAATCAGCGTCCTGAAAGTTATTAAGTTGATTCCTAAAAGTGAGGGTGCTTCTATCTAGGTAACGTCCCGATAGTTTATTCAACTTTTAACTATCAGCGTTCTCAAAGATAAACTTTTTGAAAGCTTTAGAAATCTTTCAGTAAGTTGATACTGAATCAGCATCCTGACAACTTCAGAGGTTGACTAGAGGGAGGCCGCTACTTTACAAGTGCGTGTCCTGATTAATCAGTTCAATTTAACCTTGAGCGTTGTCAGCGTCCTAATGAACTATCAGCGTTCTAATTTATCAAGTTCAGGAGAGTGTTGCTAACTCATTACCGTCCTGAAAGACTCTTTAAAAGTAGTTTTGACTCGCAATTAAATATACGATAAATGCGAATAAAAACTCGATAAATTTCAAATTAAATATAGAAAATTAAATCATTTGAAATACCGTAAAACGTATGATCAAAACATTCTAGTATGCAAGTGATTTGTGCATGGTTTCAAAAAACGTTTAAGCAATATCGATTAGAGAAAGATATACCTTAAACACTGTGTATTTCTCATTTCTCATAATCATTAAATCCAACTCTTCATTATGAGATCTTCGATGTGAACTTCGAGCTGAGTTGAATTTCTTGAACGTTGATCGAGTGGTCTTGGAGCTCTTGATCGAATCGTTTGAGCGAAGTGATCTTGACATCAGGATGTAATCGTTGAAGTCCTTTTGATTAAAACAATCTTGATCGTCAGATATGACTTTGAGTTCCTTGATCGAATCATTCTTTGGATTTTTGCTTTCCTGAGGTGCTGGGATGATGAGATCTTGATAAATGCTAGTTAGCACCGAAAAGTACTTTGTTTGTGATCATCAAAATATACTTCATCACAGTATATTTAGGGATGTGCTAAGTGATGAACCACTTAGATTAACAAGCGGGTGTACTAGGCATATGACTGGTGATAGATCAAAATTCCTAAGCCTTACTTATAAAGAGGGAAGAGTTGTCATATTTGGCGACAACAGCAAAGGAAATATCACTGACATCGGAAAAGTAGGTAACAATTCTTTAACCATATCTGATGTTCTTTTTGTTGATGGCCTGAAGCATAACCTCTTAAGCATTAGCCAATTATGTGAAAAGGGGTATGCCGTTTCGTTTGAAGCAACAAGATGTGTTGTAAAGCATGATGATGATAGTATTGCTTTTATTGCTTCTAGAGATAAATATGTGTATGTTATTAATTTTTGTGATATTGGTGATCAAAATGTTTCTTGTTTGAGTGCAATTCATCATAATGATGCATGATTATGACATAGAATATTAGCTCATATAGGTATGGACAACATTTCTAGACTTGCCAAATTTGATCTTGCTCGAGGCATCCCCAAAGGGGTATATCTGAAGGATAGAGTATGTGAACCTTGCCAATTAGGCAAACACACAAAATCCCCCTTTAAGAGAAAAAGTAAGAATTCAAAATGTAGAGCCGTACTTATCCATATGGGATTTGTTCGGACCCACACGTACACATAGTCTAGGTGGAAAATCATATTGATTTGTGCTAGTGGATGACTTCACTAGATTTACGTGGGTTTACTTCCTTGGTCATAAGCATGAGGTATTTGACGTGTTTGTAAAATTCTGTTCTCATGTTGAAAATGAGAAGGGATATAAAATCACTATCATTAGAAGTGATAGGGGTGGAGAGTTTGTTAATAAAAGTCTTGAAGACTTCTGTAACAAACAAGGATACACTCATCACCTTTTAGCTCCCAAAACTCCACAACAAAAAAAAGTTGTTGAAAGGAATAACCGAACCCTTAGGAGATGTGTAGGACCATGTTATGTGAATACAACATGGCAAAATATTTTTGGGCTGAAGCCATAAACACTGAATGTTATGTGATGAATAGGACCATGATTAGAAAAAAATTGAATAAAACCCCGTATGAATTGTGGAAAGGCAGACAGCCTAGCATTGGTCACTTTCGAGTGTTTGGATGTAAATGTTACATCTTAAATGACAAAGAAAACTTAGATAAGCTTGATCCCAAATATGATATAGGCACATTTCTAGGATATTCCTTTCATAACAAGGCATATAGGGTGTTCAAATCATCGAAGACAATTGAAAAATCAATTCATATAAAATTCGATGAAGCAGACCCTAGAGTATTCTTAGATAAGGAAATAGAGAAATTAAATCTTGATTATGATGACGACGATGTCATTTTACCAAGAAAACCCGAGGATCAAAAGACAGGTAAGGACAATAGAATTAACATAGAACCCACTAAGAATTCTAGGTTACTTATAGATTATCCCTCAAATCAAATCATAGGGAATCCGTCCAGAGGATTAACCACCAGAGCATTCCTGAATCAAGATCAAGGGCATGTAGCTTTTGTCTCTCACATAGAGCCAACTAAGGTTGAGGAAGCTCTAGGAGATGAGTTTTGGATATTGGTTATGCAGAAGGAACTAGGACACTTTTTGAGAAACGGAGTGTGAGAACTTGTTCCTAGACCTACTCATCATACAGTTATAAGAACCAAATGGGTCGTTAGGAATAAGAAAAATGAACATGGGGAGATTGTTAGAAACAAGGCAAGACTGGTTGCACATGGGTACAACCAAGAGGAAATAATAGACTATGAAGAAGCATTTTCACCTGTGGCAAGACTAGAGGCAATTCGAACGCTACTAGCCTATGCTTGTTATAAGAACTTCCCACTATATCAAATGGATGTAAAAAATGCATCTTTAAATGGCTTTATAAATGAAGAGGTATACGTGGAGGAACCACCAGGTTTTGAGGATTCTCAAAAACCAAATCAGGTCTATCACCGTCATAAGGCATTATATGGATTAAGGCAAGCTCCCAGAGCATGATATGATAAGCTTAGCTCTTTCCTGTTAGATCATGACTTTAAGAAAGCAAAGTTGGATTCAACCTTGTTCATTAAAACCAAAGATGAAGATATGCTATTGGTGCAAATCTACGTTGATGACATCATCTTTGGTGCCCCCAAATAGATCATTCTGTAAGGAATTTTCATCAATTGACAAAAGAGTTTGAGATGAGTATGATGGGAGAATTAAATTACTTCCTTGACCTACAAATCAAACAAATGAAGAATTGAGCATTCTTGAGCCAATCGAAGTATGCAAGAGATATGATCAAGAAGTTCAAATTTGAGAACTTGAAATCAAGTGACACTTCTTGTGGCTCATCCATGAAAATGGATAAGGATGTATCAGGAAAGTCAATAGACATGAAGTTGCATCGAGGCATGATCGGTAGTTTGACATATCTAACAGCAAGTTGATCGGATATTATGTTTAGCGTATGCTTGTGTGCTCGATTTCAATCTGATCCGAAGGAATCCCACCTTAAATGGGTAAAAAGAATATTAAGATATATAAGTGGGACATTAGACATGATAATTTGGTATAATAAGAATACTTCTTTCGATCTCCGTAGCTTTGTTGATTCCAACTATGCAGGCAGTCTAGTTGATCAAAAAAATACATCTGGCTTTTGCCACTTCTTAGGATGTTCTTTAATTTCTTGGTTCAGCAAGAAACAGAACTTTGTAGCTCCCTCCGAGGCGGAATACGTGGCAGCCAAAAGTTGTTGTGATCGAGTCCTATATATGAAACAACAACTATCCGATTACAAAATTCATGTAGAGTGTGTAGATATCTTCTGTGATAACACTAGTGCAATTAACATCTCTAAAAATCCAATGTTACACTCAAGAACCAAGCACATTCAAATTCGACATCACTTTCTTCGAGAACACGTGCAAAAGAAGATGTCAATTTTATACATATTGACACTAAAGATCAATTAGCCGATATATTCACGAAACCTTTGCCTAAAGATTACTTTGTCTTTATTCGGCGCAAATTAGGCATGTTCATAGAAACAGATCTATGAATGCATTGGCATTGTTTTTCGCATAATTCGAATAACTAATCATGATCATGGAGGTTTCAATCACTTAATTATCATTGATGACAATCATAGGTGATACAAGGGTTATCGAAATGTGTCTCATACCCAGTTTTCCTCAAATAACTAATAAAAAAATTTGGAAAGTCCAAAAATAGGAAAAACTAGTGGAACTCGTTCTAGCTTGGTGGAACGCATTCCACCAAAGCCGAGAAGCCCAACAACAAAAAAAGGGCACTTGGCACACAAACGCATTTCTCCATTCTACCTCACCCCATTTTGCATTTCATTTTTTTCTCGCATACGACGACAGTTTTTTTTCGCAAAAATATTCGTTAGAAAGCTCGCGGTACATTCTCCGATACCTCTACCATCTTTTTCTTCGACTTTTATTGTGTTATTGTCAAGATCTTGCTGAAACTCCTTCGCTTGGCAACTTGAACATCAAGTGTTTGAAGAAATGCCTAGAAGAAATCCTAGAAGGAATACTCGCAATGGGGCCATTCCACTAGGCAATAGTCCATCTAATTTATCATCCGGACTAGAGGAGTGGAGAAAAGAATAAGAGGATAGGCTGGCTATGTCACACCCTGGGTTGCACAGCGTGCCCCTACCCAGGTGCGGGCCCACCCCCTCGGGGCGAACGCCTAGCCATTATGGATCCATAATATTGTCCCATCTCGGCCAGCCACGCCACACAAGGACGCCGGACACCGAGATCATTTATCCATATTATTCACACTCCCATGAATAATATAGGGCCTCCCCCAAGTTCGAACTCGCAACCTCTTCCTCATAAGGTTAGATTTCGCAACTTGAGTACCCATTGAGCCATTGGTTCAATGGATACTCAAGTTGCGAAATCTAACCTTATGAGGAAGAGGTTGCGAGTTCGAACTTGGGGGAGGCCCTATATTATTCATGGGAGTGTGAATAATATGGATAAATGATCTCGGTGTCCGGCGTCCTTGTGTGGCGTGGCTGGCCGAGATGGGACAATATTATGGATCCATAATGGCTAGGCGTTCGCCCCGAGGGGGTGCGCCCGCACCTAGGTAGGGGGCACGCTGTGCAACCCAGGGTGTGACAAAAAGGCCTCATGGAATACAGAAGGATTACCCCTCACTGTACCACACAACATTGTCTCCTGGCCACCCGGCGCACGGATCGCAACCACCCTTTGTCCACAACAGTGCATAGCACAGTGCGGGGCCTCCCCACGGTTCGAACACCGGACCTCCCCCTCGAGGAGTCCTCCGTCGCAACAGCAGTAACCACTGAACATAAGGCCTTTTCGTCACACCCTGGGTTGCACAGCGTGCCCCCTACCCAGGTGCGGGCGCACCACCGCAGTGGAGAACGCCTAGCCATTATGGATTCATAATATTGTCCCATCTCGGCCAGCCACGCCACACAAGGACGCCGGTCACCGAGATCATTTATCCATATTATTCACACTCCCATGAATAATATAGGGCCTCCCCCAAGTTCGAACTCGCAACCTCTTCCTCATAAGGTTAGATTTCGCAACTTGAGTACCCATTGAGCCAAATGGTTCAATGGATACTCAAGTTCCGAAATCTAACCTTATGAGGAAGAGGTTGCGAGTTCGAACTTGGGGGAGGCCCTATATTATTCATGGGAGTGTGAATAATATGGATAAATGATCTCGGTGACCGGCGTCCTTGTGTGGCGTGGCTGGCCGAGATGGGACAATATTATGGATCCATAATGGCTAGGCGTTCTCCACTGCGGTGGTGCGCCCGCACCTGGGTAGGGGGCACGCTGTGCAACCCAGGGTGTGACAGGCTAGGCCTCGATGTTGGTCTCCCCCGCCACCACCACCTCCTATGCTTGAACAAATCTCGCCACAAGTACTTTGGCGACCTATCTCTTAGGGTGTATACATTAACTTTGCATTTTTTGATCGAGTATACATACCGCTCTGACCATTGTTTGATGAGCTTGGGTGGACTTCTTTTTTTCTTTTCACCGAGCCTTGTACAAGACACTTGTGCGCAAGCATTCTATAGAGGTCTTACTCAAGATGCGGAAGATCGTGTCCATAACACCTACCGTTATCATTCCTATGTAATGGGTCATCGCATCATCATCTCTCCGAGGCTAATTGAAGACAAGTTTGAGATACCTCGACGCAGTCCATATGCCTTGGACGTTAAAGGGAACATAAATTTTTCGGGTTTTGACAAGTTGGAAGTTTTGAATAATTTCTCTAAACGGATATAGTGCATCCAACCTATGCCAAGAAATTCTCCAACGCCACTTTCTCCTTCATGACTCATCTCATTCACAACGTTATCTCTCGCTTTATTCTTTCGCGGAGGAGCAGTCACAGTAACGTCACCACAGTTGACTTAATTCTTATTTGGGCGATTACCTCCGGGACTAAGGTTAATTTGTCCCACATCATTTGTCATCACATCACTACTCTAATGAAGAGATCATGAACTCTGCCTTATGTGATGCATCTTACTCCTTTATTTGAGGAGGCAAGTATTGACTTATCTGCTATTCGGCTTGTTAGCCATGTATAGCCGAGAGAGGCAGTCGATGATGGCACCCTGCACAACCTGGGATTCTACTATGTGTGCCAATTGTGAAGATGTTTAACCCCTAAACAAGTACCACAGGATGAGACATATGGGAATTTCGAGTCTCCTTACCCTAGCGATCCATCTTCTGATGAAATGGAGGATCACTTTCAGGAAGAACCTTCAGATGGAAATGAGTATATGACTTCCAGTTCTTCTTTCAATTCGTCTTCTGATCATGACCCTCACCGTGATGAGGCTGGACCTAGTCAGCCATCTCCACCTATTCCATCTCATGGTTTGATTTCAGCGATTTTCAATAACAGCTGCATGAGATCCATACTACTCAGACCAGTATCGTGGCTTCCATACGATCCGATCTCACAACCATTAGCAATGTAGTGACCGGTTTAACCGACCATCATGACCGAGTCTTGCTCTTCATAGGTTACAAAGATGATCTCCCAGTTGTGGCATCCTTCTACACTGAGTTCCAGTAGTTACGGACCCAGTTTGACTCGTTTTAGCCGCAGTTTTATCACCCCTCTCAGCCACCTATGCATGATTTCTTCTCTCCAGTAGTACATCAACCTCCAGGCCCGTACCGACTGTCTCTTAACCTGACCATTTCTCAGAAGGATATTTTTTGAGATCTAGAGCTCCAGGCTAGCTCGTCTGATTCCCCAGCAAAATGATGTCACCCTTTTTGATGTTTCAAAAGGGGGAAAATTTTGTAGATCCGAGTCTAATGTCGTGCATAGACTTAGGGGGAGTTAGGAAAATATGTAGGTTTAAGGGGGAGCTTTTTGTTAAACATGTTAAATTTTATTTTTGATGACTGTAATATGATACTCTAATCAACATGATTAAAAGTTTCATTTTAAAAAATTCAAGTCTTACTTGTGTTGTTGCATTATATGATCATGTGATATATGTGTCCATTTATTCATCAAGCTTTAGTTGTCTCAATCAGACCTAAAGCATGATGTTCAAAATCATCAAAAAAAGGGAGATTGTTAGCTTGATGACCCTCACCCACTGTATTTTTAATGATTCTAAAAGATATTTTATGTTATCTAACTTGTGTGTTGAGTATGTTTCAGTTTAACATATAATAAGTCTTGAGATCAGAAACAGAGACAGTATACTCATTAGATCAAGATTGAAGTTCCAGAAGGAAGACTTGAAGCACAAATACCAAGGAAGTCAAATGTGCAAATAAGGCAAGTAAACTGGAGTCAAGATGAAAGCCAACCAAAGTCAACCGAAGATCAAAAGCACAAGAACGGAACGTCTCAAAACATCGTAATTGCTTAAGATCTCTCTAGGTTGTAGGTTTTTTTCAGTGTTGATCAGCCACTTGTCTTTATCGTGTTTTTCACTGATTCAAATCTCACTTCTATATTATGAAGAGTTTTCGAAAGCTTTTACTTTCCGATTCTAATTGAAGATTTAATCATGATCTAAATGGGTTCCATCATTTTATCGATCATGGAACTTAAATGGTATTCTGGACATGTATATGTTTCCCAAGAACCCGTGGAATGCATTCCTCCTTTGTGGAACTCACTCTAATAGCAAAAATACATCACCTTTGCTTTTAACAAGCTGAAACGCACTCCAACAGGGAGAAACACGTTTCAGGCATAAGGCAAGAGTGGGCATAACTCTTGGATCTTGTGGAACGCGTTCATGTTGTGTGAAACGCGTTCCAACTATACAAAACCTAATTATATGTGTTTTTGCCTCGGGCCTTGTGGAACGCGTTCCAGCTGGGTTAAGAAAAATATGACATTTTTGACTCAGGTCTTGTGGAATGAGTTCCAGCTTTTTGAAACGCGTTCCAACTGGTTTGTGAAAATACATTGTTTTCTCTCGGGCTTTATGAAACACACTCCACCAACCTAAAACACATTCTAACATATTTTTTTCCATTTTTGTTTATTTTTGGGTTTTAAACTTGAACAACCATTATGGGTCATTGATTTCACTAATGCAAGATTAAAACTTCTAATCCTAGCCATTCATAATAGGTTTAGGGTTTTGAAACATGTTTTGCTATAAAAACAATCATTAACTCTTGTTTTGAAACTAAGAACTTTTACTATCATTCTGAAATTCATTTTGCTCTGCAACTGAACTTTCAAAGGCAGTCGTCATTGGAGATTTAAATTTACATAGTGACGCACTAAGATTCTGGTATTTCTTCTTTAACAAAATTTATTCATCATCTTGAGTTCTATTACATATCTCATTTCTGGTTTGTTTTCAGGTAATATCATTTTGATTTTTTGATTTCTTGTTGTGCATGTTTTTCATATTATGGTGGCTGAGAAATTCGGTAAGAGATCATTTAAGATTGTAATTTTTCTTTTCTTGGAGTTTGTTCCCTTGTTGAACAAATCTCCTTTTAACAAATTGGTGTATCATTGAAATCTGGCAAGTGTGCTAGGTGGGAAGATTCTCTTACGAAGGACCAGTGTTTGTATTAGGTTTGATCCTCACCCCTGAAAAATGATTGGTTTAGTGAAGAGTTTAGGAAATCCTGGTCGGGGAGACTAGGTAGTGGAGGTAGGCTTATTGGGAAGCCGAACCACTATAAATCGTTGTGCATTGTCCACTTTATTGCTTTCTTCATATTCCTGTGCTATTACTTGTTCACATATATTAAATATTTGAGAAAGATCCTGAAAAATCTGCCAACACCCAATTCACACCGCCCCTCTTAGGTGTCTATCAAATCCTCATGGTCAATGTCACACTCCGCTCGGACGCGCCTTAACCGGCCGAACACTCACAGGCGGGGCGCGAATACATTATAACAATACCTGAGTGAGCAGGAACACAATTGAGTACAAATTTTATTATATTAATTTCAGATTGTATTTTTGTACAAAATATGATTGAGGGAACAACCTCCAAAAATCTCCCTTTAATTAACAAGGGTTACAAAATGTGGGCCAAAAAACCTCCACCCAGTCCACCCTAAACTTCTGAGAAAAATTGGATAACAACGGTGTGAGCTATTGCCCAGTGGGTAAAATAGTTTGTGAATATAACAATTAATAAAGGAAACTTCATAATCAAATATCACATAAACACAACAAGCATCATAAACAATACAACATGTATGTATGCATGACACCGTCTCGTAATGGTTCCATGATTGTACGGCGCCCTGAGTTCAAGTACAAATGTCCATACCCAGGTAAACCAGGGTTCGCATTGTATGCCCTTCTCCAGGGAAATATCAAGAATAGTGAACATTGCTTCTAATTATTTTGTGGATCATGAACCACTTATGTACCTAGGTGGTGCTTATGTATGATGCCAATTCATGAGCAGGATTTGGCAGCGTCTTGTGATTCTTATCAGGTCAGTATCACCACGTGCAAAGTTTGGAAGTTCAGTATCACTTGAACAAGCTGATAGCTTCCAAATAAGACCAACCAGATTAGTCTCCAGTTGAGAGGTGGGACACGAGGTCCACTTAAATACCAATCGTCTAGAGCAGCACGCTACTTCCCATTCACTATTTAAAGTTATTGAAGACAAGACTAAGTCTAGTTGAGTCAGATTGACCAGTAATCCAACCTAGTAATAGTGTAATACATGAACTCCAAATATACAGACATAAGTATGACAAGTATGAACATTATACGCAATAATGTAGTGTAAATGAATAGTAGTCATAATGAAGATAAAACCTCCTTCTTGAACTGGCGCTTTCTCCCGAGCAGAACAGCATTGCACCGCGAAAAGAGTATCAAAAAGAGAAGAGAGAAATCACAAAGAGAGCAAGAGAGAACAAGAGAGAGAAGAGAGTGATTTAGTCTCAAAATAACAAAACGGGGGCTCCTTATATAGGAAAAGGAACGCCCGAACGCTCCTGCACCCTGCCCGGTTGTCCGGGCAGATGCTCGAAGTTCTTTTTTTGTGTGCAAACCTAGGGTATTACATTCTACCTCCCTTAAAGGAATTTCGCCCTCGGAATTCAATTTGTGCAGTGATGGTTGCTATTTGTGTGGGATTCACCACCGTCATCATCAATTGCAAGATCAGGGTAATGCCTGTAAGGCCCCTGAATAGTACTGTGGTCGATGGAATCCTCAATATCATTAAACAACGGAGAGCAAATGGAGTCAGATTCATCCTTAGAAGCTTCTGACATTTGTCTCATAGATGGTGGCGTAGGGTACTTCAAGTTGCAGCTTTTTAGGGGAGGTAGGTTGAGCGACGGAATGCTTTTTCGTGCAATTGCCCGAATTCGGCCCCCTGGCAATTTTGGTAGGAGATCTTGCCAGGAGGAGGGCTCAGGTTTGTTTTGGACCATATTGTTACGGTAAATCCATACGCGCTCTGGCGATAAGGATCGCTGCCGCAGACGCGAGAGAGTTGGTGATGCAAAGAAGTTGTGGTTTGCATCAGAGTCTGAAGGAGTCTCGTTTGGTAGCCAAGCAGGCCATGGAGTGTATGACTCATTACTCCTGTCTGTGTTGTTTTCAGACATCTGCATAGTTAATTAAATAAATTAAGATATTGTAAACAAAGTTTCATCATTTTATTGATAAGTGAAATAATACAATGTATCACATCATCAGTTATTACTAGAAAATAATTCAGGGTATTTCAGTTTAATTGTTTCTTCTAGTTCCCAAGTTGCTTCATCTACTCCGTGGTGATCCCAGAGCACCTTCACAAGTGGTATGCTATGTCGCCTTAGTTCTTGAGTTTTTCTATCTAGAATTTGTATCGCTCTCCCCTGATACTTATTTCCTTCTTCAACCTGAACCTTGACCAGATGAATGATATGCGAAGGATCATGACGATACTTTCGAAGCATGGATACGTGAAAAATGTCATGAACTTTAGACATGGACGATGGAAGGAATAGATGATAGGCTAGTCTGCCAATACCTTTAATGAACTAAAATGGACCGATATACCGTGGGGAGAGCTTTCCTTTGATCCCAAAGCGTTTGACACCTCGTGTAGGCTGAACTTTTTAGAAAAACCAAATCCCCTTATCAAATTTTATAGGCATTCTCCACTTGTCAACATAACTCTTTTGTCAACTTTGTGCTACATGAAGTCGCTCATTTACTAGTGTGATATTCTCAGAAGTCTCTTGAACTAGTTCAGGCCCCAACTGCGGACGATCTGCCATATCCAACCAACATACCGAAGATCTGCAAGGACAACCATAGTGAGCCTCATATGGTGCCATGCCGATACTGGTTTAGTAACTATTTTTGTACGCAAACTCAGCCAAGTGTAAGTGTTTTGCCCATCCGTTATGAAAGTCTAAAATGCAGCATTGCAACATATCCTCTAAAATCTGGATCAACCGTTCTGACTCCCCGTCAGTCTGAGGGTGAAAAGTTGTGCTCATGGTGATCCTGGAGCCCATTCTACTCTAAAAGCTTTGCCAAAACTTTGATGTGAATCAAGGGTCTCGATCAGAGACAATCATGAGTGGTAAGCCATAGAGGCGTACGATCTCTCTTTCATACAATTCGGCAAGCTTGGCGGGGTTATCTGTGAACTTTATTGGCAAAAAGTGTGCAGACTTTGTAAGTCTATCAATGATAACCCAGATAACATCTTGTCTTTTATTACTTCGAGGCAAGGCCGTAACAAAATCCATTGCAATGTTCTCCCACTTTCATTCTCTAATAAGTAAAGGCTGGAGAAGTCTAGAGGGAAGTCTGCGTTCTGCCTTTACTTGCTGGCAAACGAGACATTGAGTAACGAAGTCTGCAATAGCCTTCTTCATTCCAGAAAACCAAAATTGTCGCTTGACATCCGCGTACATCTTGTTCCCCAAGGATGCATAGCGAACCTCGAACAGTGCATTTTAGTGAGCACTTCTTTTTGATCTTGAGGATCGTTCGGAAGACAGAGGCATTTTTTGTAGAAAACGGCCCCGTCATCAGAGACCGACCAGTGAGGAAGGTCCTGTCCGCTGAGTAGAAGTTCTCATCTCACTATTAACATATGGTCATTGGCTTGAGCTGCTGAAATCTTTCGAATTAGCTCAGAGTTGGCTGATAATTGAGAAAGTCGTGGTCTTCTTCCCTCCTCGATGAGCCGCAGGTTAAAATTCTACAATTCGGCAAGCTTGGCGGGGTTATCTGTGAACTTTATTGGCAAAAAGTGTGCAGACTTTGTAAGTCTATCAATGATAACCCAGATAACATCTTGTCTTTTATTACTTCGAGGCAAGGCCGTAACAAAATCCATTGCAATGTTCTCCCACTTTCATTCTCTAATAAGTAAAGGCTGGAGAAGTCTAGAGGGAAGTCTGCGTTCTGCCTTTACTTGCTGGCAAACGAGACATTGAGTAACGAAGTCTGCAATAGCCTTCTTCATTCCAGAAAACCAAAATTGTCGCTTGACATCCGCGTACATCTTGTTCCCCAAGGATGCATAGCGAACCTCGAACAGTGCATTTTAGTGAGCACTTCTTTTTGATCTTGAGGATCGTTCGGAAGACAGAGGCATTTTTTGTAGAAAACGGCCCCGTCATCAGAGACCGACCAGTGAGGAAGGTCCTGTCCGCTGAGTAGAAGTTCTCATCTCACTATTAACATATGGTCATTGGCTTGAGCTGCTGAAATCTTTCGAATTAGCTCAGAGTTGGCTGATAATTGAGAAAGTCGTGGTCTTCTTCCCTCCTCGATGAGCCGCAGGTTAAAATTCTACAACTCTATAGCCAACTTCCCCATCTCGAAGTTAAGAGTGCAAGCGTCAACATAAGATTTTCTACTCAGGGCATCAGCCACAACATTAGCCTTACCCGGATGGTATCGAAGTTGAAAGTCATAATCTTTCAAGAATTCCAACCATCATATTTGGCGAAGGATTAGGTCTCTCTGAGTGTAGATGTACTTGAGACTCTTGTGATCCGAGAAGACCTCAAATCGTTCACCTTATAGGTAGTGACGCCATAACTTCAGTGCAAATACGACAGCTGCAAGTTCCAAGTCATGCGTTGGGTAATTAACCCTTATGAATCTTCAGTTGCCTCGAAGCATATGCAACTACTTGGTCTTCTTGCATTAGTACTACACCTAAGCCTTGGAGAGAGGCGTCGGTGTATAGTGAAAATCCAACTCCATTTCTTGGAGTGATTAGTAATGGTGTTGTCATATGGCACTTCTTCAATTCCTGAAAAGACGATTCACAGGCTAGATTCCAGATGAATCGCACGTCTTTCCGTGTGAGCTTGGTCATAGGTTCAACAATCTTTGAAAAGTCCTTGATGAAGCGTCTGTAGTAGCCAGCCAAACTAAGAAAACTCCGAATTTGAGTAACTGTGGTGGGCTGCTTCCAGTTTAAAACTGCTTCAACCTTTGAAGGATCCACCTCAATGCCATTGCCTGAAACCACGTGACCTAGGAACTGAACTCGCTTCGCCAAAAATTTGCACTTACTCAACTTTGCATACAACTGATGGCTTCTCAAGGTGTGGAGGAAAATCCTCAGATGTATCTTATGGTCTTCCTCGGTTGATGAATATATCAAGATATCATCCACAAAGACCACCACGAATCGGTCTAAGTATAACCTGAAGTTGCGATTTGTCAAATCCATGAACACTGCAGGTGCATTTGTTAGACCGAACGGCATGACCAAGAACTTGTAATGACCGTATCGAGTTTTATAAGTCGTTTTATTAATGTCCAATTCTCTGATCTGGAGTTCATGATAACCGGATCGTAAATCAATCTTAGAGAAGTATTTTGCATCTCTAAGTTGGTCAAACAAGTCATCAATCCTAGGTAATGGGTACCTGTTCTTGATGATGGCGTTATTCAATTGGTGATAGTCGATGCAAAGTCATACCGAACCATCTTTCTTGCGAACAAATAGAACTGGAGCGTCCCAGGGTGATGAACTTTTTGTGATGAAGCCATTACTCTCCAACTCCTTCAGTTGTTTGTCCAACTCGACCAGCTCGACATTGGACATTCTGTATGGAGGAATTGAGATGGGTCCAGTCCCGGATATGAAGTTGATCTCAAAATTGAATTTTCGAACTGGAGGTAGACCAGGAAGATCATTCAGAAAAATCATTGGGAATTCAAATATAACCGGGACATCATATACCTCGAGAGGGTACAGTGATGATAATTCATTGTCATCACCAAGGGATAAGACTCGAAGTTGTGCTTTGAGGAGTGCAATAGTCGAGTTGTGTATCCATTTCCCGTTCCCTGAATCTTGACAAACTCCCCAGTAGGCAAGGATAACTGAACTTGCTTCTTCAAACAATCAATCTTAACATTCAGTGGTGCGAGCCAGTCCATGCCGAGGATGATGTCGAAGTCTTCACTGTCCATCACAAAAGGACCTGCATAAATTATTTGATCTGACATTCGAAGTTCACATCAAGAACTCTTCAATTTCACGCAAGTACTAGATCCTAATGGTGATAAGACATAAATTGTGATGTCTGTGGGTTCAAGATGCAACCCTAAATGCCTTACCAATGCAGAAGATATAAAAGAATGAGTAGCACTCGAATCAAACAAGACATGCAACATTGTATTGAACAAGGAAAATGTACCTTCGACTACATTGTTATTCAAGAGAGGTTGCTGAGCGATGGCAAACACTCTGCCCTGTTACCGTTGCCCCTGGTTTTGCTGGTTTTGCCTAGGTTGAGCATTAGCAGCAGGTGGGGCTTGTTGGACTGGAACTGCGGGAATAGGCTGTCGCGGTTGTTGAGAATGGGGACAGGCATTTCTTACATGGCCCTGTTGACCACAGTTGAAACAAGTCAGTCTCTGCTGCTGAGGCGCCTGCTGAAGGTTCTGCTGGCCATGCTAATTGTGTTGCTGTTGACCCTCTGTCATTTTTATTACGACGACCACCCCTGCCGTTGCGGCTACCTCTATTACCATTCTGAAAACCCTGCTGACCAGGTTTAGAAGTTTCTCTCGCAGGTGCCGCTGCCTCATGTTTTTGTACTAGGGCAGGGAGGGATGGGTTTTGATTAAAGTAGGACTTCTTCTTGTTGCTCTGTTGAGTGCCCTGTTGGAAAAACGTTGCAAGCCATTTTCCCCTGTTCATTCTCTGTTCCTGCTTAGTTTTATCCTATTCAAAGCTCATGGCCTTGTCAATAAGCTCCCTGTAATTCTTGAGATCCAAGATCGACAAGGCTTGTCGAATGTCTAGACGAAGGCCATTATAGAATTTCTCAGCCTTATCTTTCTCTGTTGAGAAGGTGGAGAGAGAGTATATCGATAATTCCTTGAATCTGATCACATACTCGCGAACCATGCCGCCTTGGTACAGCTTGGCGAACTCCTGGCGCCTCTGCCTCTTTACTGCGCCAGGAAAGTACTCGCGATGAAGTGACTCAAACTCTTGCCAAGTCATGTAGCTCGTATTGACCCTTGGGTATTCCTTTACCTAATCCACCATGTATTAGCGCCACCAACAAGTTGGTAAGAAACTAGTGGAATCATCCGAGCCTCGTCGACTCCCATAGCCAAGAGAGCCTTCTTCGACTCATCAAGCCATTTATGCGCTTCATCTGCATCAATGGTGCCCACAAAGGTAAGGGGTTATAGCCTCTTGTACTTCGTAATCTGGTCGGTTTGAGTCTCTGACCCAGATGTAACAGGTGCTTGCACTCTGACCACCTGGTTGGCCGCGGTCTCACTGACGGCCATCTGAACTATCGCCTTCATCGCCTAGACAAATCGGCAAAGAAGTGTTCCATGCCTGGAGGCATGACAAAGGGTGTGGGTGGTGGCACTGCCTGCCCAGAAGTAGTGGCAGTGTCGGGTGTGGCTTGTTTTGTCGTCGGAGGCAGTAGTTCATGATTCTGAATCTCAGGTGGTGCCTCTTCTGCTAGATGGACAATGCGTGACCTTCCTCTCTTCCTGGTTTGCATTTTCTCACTAGCAAGGAGAAAAATAAAACCATGTTTTAGGAACTATAGCAAAGTATAGTGTTATGATATTTTCAGTAAAAAGTTCAAGAGTTCAATATAAAACCACCTATTTTTTTAGGTATGGTGTAAGGTTTTTGTTAAGGAATCAAAGAATCTTATGTGCCTCGTATGTTTGGCCATAGTGTAAAACAAGGTTAGAGTATTTATATAGTAACTATAAATCTTTGCAAGTATTTCAAATATTTTGGTTCATGTTTTTTGTGAACATATATATATTTTTGAAAATTCATGCGAGTCATAAAGGTTCTAAGATTTGCCTCGGTAAATATCATAATCTAGCGTTCTATCGCATTCTTATGTGTTCAAACTCTTTCCCTTAGTCTTTTTAACTATTATCCAAATTCGTGTGTCCCATACCACATGAATTTGGTAATAAGGGTTTCAACCAAGTTAAGTTGTATAAACACGGTCTCTATAAAACATTGACAGTAGAGGAGTTCACCAATAGTATCGTCTAAGTTTACTCGTCTCATACCGTGTAAACTTAGTGATAATGTTAGTAATTCAACTTTTCCCATGTGAATTTTCTTACTTCCACGTTTTATTTAGTATCTTCCAATTTTGTTATGTCCCATACCACTCCAAAGTTAGTGATACAAAAGAAAAAAAAATGGTTGCAAGCCGGGCCACCAAGCATAATCTCAAACAAACATTTCATTCATAAAAAAAATAGTTACAATGCTAGTAATCGTTCCTAATTTTCCCGCCTACTATTGCTCCTCCTAGACCTTTTGTTAGTTACAGAATGACTACTAGAAGAACATTGAGAAGTTACTCGTTGTTCTTCGACATTTTGCATACGCGTTAACAAAGCATTCTGGGTCTCCTCCATCCGAGCAAGACTATATACTATCTCATTTAACTGGTCAAATGGGTTAGTTGGTTGTCCCATTGATGGTTGATAGGTTGTCTGTCCCATAGGTGGAAGGTAGACTGTAGGCATTGGTGGAAAATGTTGGCCGTATGGTTGACTCATAGGTTGAGGGTAGTTGGTTTGATTATATGAGGACTCCTTAACTGGGACCTCTTGGACGGTTGGATATGCCTGAGTCGAACAATGGATAACAATGGGGTGAGCTATTGCCCATTGGGTAAAATAGTTCGTGGATATAACAATTAATAAAGGAAACCTCATAATCAAATATCACATAAACACAAGAAGCAACATAAACAGTACAACATGTATGTATGCATGACACCGTCTCGTAATAGTTCCATGATTGTACGATGCCCTAAGTTCACGTATAGATTTCCATCCCCATGTAAACTCCGGTTCTCATTGTACGTCCCTCCCCAAGGTCGTCGCCCTGGATTCAAATACAAATGTCCATCCCCAGGTAAACCCGGGTTCTCATTTTACGTCCCTTTCCAGGGAAATATCAAGAATCGTGAGCATTGCTTCTAACTATTTTATGGATCATGAACCACTTACGTACCTAGGTGGTGCTTATGTATGATGCCAAATTCATGAGCAGGTCCGGTCTTTACTAACATTAGACAAAATTTGGCAGCGTCTGGTGATTCTTATCAGGTCAGTATCACCACGTGCAAAGTTTGGATGTTCAGTATCACTTGTACAAGCTGATAGCTTTCAAATAAGACCAACCAGATCAGTCTCCAGTTGAGAGGTGAGACACGAGGTCCACTTAAATACCAATTGTCAAGAGCAGCACTGTCACGAAGCCCCTGACGTAGGCTGACGTCATGCACGACACAGTGTACTATACACCGTACATCCCATATACAATATATAATACACTGTCAGCCTCAACGGACATTCACAATAATTTCCAAAATTTTTTAGAAATTTTGATAGCATCTCCCCATAAAATGGACAATTCACATTTTTTTCCTGATATACCACAAATCAAATCCAATATATATATATATAATCATTCCATTTATTCCACAAATTAAATTCTCACATGATATATATGTACGATCATCCCATTCCATCATCACAAACATTATATAACATTACCACACAACCCATCTAGATGATATTATATATATATAGTATGTGATAATTATACATATCAAAATAACAAAAATATAACCCATTTCCTCCAAGCATACATACATATACCAGATGAGCAATCACGTGATTATCACTCACGGATTTTTCATTTTCCCTTCGACTCGGTACCTGAAATATTGGAGGAAATGGAGTGAGCAATCAACAAGCTCAGTGAGTATAACTCTTGACATGACAATCACATGCATTTAGTGAAACATGGCATACCAAATCGGCTAAATTAAAATATTTCACGAGCACATATGCAACATTCATCAAAATAATATACATGCTCACAATATATAGTTTATGCTCATTCAATAAACCAGAGCACAATTTCATAAAAATTTACCATCTCCCTCCTTCAAGGCAAGAGAGCGGGTCTAACCCTTGTATGGCCGTTACAAGGTAGCCACAACCTCTCATGACCCAATTCATAGTCATTTCAAGGATCGCAACCCTTGTTAGGACAGACCTACTGACAATGAGGTTTCGCAAAACCTCATCCGGGTCTAATTCCTAACGAAATGACATTATTATAAGCTCCAAACGCTAAAAATCAGTTTGCATGATCAATAAACACTCAATGCATTACATATAAATATAACATGCATAAAATCAAACATTTTATATGTATACAATGTCATACAAGAACCAAATCAAGAAAACTATACTCACAGTGGTTACACGACCGGTTTAAGTTAATGTGCCACTAATGTCCAACAAAAAGGATCATCACCAATGACAATTGCATCATCAAATTTTCAGCACCAATGGTCTCTCAAGATAAGTCATCAATACATCAAACTCCCAATTTCAAACACTGCACATAAAAACTCAAGTCATATTTAATCATTAAACTCAACTAAACATCATTCAAACTCACTTAAACACCATTACAATAGCTCCACATTCCCAGAGGGAATTATTTATACCATTTTTGTGGTCAATCTAGATATTTTCACAAGAAAGAACAGTAAAAATAGATTTTCAATTCATATTTTCACTAGTTCTCAGTTTTATTTTTCTCCTGGAACATATATCAATTTTATTAAAAATATAATACATTCCTAAAATTATTCTGTCCACATCGACACGTGTAAAATCCGTCATACTACCATTCTACTACCTTCAACAAGTATTTTACTAAGGTTTTACACGTTCGCGGAGGCATCCAAAGTCAATTTTACCACAAAAATCATATATTTAGCTACTAAAAATATCAAAGCATATCCAAAAATCATGCTCTCAACATCGAAACGCCCGGAATTCAGTTCTCTACGATTCTATGATCTCAAACCGGAGTTTCATTGGATTCTAATTCCATTTTATTCATTAAATATGATCACAGTACTATTCATGTCACTATTTACGTCGCTGTTCATTAGATGACTTTTTACATGATTACCCTTCAAAAAAATAATAATTTCACAAATACCATCCCCTAAACAATAATGTCATATTTGCCACATTTTACTGTTCATAGCCCAGTCAGCGTGCCAAACAAGCGCCATATTTGAATTTTTTTTTTTTTAAGTAAAGGGAAGGCGTCTTTTCAAAAGACGCATTCCCTTTAATAATACTTTTTTGCATAAGGGAAGAGTTTTTTTTTTTAAGGCAAGGGAAGGCGTCTTTTCAAAAGACGCCTTCCCTTGCCTTCAAAAAAAAAAAAATCTCTCTCTCTATTACTCACTCCTCTGTCGGTTGCAAATCACATGCGAGACCATTTTGCAAGCTTCCAAAGCTAACTCATCTCACTTTTCTTCTTCTTCTTCTTCTTCAACTTTTCCAAAGTTTTCTTTTTCATTTAATAAACTCATCAGCACCCGCCCTGAAACCCACCTTCAGAACTTCCACAATCAGCTTCTCATTCAGAAATTGATCAACAAATAAAGGCCAGGTTATCATTCCAACCCCTGCACTCACCCCTTCCAATGTTGAATTCCACCCACAATGTGTTATATACCCCCAGTTGCTGGGTGTGAAAGAATCATCACTTGTGGTGCCCATCCCCTTATCACCAATCCCCCGTTTCCTATTCTCTCCTCAAATTTCTCTTCAGACATCCAATTTTCTAGTTCTTTATTCCCATCTCCACCTCCTATCACCCAAATAAATGGGTGGTTTGATGCTTCAAGGGCCAACCCAATTTCTTCTTCTTCTACTACTAGTAGCTAGCACAAAGATTTCAAAAGAAAAGGGCAAAAAAAACCCAACTTTTGTAGACCCTCTTTCTGTAATTTTTTCCTACTTTGTTCCAAAGTTTCTATACAGAATCAGAGAAAAGAAGAAAAGGGAAAATGATTTTGCTATTTCATTGAGGAAGCTATTGATTTCAGAGCAAAACCCAGTTTGGAAATCAACCCAACACAGATCCAAAATGGAGTTGAAAATCTGGAGAGAACCACCTGTTGTGGGATGGTTGTTCTTGAATTTGGAGAAACCAGAAAAATATACGGAAAAAGCCCGGAAGGGTGGGTTGTAAAAACTGAAGTTGCCCATGGTTTTGCATCTAAAAACTGAAACTGCCCTATTTTAATGCAAAAAAAAAAATTATTTAAAGGGAAGGCGTCTTTTGGAAAGACGCCTTCCCTTAATGAAAAAAAAAATTTTGAAGGGAAGGCGTCTTTTCAAAAGATGCCTTCCCTTCACTTAAAAAAAAATACTATGAAGGGAAGGCGTCTTTTGAAAAGACGCCTTCCCTTCACTTAAAAAAAAATACAATGAAGGGAAGGCGTCTTTTGAAAAGACATCTTCCCTTCACTTAAAAAAAAATGTCACCTCCGCGCCGATGTGGCGCTTGTTTGGCACGCTAACTAGGCTATGAACAGTAAATTAGGGCAATCCTGACAATATTTTTGTATGGATGGCATTTGTGAAATAATTATTTTTTTAAGGGTAATCATGTCAAAAGCCCGTTCATTAGAAACATGGAAATTTTTACTAAAATTGTCAAACGGTCTCTAAAAATCATGAAATTAGCATCGATGGACTTGCAACAGTTCATTCTACCATTCTATAGCCTTCAACTGGAATTTCATTGGGTTTTAAATAATTCGAAAGGTTTTCAATATAACTCTAACTTCTAACAAACGTCCAACGGCTATAAAAATTTCAAATGAACACATAAATGAAATCAAACCACATATTCGGGGCTCCTACAGTCTAGGGAGTGTTTTTCCACCTTTCGAATAGATTTTCATTCAAGTTGGGTAAAAACTCCAATTTTGAAAATACTGTAAAATAACTCCCATAGCTAAAATTACTCTGCTAGAATCGTTACATCTAGCTTAGATATTAATTTCATGAAGAAATAGAGTGAAAATCACTTACCATGAGTCCCAATTTCGCGCAAATCCCGCGTTTCTCTCCTTTTTCCTCTCTTCCCTTCTTCGCCGTTCTTGTTTCTTCTCTCTTTCATTCTAGCAACTTCTTTCTTTTTTTCTTTTCTTTTTCTTGTTTTACAACGTTGGAGAGAGAGAGAGAGTTTATAAGTGAGAGATTGAAAAATAAGTATAAAAAAATCTTGATTCCATGCTTCCTCGTGCAAATTAATAAAGCAACTTCACATAGTTAGTAGTTAATTCATTAAACCATTTATCATCAACTCAATTCACATAGTTAATTAATCAACCCATTCAACTAATACAACTTATATTATTTATTTAATAATTTTGTTTATTTGCTCATAGTCCTTAAATATAGCATGTATTTTCATACACGCATATATTTCGCTTCTACGTATAACATACACGTATTATACGTCTTGATATATACATAAGTCAAAGTATATATTTAATTAAAACTACGTGGTGTTACAATACGTTGCCTCCCATTCACTATTTAAAGTTACTAGGGACAAGACTAAGTCTGATGGAGTCAAATTGATCAGTAATCCGGCATAATAATAGTGTAATACATGAACTCCAAATATACAGGCATAAATATGACAGGTATGAACATTAAACGCAATAATGCAGCGTAAATGAATAGTAGACATAATGATAAATGAATATAAACTTTAATAAAAGTTATAAGACACGCAAACCTATGTTTCATTCCCCACCTTCAGATAAAAACTCCTTGAACTGGCGCTTTCTCCCAAGCAGAACCACGTTGTACCGCGAAGAGAGTCTCAAAAAGAGAAGAGAGAAATCACAAAGAGAGCAAGAGAGAGAAGAAAGTGATTTTGTGTGAAAATAACAAAGGAGGGGGCTCCTTATATAGGAAAAGGAATGCCCGAATGTTCAGGCAGTGCCCAAAGTTCTTTTTTTTTTGGTGCAAACCTGGGGTATTACAGTCAATCTGTGTTATTAGGGTATGACTTACTTTCAAATTAGGCAATTGATAGTTATTAATGACTTTTTACTACTTGGCTAACTTGTGTGGCAGGGAGACCACCTAATATCATTATCACTGATTAGTGTCCTTCAATTATGGGGTGAGCATGTCACCCGCTCACCCGACCCGACAAACCCGACCAAAAAAAATGGCGGGGCTGGTCGGGTCGGGTGACCCTCACATAGTCGGGTCTATCGGGCCATAAAAGAAGGGACCCGATAGAATCTGGTCGGGTGGCGAGTTTAAGGAAAATCCAACCTTATAGACCCGACCCGCCCAATTAAAAACCCTAGGCTAATCACTAATGCATAGTTGCATACCCTTTCATTCTTCATTGCTCAATATTATAGTTTTGGATTGTTTATTTATATATATATTTGGTTGTTTTTAATTCTTTGATGGTTAACCTATTTGTTTGTATTTTTTTTCCAAAAAAATTGTTAATCTATTCCTTTTATTATTTGTTTAATTAAATTTATATATATATGAATTTAATGCTATTTTTATTTTAAATTACTTGAATTTTTTTTATTATGTGATTGGTAATTTTTTTTTAGATTGCTTCATTGCTCAATATTTTTAGTTTTGGACTGTTTTTTTTTTTAATTCTTTGATGGTTAACCTATTCTTTTTATTATTGGTTTAATGTTTAAATTTTTATATTTATGAATGTAATGCTATGTTTATTTTAAATTACTTGGATGTTTTTTCATTATATGATTGGTAATATTTTTTTTTTTAGATTGCTTCATTGCTCAATATTAATTGTTCATTGTTTGTGTTATTTGCTAGACGTCAACACCGGAGGAGAATACAGTTGATAACGAATTTGTTCTTGAGAAAGACTTGCCCGATTCAATGGAGCCTGATGATCAAACACAAGAAAATGCTTCTACGGCTGTACCAAGAAATGCTACCATGTCTACATCTTCCATGCCACCCAATCTAGGTAAAATGAAAGTTAATAAACCTTCTTCTAAAGGTTGGCATCATTTTATTCGTCAAGAAGGATGTAATCCTGAAAATCCTAGAGCTGAATGCAAGTATTGTGGTACTTCGTATGCATGTCATCCGAAACGCCATGGGACTAATAATCTTAGAAATCATTTGAATGTATATAAGAAGTACCCATATAAGCTCCTTCCTTGAAATCAAAGTATTTTGTCTTTTCAAAATAAAAACATAGAAGGATCTAGTGAAAATATTGATAACTTGGTAGCCACTAATTACAATTATGAGCATTGTAGAGAACTACTTGCAAGGATGTTGATTGTGGATGAATTATCCTTTAGATTTGTGGAGAAATAAGGATTTCATGCCTATTCTCAAGGGTTGCATCCCAGGTGGATTATGCCATCTCGTAGTACAGCTGCTAGGGATTGTATGAACTCTATTTGAAAGAGAAAAAAAAAACTGAAGTCTTTGTTTAAGAAGTGTGGTCAGTGAGTATGTCTTACAACAGACTGTTGGACATCAGGTCAACGTATCTACTATCATTACATTGGTAGTGAGTGGAAGTTGCAAAAAAGGATTTTAAACTTCTGTTAAGTTGTTGACCATAAGGGAGATACCATAGGTAAGGCTATAGAAAAATGTTTGCTTGATTGGGGTATTGAGCGTGTTTTCTCACTTACAATGGATAATGCAAGCCCCAATGATACTGCAGTTTCTTACTTGCTAAAAAAAATTAAAAACTGGAATGGGTTGGTGTTAAATGGTGATTTTTTTCGTGTTAGGTGTTGTGCTCACATTCTTAATTTGGTAGTGATGGATGGTTTGAAAAACCATGATGATTGTATTGCTAGGATTCATAATATTGTGAGATATGTAAGGTCCTCCCCCATGAGACTACAAAAGTTTAAGACATGTGCAGAGGAAGAAAAACTTTCAACTAGTCGTCTTGTGTGTTTAGATGTCTCAACTCGGTAGAATTCTACATATCTTATGTTGGAAGCAGCTTTGAAGTTTCAAAAAGCTTTTGAAAGGTTACAGGAGTAAGAATATCAAGAGTTTAATGATGAAGAATACCCTTTAGCTAACGATTGGGCAAAAGCTAAGGTGGTTTTAAAGTTTTTGAAAATCTTTTTTGATATTACTTTGAGAATTTTTGGGTCTTTGTATGTGACTTCAAATCAATATTTTCAAGAGGTCTATTTAATAAATCAGTTGATTCAAAAATATTATGTTGATGATGATTGTTTATTGCATGATATGGCCAAAAATATGAAAATGAAATACGACAAGTATTGGGGGAATGTTGAGAGAACCAATTTCTTGTTGTATGTTGGTGTTGTCCTTGACCCAAGGTATAAATTGAGATCTTTGGCTTATTGTTTTGACCTCATGTATGGGAATCAAGTTGGACAATTGATGACAAATAGGGTGGAAGCCATATTGAGGAGGATGTATGATGAGTACAAAAGTGTTAATGGGAATGAAGATGTTGGTCAATCCTCAGAGTCTATTGAAGTACAATAGGAAATAGACGAGGTTTTACCATTTGGACAAGTTATTAGGCACTTGTATGAAAAGGATGGTGATCATAACAAGACAGAGGTTGAAAAATATCTATTAGAGATTTGTGAGAAACAAAGTGACTCATTTGACATCTTAAATTGGTGGAAGGTCAACTCTACTAAATACAAGTTTCTTGGGCAAGTAGCTAAAGATATATTGGCAATTACCATATCTACAGTTGCTTCAAAGTCGGCATTCAATACAGGTGATCGGGTCCTTGATTCATTTCCTAGTTCTCTGAATCCAAAAACAGTGGAGGCCCTTATTTGTGGACAAAGTTGGCTTCGATCTTCACAAGCTTCAATTAATATTCATCAAGCATTGGAAGAAATTAACTCCATTAGTGAATAAGGTATTATATTAACAAAAGATTGCATATTTATTTTTTGACTCTTATAAATTATCTTGTCATGTATTAATTTAATTGTGCTGAAGCTCTTGTGTTTGTTTATCTTTCTAGATTATCTTACTTTTGAAGATGAGTCAATAGTGTATGACCCATAATTTAGAATGGCTTCATTCCATGTAAGTTATTTTTTTACATCTATTTATATTTGTTTGTATATCATTTCCATCATATACTAATGCTTATCATTTTTTTTTCCAGCTTTGACTCTAGGCACATGGAGAAATGGATGGAGAACTGGAGATTATTGTATCATTAGATATTTTAAAAAAGTTGCAAGATGGAAAAAACTAAGCTTTTTGAAGTGGTCTTTCCTTTTCTTTCTTTTTTAAAAATTGTTGTGCATTGGACTTGTATTTGAAGTGTGGATTATATTATCTTGTTGTGTGCTTTGCTTTAAGCTTTAGGTTTTATTTAAATAATGATTGGTGATGGAATAATGTGAACTTTATAATTATGACTTAATATTGATATGTATTTTAGGTGATTTTTGAATCCACCCAAAGAGAGTTAATAATGTCTCTTTGTATGATTTATATGTGTTAGAATAGTTTTTGATGCTTAGAATTTTAGGAGAATATTTTTTTTTTAATATAGAAATGCTTTTTTGTAGAAGGTTGAGCCATTTTTTTTGTATAATTGATGAGAAATTTGTATAGTTATTGAGAATGTTATTTGTCAAAATTTTAGGAGGTTTTTCTTTTTTTGTCAAAATTTGTTAACAAGCTCATAAAAAAGGTTTCAAAATTAATAATAGTAAATTGGCCCTATTTTAGGAGCACAAAAATTTCATACACAAGTCCAATCAACAACAAATTGGGTTGTTGACCCACAAAAAAAAAAAGAGGCGGGTGACCCGACCAACCTAACCAATCCAACCCAATTACAAGTCGATCAGGTTTGCCTACCCGAAAAGGGCTTGTCGGGTGACAGCGGGTGCCATTTCTTGTCACCACTTGGGCTGGTCGGGTGAAGGTTGGGCCCAAACCCGACCCACGCCCACCCCTACCTTCAATCAAAGCTGCAGTATTTGAAGTTTTTCCAAAAGCTAAACATCACATATAACTTTGATACGAAATGAAAAAGGTGCCAAAAAAACTATGTGGTTACAAAGAGCGTGAACATATTGTCTGGACTCTAAAAAATATGGTGTATGAATCTTTATAGATTGAAGAGTTTGAAAGCCTTTGGGGAACAATGATTCAAAGGTTTGAGTTCCAAGAAAGTGAATGGTTAGAATCATTATTTGAGAGACGTCATAAGTGGGTTCTTGTTTATCTTAACGATACTTTTTGGGTTAGAATGTCAACTACTCAAAATTTAGAGAGTATGAATGCTTTTTTTGATGGTTATGTCAATTCAAAAACATTATTAAAACAATTTATCTCTCAATATGATGCAACTTTGAGTAGAAAATATAAAAAAGAAGCCTGATTGATTTCAACTCATTTCATAGACAACATGAGTTATTATTGATGCTACTTTATGAGAGTCAGCATTACATTATTTATATCAATGATGTCTTTATGAAACGTCAAGAAGAAGTAAAAAATATGATGAATTGCAAAGTCAATGTTGTAGAACAATATGAGTAATTAACCATATATGAGGTTAAGGAGAGGATAACTAATGACGAGGTATCAATGCCTAAGGTTAAGAACTTTGAAGTATGGTTCAATGCAATTGAAGCTCAAGTAAAATGCATATGTCTATCATTTGAATTTCGTGGTATTTAATGTTGTCATGCACTTTGTGTTCTAGACCATAATGATGTTCTCAAGCTTCCTACTTAATATTTTGTTATGTGTTGGAGAAAAGACTTTAAGCGAGTTCATTCTCTTATTGTTAATCCATCAGGTGATCAAGTACATGACAATAGTAATGAACCAATTGATCGTTATGATGATATTTACCAACAATGTCATAAAATAACTGAGATTGGTTCAATATCCAAATAAATGTTTGAGAAAGCTTTAGGTGGAATTAATGGATTGCATCAGCAACTTCTTGCTGAAATTGAGTGGAATAAGAATGATAACCAAAATGAATTAGATCAAATTAAAGATCCTTTTATATGTGAAACGTAAGGGTTGACCACATAGGCAAAAATCAAAAGTTGAGAAATATCACACTCCAAGGGAAGGATAGGTAATTGTTTTTTTTTTTTTTTGATAATTTTAGCATTATTGAGTTCAAAAAGTATTTTATAGAAATTATTTGACATGCTTTACTATTATTTTATACAAAAAATGTAGGAACAAGTGAAATGGTAAGTAAAATACTCATGAACTAATTTCACTTATTTGGCTCAAAGTTTTGAGAACTTTTTTTCAACACAGGAGATGATGACGTTATTAAAGTATTAATGTATTTAGTAGGAGTATTATAGTATTTTATTCATTTTTTGTAGCTATGTAAGTTGTTATTTTCTCTTGTAATTCTTTTTGTTCTTTCAGACTCAATAAAACAACCCTAGATATTATTCAATTCTCTCTTTTCTAAGTTCTTTGTATAATTCACATGGTATTAGAGCAAGTATATGTGTCAAGGATATTGAGATTAATCATTACTAGAGTATTGTTTACTGCTTCTACGTTTTCTTATATTTTAAATTTCTCCCTAAGGTATCTAGGGTTGAGATGATGATATGTTGTAGATAATATGTTGCAAAAGAAATTAGTATTGTAGTACTAATATTGTGGTTGTTACGATATTGGATCCGACAATTTGTAGTTAAATGGGTTGGGTTGTGCAAGAGTATTTTGTGAAAATTTGAAGTCGTGGTAATTAAGTCGGAGATGTGGAACTTGGATTTTATGATTTTTAAGTTCAATGAATTATCAATAGATTGTGCTTTGGAAATATTAGTGAGGTGCAGGAGTATTTTGTGAAAATTTTCACAAAAGACAAAAGATGTCTTGATTGATTTTCTTATATAGAACAGAGGGACAAATCTTGACTAAGCTTTTTGGACCGTGTTGTCCCTTTGTATATTATATTTGTATACAAAAGTTTGTATCAAGATTTTACAGAGCTTGAATTTATTTTCTTGTAAGGCTTTGTATAGCCACATGTTATACAACAATGAGAACATTGATTTTGAGGTCTCACAACTATCAATCTTCTCCATTGTGGTTTTGCATATTTTTGCAGTGACTTCTCATCTATTTGCAAGATTTATTAGATATTTTTGGTGTATTTAAGATTATTGCTTGCATTATTATTGCCATGGCAACATCATCTGCAGTAGAACTATCATTCTTCAATCCTACATTTGTTGCATTCGTTAAGCAATTCCAATAATTCCTCGCTAGCCAGCCACATGCCATATCTGTATCTTCTTTTGTAGGTTCTTTCATCAAACCCCCAAGGTATATTTTAGTCCACATGGGTCTTTGATTCTGGTGCTTCTCACTACATGTCATGTGATCCATTCTCTTGTTTCTCTTTATGTCCATCCACATCATCTCTATCTGTTATGATAGTTGATGGCACCCTCATGCCATTAGTAGGTGTTGGTCGCTTTATTACATCTCACTTATTTCTTTTTGATGTTTATTGTATTCCAGAACTCAAGTTGAACTTAATTTACATTAGCCAATTACGTGATTCTGGTTACTTCATTCATTTCTCTCATACAACTTTGTTATGTGTAGGATCCTCATTCCTAGGAGTTAATTGGGATAGGTCGTAGTGAGAGAGGGATTATACATTTTGGAGCAACTAAGGGTTTTAGATGTAGCAACTTTCAACATTTATTTGTTATATTTTGGTTTGAGCCCTACCTATTCTGACTTTTATTTGTGACATTCCAGACTAGGACATGTTTTCGCTTCTCGTTTAAAATTTTTAGCTTCAAAAGAATCATTAGAAAATTTGCATTCTCATGACATTTCTTATTGTAGTGGTTGTAAATTGGCCAAGTTTTCAACCTTACCATTTAATTGAAACACTTCTATTTCTCTTGCACCTTTTGATCTAATTCATTTCGATGTGTGGGGACTTGCTCCTATTGCCACAAAGGACGATTGTCGAGATATTATGTTTCTTTCACTAACTATCATACTCATTTTTGTTGGGTTTATCTTATGAAACGTCATTCTAATTTCTTTGACATTTATGTTGCATGCCATGTTCTTGTCAAAACACAATATTTTACTATTATTACATGTTTTCAATGTGATTTTGGTGGGAAGTACACTTCTAATGAATTTTTTGAATTGCTTGCTTCTGATGGCACTATACATCATTCTTCTTGTACTAATACTCCATAATAAAATGTTGTTGCAAAAGGAAAGTACAGACATATTGTTGAAATTGCTCGTTCTCTCTTTTTGTTAGCTTTTGGCCCAAGTGAATTTTGAGGATAAACAGTTCTCATTGCTATTCATATAATAAATAAAATACCCACATGTGACGCTCTGCTAAAATTCCAAGGCAAATGACTTAACATGTACTTAATACTTTGAGGAAATTGAAGATTATGAACTCGTAGAAGCCCTAAATTAATGTATTAGAAAGCCTAAACTGATGGATTAGAAACCCTAGAAAATCAAGTTTTAACCTCAAAAATTGTGTTGGGGGAGCTGAGGGAGAAAACTGGGAGAAAAACCCAAGGGTTGTGGAAGGAGTGCTTTCCCCCATTGGAAGAGCACAATCCACCAAGTGGAGGAACAACTCCTTCAGAGGAACGCATAGAGGAGGGCACAAAGTTGCAAGCTCCACCCAGTGAAGGAGCGTGCTCCACTTTTTGAAGAAGCGTACTCTTATAATCAAGGAGCATGCTCCACCATCTGGAAGTTTATAAAAATCCTGATTTTTCTCTCATTTTGAATTTTTCAACTTTTGACAAAAGAGAGAGGGTTTGAGGGACGATTTGGGAAACTTTGTGGGTGATCCAAGGGTTATCCAAAGAGGTTCCAAAGGGTGATTTAGAGCTTCCAAACACCAAATATAGGAGGTTGAGGGTTCGTTTGGTGCGCGAGATAGGATAAGATTATTTTTATGGGATTGCATTGGATAAGATATGATAGAATTAAAAATAGAGTATCATGTGTTTGGTGCAACGTAGGATAAAACTAAAAATAAAGTCATCCTATGTTTGACATGTTTGGGATTGAAATGAAAAATTATTAAATTTCTTTTTAAAACTTAATTTTTTTAAGATTACATTATACAAAAAATTCGCAAAACTGTAATTTTGCGATTTGAATGTTGGTTTTGCGATTTACAAAACCAGCAAATCACCAGCCAACAGTGGTTTTTCTATTTGCAGGTTTTATGATCGCAAAACCAACGATTTGCATGTTTTGTGATTGCAAAACTAAGAAGATTTACAATGTTTTACTTTCTTTTTTTTTTTAAAGGAAGAAGAAAGATGAACGAAAAAAAAAAATTATCCCCCCCTTTTTTCATCACTATTTTATTCCATTGCAACAGGATATAAAAAAGTCGATGGGATTATTTTTTATCCCATACTGGTCGGCAGCCAAACATGGAAATCAGACTAAAAAAAATCTTATCCCATCCAATCATGTGCACCAAATGCGCCTTGAATGTATAATCTCTTACTTTTCTTAGTGAATCTCTTTATCTTGTTAGATAATTTAATGCTAGAGGAACTTGAATGTTATGAATATTGGATGTTTTGGAGTTAGAGGATTTGAGTTCTTGGCCATCTTCAAGGTTCTGGGTGTGTGTAAATACATAAATCCAAGGTGATATATATGGGAAATCATGAATGACACCCAAATGCCCTTTGTCTCTACAAATGGGTATGAGAATCATTAACAAGTTTAATAAGGAATGATTTCTAGATAAAAGGGTTATGAATGATTTAAAATGGTTGAGAATGATTATGATGGTCTAAAACTAGTAAGGGTGATTCTAGTGTATTGGAAACACTTAAAATATTAATGAATCACCATGAGAACCTTAAAGAGAAGTTGAAGGTTCAAAAGAAGTAAAAAGTAGATTTAAGGCTGGTAATATGGGAATATGGAATGTAGTTGTGTTGGATGTGTAAAAATGATTGAGATGGACAAAGAATAGGTCTATGTATGATAAGAAGTAGGGAACCGATGGTGAATCAAGGTTCCTAGTGTGGCATGATTGAGGGTTAGATTTGGAATCAAAATCACTATGAGTAGAATTCAATTCTCCCATCATATATGTATTGTCATATATACGAACATTGTTTTGGCACATGAAGCATGTTATGATATTGTTTACATGTATGAATGTTTATTGTTTTGGAAATGTCATGCTTATATTTAATATCATGGAATGCATGGGTTTTTAATTAATGGTGTGTTCTCGTGGTTTGGATATGAGAATGAGTACGCAGTTAAAGTGTAGAGGCAGTCCATGGAGTTGAACTGCAGGAAGATTTCTCATGGGATCCAGTACGTAGTTCACACGAGGGTAGGACTACTGGAAGATCCCAAGGCGAGGTTAACCACAAGCATGGACTATCTAGTATAGTCAGTTAAAATAGGCTTGAGTGCACATGTAGGGGCGATGACTTGACTCTCACCTGGTTATCATGTACGAGTCTGTGTTAAGTAGATGGTTTTCAAAATGCAAGGATATTGATAGATGTGCATGATTACTTTGATTATATGCCATTATGTCTCACTGTATACTGTTTACATTGGAACTGTGTTATCATGTTGTTATTTAAATTGCATTGCCTTTTAACTGTATTGATGAATATATGATGGTGGATATGCGATATACAAATCTCAGTACGCTTTAAGCTCACCCATCTCACTTACTTTTATAGGTTATAATTGTGCCCTCGATAAGGGCAAGGGTATTGCATTGTGAATCTTCTTAGTGATCGCTCCGCCTTGACGTTTGGTGAGTCACGGCTTGGAGTGGGAGATTTACTTTTTGTAGGCTAGGCCTTTATTTTTAGTCTTTCCGTTGAACTTGAATTTGATTATGGATGAATGTAATAACTATTTAACTTTGTTTAGCTTTCATGTAATCTTTTATATATACTCTTGCTTGATATGGATTGATGTCCTTTGAGATATATGCCTTGTGTGACTCATTCATTGTTGGATGTATGTATGGATTTGTGGTATGAGGATGACTAAGGGTTATTAGTACTCTATTGGAGAGAATACTAGCTCGAGGGATTTGACCCTTTCTAAGATATGGAAAGTAAGGTCATACACCACAACTCACACATCAGATCTAGTTATCTCCTTTTGAGAAGCAATACGGACTTGCCCTTAATTACTTCTCTCAGAGAGTTCTCGGTTGCACATGCTTTGTACTTCAACCCATATAGAGTGCAACTAGTTATCTCCAAAGCTCTGCTATTTATGTTTTTCTTGGTTATGACACAAACCAAAAAGGTTATTTTTGTTTTGATCCTATTACACAGAAATTATATGTTTCTCGTCATGTGTTATTTTTTGAACGTATTCCTTTCTTTTCTATTCCAACTAGCTCTCACGATGTTTTTAAGTCTGATCTCATTCATATTGATCCCTTTTCTAATGATGGTGATAATATGCCTTCATCTCTGGTAGACATTGCATTTGCACCCTTGTCTCACTCAATATCATTTGCCTGTTCCACCTTTTTCTCATCATTTCGCTTGTAAGGATAAAAGTGAAGGCTTTGAAGGTGCTATTGTTGCCTTCTCAGTTGCTTCAAATCTTTCATCCTCAGTAGATCATAGTGTCTCATCTCTTCCTAAGGCTACCCAAGCACCTCCTATGGATGCGGATCCTCCTCATCCTCCTCGTTATCCTTAACGTTATCGTAAGTCTACACAACTGCCTAATTTTTCTTATTCTTGTTATTCACATTCATTTTCTTTTTTCTTAGCATATATTCATGATCTTTTTGAGCCTGCCTCATATAAGGAGGCAGTCCTTGATCCTCTTTGGCAGCAGGCTATGGTTGAGGAGCTTTTTGTTTTGCATAAAACGTTAGTACCACTTCTTCCTGAAAAGTGCATAGTTGGCTCTTGTTGGGTTGATAAGATTAAAACCAAGTTTGATGGTTCTGTTATGAGGTACAAGGCACAGTTGGTTGCAAAGGGATTCACTCAGTAGTATGGTGTAGACTATGAGAAGACTTTTGCTCCGATTGCAAAGATGATTATTGTTTGCCTTCTTATTGTAGTTGCATCTGCGTGCCAATGGAGCATCTCTCAGATGGATGTGAAAAGTGCATTTTTGAATGGGGAACCTAAAGAGGAAGTGTACATGGTTTCTCCTCCAAGTGTTGCTCATAAACTTTGGAAGGTATACAGGCTCAGGAAAACATTTTATTGTCTTAAACTGACACCCAAGGCTTGGTTTGAGAAATTTTCTACTATAATAACCTCTCTTAACTCTCACTCCTGTGATCATGATTCAGCTTCGTTTGTTAAGTCCACATATACAGGGTGTATTCTTCTTTTATTGTATGTTGATGACATGATTATCACTGGTGATGATATTGATGATATTGCAGAGTTGATGTTGGAATTAGCCCATCAATTTGAGATGAAAGATCTAGGGCCTCTACGCTACGTCTTAGGCATTGATGCAACCTCTTTTCCTAAGGATTATCTTCTTTCTTAATCCAAGTATATCATGGATATTATCCAACGAGCTCGACTTACTGACACTCTGATTGTTGATACCCTTCTTGAGACTAACGCCAGAGACACCTCTTCAGATGGTACTCAGTTGTCAGATCCTAGATTATATTACACTATTGTTGGTAGTTTGGTTTATCTAACCATTACTCGACCAGATATTGCATATGCAGTCCATGTTGTTAGCCAATTTTTATGCTTCTTCTACTACTGTTCATTGGGTTGTTGTTCTTTGTATCCTTCAATATCTTTGAGGTATTATGCATCATAGTATTTTATTTCAATCTTCTTCTACTTTGGAGCTTCATGCGTATTCTAATGCATATTAGGTTAGTGATCATACAGACCGTAAATCCACTAAGGGTTTTTGCATCTTTTTATGAGACTCTTATTTCATGGAAGCGCAAGAAGCAATATGTTATTTTCAAATCTTCCACAGAGGCTGAGTATCGTGTTATGACATCTACTACGACTGAGATTGTATGCTTGCGTTGGTTGCTTGCAGATATGAGAGTTATTCTCACCACTCCTACCCCTATGTATTGTGATAATTAAAGTGGAATTCAAATTGCCCATAATTCAATCTTTCATGAAAGAACTAAATGCATTGAGATATGTTGTCATCTTACAAGACATTATCTCCAGAATCACACTATTGCTTTGCCCTTGGTCTCCTCATCCTTACAGCTGGCAGACTTTTTTACAAAGTCACATTTTATTCATCAATTTAGATTTCTTGTTGGCAAACTCTCCACACTTTTTGCAGCCGCATCTTAAGTTTGAGGGGGGATATATATTAAAGTATTTATGTATTTATTAGTTGTATTATAGTAATTTATTCATTTTCTATAGCATATAAGTTGTTATTTTCTCTTGTAATTCTTCTTGATCTTTTCGACACAATAATGGAACCTTAGATATTGTTCAATCAACATCGAGCAACCAAGACATCTATAACTTTCATTACTCTTCTTTTCAAGACTTAATGTGTAATTTTGGTAGCTCCAAGGTATTACGGTTTGTAGATGATAATTATGATTTCATCATCTACATATGTTGATCATGTTAACATATTATAAATTATGACCTTTTTACAATGCCCAGGTATGATGGAAAAGGCATGATAGTAAGATAGAAGGCTATGTGGTGCTAGATGCCTTACAAAAGTGGTTTTCAAATTGAGATGTTGGATCTTTTTTGTTTGAAAATTGAGTTATAAAGTTTTTATGTCTTTAATTATGTAAAGAAACATTGTTTTAGGTTGATTAATAGAAATGGGTTCACTTTTTTCTCTTTCAATGTTACATGTACACAGTGGACATCCTCATTGATATTTTTAAATTTTTTGTGGATTTGTTTTAAGTATTCATTACAGAAAATATGCGCCTCACTGAAATATAAAAAAAATACTTATTTATCGAGAATCTTTCATGATAATTTTTTTTTTATAATTATAAAATAAACTTGATCTAATTAAACTTTTATAAAAAATAATAAAAGTATTTTTTTCTAAAATAGTAAAAGTACTTTTTTTAAAACAATAAATTTATTTAAAATAATTATTTTTTATAAAAATAATAAATTTACCAAAAAACTATTAGAATTAGCTTTTTATTAAATAAAAGAATTATTTTATTAAAAATAATTTAATTAAAAAATAAAACTATTTGTTATTTCATTAAAAAGAAAATTATTTTTAATATACTAAAAGTAATTTTATTAAAATATTTTTTTACTTAAAAAAATAAAATTAACTTTTATTAAAGCAAATAATAAAAATAATTTTAATAGAATAGTAAAATTAATTTTTATTAAAAAATAATAAAATTATCCTTTTTATAAAAAAAAAGGCTTTACTTTTGGCATTAACTACCCACGTAACCCAAGAAAAAGTAGTGACCAGAAAAATTTCAACACCTCAACATCCACCTCACTAGCCACGTCATTCTGTGTTGACAATTAGGTTGGTTTAAATGCAAAATACACTTTATTGACATTGTCTATAAAAATTGTTAGATCGCCTCATATCATGTGTTAATTTTTTCAAATTATATATTAACACGTAATATGAGACAATTTAACAACTCTCATAGATAATATTAACAAAGTATGTTAGTCAATCATTTACATTTCTATAACATTTTTATTTTAAATAAAATAAAATTGCTACCTCAAAGAAATAAGATTCTCAAGAAAAAAAGAGAGAGCAAACAAAAGTAAGTCATTTGGCCGGATAGCAACAACAACAGATATAGATAAGTTGGGAAATCGATAGTGTTTCAGTGATTGAATTGTGTGTTAAGTTTGGATAAGGAGCCCTCTGTAAATCCCAAGAAGATAAGATAATGAGAAAGTAAAACAACTGAACCACAAAATAATATCATACGAATCAGAAACACATGATTAATTAATTCATAGTGTAAACTGGGAGAATATTCCCATCATCCACCCCATCACATAATATTTCTCCTGTACAGCGTGAAATAAATAAATAAATAATATATTTTAATTTATTTACAACTCCAATAACATCATACGAATATTCCCAATATTTTTCTTCATAATTATACAAATCTTATTTCTTGCCTCTTCATCTAATAATAACATCCCATTTCAAATATATAAATCTCCTATGGGTTAAAAAGGCCATTCCCACATCTACATTTCCATCCCAGTGGCTTGTAATTCGAGTATTTCTTACTTGAAATCGACCGCACCTCTTTCTCATCATCTAATTTGCTGTTATATGGAACCAAACTACCACCAGCTGCTGCTGCTGCTTCTTCTGCTTGGGCTCGACCCCTCCTCGGTTGAGTGGGCACCTGAACAGCCATGCATGGGTGACATTCGCTGCACCGGTTATGACAACTCGGTGGCGTCGAACCCAATCGCATCTTTCCCTCCATCACCGTACCCTGTATATATATATATACCATTAATTAACCCAACTCAACTTGACCTATCAAGAAATAGATCTATATGTGTGTGTATGTATATATATAATTGTATGTGATGAGGTTACCTGATCAGAGCAAGAAGCTTGAAGCGCCAGAAGATGGAGGAGAACAGTGTAGAGAAGGTCTAGTTTCATGGTTTTAGAATGGCCATTGTAAGAAATTAATTAAGAAAAAGAAAAAAAGAAGAGGAAGAGAAAGCAAAGTTACAAGTTTCTGTTGCAGGTGATAGAAGTAAAGAAGACAAGTAGTTAAAGTAAAAATAAAGATAATATTATTACTTACAACTTAAAAGAGCTGAAATGCTTGTGGATTGTAAATGTAATCAACGTAGATTGGAGAAGTGAAGGGACAGTGAAAAGCACTAGACAAGAGAGAGAAGGGAGAATCCACAACAGAAAAAAAAGCAGAAGAAAAGGGTCTGAGATTTGGTCTGTTCTGCCAGTTTCAATATCTTTTCTTTTTATTTGTGGAAGACTGGTGTGGTGGTAGCTGGAGGGAAAGCGAAAGGGTGTGGTGTGAAATTTAATAAGAAGATGAAAAGTTAGGGGGTCCCAGGCCCCCCAGTCTTCAAAGATCTCATTAATGATCTGAATCACTTTGTTGCAGAACGTGGGGTCTGATTGAGAACAAAACAACAAAACACACTTATATATGTACATATGGAGTAATGCTATATGAATTACCTTTAAAAAAAAATGCTACATGAACTAAGGTGTAGACTATGATATCTACATTGACCATTATCGCAAACCCTCAGTAAATGGCCAAACCCCAAGTTCAAAAAGTTTTTATTTATTTTATTTTTTGGTCTTGATTAGAAAAAAAAAAAAGAGTACTGTTTTCCAAGTTGCTTTGAAGATGAAGAGCGGTTTGCACTGTCCTATCCTGGAAGCAATTGTTGCACCGATAGTACACCCCTAACTCATTCATTTCAATCAGTTTTTTTTTTTTTTTTTTTTAAATTTTGAATCATCTGCAATCTCTTCAATTTCAAACCGTGTAACCACTTCCACTTAATCTCTCTTGGAAAAATGGGGACAAAAACCGAAATTTTCATCATCTTTTTCAATTCTTGTTTCTGGTTTTGTGTGCTTTCATCTCTTTTATTTCCACCCTATCTCTCTTGGAAAAATGGGGACAAAAAGCCCAATTTTTCATCTTCTTCTTCAATTTTCATCTTCTTCTTCAATTCTTGTTTCTGGTTTCATGTGTCATCATCTCTTTCATTTTTCATGCTTAGGCTGCTAGCAATATCTCTTGAGGGAAATAATACATTAGAGATGGGCCAGAGCATCTTCTTCAGCTCTCTAAACTCAACAAAACTTTATGTATGAATATGGTATTACAAGATTCTTGTAAGACCTGTAGAAATGTAAATTATCGGTTAGATTGAAGGAGATAGTAAAATGATTGAGGCGTGAAGGGCATTGGCCTAAAGCAAAAATCGCCCTTGTTGAATACTATAGTTCTACGGGCGTTCACTCTGCTACAATAATCCAATCACTCCAAGGGGTACTCCACGTGGATCGTCAACAACAAACTTAAGTAACAATATTACTCTAGTGGGAAACTAAGAATTTGATAGAAAGAAAGAGTAAAATGAAAGAAAAATGTCAGAAAAGTTCGATTGACAGAGAGAGTAGAAAGATAGAAATATATTCTTGGCAAAATTCTATTGTTTTGAAAAGATTAATGAGTTTAAATAATCGAAATCGCATGCACCTCTCTGCAATAAGGGACGAAATCCCTCTGTGCAGATGTGTTCTTATGAAAATGCATGAAGAAAAGTCACATTAAATTAGAAAAAAATTAAATTTATCACACTAGAGTCGCAACTCTTACTTTCCAGCACTACAACGCTCGACTCTCTGAACTTTAGTAAAAAAATTAGTGAGTGTAGAGCCGCAACGCTCACTTTATAGAACTGCAACACTCTACTTGCTGAAATTTTAACTAAAATCTTGTTGGTGTAAAGCCGCGATGTTCACTTTATAAAGTTGCGGCTCTAGACTTGTTCAAAATTTTCATATTCAACAATGCAACTATTCCCCACATTAATGTGAAAATTTAAAAAATAATGGTGAAAATCGATGAGAATGATGGGAAACAGAGTCAATAGAGCAAAATTAGATAAGTCATGTGTTCTGTAATAGTGTCTTTTGGACTTGGACCATGCATAGTATAAACATGTCGGATTTTCGAGTGATGCCTTGAACTACATCACCGTAGATCGAAACCAAGTCAACATGCTACACACATGACTCATCAGAACCGTTATTAAATTCTATTGGTGGTGCTCATTTAGGCCCTGAACAATGCTCAGATTCATGAGTGCTTTAGAGAGATAAGCCTAAGTCTCATAGAAGCGACCCACTTTGATACTCATATAGGTATGCCTACGAGAAGTATCCTGCGATACTTCACTTGTGTTGGAACTATATCTTTCTAAAACAATAGGATATCTATAATAACATAATGCATAATCCATAATATGTTTGCAATGTTAGAGCATTCCAATGATCATGTCCTAGATTACTAGTATATCTACTCAATCTATTCACGGAATATGCAATATTTGGTCTAGTGCAAATATTTTCAAAGTGTTTTAATCATCAAAGTTTGTGTGTTTTCAATCATATTTTGATTGCCAAACATTTTCAATCATATATATCATCAACATACAAGCATATCGATCATGACATTAGAATTATTTATGCACTTATAATAAACACATCTATGAACTTCATTTATTTTAAAATCATTTGAAATCATAACTTTATCAAATTTCTTATGCCATTGCTTAGGTGCTTGCTTTAGGCCATATAGAGATTTAACTAATTTACAAACTTTATGTTTTTGGCCTTTAACTACAAAGCCTTTCGAATGTTCCACATAAATCTCTTCAAGAAGTTCACCATTTAAAAATGCGGTTTTAACATCTTTTTGATGAATTGCAAGATTATATATAGAAGTTGTATCAATAAGCAATCGAATAGATGTAATTCTTGTGAAAGGAGAATAAGTGTCAAAAAAATCTAAGCCATGTTTTTGTTTATACGCTTTAGCTACTATTGTAGCTTTATATTTATTTATGGTACCATCAGTTTTTCATTTTCTTTAAAAAATCCACTTACAACCAATATGTTTGCAACTTGAAGGTAAAGTTGCTAACTCCCATGTATGATTGCTCATAATTGAGTCAATCTCACTATTAATGAATTCCTTCCAATAAGGTGCCTCACGAGAATTTTTCACTTCTTGGTAAGTTTGAGGATCACATTGTGTAAGAAAACTAATAAAATCTTGTCAAAAGAAGTAGCAATTGTAGACCTTTTACTTCTTCTTAAGGTCAACATCAGAATTTGGATCTACATTATCACTAGTTGAAACATCATTATACACTCTTTTAATAGGTCTATCAAAATTTTCTTTATATGGAAAAATATCTTAAAAAAATTCTGCATCTTTGGAATCAATTAGTATTAATGCTAATACTACTTATATCAGACTTAAACACAAAAAATATATATGCACTACAATCATTAGCACATCCAATAACAGCACAATCAATTTTTTTATGACCAAATTTTATTCTTTTTGGTAAAGGAGTTTGTACTTTAGCCAAACACCCCCACACTTTTTAGCATTTATAAGAAGGTTGTCTCCCTTTCCAAAGTTCATATGGGGTTTTGTCATTATTCTTAGAAGGAATTTTATTCAAAATATAACACGTTGTTAGTAAAGCTTTCCCAACAATGACTGAGGAACTCTTGAACTAATAAGCAAAGCATTTACCATATCTTTAAGAGATCTATTTTTTCGTTCTGCTATGGTATTTGCTGTGAAGAATATGGTGCAGTGGTTTGATGAATTATTCCATTTAATTAACAATATTTAGCAAGTAAAGTAGATTCATATTTACCACTCGTATTTGATCTTAAAATTTTAATTTTCTTTTCTAATTGGTTTTCAACTTCTGTTTTAAATAATTTAAACTTTTATAGTGTCTCAACTCTTTATTACTAAGGAGATACACAATACAGCATCTAGTACAATCAACAATAAAAGTTATGAAATATTTTCTTTCCTCCCATAGTAGGACTATATTTAAGATCACATAAGTTAGAATCAATTAATTCAAGAGGTTGTGTTGATCTATCAATATTTTTAAAAGGTTTTTTTTAGCTAACTTTGAATCTACACACACTTCACATTTTTGGGAATTGTCAATAGGTAATTTAGGTATCATACCATATTCACCATTCTAGAAATTGATTTTTGATTTACGTGGCCTAATATATCATGTCATATATTAAAACACTTAATAGTATAAGCAAGAAGAAATTTTATTAATATCGGTTACATTGATCTTAAAAAGTCCATCATCTAAATATCCTTTCCCACAAATATGCCATTTTTTGTGATAACACAATTATTAGATTCAAAGACCATTTTGAAGCTTTCTTACTCTAAAGTGACCCTGAAACAATATTTTTTCGAATATCTAGAACATAGAGTATATCATTCAGAGTAAATGTCACACCCCGCCCAGACGCGCCTAAACCGGCGGGACACTCATGGACTGGTCGCGAATGCATTATAACGATAATAACAGAGTGCGCGGAAGCATAGTTAAGTACAAGTCTGATTTCATTAATTTTAAAATATTTTTGTACATGAAATGGTTAAGGGAATATTCTCCCAAAAATCCCCAATGCATAATACAAAGGGTACAAAATGTGGGCCCAAAAACCTGCACCCAGTCCACCCTAATCTCCAGTGAAAAATTGGATAACAACGGGGTGAGCTACATGCTCCGTGGGTAAAATAGTTCGTGAATATAACGATTAATAAAGTAGACTTCATAATCAAATATCTTAAATACATATCAGATCATCATAATCAATTCAATATGTATGTATGCATGACACTGTCTCATAATGGTTTGATGACTGTACATCGCCTGAGTTCACGTATAGATGTCCCTCCCCAGGAGTAACCGGATTTTCATTGTACGTCCCTCCTTAGGAATGATGCTCTGGATTCACGTACAGATGTCCTTCCCCAGGTGTAGCCGGGTTCTCATTGTACGTCCCTATCTAGAGAATATAATGAATAGCGAACATCACTCATAACTATTCTATGAATCATAAACCACATACGTCCCTAGGTGGTGATATGTATGATGCCAATGCATGAATTGGTCTGTATGAACTGGTCCGGTCTTTACTTGACATTTAGACAGGATTTAGCAACGTCTGGTGATCCTTATCAGGGTTGGTATCACTATGTGCAAAGTTAGGACATTCAGTATTACTGTATAAGCTGATAGCTTTCAAATAAGACTAACCATATCAGTCTCCAGTTGAGAGGTGAGACACGAGGTCTACTTAAATACCAATCGTCTAGAGCAGCACGCTGCCTCCCGTTCACTATTTAAAGTTACTGAGGACAAGACTGAATCTGGTTGAGCCAAATTGACCACTAATCCGACATAGCAACAGTATAATACATGAATTCCGAATATACAGGCATAAGTGCGACAGTATAAACATTATACGCAATAATGCAGTGTAAATGAATGGTAGACATAATGATAAATGAATATAAACTTTAATAAAAGTTATAAGACACGCAAACCTATGTTTCGTTCCCCACCTTCAGATAAGAATTTCTTTCAGAACTGGCGCTTTCCTCCGGAAAGAACTGCGTTGCACCGCTCAGAGAGTCTCGAAAGAGAGTCAAAAGACCAAAAACTCAAAATGAGTGAGAAAGAGGAAGAAAAATCACAAGGAGAGGTGATTTGGTGTGAGAAATGAGGAGGGAGGAGGGTTCCATATATAGGAATTTTGGCGCCTGAAAGTTCAGGCATATCTGCCCGGACGTTCTGGCATTTCTACCCAAACGAAAATTTTGTTTTGTGCAATCCTAGGGTATTACACTACAAAAAGGCCTTTTTGTCACACCCCGCAGATGTGATGTGTAACGACCCACTTTCCGCACCTGACGTCATGATGACGTGGACTGCCCAATACGAGGTCTTGTGCACGTAGTCGATGTGTATAATACCCGTATACTGTGTGTACGAGGTATTTTAATAAATTTGTGTGTTTGATATGTATTAGTGTATAATGGTCTAATACATGAAATAATCATGTGTTATGATCAATTAGGTGTTAAATTACATGTGTTATGATCAATTAGGTGTTAAATTACATGTGTTATGATCAATTAGGTGTTAAATTAATTTAATACCTTCACGTGCTCATGTAAGAAATGACAAGTGTTGTCAAGAGGAAATGTTGGCACGTTTAGTGTTGTTGGCAATGTGAAATTGCCATACGTGAGACACGTATGAGCTTGTTGCCAAGTTAAATTACACCTTTTGACAAGCTAATTGAGCAATTTCAGCTCATTCTTGACTTGCTGAATTGAAAAAATTTGTAGAGAAAGGAAGGGGAAGAAGAATGGAGAAGAGCAACTAGGAGCTCCAAAAATCCAAGGTGAGTTTGGGTTATTTTGAGCTAGAAGTTGTATATTTGAGTTCCTTTCTTCATCTTGTATCACATATATAACATGCAAATGATTTCCTATGGTTAGAACTTAACCTGGAGAATGAGGTTCTGGTGCTGGATTATGATAAAATTGGTGGATTACACCTTGGGAGAATGCTTGCTGGATAATGGGTAAGTAATTGATGTTCATTTCCTTGAATTTCCATGGCTGAAATGGGAATTTCAGACCTTGATGGGTAAGGGTTTGGAACCCATTTTCAGTAATTTAATTGAGTGATGTATTTCATGGTGGATTGGAGCTCTTGTAATGGAGTGTTTATTGGAGATTAATTGTTGATATATGGGTGAGTGTTTGATATTTATTTCACTGATCTTTGTTGGTGTTTAATGGCTGGAAATCCATGATGTTCTTATATGATTAATTTGATGATGAAATGGTGAGTTTCATGACTGATTTGGGTATTCCAAATCTGGTTGAGTAGGGGTCTTGGAGCCTAATTTCAGTAACTGAATTATGTGATTTTGATGTGTCTAAATGCTAGAAATTAATGTTGAATATGTTGTGATTATGGATGATAGAGATTGGAATTAGGAAAGTGAATTCAGCCAATTCAATGACTAAAACCTATGTGCTGGAAATTCTGAAACTGTACAGTATGTTGGTGAAGATCATGGTGATCAAAAGGATGCTGAGAATTTGAGTAGTAATCAATGTAAATATATATTAATGAGGTGAGAATTATATTAATATACTAATATGTACATATATTAATATATGAATGAGTATATATTAATCTATTAATGTGTATATATATAGCAATATATGCATGAGGTTGAGAAGTATATTAATATATGTATATATGAATAGGTTTGAGACTTATTTTATGGCATACAAATATAATAATGGAATAATATATTGGTGGGATTGAGTTGTGGGCATATTTGAGAGTAAAATCATATGGAAAATAATTGATTATTATTGTTTGGTGAAATTACCGCAAAGTTTGGAATAGGTGGGGACAGTACGCAGTGGTAGTGATATTTGGTGAGCACTAGGTTGTTGGCATTAAGTGAGTATCCTTCCATTTCTTGGTTATTTTGTATGACATTATAGCTATGAACTGTTTGCAACGATAAGCATGTATGAATGGCATGGTATAAAATTGCATTGATTGAATACATGAAAAATATTTCAAAAATGAAGCATGTCTAACTTGTAAGAACATGTTAGAACACGAGTCATTCCAGGAATAAGTCCCGCATAAGTAGTACCTTGAGTATCTCAAGGGCTTAGTGGCTGTCTTGGAATTGATTGTGATAAAATCGAGTATGAGAGGACAGTTAGGCTACCTCGTTTGGGCCGAACGAGGGGTGAGTCCCGCTCTATACTTAGAAGGTGGGAGATGGATATGACTTTCAGTGGGAAAGTGAAATTGTTTTGAAAAATATTGCAGGAAGCTCCAAGCTATTTTGTGCATATACGTATTGTCTTTTTGCACTTGCATCTTTAAATGTATTTGATTATGATTTTATCAACATGTTTATTAAATGCATATGAAAGCTATAGAATGGAACTTACTCACTGAGCTTGTTGTAGCTCACCCCATTACCTCCAATATTTCAGGTAAAGACCCAAAAACAAAGAAAGGATAAGCCTTCTTTTGGTACTTTACTTGCTATGTATGTATGGAAGAAACGGTTACAACATGATTACTTTTGATATGTATAATTAGCATGTATATATATATTATCACATAGACGAGTGAGTGGGGTTATAATATGAACCATACTTGACGTATTGGGGGTATGAAATATTGTTATGATGATAAAGATCTGAATGTAAATGAGTATGAAAATGAATGAATGTAGATTTTGATTTGAAATCTATCAAGGAATTTGAAATTCGTGTAATTACATTGAGGCTGACAGTGTAGTGTACACTGTATACAAGGATGTATAGTGTATAGTACATTGTGTCGATCATAACGTCAGTCTACGTAAGGGGAATCGTGACATGATGGGTACCTTCTACTCGAGCGTACCCCTGCCATAGCACCACATAATATTGTCCCGTCCCGGTGTACATCCCGCCACACAAGGACGTCTCGTACCCCTGGGATCATTTGTCTACACACATCTACGGGGTGTGACAGTAAATTTAAGATTTACTTTTCCTTTTGGAAATTACCCCATATGGAGTTTTTATTCTCTAGCTGTAGTGTAGGAGGAGAACATATCTCTGTTACAGTATATGTCCTTGGTGGCTCCCATATCTATCCACCGATCTTTGGTGTTCCCCAACAAATTAACTTCTGAAACAACTGTTGAGAAATGAAATTTTGCAATATTGGCTTGATTTGAATCTTTATTCTTTAATTGAATTTTTCACATCATGTAGTCCTTAATGTTGGTCCACCCAAGAGGGGGGTGAATTGGGTGCAATTGTCAATTTAAAATTATCTTCCAATAACTTAGTGATTTACATGAGTGTATTGGAATTGGATAGATGAACTAAATGAAGAGACTAAAATGCAAAAGTGAGACACACGATTTATAGTGGTTCAGCCGCGCCTACGTCCACTTCCTAACCTCCTATGTTAGGATTTTAACCTTATCACTAAGGGATTCTCTTACGAGTAAGAACCAAACTGTTACAGTTGCCCTTTTACAGGTTAAAGGCAAACCTATCCTTTTACGGGCTAAGGATGAAACCGTTTCTCTTTTACAGGCAAGAGATTGCCTATCCTTTTACGAGATGAGGACGAACCTATTCTCTTTTAAAGGCTGAGAGATAACCTATCCTTTCTAAGGTTAAGGACGCACCTATCCTTTTGCGGGATCAAGATGAACTGGTTTCACTTTTACAGGTTTAGAGATAACCTTTCATGATTTCAATCTTGAAATCATTAAGTGAACTTCATTCACTTGTCTTGGTTGTTTCAGTCCAGAAACACACCAGCATTACAACACTAAAGATGTTGGTTGGTTCTAACGTAGTAGAACACTTTACAATAGATCTCAGTACATAGCATTACAAAGATATGAAATATGAAATAAGTAATGCTAAGAGAAGATACACTTACAGTCCTTTACCTTCCAATGTTCGGTATTGCTCAAGTGTAGTTTCGAAAAACATGAATGATGTGTTATGAAGATCAGTGCTTCTTCGAAAATAATGTAATACCATAAAACATTGAAGTTGAAAATCGAAGGACTAGTGTATACATAAACACAGATAGTTTTCAAAATAGATATAAAATATAGGTATGAAAACTTCTGGTTCTCTGATCAGTACTTAACCTACTACTGATGATAGTTCGATACAGTACTTAAGATGTGAAATTATGTACACTGTATCTCTTGAACTATTCCTCAAATTCTTTCTTCAGCAATGATGATACCAAGTATGAATAAGTGCTGAGAATTTGAGTTGATACCAGATCAAATGGATTTTCAAAGATATATATAAATTAAGTCTTGGTTTGAAAATCATTTGAAAACAGATAAGTATCAGTGAAAAACATTTGAAAGTTATAACGTTAAAAATATTTTGACACAGACTAACTTTCAAAAAGTGTTGGCACAACACAGAGTCATTGGCAAGTTGTTTGGTCCTAAGTGTTGGTATTTATAGACTTAGTGGGACATAGCCATTAGACATTTGAAGTTCAAATAATGTGAACGTTTTCACACAACGGCTAGAATGTTATATAATAGTGACTGCGATTTTTGCTAACATTCTGGTTTTTTTTAGATATCATGAAAGAGCAAAGCTTTAGAAGAACTTCTTTCATGTATCAGAAAGGGTCTCTGATAAGTCTGAAAAAGACTCTTTGCAAGTGCCTGTTCTAAAAAAGTAAACTGACGTAGTGTACTCATTCGAACAGTGACAATAGTTGAATTAGTGTCCTGATTCCGTAATCAGTTTCCTAATGCATAATATCAACTTTGTCGTTTTGTTCCTTGAGGGCGCTTACTATGTATAAGCGTCCTGCTAAACACTTAAGTGAGAGCGCTACTAACTCGTAAGTGTTTTGACTTACTAATGACTTTAGACGACTTAAACCTTGAGGGCGCTAATGCACAGTTAGCGTCCTGTTATATTTTAAAACTATTAAGTGCATGAAGGCGCTACTATCCGAGTAAGCGTCCTATTTTTAAAACATAAAACAAAACATGAGGGCGCTACTACTATGTAAGCATCCTACAAGTTAAGAAATTTAAAAACACGCTGAAGGACAATCAACATCCTGAAAGTTATTCAGTTGATTTCCAAAGGTGAGGGCGCTTCTATCAAAAAAATGTCCTGATAGTTTAATCAACTTATAACCATCAGCGTCCTCAAAGAAACATTCTTTGAAGAACTTTTAAAAGATCTTTCAGTGAGCTGATGCTGAGTCAGCTTCCTGACAACTTCACAGGTTGACTAATATATAAGATCCTACTGTACAAGTAAGCGTCCTGATTAATCAGTTCATTTCAACCTTGAGCATTATCGATGTCCTAATGACCTATCAGCGTCCTGACTTAACAAGTTCAGGAGAGCGCTGCTATTTCATTAGCGTCCTGAAAGACTCTTTGAAATTAGTTTTGACTCGCGATAAAATATTCGATAAATGCGAATAAAAACTCGGTATATTTCAAATTAAATATATAATATTAAATTTCTTGAAATATAGTTAAGACATCAAAACATGCAGATTTAGAAAACATATGAAAATGATATATGTATGGTTTTGAAAAACATTTTGAGCACTAACGATTAGAGAAAGATATATCTTAAATAAGTTGTGTATTTATCTTTTCTCATAACCGTTAAATCCAACTCTTCATTATAAGATCTTCAATAAGAGTAATTCAGAGTTGAATGACTTGAACGTTGATCGAGAGATGTAGTCTTGAAGCTTGATCGAAACAAACGTCCGAGAGAAGTGATCTTGAAATCATGACATGATCGTTGAAGTTCGTTAGTTGAAACGAGCTTGATCGTTAGATGTAAGCTTTGAGTTCCTTGATCGAGTCGTTCATTGGATTTTTGCTTTTTCTTTGGTGCAGAGATAAGTTCTTGAAAAACGTTCGTTAGCACCGAAAAATACTTTGTTTGTGATCATCAAAATATACTTCATCAAGTATACTTTAGGGATGTGCTAAGGATGAACCATATAGGTTAACACTTACAGCACAATGTTCAAACTTGTTACAAAAATAACGATTCCCTTTAATCTTCTTAATGTTGCCCTTTGAATCATGCACATTTTTTCTTGGCTCTTACAATTTTTGTGGGACTTGTGTTTAGAGATATTGGACGACTTAGAAATGTCCTCTTCCACAACATTAACCTTTAAAATCATCGAATTTGATTCGTACGTCTTCTTAATTATTTTTTTCTTCGATTGTCCTCTATTTTAACCAAAAATCACACCCGAAACAAGGAGTGTAAAACTTGGGCAAAAGACATCAAAAAGAGATTCTTCACAAGCGAGGTGTTCGAAAAACAAGGGGTCAAGACGATCAACTTTGATAGGGGTTTTTGCTTATGGCAAGACGGGCATCCTCATCAGGAGGGCTAGGACGACCGCTTTATGCCTAATATCTGCTTACAATAAAAACCTCCACAGATAGGTGGATTAAGGTGTCGACCTTGATCCTGATTCATTCCCCGTCGTACGGTCAACTCCCTCTCGCTCAAGGTGCACGCGCAACCTTCAAAACAAAGGTGGCACTAAGGCGTGCCACCAGAGACACTCAAATGCTTAAGTTAGTCTCTGAGGGAGAGAAATCATAAGTGTAGAGAGTTGGAGTTCTAGAGCATACCTTTCTTTGATGGAATAACGTCTCATTTTATAGTTGAAGGTAGATCCATTGCATTAATGTCATCATTCATTATTGGGAGGCATTTATGCCTTTTCGTTATTAGGATTTAATTGATGATCTCGTACATCGGGATCTGTTTTTGTTGTAATCAAGTTCGGGAAAAGCTACAATCAGAGCCTAGGGATTCCAGAGCGTATTGAGTGGGCCCCTCAGCTATAGCCAAGGGGATTCTACCATTGATCGAGGGGGAATCCTCGGCCATGGTTGAGGAGAGTCCTCGCCCATTGGGCGAGGCAAGTGGTGCTTTGACCATGGCCGAGGCAAGGGATGCCTTGGCCAAGTGGTGCCTCAGTCATTGCCTAGGCAAGTGGTGCCTTGGTCATTGGTCGAGCCGAGGGGTGCCTCGACCAAGGAGGAGGCAAGTTGTGCCTCGGCCTTTGCCGAGGCAAGTTTTGCCTCAAGCTTGGTCGAGGTAAGGAGTGCCTCGGTCGTGGCCGAGGCAAAGATTGACTTGGCCTTCACCGAGGCATTGTTCTCGTTTCTGGCACAAATTTATCTATGACTTGCAGGTATTTCAATTTTGGATGTAATAGTAAGCCCCTGATGAGTGTGTAGAAGTGAAAGTTCAAGATGCTCATCACTTGAGTGTTGATATACTTAGTTGTTCGCCATGTCTTTTGTTCTCATTGGTTTTAAGTTTCTTATTGTAATGTTAGAATCTTTACGACTTGCCTAAGTCATTTAAAGTCATGTTTCATGTACTTAGGCCATCTCATGAAAGTTATTTAGTTGATGTCCTGACTTCTTGATTAAACTCCATTAGTCAAGTTTTTCCATTAGTCACTCGTTGGTTTTATGCGAAATGTGTAAGGTAAAGATGAGTCTACAAGGAGCTTAAGGGGGTTCTTGTTTTCTATGACTTAATTGTTTTGCAACCATATTTTATGTTGGCCTAGCATGTTTTGTAAAACTTTTGGTCGTGCAAGTTGTCTCAAACTCTTTTATCTTGGATATTACTGTTTTAACATCCTAAACTAAATTATTTTCAATGTTTGTCTTATGTTGGCATAGCATTAAGCTCATGGATATTTGCAACTATCTTCTTTCTTTTCTTATGAACGTTGCTTGGTACTTGCAGTCTCTACCTTTGTGAAGATCAAGATGATTTTTGTTTTGTTATTGAGATTGTTTGGTTTATTGATTTCTAACACCCTCATGTGAGTTTAAGTAGAAGTGTTGTCGCGACCCCCTTCTCGAGGTGATGTCATGACCGACATATAATACTAGGTATGCCACACACCAACATACTTGATATCCTATCAACCTAACTTCACCTCATACTCATACTTATATAATCATTCATATATATTCATCTCCATTTTTAATTTAACAAAACAAAAATGTGACGCCCCAAGAATCATTTCATCTAGCCCATAACCCAATTGTACGTGCCCAAACTCTATGTGCTCGCCTTGGTGTGTATGTTTGTGTGTTTGATGTGTGATTATTGCTTATATAAATGAAAGTATCATTAGTGGTAATGGTGTTATTATAGAAAGTATTATTGGTGATGTTATTATTGTTATTAATATCATTTGTCATATTAATACTATTGTGAGTGTCTTGTTGGAGAAGCTCCACATAAGTAACTTGTTGAACAAGTCATCATCTTGACTTGTGACTTGTTGAAAAGACCCCATTAAATGTCCTCATTTAATGCACCTTTGACATATGGGAAAGTTGTATCTCAACACATGGTAAATATGACAATTAAAATGGAAATATGTTGTGTATATGTGTTGATTGTATGATAATTAATTATTGTTGTGTCAAATGGACCTGAGGATATTATAAATGAGTCTGGAACACATTTTTACATAGAAAACGAGTGGTCATATGCAAAATTTCGATGTGTATTGAGCGCCTAGTAGCGAAATGAAAAATGATTGTTTTGGGCGAAGGAGGAGGACGCTCATGCGCTGGAGGAGGGCGCTGATCCATTTTTTGGGCACGTTTCTGGGTGAAAAATGGCCATTTTTAGTGTTTTAAAAGGGGGGAAAGGTTGCTGCCTTTCCCATATGTGCCAAGGACGAATTGGAGAAGGAAGAGGGGAGGAAAGCTAGGGTTTCCAAGGGAAATCTTCACCATCTTCACCCCAAAGTAAGTGTTTTTCTCCATTTCTCTCCATGAAATTACCATTGAGGGTGAGGGTAAGCTTTCTAATGGTGTAGTTTTCTCCATGGGTCATGGTTTTGGGTGTTCCCTAACCTAAGGTTGGCTGATTTTTGCTCTTTCGAGCTTGTTTATGATAGGCTTCCTTCCTTGACCTAGATCTACACTCGGAATGCATTTTACATGAACTTCCCCACGTTTTTGGTGGTGCACGAGTTTAGGGTTTTGTTGGAAACCCTTAGGGCTGTGGTGTATGGTATAGATTTGGGTTCCTTGGTGGATTTAGAATCCAATGGTACCATTTTCCCCAATTTCTAACAAGAAATTGGTGGATCTAAGTGTAATGGCCTAAACCCTAGAAATCGAATGTAGGGTTTTTCTTTGGACTTGCATGTCAACTATGTTGGATAAATGGCTGATTCTAGTTGATTGATGGTGGTGTTCAATATTTTTATCCATCGGAAACCTTGGTTGTAGTGTAAAATCGGCCTAGGGCTTGATTTTGGAGATTTTGCCCAAATTGAGGCTTTTGACCTAAACCAAGTCAATTGATCAAATTGACTTGGGAATTGCCTACTTGAACCAAAATGGAGTGAAATTATGGGTTTAGAATGTTTGAAACTATGTTAGAATTGTATGACTTAGTTCAATTCCACTCTATGCTTATTGTAGAGATTTTCCCTAAATTGGGGCTTTTGATGCTCTTGACTTAGAATCTTGGAATTGATGCAATGCATGTCTAATTGAGCATGATTAGAGTTGTTTAAGCTATTTAATTTGATGGAAGTGACCATGTCATGGGTTAGGCCATATATGATCAAATTTGGGTATGTTTATGCCTAAGGAATTTGAAATCAATATTTTTGATTATTTGAATGGTTTATGAATGTGATCTAGGCATTAGAGGCCTAATACATGTGAATTGAGTTGTAAGTTGTGATTAGATGGACTTAGGCCTATTAATCCATGTATGGGCAGATTTGTGGTTGATGTATAATGCCTATGTGATTGAATATAGGAATTGATGTATGGTTGTATATTGATGATTATTTCAAGATCTTGGTTTGGTTGATCCGATTTTGGTTATCGTGTGTGGTTAGATACTCTCGCAAGGCTTGGTTGTGAGTAGACTTCATTTATGTTTAAATCTCTTATGTCATCATATCAATTATATCTTATATGTTTTGGAAGCATGAATGTGTTCTATTGACTTCAATGATACGTGTGTGTAAAACCCTGTGGCCTAGTAAGTCTTGCCTCTGAAAACAGTTAAGTCTGTCATTTACAAGGACCTAAATGACTTAGTGATTGACAAAATCTACGCCTTTGTGTGCCCTTGCAAAGCATACAAGGCTAGCATACTAGAAGGAAGACTTGACTTTGCCATAGGAAGATTTGAGAAAGGAAGTATTTGGGGACAAGAACGGCGCTGTAAAATATACGTGCACTAGTAACCTCAAATGAATATGATTGGGCATGAGAACGGTACACTATTAACTCCAATGCATATGATTGGGCATGGGAACGGTACACTAGTAACTCCAATGCATATGAAATGTGGATCTAGAAAACAATTGGCTTTTTACTTGCATCGAACTTATTATAAATGCTTGATGGCTATATGTTATGAGCTTTTAATCATCTTACACATTGACATACATACATGATGTTTTATTGATGAGTATTGATGGCATATCTGAATTCTATTCACTGGGCATCGTTGGCTCATCCTCATTTCCCTTTTTCAGGTCCTTCTGTTCCGGATAAGGGCAAGGGAGTAGTTTCCTGAGGACTTTGCCGGTGAGAGAGTTAAGGGCCTCAACGTGAGTTAGGAGGCAAAATTTTTTGGTGAACTTGGTTTTAATTATGATGTAATCATATTTTGTAGTATGTAATTATAACACTTTCCACACTTCGTAGTATTGGTGAGTCGAGTTTTGCTAGATAGGCCATGTGGGCATATGATGATTTGGTACCCATGGCTTGGGGAACTTTTATGTGTTTATTCCTTTTGATGGATTGTTTTGATGTGGAATTACTTGTGGAATCATTTTATGGACTTATCTTTTGTCTTGATATTGGTATGGATGGTAGAATTGACCAGGTTTAATATAAGGCTCGTAGGGTCTCAATCGTCTCACGCGGGTTGAGGGTGATTGAAAATGCTTACACCGGGTGTCCCGCCCTGGCATTCCGCATGCCGTCCCGCCCTGGCATTCCGCACGCCGTCCCGCAGGGATGGTGGTCCGGGGTGCAGGGTCGCCACAAAAAGTATACCATACCACATATCCACAATGATTATTAAATACGTCACCACATATTTATTCTTCCCATATTTCATAAGATAAACATCTAAGTTATATTATTATATAATATGTAGTGATACATGTATATATATTACAAAATACAAGTCTTGATACCAAACTCTCAAAAACACATACATCAGACTGAGAGCGAAGACTAGTCCTCTCGAGCCTTTCCCTTTCCCTTGATATCTGTACTTGATAAGATTAAGAATTTGAAATGAGCTATAACAAGCTTAGTGAATATTCCTATCTATGCCATTACATATGCATCAATATAAAACATGACATTAAATCAAGTAAAGCAGAAACTTAAACAATGATTTGAGCAAATATCATACATGTCAATATACTTCATCATCATGCACACATTTATAAAACATTGTCATTCCCAATGAAAAACACATATACCATCTCCCTCATTCTAGGTAATTGAGCGCATCTACTCCTTATTATGCATCTACGAGGAGTGCACCGACCTCAAATTACCCATTCATAAATCCTAGCCAATCCTGAGTCTCTGACTATGAGTTCTCCTCGGTAACTCATCCGAATATGTTCCCAGAGAGCTTGACCAATAGGAAGGCTACTCATGTCAATGACCTACTTAAGTAAGTCCAAAGACATGCTCCAATTTCTAAAATCATTTCATGATTTCAAAACAACAATGCATATAACAACTAGCATGCTTAACATTTCACAAAACAGTTTATAGTTATACAATGTCATACATAAGCACCAAGTAAGAAATACTCATAATGCTAGGGTATCTACGTCACTTTATCACCAACTAATCAATCAATCCCAAAATCTATTGTTCTCAACCTACAAACACATGTCAAGGCATTCAATATTATTTCCAGCACATCAAATATACTAAACATGCACCATAAACCCAATTTATTGTTCCCAACCACACTAAGTTACAAGCTGAAACTAAAACTCAGTTTTCTCCACTAAAAATACTCACATAAACTTATCATCCATTCACTTACCACACATATAAGCTTATCAACCTTGAGTAATCACACCCAATTCACTTGCACAAACCTGTAAATATAATGGAAATCAAATTAACTCACAATTCCAACTAAATTAAGCAAATAGCATGATTGAAATGTCTCCCAAAACCCTCAGCTGCTTCAACTAAACAGGGTTTAACATTCACATCATGAAAACCATATTTCTTTGCTAATTTGCATGTTCTAAACTCATTTCTGACCATTAAAACACATAAAAACATGAATTATCATTAAAACCCACGAATTTGGACATTTCCATATCTTCCAACCATTCTCACACATCATCCAAATCAGCCCAAATTCATATATGATGTGTTGGTGACCTAAGAGGGGGGCTGAATTGGGTGATGGTCAAATTAAAAACTTTTCCAATGACTTAGTGATATACTTGGGTACATTGGAATTAAATGCACATACTAACCATAAAGTAAAATGCATAACGTAAAACACACTAGGATTTATAGTGGTTCGGCCAAGCCTACGTCCACTGCCTAATCTTCTGATTAGGACTTTTTCAATCCACTAACTGATTCTCTTATGGGTGAGAACCAAACCGTTACAACTTGCCCTTTTTCAGGTTCAAGGCAAATCTATCCTTTTGTTGGCTAAGGATAAACCGCATTTCCTTTTTTTTTTCGGGATAAGAAAAAACCCATGTTCCTTTTACGGGATAAGGAAAAATTGTTTCTTTTTTGCAGGTTCAGAGATAACCTATTCTTTTACGGGTTAAGAATGAACCTATCCGTTTGCGGGTTAAGGATGAACCGGTTCTCTTTTACAGATTCAGAGATAACCTGCCCTTTTACAGGTTAAGGACACACCTTCCCTTTTACTGGCTAAGGAAGAACCATGATCCTTTTGCGGGATTAGGAACAATCAATTCTTTTTTTTCGGGCTGAGGAAGAACCCATGTTCCTTTAGCGGGACGAGGAAGAATTGTTATCCTACTTGCAGGTGAGGATAAACCTTAACATAATTTCAACCTTGAAATCATTAAGTGAATTACATTCACTTGACCTTGTTGTTTCATTCCAGAAACACACCAACATACCAATTTAGAATATTATGTTGGTTCTAACAAAGTAGAAACAAAGATATGTAAATTTGAATATGTAATGCTAAGAGAAAATACACTTACAGTCCTTTACCTTTCAATGTTTGGTATTGCTCAAGTGCAGTTTTGAAAAGCGTGAATGATATGAAAATCAGTTGAATGCTTTTTCGAAAACTTTTGATACCATTTAAAACATTGAATTTGAAGGACCAATGTAAAACATAGACTCAGATAGTTTTCAGAATAGATAAAATATATAGCGTGAAAATTTTTGGTTCTTTATTCAGTAGTTAACACAACTACTGATAGAGTTTGATACAATACTTAAGATATGAAATCTAATATAACTGTATCTCTCATGAACTATTCCTCAAATTCCTTCATCAGCATGATTGATGTCAAGTATAAATCTAGGCTGAGAATTTGAGTAGAAACCAGTTCAAATAGATTTTCAAAGACAGAATATAATTGACGTTCAATATGAAAATCTTTTGACTAAGTAAAGTATTAGTGAAGAATACTTTGAAAACTTAGAACATTTAAAAACTTTTGAAAGATTGAACAACAACTAACTTTCAAAAAGTTTTTGGCACAATAAACATTATCAGCAAGTTGTTTGTTTCAAATTGTTGGCATATATAGACTTAGTAGAAAATAGTTGTTAGACATTTGAAGTTCAAATACAAATGTGAACGTTTACACACAACGGCTAGAATGTATCACAAAAATAGCAACTGCAATTTTCATGAGCATTCTGGTTCCTTTCAGATTACATGAATAAGGAATACCTTAGAAAGCATGATTCATGTATCAAAAAAAATCTCTGATAAATCTGAACAGGATTCTGTGCAAAGATCCGTTCTGAAAAAGTAGACTGATATCGTATTTGTCAGAATAGTGACGGATGTTGAATTAGCGTCCTGATTCTGTAATCAGCGTCCTGATGCATAATATCAACTTTGTCATTTTGTTCCTTGAGGGCTCTCATTATGTATAAGTGTCCTGCTGAACAATGAAGTGAGGGCACTACTAACTCGTAAGCATCCTGACTTGCTTTGCAACAAAAACAACTAAACCCTGAGGGCGCTAATGAACAGTTAAGCGTCATGCTTTGTTTTAAACAATTAAGTACATGAGGGCGCTACTTTTCGAGTAAGCGTCTTACCTTCTAAAACATAAAACACAATGGCACTACAACTATGTAAGTGTCCTGTCATTTCAAAATATTTGAAAACAAAACCAAGTGCGCTAAAGGACAATCAGCGTCCTGAAAGTTATTAAGTTGGTTCCCAAATATGAAGGTGCTTTTATCTAGGTAAGGTCCTGATAGTTTATCCAACTTATAACTATCAGCGTCCTCAAAGATAAATTCTTCAAAGAACTTAGAGATCTTTCAGTAAGTTGGTGCTGAGTTAGCGTCCTGACAACTTCAGAGGTTAACTAAAGGGAGGCAGCTACTTACAAGTAAGCATCTTGATGAATCAATTCAATTCAACCTTGAATGTTATCAGCGTCCTGACTTATCAAGTTTAGGAGAGCGCTACTAAATCATTAGCGTCCTGAAAGACTTTTGAAAAGTAGTTTTGACTCGCGATTAAAAATATGATGAATGTGAATAAAAACTCGATAAATTTCAAATTAAACATAGAAAATTAAATCCTTTGAAATACTGTAAAGCATATGATCAAAACATGTAAATATGCAAGAGATTTGTGCATGGTTTTGAAAAACGTTTGAGCAATATCAATTAGAGAAATATATACCTTAAATATTGTGTATTTCTTATATTTCTTATAATCTTTAAATCCAACTCATCATTATGAGATCTTCAATAAGAACTTCGCACCTTAGTTGAATCTTGTGAGCGTTGATCGAATCGTTCGTCTGATTTGATCTTGAAATCATGATATGATCTTGAGTTCCTTGATCGGATCATTCTTTGGCTTTTTTCTTTCCTGAGGTGCTGAGATAGGTTCTTGATTAAAGCTTGTTAGCACCGAAAAAGATTTTGTTTGTGAACATCAAAATATACTTCATCAAGTATACTTAGGGATGTGCTAAGTGACGAACCGCTTAGGTCAACATGATGAACAACTCAAAGAAAATTACCAGATTTCTTGAGTTTTGAGCTAAAAACTCCTTACCTTGCCTCCAAGATCAAAACTCTAGCTTCAAACCCACTTTCTCCTTCGATTTCCCTTCTTTTGGAAATCAAAACTAGCTCAGATGAGTAAGAAAGATCGAGAATTCACTTTTATATGTGCTCAAACCGCCACATCGTATGTCCATTTAATTTTTTTTTGTCAAAACAGCTAAGAAAGCTCTTCTCCTTACCTAGAGCGTGCTCCTCCTTACCCAGAAACAAACTTTGTCTGTATCACTCGGGATCGCCCTCCTCCCAGGCTAGGAGCATGCTTCTCCCTTTTCTAGAACCCATAACTAGATTTTGTCTTAAGGGAGCGCTCTCCTCCACACTAGGAGAAGTTCCTAGTGCCCATACATGAATTTTTCCATCTTTTCACCCTGAAGTCCATACCTAGGATCTCGATATTCTTACGACACTAGGATACATCTCGAAATCCCCGAAACATAACAATATACTAGTATGTGCATACGTTAAATATGTCTTACTATATGTATAAGTCATTGAAAGAGTTTGACTAAAGGTACAAAGTGTTGCAAGTGTGATCTCTTATTTCGACAAATAGTGTGCAGAAAGAGGTGACCAATGCTAATGTATTCTTGTTGCGTTATATCATGGAATATGACTTGACTTTTTCTACAACCCCTTAAGAGATGGAGTGGGAAATGTGAAAAAGGCTAAGTTCTAAAGTTGTCTGATTTTGATTTCTTTAAGGCTATGAAAATCCCATTTTCATTCTAAAGTTATAAATAAGGGGAATAGTCCTCGAGCTTACTTTCCACGAGCTTCAACAATGTATATGACTTAATTGCATTCCGAAGATGTAGGTTAATTTTGCAAGCCCCAATATTGTCATCGTACGAGGTTTTTACTTTTTAGATTTCCTGGGGTAATCATTGTTTCTCCTAACCCTTTTGGTGTGTTGTAATAACTCAACATATGAGAGAGGGTTGTCAAGTGTTGGACCAATGTCCCTTGTGGTCAAAATTCAATGGTGAATTTTGATGTTACAAACAACATGTTTACTTAACCATAGATTGTGTCTCCAAGCTATAATCTTTCAAATATGATTATAAGAATCAACTAAGAAGAGAAGATAATCAAAGATGACTCAAAACTAAAAGATGATGTCATAAAAGCTCAAAACCAACCTCATAGTCATCAACTGAAGATCTTGTAGAAGTCATTTTAGAGTCGGTCTTAGAATGTAAGATCCACTCTTGATTACTCCACCAAAAGAATATTCCATTTCCTTAGAGTAGTCATAATATTTTTCTAAGATGATTTGATTGCATAAAATGTTTTTCAAATGATTTAGAATGATTTTCAAAGTCTTTAGAATAATTTGTTTTCTTAAGCATTTCATTTGGAATCATTTGGACATGGTTGTAGTGCCTTTGTGTTTTAATTTGAAAAAGTCATAATTTTTCAGAAGGCCTACAGCGTGCTATAGGGTTCTATAGCCCGCTGTCCCCATGTTTGGAAATTTCATAATTTTCACATTCTAAGCAATAGCCCGCTATACACTTTTATAGAGCGCTATAGATCAGTTTTAGAAATTCCCAAATTTTCATCGCTTCAGTTATAGCGCGCTATTGTCTTGAATAGCCCGTTATTGTTTATATATGATAAAATCATGTCTTTCAGTAACTTAAGATATAACCTACTATAGGCCGTTACAACGCGCTATAAAGCTGTGACTGATAAGCCCAACTCTCGAGTTTTTGACACAGCGCGTTGTTACAGAGCTATAGCTCGCTATAGAGGAAGAACAATTCAAATTGCTCAACTGTGTTGTAAGTGCTACAACGCGTTATAGGACTCTATATGGCGCTATACCAACCCTGTTAGCAAAAACTGACAGGTCTGGATTTTTTAACGTTGAGTGTATTGTTTCTTTCCTCTTTCATGTAACACCATTTTTCCATGATTTACAATGTTCATTAGCAAATCTAATTAAGGAAAAATTCTCTAGAAAAGCTTAAATGAAAATTTGAATACTCAAACCTTATTGGTTTACTAAAACCCTAGTTTTCGAGTTGAAGAAAAGTTTTTCTATTTAAACAAGGGTTTGCTCATTCTGAAACCTATGAACTCTAATCGTTTTTGAAAGTTAGTCTCACATTCAAACGAGAGTTCTTAAAAGTGTTTTGAAGTGCTTTAACTTCAAAGAGATTTGATTCCGAGCTGCAACACTCTGATTTTACTTCATCAAATCTTAACTTCTTTTCACCAAAAGAAAAGTCTTCCATCGTGGCAACTTTTTCAACATTGTTCTTCTATATCTATCTTTTGTTGGGTATACAAGAGGACGATTATAGGCTTTTGGGTGTAAGTAGAAGAGTTCTTGGTAAGAAGAACATCTTCAGTTTGTTTGTTCAAGTTCTATATTTCATTCTTCAATCATTAACAATTCTTGTAATGGTGATGTCACACCCCAGTACACAGCACACCGCAGTGTCTAGTACCCCCGGGATGTGATGGGTACCTCATACCGAGCGTACCCCGGCCATTATATACCACATAATATTGTCACATCCCAGTACACAACCCACCGCAGTGTCTAGTACCCCTGGGATCATTTGTCCACATTATTCATTCATTTTATGAATAGTGCAGGGCCTCCCCTAGATTCGAACTCACAACCTCATAAGGTTTGATTTTGCAATCTGAGTAACCACTATTCATGAATAGTGTGGACAAATGATCCCGGGGGTACTAGACGCTGCGGTGTGCTGTGTACTGGGATGTGACAATATTATGTGGTATGTAACGGCTGGAGTATGCCCTGCGGGGGTACTCATCACCCTGGGTAGGGGGCACTGTGTGCAACCCAGGCGTGACAGGTGATTTGCGTATCACTGGTGAGTTGTGAGCGGTGTGCTTAGGCTCGACTGAGGTTGTTCTCATACCTGTAAAGTGAGTGGTTTGTAACCGATTTTGATCATCATCCGTGAAGTAGGATCCATTAGTGGTTGAGTTTGGAAAATCTTGGTAAAGGGCGACCAAGTTGTGGACGTAGGCTAATTTTTTCGAACCACGTTAAATCGTTGTGTTCCTTTTCTTGCTTTTGCTTTTATTGTTTCTTATATTTCTATACTTTATTTTGAAAGGTAGAAAAACTTGCAACCGTCCAATTCACCTCCCCTTCTTAGATGTGTATCTGGGCCAACAACAAGAACATAAGGACAAAATGTGCTATGTACCTTGTTTGATTCAAGACTTGTTGTTCGGTTGTCCCACTTACTATGTGGAGGTGTATGTTCGCCATAAAGTGTTCTCTTACATGGTGTTGCGTTCCATTGGTTAATTTTGGATAGATCACTGATTGCAAACTTTGAATTTCTGGTGTTCCATGCACATGACATCTCGTGGGTTGTTACCTTTTTGTTGTTTTAGGGTATGTAGCCTTTGTGACCCACCATAACTTTAATAATTGGTCATTGCTTTTTGAGGATAATAGGTAGTAACTTTTTGTTTAGACGTGGTCATATTCTTTGATTGACGATTGGATGTAGTCTTCCATTCTCAAGTAGATGTAGCTTTTTTGTTGATGATCAGCCATATCTTTTCGTTTGTAAGAATCTACAACCTTTTGAAGGTGATCGTTCATAGCTTTGCATTTGTAGGCGGTCATAATCTTTTGCTACTCTGGGGTGTGTAGCTCATAGTTGGTCGCAACCTTTGTCATATTGAGTGTGTGGCACACAGCCGGTCGTAGACGTTTCTACTTTGGGTTGTATAACTCACAGTTGGACGTAGCCTTTGCTACTCTGGTTGTGTGGTCCATAGTTTGTAGTAGCCTCCGCCACTTTGGATGTGTGGCGCACAGGTGGCCCTAGCCTTTTAGGGAACGTAGATTAACCATAAGGAGCACGTAGCTCCAGGTGGATGATAAGTTGAATATTGAGATATGTTTTTAGTAGGTTTTTCGTGAGTTTTAGGATCATTTATTCATTAGTTAGGTTGGTTTGTCCTAGTTTTGGTTTATTTGTTAGTTTAGTCATTTTTAGTATATTATGATTTGTTTCGATTTTTAATTTTATAAGTTGGTTATTTTTTATTATATAAGTGTGTTCCTTATTAGTTTTGGTTTGTTTTGTAGGTGTTTGGATGTGTTGAAAATGAATTTGGATGATGGAAACATGTTACAAGAAGTTGAGATGAAGATATGTGAAGCATGTAAGTCAAAGGAGGTGAAAAAATGGTCCAAGTCCACAAAGCAAAAAGTGTGCAAAATCTAGAAACTGAGTGCTGAGGCGCCCAACTCTGAGAGCCGCGACGGCGGGGTTGCTAGAAAAATAAAATGTTTTTGGGATTTTGAGTTATGATTTCGTGGTTTCTAATTCGACATCCTATGGGCTTGTACATATATATACTTCATTGTTTAGGGTTTTTAGAGGAGAAGAGAGTGGAGAACAAGGGTTGACGGCTAGTGCGAAGAAAATGAGAAGATCGAGTTCGAAGCGAAGAAGAGATTCTCCAACACTCTCTTTATCACTCTAGTTTGTTTTCATTGTTTAGATTCATGTTCATAACATTATTTTATGTGTTTATGTTGATAGTTATGAACTAAATCCTCATTCTAGAGGTAGATAGATCTAAATTCAAGGCTATGCCATAGTTTCATTATTTTGATTATTATTAATGAAGTTTTCTAGGTTTAATGCTTTTGATTCCTTGATTTCGGATTGGATGATTGTAGATCTAAAGTAGGTGCTCCAAAAGAGGGTACTTTAGATTGGAACAAGGAAAATATAATCTAGGTTATCGTGAGATCGAAGGACATCAAGACCCTTTGAAGTCATTAGAAGAGTAAAACTAAGGTGATAATAATATGTTCTGATTGGTGATTCAAAAGAGAGAATTAGAGATGTTAGGATTTTCGACTTATAAACGAAGGAATTGAATTAATAATAAATAAATAAATAAATAAATATGGGCATAGTTGAGAATGAGGTGGTATCTAACCTCTAGATTAGTCATCAATGGATTTCCTATCTATTTTTGTTGCATCGCTTGTTAGTTTTAGCTGATTTAATTATTGCTTTTAATTAAACTCTCGAATTTGATCTTCTAAATAAAGTTGGGGTTAGTAAACGCGATAATTAGTGTAGTATTCAATCCTTGAGGATGATACACTAGATATTCATCGGTATTTATAATTTGACATTGTGCCCTAGCGGTTTGCACATAACAAGTTTTTGGCGCCGTTGTCGGGGACTGAGATACTATTTTACACTAATATCGTGCTCTTTAACTTTTATTTTAACTTAGATTTTTATTTTTTTATTTTCTGATTTTTCTTTCTTAGTTTCTTTTTTATAGGATTTTCAAGGTATATGTGACAAGCGAGAAGCTTTGAAGTAGTACCGCTTGATCTTGAGGTTGAAAAACATTTGGACGATTGAGAAGTGAAAGAAGAGTTGAAGTTGAAGTAATGACGACTGAGCAAAATCAATTGACGTTGAGAGACTATTTCAAGCCAGTTATCAACAATAACTATTCAAGTATTGTTCGTGTTCCTATCAATGCGAACAAATTTGAATTGAAACTGACATTGATTTTTATGGTACAACAACATCTGTTTGGGGGGTCTCCGATTAAAGATCCTACAATTCATATCACTACCTTTTTGGAAATGTGCGATACTGTGAAGATGAATGGGGTTACTGAAGACACCATTAGGTTAAGATTGTTCCCTTTTTCTCTACGGGACAAAGCATGGGAATGGTTGCAATGTTTGCAACCCATAGACATAGCTACTTGCCAAGACATGGTGCAAAAGTTTCTATAAAAATTCTTTCCACCCGCCAAGACTGCCCAATTGAGAGCTGAAATCGGGCAGTTTAAGCAACAAGAGTCTGTATCATTATAAGAGGCATGGAAGAGATTCACGAAGCTATTGAGGAAGTGTCCTCAACATGGGTTTCAAGATTGGCTACAAATATAATTATTCTACAATGGGATGATGTTTTCTATAAGGACGTTGGTAGATGTTGCAGCCGGTGGTTCTCTTTTAACTAAGACGGCTATTGAGGCACTTAATCTGTTAGAAGACATGGTTGCCAATACTTATGAAGTCCCAGGTGTGAGAGCAATGGTGAAGAAAGTAGCCGGTTTGCATGAAGTGGATCTCATTGCGTCATTGTCTGCACAACTGTCTAGCCTTGCTCACCAACTTGTTACATTGACCGCTCAAGGTGCTCAAACTTCTATTGAAAAGGCGGCAACTTTAAATATGGGATATTTGGAGAATGAAGTACAAGAAGAGCAAGTTCAATTCATCAACGACCGAGGATGCAACTATGGGGGTAACAACCCCTTTCGAATCAATATCACTCTGGCATTCGCAATCATGAAAGCTTTTCTTATTCACGAGGAATGTTTTGCAACCTCCACCAGGTATCTACAATCAAGCTCAAGAGAAGAATCCATCTTTAGAAGATTTGTTGAGTTTTTTCATGATGGAAACAAGAGTATCAATCAAGTTCAAGTAGGGAAACTTGCATCAACAATGAATACCGAACAACGTGCCTCATTGCTAAGTAATACCGAGGTGAACAAAATGAGCAATGCAAAGCCATCACTTTGAGGAGTGGGAAAGAAGTCAGGGGGGGCTGATTCTAACAGCCAACACATTGCATCTCCACCACCATTGAGTCAAGAGAAAAAAGAGCCTAGCAAAGAGGCTAAGTTAAATGAAGACAAGGAAGAGACATCTGCGGGGGATAAGCCATATGAGAGGCCATATCGGCCTGGTTCTATCACATTTTCGAATAATCCTCCTATTCAGAAAACTCCAATTCCTTTTCCTCGATGTTTTCAAAAGAAGAAGCTTGATGAGCAATTCGTTAAGTTTCTTGAGATTTTTAAGAAATTCATATTAACATTCTTTTTTCAGATGCATTGGAACAAATGCCCAATTATGTGAAGTTCATGAGGGATGTTATGGCGAAGAAGATGAAGTTGGAGGACTATGAGACGGTGAAGCTAACGAAGGAGTGTAGTGCCATACTACAGAAGAAGCTACCTCAAAAGCTAAAAGATCTAGGGAGTTTTACTATTCCTTGCACCATTGGTACTTTGAATTTTAATAAAGTTTTATGTGATTTAGGTGCAAGTATTAACTTAATGCCACTCTCTATTTTCAGGAACGTAGGGCTTGGTGAGGTGAAGCCTACTACTATCACCCTGCAATTAGCGGGTCGTTCTCTCACTTATCCTCGGGGTATAATTGAAGATGTATTAGTGAAGGTGGATAAGTTCATCTTCTCGGTTGACTTTGTGGTTTTGGATAAGGAGGAAGATGAGGATGTTCCTTTGATACTTGGGAGACCTTTCTTAGCTACCGAAAGGGCTTTGATAGATGTAGAGTGTGGTGAGTTGACTTTGAGAGGTAATGAGGAAGAGGTGATGTTCAACATCTACAACACACCCAAACTTCTAGAGAAGATGAGCACTTGCCACCAAATAGAATTGCATGGAGGTTCTGTTCAAGAGATTCTTTAGATGAAACACCGACCGATCCGTTTGAACAATATATTGTCAAAGTGGAGAATTTAGATAACCCTCCTCCAGCGGAGTGGATGGACCTTTATTTGATGTATCATGTTGAAAAAGATAAGTTGCTGCGTAGTTTTGGGGAGTTTAAGTGCAAAGATGGGTATCTTCTCCGAGCCAAGGGCCAATAATTCAAGGAATACTATGACCTAGACGAAAGGAATGTGAAAAGTGTGTACCTTGATGATCCACCTTTAAAAAACGAAGATGATGGTTGAGTTGAGGACTTTAACGAAGAGCTTATAGGGAGGCAATCCATTGGTTTTAGGATTTTATTTATTTATTTTTGTGTTATTTTGTTTCATTTAGTATGTAATTGTTTTCCTTGCTATTGATAGAGTTACTTCTTTTATTTCCTTCCCAGGTTCTAACTCAAGTTTGGGGTCTACATGGAAGGAGGATGGAGTGTTTGTGTGGAAACTTCAACCCTTGGGGTTAAGGGGGTTTTCAAAACCTTTATTAATTTATTTCCATCTATTCAATTATTCTTTGTTTCTTGTGAAACATTGAGGACAATGCTTGTTTTAAGTTTGGGGAGAGAGTTAAAATTTTGATTTCTGTCATGGTGAGGATATGTGTTAGTTTATTTTAGGTTATGTTTGTTTTATGGTATAGATTAGGTTAGGATGTCATATTCTTTTACAAATTTTGATTTGATTCTATTATGTTATGGATGGCCAATGATAAGAAAGCATTCATTTGGACATGACTCTAGCAGAATGTAGAGAGAAATTTCTAAGTCCGTGTGCTTGCTTCATCTTTTAGCTTGGATTTGTTTGAAATTCTTTACATGTCTAACATGGTTTTGACTATGGAATCGTGACTTGTTTGGATTAGACTTTTGCAAGTAAGTTATATTTTTAGATCTCTATGAATTCTAGAACATGTTTGATCACGACTTGAGGCGAAATCCTAGAGAACATGCCATGAAGAAGATGATATAGGCCATGTTTGGATAGTTTGAGCCATAAAGCCTGCCTATGTTTTAATTATACCCTATTCACACATTTTGAGCCTTTTAATCTTTTCTTTGTTACCTATGAAATGATTAGCTTAAGCCTAAATGTCTAATTTCTTGTTTTTCACCCTGTGCACCTTTACACACTTTGATTATGTTGGAGTGTTTATATTTTTAGGGTTGAATGTGGGAATGAAAGGATGAAAAGAAGGTGATAAAGAGGAGTATTATTGGGTTTGAAAGTTTGCTTATTTTATGAGCTTTAGATAAAATAAAATAAATTGAAAAGAATGAATGAGGAAAAAAAAGAAAAAAAAACAATGATATTCCTGTGTTAAAAAAAAAAAAAACAAGTTTGGGAGTGTAGTTGTTCTTTGGAAATATGAATGAAAGCAAACAATAAAAGAAGTTGACTATTTGAAGTTGGGTATATGTTTTATTTGGGGTTCTTTGGTTCTATATGTAATACGTTGGGAGTTTTGAAAATGATCAAAGTGTTTGGGGTGTTTTGAGCCTAAATTTTCCTATTTTTTCCTACCTTTGAATCTTCGCTTGACATTACAACCTATAAAAGACTTATTGATTCTGAATGGTATGTGATCTACATTAGTGGAGAGTGGTATGAAAGACTTGCTTATGGAATTCATTTAAAAACACATATATATATACTTTGAGATCATATGTATTTTACACTTGCTTGCACTTGTATATGAAATTCATGAGTGGTTTTATGAGATTAACTATGTATTGGTGTGTTTGAGAATGGAAGATGAGGATAGGTAAGAGGTTGGATTGTAATTCTAGACATCTCTAACACTCTTGAAATTTTTCGATGAGTTATTATCTTTTTAATGTGATCTTAGAGGCCATGATAATCATGATGATGATATCCATATTGTTTTTCAAATAAAGTTTTAGTTTGTTTAAGAATATGATGTTAGATTGTGATGTTGGGGTTGCTAGTTGCATTTTAGTTTTGTTTTCCCTTTGCTCGGGATGATTAAAGTCCTAAGTTTGGGAGAATTTGATAAGTTGAATATTATATATGTTTTTGAGTAGGTTTTACATGAGTTTTAGGATAATTTATTCATTAGTTAGGTTGGTTTGTCTTAGTTTTGGTCTATTTGTTAGTTTAGTCATTTTTAGTATATTATGATTTGTTTCGGTTTTTAATTTTATAAGTTGGTTATTTTGATTATATAAGTGTGTTACTCATCAGTTTTGGTTTGTTTTGTAGGTGTTTGGATGTGTTGAAAGTGAATTTGGATGATGGAAACATGTTACAAGAAGTTGAGATGAAGATACATGAAGCACGCAAGTCAAAGGAGGTGAAAAAATGGCTAAGTCCAAAAAGCAAAAATGTGCAAAATCCAGAAACTGAGCGCCGAGGCGCCCAATTCTGACCTTAGTGGCCCCGGGTCTGCGAGAAAAATAGAAAGTTTTCCAGATTTTGAGTTACGACTTCGTGGTTTCTAATTTGACATCCTATTGGCTCGTACATATATATACTTCATTGTTTAGGGTTTTTAGAGGAGAAGAAAGTGGAAAACAAGGATTGACGGCAAGTGCGAAGCAAATGAGAAGATCGAGTTCAAAGCGAAGAAGAGATTCTCCCACACTCTCTCTATCACTCTAGTTTGTTTTCCTTGTTTAGATTCATGTTCATAACATTATTTTCTGTGTTTATGTTGATAGTTATGAACTAAATCCTCTTTCTAGAGGGTAAATTGATCCAAACTCAGGGCTATGCCATAGTTTCGTTGTTTTGATTATTATTAATGAAGTTTTCTAGTTTATTTATATATTTTTTTGTGTTTAATGCTTTTGATACCTTGATTACTGATTGGATGATTGTAGATCTAAAGTAGGTGTTCCAAAAGAGGATACTTTAGATCGGAACAAGGAAAATATAACCTAGGTTATCGGGAGACCGAAAGGAGATCGAGACCCCTTGAACTCATTGAAAGAAAATTATAGAACTTAATGAGTTATTAGAATCTTAGGTTTTCATTGAAAGAGGAAAACAACGGTGATAATAATATGTCCTAATTGGTGCTCCAAAAGAGGGAAGTAGAGACATTAAGATTTTCGACTTATAGACATAGTTGAGATTAAGGTAATATCAAACCTCTAGATTATTCATCAATTGATTTCCTATCTATTTCTATTGCATTGCTTGTTAGTTTTAGTTGATTTAATTATTGCTTTTAATTGAACTCTTGAATTTGATCTTCTAAAAACGTTAGGATTAGTAAACGTGATAATTAGTGTAGTATTCAATCCTTGAGGACGATACACTGGATATTCATCTATATTTATAACTTGACACCGTGCACTTGCGGTTTGCACACAAGAGTGGACCAAAGTCCTTGTTGTTGGCATGGGCGAGCAGAGACTGAGGTAGCGTAGCTGTTTTGTTTCGTTTTTGTAGTCGGTGATCACTTTGACTTGTCGGGTTTGTCGTTCCTCCAAGATTTAGCAGATACTCCTTTGTAAATTATCACACATAGGGATTGTCATAAATCGTAGCACAAAATGTGTTAATTTTGAGTTTAATACTTTGATTTGCAAAATAAAATACATATCTTTCTAGATAGCTTCGAAGAACTTTAAGAAAACTTATTGCGAGAAAAGAGTTTTGAGCATTGCTTCGCTCATTGTGTCATATATGGTTGGATTTGTTTTACAACCTCTTAAGGTTTGTTCTATGCGCGATCAGCTTCATCTAGAGAGGTTCACGGTGACCTCTTAGGATTTGTGGCACCCCACTAAAATATTAAGACAAATTTCGAACATAACTCTCATACTTTGAAGAAAGTGAAGACTGGACTTAAAATGAATGAACAAACGTCAAGAAATTGCCCAAAACATAGAAATTTGGACCAAAAACCCTAATTTCTTAGAGAAAATGTAGAATATGGGACTCAAACAAATATTAAATCAAGGTTCTTGGAACTTTAGAAAACCCCATTTTTATCATCTAAGAAGAACTGGGACTCAAAAACGAAGAAAAGAAAAAAAAGGGCGAAGGAATTGAATGAGAAACGAGGGAGATATGTGTTCCTCAAGTGGAATGCGTTCCTCCAATCTAGAACGCGTTCTTCCAAGCTGGTATGCAGGCATAAACAAAGTTTTTACATAGTTTTGGTATCGGGACTTGTGGAACACGTTCCAACAGTTGAGGAATGCATTCCAAGGTGAAAAAGTTTATAAATAGCCCTGACTTTCTCTCATTTTGAACTTTTCCTAATTTGGCAAAAGAAAGAGGGTTTGAGGTGCAAATTGGGGGCGTTCTTGGGTGCTTCAAGAGTGGTTCAAGAGATTCCAAAAGGTGTTTTGGAGCATCCAAACACCAAAACTAAGAGAGTAAAGGTATAATCTCTCCCTCTCTTTGAGTTTAAATGGATTTCTTAAGCCTTTAATGGAGTTTTTGACGATTCTTTGATAATCTAAACATAGTTTTGAGCAAAACTAGAAAGATTATTGGTGATTCTGGGGATCTTAAGAAGTTGCTTATTCTTCAAGCAACCAAAGTGGGTTTTGAAGAAATTTTTGAAGTTTTAGTTCTCTTTTAAACTTCTCTTAGGAGATTTCACCTTAATAGATGAAATCATGATAAGAGAACTATATGATATGATTAATAAATGTTGGAATCAAGTTTTTTGGAAATTAATTCTTGGCCATCTACAAGGGTTTTGGGAGACCAAACCCTTGAGATATGTTGAGAAAATGGAGGCCAAGAGTCCTTTGATGATCTTGGGTGTGTAAAAACACAAAACCCAAGTGAAATAAGGAGAATCCACGAATTAAACCCAAATACCCTTTGTCTCCACAAATGGGTATGTGAATCATCATCAAAGCATGCTAGAGAATGAATTCGAGTTTAAATGATCTATGAATGGTATTAGTGAATGGAAACCCTAATGTTGGGGATTAAGGGTTGATTTATGGAAAGAGACCCAAACTCTAATGGTGTATAGACTTGTAGTACCCAGAATAGTCAACACTTGGCTACCTACAAAAAGGGAATTGGAATGATGTAGTGTAATTGTATTTGGATGTATGCTATGGGTTAGATGAACTAAGACTAGTTCTATGTATGCAAGAAAGTGAGGGAAACAATCAAGTAAGGAGAAGGTTCCCAAGGCGAGGGAACTGAATTAGGAACGGTATCACTGTGAGTAGATTTCATTCCCTCATCATATGCCTATCATCATAGCTATAAAATTGTTTTATCTCATGATCCATGCTTATTTACATGTTATTAAATGGTATTAGCATGAGGTGTAGCTAAATGAGATTATGTACATATATGAATATGATTTTTACATGTCATGATAGAGAATGCCTTACCTTACATGTTTATGAGTAAATGTATGTTATAATGGGAAATGAGTAGATCTTCATGGATAAGATTAAGTGTACATGATATGACATGTTGAGGTTATTATCCATGCTCTTATGATAGTTAATGCATGTCTTGAATTATATATCGTTGTTCTATGCAAACTAAATGAATGTTAATACTTATGTTGATTGATGTAGAAAGCATGTTTAGGATATATGGTGATGTTATACATGCTCATGAATATATATATATGTTGGAATGTTTCACATGATTATGTGATTGAATCATTATGCCATGAACGTAGTCTCGCATATTAAGATCATGCATAAATTTTGGGTATAATCCTACGTGGTTGGTTGTGGAAGTGGCTAGAATTATGATGAATTGTGTGAGGTCTACCGGCTAAGAGATCATCGGCTAGACGTCCGGGGTATTCTAATTGGTAGATAAAAACCTCAAGGTAGAGACGTCATTGGCTGGACGTCTGGAGGACTTCCAATAGCAACCAACCATTGGATAGGAGCCCGGTTGTTGTCATAAAATCATAAGTTTGATGCTTCATAGATCAAAAGTATCTAGGTTATACCTATGTTATATAACCAGTGTGTAACTTGATTTCGAACTATGGATTTCAATGAAAATGTGTACTTTGTACCAATATTTACCTTTATAACTTGCACATGTAATAGTAGTACTCATCTGAGAGGATCGATGTGTGCATGGTTTTCAACCTATTGGTGAGCACGTGATGGCGGATATGCAAGATCACCTCACTAGGCTATAAGCTTACTCTACTATTTTATTTTTCAGGATCTTGCAGTGCCCTGAGACAAGGTCAAGAGTATTGCATATTGACCTCTCTCGGTGTTGACTCCATCACTTCTAGCTGGTCAGTATCAGATGGAGTGGGAGCCATCTTGAGATCACTTATGAGATGTTTTATTAAACTTGAAATTATACTTGGATATGGATGACTGTAATAAATTTACTTTACTTATCTTTCCATGATAATTTTGCACTTTGGTTGATTGTCTTTGTCTTGTGTTATTCTAAGCCTTATGTGACTTGTTCATGGTTGAATGTCTTTAGAAATGATGATATGTGTAGAGGCCGAGGGTTACTAGTACCCTATTGGAGAGGGTAGTAGCCCGGACGGCCTGATGTTTTCTTGAGTGAAAACTAGGGTCGTCACAGGATTTGTTCTTTGTCGTACAATCAACTTCATCGAGAGAGGGTCGTGACGATATCTTAAGATTTGTTTTCTATTGCGCGATCAACATTTTCGGAAGAAGGTTGTGACGACCTCTTCGGGTTTGTTCTTCATTACGCAATCAACATTTTCGGAAATGGGGCGTGACGTGGTGCCTCTCAAGATTTGTCCTTTGTCGCGCGATCAACTTCATTGGGAAAGGATTGCGACGACCTCTTAAGATTTGTTCTTTCTCGCGCGAACAACATTTTCAAAAAAAAGTTGAAATGACCTCTTAAGGTTTGTTCTGTTGGCCCAGAATGTGTTCAAAAGGGAGGTAAATTGGACAATTACAGGATTTTGAAAAACTTTTTCAAATAATGATAACTCAAAGTAAAGTGCAGGTAGTAAATAAAAGTTGCAGGAAATGTAAAACACAAAGTGATTTTAGCGTGGTTCGGCTTCTAAAGCCCACCTCCACGACTTGGTCTCCTCAACCAAGATTTCCCAACCCTCTCATTAGGGGATCCAACTTCACAGGTGAGGATCAAACATGTTACATACTCACATCACAAGTGTGAGCAACCTACTACAATCACCATACCTCCTCGGAGGACTTCCCAGTAACTACACACTCACCAAATATAAAATATTTGAATGAGAGGTGTTTCCTTACCAGAAAAACCTCAGTGATACTTACAATAGCTTTGGACGTTACTAAGATTTTTCTCAAGGAATATGCACTGGAGCATAAAGTATGGTCTCCTTTGAAAATGTTTTTTCGATGATTAAAGATGACAAAGATCAAAACACGTTCAATCCAAAGATAACCTTTGAAAACAAGTTTTCTCAGTTGAAAAACACTTGAAACACTTGATAGCACAAACTAACGTTCAAATAGTTCGTTGGTATTGTGTTTTGAAACAACACAATTATGGTTTTATACAAAACAGAGCATGAGCATATATTAGGGTTTCAATCTCTAAGAAACTACTTATTTGAATTCAAAATTCAAAGCTCAACGTTCTGATTCTTTCAGCAAAATAGATGGGGCAAAAACTTGTTCAAAAATTTGATCAAAAGTATTCTTATTCAAAGAGGAAAGCTTGTGCCAAACGTCATTTTTGTTGCGCAGAATAGACAATGTTCCTGACACCCAGACAACAGCTCGCTACTACAGATAGGAATGCGTTGGTGTGCAAAGAACATTTTTCGGTTGTCCAGAAAGGAGCGCACTTCTCCATTAAAAAGCTTACTTCTGGAAGCAGACCGAGAGGGGCATTTGGACTATGTCTCAAAGAAGTGTGCTTCTCCATTAAGGAGCGCTTTTCACTAGTTATTTCCAGAGAAAAGTAATTTTATGGGCACACAGCTGTACGCTGCTCCAACTGGGAGCACGTTGGTGGCCGTGACAAACCACTTAAGTGACTAGGCAAAGCTAGGGGCACGTTGCGAACTTTGCGAGCTCGTTGGTTTGACACTTAACACCAAATTTAGATTTTTCAATAAAAATCAACTCAGATACTTATCCAAATCATTTCAAACACTTTTGATCATCAAATCAAAGATTTGAAAACACTTGAAATCATTTTCAATGAAGATTTAAACACAATTGAAATCATTGAAAGATTATGCTCATTTTGAAATATTTGATATGCAAGTTCTGAGCAATTTCAAGAGAAAAATCCTACATCTTAAAAATCATCTAAAATTAAAAGAAAAATTACATTGTGGTCTTCACTTGATTTGATCTTTAAGCTTTTGACCTTGAATTAAACATCAACATTGTCAATGTCTTCATGCTTCAACCTTTATACTTGAATTATGGTGGCCTATAAAGCTGAAAACACTTGATTTGAATTGTTAGTAACAAAGGACTCATGTAGTTTGTAATCCTCAAAACTGAAAGGCAACCATGAGGGTAATTGGATCATCAATCTCCCCCCTTTTGATGATTTCAAACACTTGATATAAGCCTAAGAAGCAAATATGACTCTATCATGAATGCATGAAACTTTGCAAAAATTTTGACAAAATTTTAATTTAAGAAATTGAATGATCACACAATTCAAACACAAGAATCATAACCTGTGAGTAATGTTGATACCAAATCAAAGGACAATATATAAAGTTTGTATGAAAAAAACAAGTACATACATCAAAGTTTACAAAGCAAGCAAAAAACACAAAAGTCGTACATTAGTATACAAAAATATCTCAAAGTGCACTCAATACACAACTCCTATTTCTTTGCACTCCCCCTGAATTCATTATCCTATATCTTCTCTTAGGGTTCGTTTGGCAGCCTGAATAAGATAAGATTAGGATGGGATAGGGGTATTTTTAGCCCCTATCCTGTGTTTGGAGGTGAGGTGGGATGCGATAGAAATTATCCCACCTCACCCTTTAATCCCGCCCATTTTTCTTTTCTTTTTTTTTCCTCATCCTCATTGTCTTCTTTCTCTTCTTCTTCTTATGCACATTTCTTATTTTAAAAAAAAAAACAAAATACCAACTGGTTTTTATTTTTTTATTTTTTATTTTATAAGTAAATTAAGTTGTAAAAAAAATATTTAATTAATTTTTTATTCCAATCCCAAACACATTCCAAACATAGGATTACACTATTTTTAATCCTATCATATCCTATCCTATCTTGTCCTATCCAATCCCACAAAAATAATCTCATCCTATCCCACATACCAACAGACCCCTATATCTTCTTTTCCTTTTGAAATCACAAAAAAGGGGATACTTAATATGTAGGAGGCATATCAGAAGCTAAATCTCGCAATATTTTCGCTACAGATTGAGACAAAAAAGATTGCCAAGATGAACGACTAGGAGAGGTAGTGGTCTGAGATCTCTGAGTATAATGGAAATGCGGTGGAATAGACTTCTAGGAAAGTTGTGGAGGCATCAAAGGCAATTAAGAATGTGAAGTCAATAGAGCATCGATCCTCTAAAGGTAATCTACACCAATGAGGACTCTGGTGGAAGTGGAATGCATTGCACGAGTAACATGAGCTAAAATATCAGCCATCGAACTCATCTGAGTGTCGAAATTGTGAAGAATCTGCACTGATTGGTCAACTGCACCTGGAATAGTCCGCGCTAGGTTAGTGAGCCATGGAGGGATCTCACTGGAAATGGTCTCGATAACAGAAGTGTCAGTAGATGCCCTGTCACGAATGGCAATCAAGATCTGCTCGTGTTCATCCTTCTCGTAATCTGTGTGAACATCGTCGCCTGAGACTTAGTGAGATCCGTAAGCTTCTAAAGGATAGACTGTAAGGTAGCAGAAGGAATCTTTGATGCAGGAGTTTTTATGGGAGGAACAGATGCGTCTCGAACGGAAGCAAGCTCAGCTGGATGAGCAGGCTCTGAAGCAACATTATTTCTCATAACAGAAGTAGCACCCATATCTGCATGGGAGTCATGATCATCCTCTGCCTGAGGTCCTAGCTGAGAGCCTTTAGGTGCACGATCATCAGACTGAGTGGCCTCAGAATCTATTGGAGCTAGATCACCAATATGTGAACTCTTGAAAGAATTGTCTTTTAAACCTTCTGGGAGTTCAACCTTTGGAATCCATTGATGCTTGACAAAGTAATACACGTAATGCATGTGTTTAAGAGTAGTAGGCTAATAAGTCCTTGAGATGTGAGAGAAGAAGATTGTTCTCTAGATAAATTTATCCCAACTGCTTTGAAAAATCTCTTGATGTGCATGCCGAAGGGAATACTCTGAGTGGTGGATTTTGTAGGTACTAAGTAGTCCATCAAAATGTGTGAGAGATTAGCTTTAGTCTTGGTGAGGACACACCATATTAGAAATAGGTCAAGGTGGGTAACTTTTCACCTACTTCCTCTTCTCGGTTGTATGCAATGTGAAATGATATTTTGAATGACTCTAGGAACTATATGGAATGTTGAATTATCTAAGTCATCAGGAAAACCCTCTGGCCAATCCTTTTGTGTTGAACACATCAAGAGGGCTGTCATTTTATCATATCCAGGGAATGCAACTTCATCATTCACCATTTGAACATGGGCTGGCACATCAGGAATGGAGAAATAAAGCTCAAAAATGGTCGGTGAAATGTCCATGTCCTTTCCTAGGACAGTGGTAGTTCTAGAAAAGCCTTGAGGGTTGGATGGTTTCTTAAGGTTTGAATAATAGAGTTTGACTAGGTGAGGGTACCATTTGTTTTTGTAGGTTAAGAATGGAATCCACCCTTGATGATCAAATAATGGTAATATGTCGATGTTGGCTCTTTTAAAGAAATCAAAATCAACAATTGCTCCATTAGTGATGTTTCGTTTGGCATAAGTGAGTAGGATTTGATGAACATTTTGATTTTGAGGAGGTGCTTGAGGTGTAGCCGAAGTGGATGGTTGGGTTTGTTGGTTTTTCCTTTGACGAACACTTCTATTTCTCACTGGAAAATGAGAAGATGCTCGCTGACGCGATGATTGTGTAGGCAATTTGGTTTTGGGTGCCATTTCTCTAAATCTAGGGTTTGAGATCAAATTCAATGCCTCGGGCGTGAAATTTGTAAGGAATTTGCGAAAAATGAGATTTGGAAATGGATTCGTTACCTAAAATGCGAAGAGATCCGGAGAAAAATCGTTGAAGATCGATAAGAGTTGTGAGAGCACCCTGAGACGCGAGGGGGTCGCTGCTAGGTTGAGAGAAAAGTGAAAAATCGTTTAAAATGAACTTTTCCCCTATTTATAAATGTTGCCCAGACACAAGTAGTAGCGTGCTGCTCACTGTAGGAGCGTGCTACTTAGGGGCTAACTCGAGAGCACGCATGCTGAGCTCTGCTAGAAGCGCGCTTCTTCCGATAGGAGTGCGCTTCCCTGAGTAACCCGAGAGATGGGTTTCTCATATGAAACCTAATGAGTGCGTTGTTCATGATATGAGCGCGCTTTTCAACTTAACTTAAGTTTGACTGGGTTTCTTCCATTACCAGGAGCTTGCCGCTAGCCCTTGCTAGCGCATTGGTGGCTTGTCAGAAAAACTTTTGACAATTCTTCCACCCCCAACCAACACACTTAATCAAATATCATCAAATCAACTTGAAATATCATTAAAACATCACAGATTCGATACATTTGACTCACTAAACATGCCTAATTCTCTCCAAATATGAACAAATTGATCTTTTACTAAAGCTTTGGTGAAAATATCTGCCAATTGATTTTTTGTTCCAACATGTGTGAGTTTGACATCTCCTTTTTGCACATGATCTCTAAGAAAGTGGTGTCTAATTTCAATATGTTTAATTCTAGAGTGCAAAATAAGATTCTTTGAAATGTTGATGACACTTGTATTATCATAGAATTGTTGGCTTGATGATCCTCACCCTCTGTGATTTTGATGATTCCAAACAATATCATATGTGATCTAACATGTGTGTTTAGTATGTTTCAATTTAACACCGTATGATTAACATTGAAATTAGAGACAAAGACAATACGCACCGAGCTTAGATCAAGACTGAAGTTTCGGATACAGGACTTGAAGAACAACACCAAGGAACTCAGCCAAGCATGGAGATAAGACAAGTAAAATGAAGTCAAGATGAAAGTCAACCGAAGATCAAAACACAAGAACAAAACGTCAAATATCAATGTAGATGCTTTAGATCATTCTAGGTTGTAAGTTTTTTTTCATTATTGCTCAGCCACCTGTTTTATCGTGTTTTACCGAACCGATTCCATACTTATATCATGATATATCTTAAAGTTTTTTAAGTTTTTGATTTAACTCGATGGTTTGATCGTGTTACAAATGTTTTTCATCATTTTATCGATCATGGAACTTAAACATGTTCAAGAATGGTATTCTTGATATGTATACGTTTCCCAAGAATCTGTGGAATGCATTCCTCCATTGTGGAACACATTCCAATAGCCAAAACACATATTTTTCCTCAAACCAGTTGGAACGCACTCCAGCAAAAAGAAACACGTTTTAGGCAATAGGCAAAATTGATATGTGCTCTCGGGTCTTGTGGAACACATTTCAGCAGAGTGAAACGTGATCCAGCAGGCAAGACCAAAAACCAAATGTTTTGGTCTCGGGTCTTGTGGAACGCATTCTAGCATCTTGGAACACATTCTAATAGGTTTGACGAAAACCTATGTTTTTCTTCTAGGATCTCGTGGAACGCACTCCAACACTAGAACGGACTCCACTGGGAAAATTCCATATTTGCACATTTTCAAGTTTTAAACTTGAGCATTTATTGTTGGTCATTGATTTATGTTAATACAGGGTTAAATATTTTAATTTTGACCATTGATGATAGGTATAGGGTTTTAGAACTTGGTTTTCTATTTAAACCATCATTAACTCTTGTTTTAAATAACAAGAACTTTTAATATCATTCTCCAACTCTTTTTGCTCTGCAACTGAACTTTCAAAGACAACCGCCATTGGAGACTTGAACATTCATGGTGATACACTGAGATTTCGATCTTTCATCTTTAGCAAATTCTATTCACGATCGTGAGTTTTATTAATTATCTAATTTCTAGATTGTTTCGAGGTAATATTATTTTGTCTTCTTGGTTTCCTGCTGCGCATGTTTTGAATATCATAGTGGCTGAGAAATCTGGTAAGAGACTATTTAAAGTTGTAATCTTTATTTATCATGGAGTTTGTTCCCTTGTTGAGCAAACGTCCCTCTTATAATTGTTGTATTGCTGAAAGCTAGCGGTTGTGCTAGTTGGGAAGATTCTCCAACCGAGAATCGGTGTGTGTAAGCGATTTGGTCCTCACCTGTGAAGTAGGATCAGAATAGTGAAGAGTTAGAAAATCCTGATTGAAGAGATCGGGTAATGGAGGTAGGCTTAATGGGAAGCCGAACCACTATAAATCGCTGTGCATTGTCTCATTTATTGCTTTCCTTACATTCCTGCACTATTATTTGAATGTGTATATTAAATATTTGTGAAAGGTCCTGAAAAATCCGCCAATACCCAATTCACCCCTCCCCTTGGGTGTTTATCAAGAATATTTCAACACAATCAATATAAATTTGATAATCCTCAAGTTGTTGTTTAATTTGTAAAATTTGTGCACAAAAACTTCCATCTGTGACATACTCAGCTTCAGTTGTGGATAATGCCACGAAAATTTGTTTCTTGCTAAATCAAAAAATTAAAGAATTTTCGAGAAAGTGACAAAATCTGAAGGTATTCTTCCTGTCAATGAGACTACCAACGTAGTTTGAGTCTGCGAAACTCTTAAGCTCGAAGGAAGATCCCTTAGGATACCAAATCCTTAAATCCATTGTATCAATCACATATCTGAATATTCGTTTAACACACTTAAGATGAGATTCTCTAGGGCTTGATTGAAATCTAACACAAAGACACACACTAAACATGATATTCGGTCTGCTTGCCGTAAGATACAACAAACTGCCTATCACGCCTCTACAAAAGCTTGGTGTCAACTGGTTTGCCCTTCCCATCCTTATCCATTTTAATTGTTAAGTTGCACGAGGTGTATAAAGTTTTCAAGTTTTCAAACTTGAATTTCTTTATCATGTCCTTAGCATACTTAGTTTGGCTTAAAAATGTGTCATTTGACATTTATTTAATTTGAAGACCAAGGAAGTAAGTAAGCTCCCCCATCATACTCATCTCTAATTCATCTTGCATTAGTTTAGAGAATTCTTTACAAAGATGATCATTTGAGGCACCAAAGATAATATCATCTACATATATTTGCACTAGCAACATATCATTATCTTTGTGCATAATGTATAAGGTTGGATCTAGTTGTCCGTTTTTGAATTCATGGTCCAGAACGAAAGAACTAAGCCTGTCATACCAAGCTCTAGGAGTTTGCTTTAATCCATACAAGGTTTTATGAAGTCTAAACACATAATCTGGATTTTGTGAATCCTCAAAACCAGGAGGTTGTTCCACATATACCTCTTCATTTATGTACCCATTTAAAAAGACACTTTTTACGTCCATTAGGTATAGTGTAAAGTCTTTATAGCAAGTATAGGCTAACAACATTCTAATTGCTTCTAGTCTTGCTACCGGTGCAAAAGCTTCTTCATAATCTATTCTTTATTCTTGATTATATCCTTAGGCAACTAATTTCTCTTTATTTTTAACGATTACTCCGTTTTCGTCTTTCTTGTTCCTAAAGACTCATTTGGTTCCAATAATGGATTGATGTGACGGTCTTGGAACAAGTGTCCAAACCTTATTTCTAATGAAATGACTTAACTCATCTTGCATAGTAAGAATCTAATTTTCATCACCGAGAGTTTCTTCAACCTTGGAAGGTTCAATTTGTGATATAAAGGAAACATGCCCCTGATCCTTGTTCATTCCAGCTCTAGTGGTCACTCCCTTAGAAGGGTCACCTAATATTTGATCTTTGGGGTTACCAATAAGGACTCTTGAGGTTTTAGGAACTTTTAAAGTATGATCAGCTTCTTTTAAGTCCTTTGCCTCAATAGGAGCATCATCCTCATCACAAGTTGTCAATTTTTCAAGATTCTCACTGATTTGAACTCTGGGATCACTCTCTTCAAAATTGACATGAATTGACTGTTCTACAGCGATGGTTGTCTTATTGCAAACTATAAATGCTCTACTATGAGAAGAGTATCCTAAGAATATCCCAATGTTAGATTTTGGATCAAACTTATCCAAATTGTCTTTCTCATTTATAATGTAGCATTTGCATCCAAAGACTCTAAAATATTCAATGTTGGGTGTTCTACCCTTCCATAGCTCATAAGGAGTCTTTTTCAATTTCTTTCTAACTAATGTTCTGTTCATGACATAGCATGTTGTGTTTATGGCTTCGGCTGAAAAATATGTAGCAATGTCATATTCACACAACATGGTCCTACACAATTCTTGTAATGACCTATTCTTTCTTTCTACAACTCCATTTTGTTTTGGAGTCCTGGAAGATGATAATTGATGCGCATAACCTTGTTTGTTACAAAAATCTTCCACAAACTCTCCTCCTCTATCACTTCTAATTATTGAAATTTTATATCCTTTCTTATTTTCTACTTTGTGGCAAAATTTCATAAATATTTCATATACCTCATGTTTATGAGCAAAGAAAAACACCCAAGTATAATGAGAGAAATCATAATCATCAACAATAACATAAACATATGATTTTCCTCCTAAGCTTTGGGTCCGGGTTGGTCCAAAGAGATCCATATGGATCATTTCAAGAGCTTTAGATGTTGACATGATTTTCTCGCTCTTTGAAGGATGACTTGGTATGCTTGCCAAGTTGACAAGGTTCGCAAACCTTATCTTTGAGGTACACTCCCTTAGGAATCCCCTTCGCAATTGTTCATCTTTGGCAAGTCTAGATATATTGTTCATACTAACATTAGCTAATATCCTATGCCATAACCATGCATTATCATTCACAACAACACTCAAACAAGAAACATTTTGATCACTAATATCATCAAGCAATGTAAGAATAAACAATTTTATGTCTATGAGATATAAATGCAATATTACCATTAGCATGCTTAACAATGCACCTATTTGCTTCAAAGGTAGCATCATAACCCTTGTCACATAATTAACTTATGCTCAAGAGATTATGCTTTAGGCCTTTAACATACAAGACATCATGAATTGAGAGATGTGAAGAACCAATAGTGCCTATACCTTTGACTATGTTTTTGTTGTTATCGCCGAAGATCACGTTCCCTCCAAGCTTGCCGGCAATGCTCAAAAATACTGATTTATCTCCAGACATATGCCTTGAGCAACCGTTATCGAGATACCAAAAGTGTTTTTGTGATCCAACCTACACCACATAAAAGACCTTTGACTTTGGTACCCAAGTTGCTTTGGATCCGTTCATGTTAGCATCATTAAGAACGATCTTCTCTACCCATGCTAGTTTTTCCTTTTTAATTCTCTTAGTAGTGTAGCCTTGCCTATTGCAGTAATGACAAGTGGGTCAATAGATTATTGTAATCTTTTTGTTTTGACCCTTTTGTATATTCTAATCCAACTTTATCAAAAACGCATATTTGGGATCCCAACATCATGTCAAAAAGTTTTTGTCCATTTGTGAATTTCTTCACAACATTTGTAAGGTCATCAACACTGGTTTCTAATAGTTTCTAACTCTTTTGACATTTCACCCTTTTTTAAGGTTAAGGTCTCAAGTGCCATCATCAAGCTTTTATTAAAAAGATTATCATCAAAGGGTTCATCATTTACCTCAGTGTTTTCCATAAGACAAATCACTGCCTTTTCATTTTCTGAGCTTAACTCCCCACTTGAGCTTGATTCATCCCAAGTGGCTTTAAGTACTTTCTGTTGAACCAATTATCCTCATGTCCCTTACATGAACGATATTTTGATGATTACAAACCACATTCTGTTTATAATAATATTGTATGCATAGCACATCTAATCTTACATGAAGGTTTTGAACAATCAATGATGCATGGTGAAAATGCTATCAAGATCTATTTAAAGGCCATGATCGTTTAAAGACATATTTTATAAGATTAGAGTGTTTAGGTTGTAAAACATCTATTATCATATGATTCAACAATATACATGATTGCATGATTTAGTCGAGTTGATTTTCGATCATTTACATTTAATTTTCTATGTTTGATTTGATCCGAAAATACCAAGACTTTAATCGTGTTTATCGATTTTCAAATGAAAAATCAAAACTATTTTTTAAGTGTCCATCAGGAAGCTAATATGTCTTTCAGAACGCTAATGTCTTAGCAGCGCCCTCCTGGACTTGGTAAGTCAGAACGTTGAAGAAACATTAGGACGCTAATAGAGTTCAAGGTTGAAACGTTTATATCTATTAGGACGCTTTCAGTAGCGCCCTCATTGAGTCAACCAATGAACTTGTCAAGACGTTGATTCAATATCAACTCACTGACTAATTTTTGAGTTTTTAATGATTTAAATCTTTAAGGATGCTGACAGTTATAAGTTGGAAAACTTTCAGGACGCTACTTGAATTGGAGTGCCCTCACTTAAAAACCAACTTAGTAACTCTCAGGAAGCTGAACGTTCTTCAGTATACTTATCGTTTTACGAATTCAAACACGTTAAAAACATCAAGACGCTCATAACCTTAGCGACGCTCATAACCCTTACTTGTTTTAAACGTGCCAGGACGCTAACTTTTGATTGGCGCCCTTACAACTTTTGTCGTCTTTATTCATTAAGTAAGTCAGGACGCTTATATTTTTTGTAGCACCCCCACTTCTCAGTTCAGCAGGACACTTATGATCCATGAATGCCCTCAAGGAATAAAATGACAAAGTTGACATTATGCATCAGGACTCTGATTGACAAATTAAGACGCTAATCCAACACTGTCACAAAGCTAACACCTGCACCTTTTCAGAACTGAGCAAAACTTTTTCAGAACTTTTGAATCCTTTCAGAACGTTCAAATACTTTATCAAAACATTCTATTCTCACGAATGATTAGAAGATTCAAGTGTTATTGTCGTAGTTGCACAGATTGAATCAAATCATTTTTGGAAAAGAATGTCTTCGTTGTTTTTGAAATAACTTTGTGCGCCAAAATTATTTCAAGATCATTTCGCCACTGTTGTTTCTATACATATGCTGCCTTGGAGCAGATCAAGAAATCTATCCAATACGAAAACTGAAAACCATTCAAAACCTTTAACATTTTTCACTTGTGCAAAAACTTTTGGAACTTAGTCTTCTAATCACTGCTTTAAACTCTCGATATTTTTGAAATACGTTAAGCCTTCTGGATTAGTTGATCTTCATTTATATCTTTTCAAAAATCTATTGAAGAAGACAAAAACTTTTTAAACCAGTTTTCAGCTAAACTTCATCATACATATTTTGTTGGATCTGTGGTAACAGAAGGTTCAATCCAAAGTTTTGTAAGTATCACTTTGATTCTAAGTAAAAGGAATCATATCTCATCTTGTACCTTGGTTTTTGTGATTGGATAGTCACTGGTTTAGAGCAAGTGTTGCTCGAGTTGCGACTGTCATTCTCACACCCGGTAGTTGAGAAACGGATATTCTCAAGCCCATAAATTGAGAAGGTGTAACAGTTTGGTCTTCACCTGTAAGAAGATCGTTAGTGGAGTTTGGACAAACCCTGACTGAGGAGGTAAGGTAGTGGATGTAGGCAAGGCCAAACCACACTAAATAATGTGTCTTACTGTTATCGTGCTTGAATTACCATACTTGTTTAATCTGCTTTCAATATTTCAAACATTTTAAAGAAAGGTTAAAATATTCTAAGTATCCAATTCACCCCCCTCTCGGACACATCTAGGCCAACAGTTGGTATCAGAGTAGGTTAACCGTCAAAGTATATAACAATATTTGATTAAGTATGGCAGGACAAAATGCAAGAAATGCTTATCTTTCAGGTGAAGGAAACTCCACCAACCGACCACCATTGTTCAAGGGAGATAGCTACTCACATTGGAAAACCAAGATTAGATTTTATTATAAAGCCCAGGACTTAGAAATGTGGGATGTTGTGACAAACAGATGTCCAACACCTACAAAGACCGTAGATGGTATTAATGTCCCTAAGGAGTTAGATGAATAGAGTTCCAAAGAAAAGAAGAGAGAGTTGTTGAACAATCAAGTTGTAAACATTCTATTTTGCAGTTTGTCAGTTGAAGAGTTCAATAGGGTTAGTGCTTGTGAAACAACTAAGGAAATTTGGGATAAGTTAGAGGTCACCCATAAAGGAACTTTGCAAGTCAAAAAGGCAAAGCTCCAAATGCTAGTTGAAAAATATGAGACCTATAGGATGGAAGAAACTAATTCTATAGCTGACGCTATTGCTTGGTTTACAACAAACATAAATGAGATGAAGAACCTAGGCATGACCAAGAAGAAACTGTTTGGAAGTTTTTATGAGGTCTACTTAGAGTTTGGGAACCCAAGGCTACGACCATTGAAGAAGCCAAAAATCTGGCTGAATATACTTTTGATGAATTGTGTGGTTCATTAATGGTTCATGAAATTAAGATACAAGATAAGATGTGCCCGGTCAAGGTTGAGGAAAAAGAAAAGAAATCTATTGCCCTTAATGTTGAAATTGATTCTGAAAATGACTTAGATTCAAAAGATGACATGGCTATGTTATCTAGGAAGTTCAACTGGTTGATTAAGAGAGAGGGTAAGAATGGCTATTACTCAAAGTTCCACAAAGGAAAGAAACCCAAGTCAAAACCTACAGAGTTGATTTGTTACGGCTGTAACAAACTTGGTCATGTAAAGAATGAATGTCCCACGAAGAACACAAGTTCAAGAAGGAAGGACAAGAAAGTTCTAAAAGCCATGTGGGATGATTCAAGTTCAAGTGAGGATGAACCAGATTCAGATCACACTGCTGCATTGTGCGTAATGGCAAAGACAGAGGTAAAATTTGAACCTGTCGATGAAGTTAATGCTTTTGATATTCATATGCATAATCTTAAGTTAAAACTTAATAAAGAAGTTAGGAAAAATGAAAAGCTCAAGCATAGTCTTGAAGAAGCTCTTGAGAAAATAAAGTTTCAACAAGAAGAGCTAGATGAACTGTCTCTAGACAATGAACAACTTAAGAAAGTTGTTGAGAAACTGAAAAATGCAAATGAAACACTTAGAAAAGAAAAGGCAGACTTGAACTGCACTGTGATCAAGTTCTCCAACGGTCAAAAATTATTTGATATGATGTTGGGATCACAAAAATGTGCATTTGATAAAGCTAACTTAGGTTACACACACGAGTCAAAGCAAAAGGAATATAACACTTTATTGACCAAAAGACCGAAATGCCACAAGTGTCATAGGGAAGGTCATGCCATGCTTAGATGTAATATTTTAAATGAAAAGAACAAGAAATATGCATGGATTGAAAAGATTGTTCTTACTAATGCTAACATGCATGAACCCAAAGTAGCATGGGCGCCAAAGTCAAAAGTATTTTATGTCGTGTAGATGAACAAAAATGAAGAACTGTGGTATCTAGATAGCGGCTGCTCAAGGCATATGACTGGAGATAAATCTAAATTTTTGAGCCTTAAATAGAAGAAAGGAGGAAAGGTCACTTTCAGAGACGATAGAAAAGGTGATATTGAGGCATTGGAATCATTGGTAACAATTTTCTATCCATATCTGATGTACTTTATGTCAAAGGGCTGAAACATAATCTCTTGAGCATAAGTCAATTATGCGACAAGGGTTATGACATTTCATTTGAAGCAAATAGGTGCATTGTTAAACATATAGATAAAACTGTTGCATTCACGATATCTAGACTTAAGAACGTTTATTGTGCAAATCTTAATGACATGGAGAAACAAAACGTAACATGTTTAAGTGCTATTTCGTGTGATGATGCATGGCTCTGGCATAGGAAACTTGCTCATGTTAGTATGGATAACACATCTAGAATTGTTAAACATGATCTTGCCAAGGGTATTCCAAAGGGAATTTACTCAAAAGACAAGGTATGTGAACCATGTCAACTAGGCAGGCATACCCGATCATCATTTAAGAGCAAAAGGCATCAATCTACCTCTAGAGCTCACAAACTGATTCACATGGATCTATTCAGACCAACCAAGACCCAAAGCTTTGGCGGTAAATCTTATGTATTTGTGATTGTTGATGACTTTACTAGATTTACTTAAGTATTTCTATTACCTCATAAATCTGATGCATGTGAACTATTTATAAAATTTTGTAAAAGAGTTGAAAATGAAAAGGGTCATAAAATCAACATAATTAGAAGTGATATAAGAGGCGAATTTGTTAATAAAAGTCTTGAAGAATTCTGGAATAATCAAGATTACACTCACCATCTCTCAGCCCCTAGAACACCACAACAAAATGGGGCAGTTGAGAGGAAAAATAGGACTTTGCAAGAAATGTGTAGAACAATGCTTAATGAGTATAACACTGCAAACCATTTTTGGGGAGAAGCTATTAACACTACCTATTATGTAATGAACAAAATATTAATTAGGAAAAACTTGAATAAAACTGCATATGAATTATGGAAAGGTAGAGCACCCAACATTAGTTACTTTCGAGTATTCGGATGTAAGTGTTTTATCCTTAATGATAAAGACAACTTAGACAAGTTTGAACCTAAATCTGATATAGGAATATTCTTAGGATATTCTTCTCACAGTAGAGCCTATAGAGTTTACAACAATCTTACTCAAACTATAGAAGAATCAATTCATGTAAACTTTGATGAAAGTGAAAGTAAGAAAAGTGTTGAGGATGAAATTAAACAATTAAACTTTGATGATGATGATCCCAAAACAACTAAGATCATAAATCTTGAGACTGAAAATCCTTTAGAAACATCTAAAAACTCTAGATTGCTTCAAGGTTTATCCAAAAATCAAATATTAGAAGATCCATAAAAGGGTGTATCCACTAGAGCTTCAATTGAAAAATATCAAGAGCTTGTTGCTTTTGTATCACAATTTGAACCAATCAAAGTGGAAGATGCACTAAAAGATGAAAACTGGATTCTTATTATGCAAGAAGAGCTAGGACACTGTGAGAAACAAAGTATGGGAACTAGTCCTTAGACCATTTCATCAATCAATAGGAACCAAATGGATCTTTAGAAACAAAGAAAAATGAACAAAGTATCATTGTCCGAAATAAGGCTAGATTGGTTGCACAAGGGTACAACCAAGAAGAAGGCATAGACTTCGAAGAAGCCTTTGCCCCAATAACAAGATTAGAGGTAATAAGGATGCTACTTGCCTATGCTTGTTACAAAGATTTTTTCTTATACCAAATGGATGTAAAGAGTGCATTTCTAAATGGATACATCAATGAAGAGGGTATATGTGAACAACCTCTAGGGTTTGAGGATGCTCAAGAACCAGAGTGTTCAAACTCCACAAAGCCTTATATGGATTAAGACAAGCTCCAAGAGCTTGGTATGGTAAACTGAGTTCATTTCTTTTAGATCATAAATTTCAAAAAGGAAAACTTGATCCAACTTTGTTTATCAAACACCATAATGACAATATGCTTATTGTTCAAATATATGTGGATGATATCAGTTTTTGGTTCATCAAACAAAGAGTTGTGTGATAAGTTTTCAAAACTAATGCAAAAAGAATTTGAAATGACTATGATGGAAGAACTTACATACTTTCTCGGCTTGTAAATTAAGCGAATGCCAAAAGACACCTTCATAAGCCAAACAAAGTATGCTAAGGAAATGGTTAAAACGTTTCAAATAAATAATTTGAAATCAATTGATACTCCTTGTAACTTAGCAATTAAATTATAAAAAGATGAAAAAGTGAAACCGATTGATTCTAAACTTTATAAAAGTATAATTCGAAGTCTATTATACCTAACAGCAAGTAGACCTAGCATTATGTTCAGTGTTTGTCTTTGTACAAGATTTCAATCAGAACCCAAAAATCTCACTTAAAATGTGTCAAACGAATATTCAGATACATAAGTGGCACAACAAACTTAGGAATTTGGTATTCCAAAGGTACTTCATTTGAACTAAAAAGTTATGCAGACTCTGACTATGTCGGAAGTCTAACTGATCGAAAAAGTACCTCCAGATTTTGTCACTTTTTTGAAAATTCTTTAATTTCTTGGTTTTGCAAGAAGCAACATTCAGTGGCACTATCCACAGTTGAAGCAGAATATGTTGCAGCTGGAAGTTGTTGTTCTCAGGTCTTGTACATGAAACAACAACTTCAGGATTGTCAAGTATTTGTTGAATGTACTGAAATTCTATGTGACAATACCAGTGCTATTAACATATCCAAAAATCTTGTATTGCACTCCCGAACTAAACATATTAAAATAAGACATCACTTTTTATGGGATCATGTGCAAAATGGAGAAGTTACATTGTCTCACATTGGCACAAAGGAACAATTGGTTGATATATTCACTAAAGCCTTACCTAAAGACCAGTTTGTTCATGATAGTTGCATATTTAGATAGGTTTTAGAGAATGTTTTAGGTGTGTTTTAGGATATTTTATGCATTAGTTTCATGTGTTTATGTTAGTTTTGATGCAATTGTTAGTTTAGGATAATTTGGGTTTTCATGCATTATTTTGGTTTATTAGTTTATGATTCGATCCATTTCATATTTGAGCGTATTATTGATTTGAATTGCTTTGTTTTGTAGGTATTTAGATGTGTTAGTCATGGTTTTGAATGATGAAAACATGTACAAGAAGATGCAAAGGAGGAACATGAAGAACCCAAGTAAAAAAAGGTCAAAAATTGGCTAAGTCCACAAAAACAGGGAAAAATGCAACGTTCTAAGCGCCGTGACGCTGATTGGGTTTTTTTTATCTTGGGTTTTTAGCAAGTTATTTTTGTATTTTTTTTCCACTTTTCAATTTCAATTCCACACGACTTTGGGGCATATTATATATCAAAATTTAGGGTTTTTCGGGAGGAATACACTGGAGAAGAGAGAATGACGGCTAGGAGCAAAGGAACACGAAAAAGACAACTTGGAGACAAGGAGGAATCTACAAGTTCAATATCAACTAGTTTGGTTTTGAATGTTTAATTTCTTGTTTCCCTACATGTTTTGGATTTCATTATTCCAAAGAGAGGAGATAGATCCTATATTAGATTTTATGCAATAACATTAGCTTTTGTTTATTATCAATGATTTATTTCTGGTTTATTTATATTTCTTTATGCGTAATGGTATTGATATCTTGGCCTCGGATTAATTGATCATAGATTTGGGGGACGACACTCGATAGAGGGTTCTCTAGGTTGGAACATGAGAAATATGACATGAGATGTCAATAGATATGCTATGCCTCATAAAGTTGTAGGAAAATCACAAACCGTAATGCATTACTAATATATGGGTTTTTATCGATAGATTGAAATTCTATTTCGGTGATAGATTCTAACGCGACACTCGACAGAGGGTGTTAGGAACTATAGGAAACATGAATAATAATTTGATGATGAGCATGACTAATATTTCATAATTGATAATTAGGTGAAATCTAATCTCTGGGTGTTTTTAATATTGATTTTTCTCTAAAAAATTATGATAAATTACTATTTTAATTAGTGTTTTAGTTTAAGTATTATTTTAGTTCATTGATCATTAAAATTTGGTTTTCTAGATAAAATTAGGGCTAGGAACAATATAATTAGTGTAGTAAATCAATCCCTGAGGACGATACCCGGTTCTCACCGGTAAATATTATAACTTGGCACCTTACACTTGCGGTTTGCACGCATCAGTTCACAATCGAAGAGAGCTTGGCATGTTCTCTAAGACTGATCTATGATGTTTTGATGCTTACCTCTATCAAGGAGGAGAAGTAATTCATAATGCTTTACATTTTTTGATGTTTTCAAAAGGGGGAGAAGTAACATGTTTTGAAGCATCATAACTACTCATAAACTAAAGGGGAGACTGACTGTCTCAATACATTCCTTGGTGCTAAACTCATATCATATGAAACAAGGAGCATTAGTATCGGTAATACATAAAATTATCACTGCATTGCATGCACTATCTTAGCTTGCTTCAAAGCCTATAGTAATGTGTTTGAAACCATAAAAAGGGGGAGATTGTTAAACCAATTAGCCTCATGTCCCTTACAAGAGTATGTCCCTTATATGAACGATATTTTGATGATTACAATCCACATTCTGTTTATAATAATATTGTATGCATAGCACATCTAATCTTACATGAAGGTTCCGAAGAATCAATGATGCATGATGAAAGTGCTATCAAGATCTATTTGAAGGCCACGATCGTTTGAAGGCATTTTATAGGATTATAGTGTGTTTAGGTTGTAGAACATCTATTATCATATGATTCATCAATATGCATGACTACATGACAATCGTGTTTATCGAGTTTTACATAGAAAATCAAAATTGTGTTTTAAGTGTCCATCAGGACGCTAATATGTCTTTCAGGACACTAATATGTTTTTCAGGACGATAATGTCTCAGCAGTGCCCTCCTGGACTTGGTAAGTCTGGACGCTGATGAAACATTAGGACGCTTATAGAGTTTAAGGTTGAAACGTTCATATCTATCAGGACGCTAACTTCATCAGTAGCACCCTCATTGAGTCAACCAATGAACTTGTCAGGACGCTGATTCAATATCATCTCATTGACTGATTTTTGAGTTTTTAATGATTTAAATCTTTAAGGATGTTGACAATTATAAGTTGAAAAACTTTCAGGACGCTACTTGAACAAGAGCTACCTCACTTAAGAACCAATTTAGTAACTCTCAGGACGCTGGACGTTCTTCAGTGTACTTATCGTTTTACAAATTCAAACACGTTAAAAACATCAGGATGCTTATAACCTTAGCAGCGCCCTTATGCTTTACTTGTTTTAAACATGTCAGGACGCTAACTTTTGATTTGCGCCCTCAGTGCTTTTGTCGTCTTTATTCGTTATGCAATTTAGGACACTGACATTCTTTGTAGCGTCCTCACTTCTCAATTCAACAAGACGCTTATGATCTATGAGCGCCCTCAAGAAACACAATGACAAAGTTGAGATTATGCCCCAGGACGTTGATTGACCAATCATGATGCTAATCCAACACTGTCACAAAGTTGACACATGTACCTTTTTAGAAGAAACTTTTCAGAACATTCTATAATTTCTATTATCCTAAATGATCAGAAGATTCAGGTGTTGTTGCCATAGTTGCACAAACTGAATCAAATCTTTTTTGGGAAAGAATGTGTTCGTTGTTTTTGAAATAACTTTGTGGGTCAAAATTACTTCTAGATCATTCGCCACTGTTTTTTCTATATATATGTTTCCTTGGAGCAAATCAAAAACATCTATCAAATACAAAAACTAAAAACCATTTAAAAAGTTTAACAGTTTTCACTTGTGCAAAAGCTTTTGGAACTTAGTCTTCTATTCACTACTTTAAACTCTCGATCTTTTTGAAATACGTTAGGTTTTCTTGATTAGTTGATCTTCATCTATATCTTTTCAAAAAGCCATTGAAGAAGACAATCTTTTTGAATCAGTTTTCAGTTGAACTTCATCATACATATTTTGCTGAATCTGTGGTAACAAAAAGTTCAATCCAAAACTTTGTAAGTATCACTTTGATTCTAAGTAAAGGGAATCATATCTCATTTTGTACCTTGGTTTTTAGGACTGGATAGTTACTAGTTTAGAGCAAGTGTTGCTCGAGTTGTAACTGTCATTCTCACACCCGAAAGTTGAGAAACTGTTATTCTCAAGCCCTTAAATTGAGAAGGTGTAACAGTTTGGTCTTCACCTGTAAGAAGATCCTTAGTGGAGTTTGGACAAATCCTAACTGAGGAGGTTAGGTAGTGGTTGTAGGTGAGGCCGAACCACACTAAATCTTTTGTGTCTTACTGTTATCGTGCTTGATTTACCATATTTGTTTAATCTATTTTCAATATTTCATACATTTAAAAAAAGGTCCAAATTTGCTAAGCGTCCAATTCACCCCCCTCTCGGACACATCTAGGCCAACACTTTCTTGTCCTTCTTTGTTGAGTTGAAGTTTCTTCTCTTCTTATTAGGACAATTACTTCTCATATGTCCTAGTTTGTTGCAACCAAAACATATAAGTTCACTAGGCTTTGCTCCAAATTTCTTTTGTTTATAAAATTTTCCATTTGAGCTAGCCTTTCCTTTTCTCCTAATGAGACGCCTAAGCTTTTTAGAAAGCATTGGAACATCATCATCGGTGCCTTCACCTTCTGACGAGTTTTTTGAATCAGTATTCACATTCAATGAAATGACTTTCTTCCCTTTATCATCTAATTTAGATGAGACTTGATTGTTTTTGAGCTTTAGCTTGTGGACCATTAATGAACCACATAAGTCATCGAAGGTATATTTAACCAAATTCTTGGCTTCTTCTACTACAGTGGCTTTCGGCTCCCATATCTTGGGTAAGCCTCTTAAAAATTTTCTAACAGTCTCTTCTTGATCATAGACTTTTCCCATGGTCTTCATTTCATTTAGGTTCTTTGTGAACCTTGTTATTGCATCGACTATACTCTCACTTTCTTCCACCCTGCAAGTTTTATAGATTTCTACTAACATTTGTATTCTAGCCTTTTTGACTTGTAATGTTCCCTATGAGTGACTTCAAGTCTATCCCAATTTATTTTGTCAATTCACAAGCACTTACTCGGTTGAACTCATCACAAGATAAACTACAATTCAAAGGGGAAAACTACCTTCACCAGAAAACTAAGATTAGATTTTATCTTAGAGCACAAGATCTAGAAATGTGGGATGTTGATATGAACAGTTGTCCAATACCTACAAAGATAGTTGATGGTAAAATTGTCCTTAAGGAATAAGAAGAGTGGACAGCTAAAACTTTGCAAGTCAAAAGGGCCTGACTACAAATGTTAGTTAAAACTTATTGGACCTATAAGATGGAGGAAACTGAGAATATAGCAGAAGTTATTGCATGGTTCACCAAAAACTTAAATCAAATGAAGACTTTAGGAAGAAGTTATGATCAAGAATAAACAATTAGGAAATTTCTTAGAGGACTACCTAGAGTATGGGAACCTAAAGCTACGACTATTGAGGAAGCTAAAAACTTAGCCGAGTACACTTTCAATGAACTATATGGTTCATTAATGGTACATGAAATGAAGTTGAAGAATAACCAAGTCCAAACCAAAAGTGAGGACAAAGGAAAGAAAACCATAGCGTTAAATTTAAATACTAAGTCCGAAACTACCTTTGATAATGAGAGTATTGATGAGGACATAGCCATGTTTGTTAGTGCACCCAATAGGGGGGTGAAATGGGTGTGATGGTCAATTTAAAACTTTTTCAATGACTTAGTGATATACATTGGTACATTAGAACTAAATGCACATACTAACCGTAAAGTAGAATGCATAACTTAAAACATACTAAAATTTATAGTGGTTTGGCCAAGCCTACGTCCACTACCTAACTACCTAATCTCCCGATTAGGATTTTTTCAATCCACTAACTGATTCTCTTACAGGTGAGAACCAAACCGTTATACATACCCTTTTACAGGTTCAAGGCAAACCTATCCTTTTACAGGCTAAGGATGAACCGCATTTCTTTTTTTGGGATGAGAAAAAACCCATGTTCCTTTTACGGGATAAGGAAAAATCGTTTTCCTTTTACAGGGATGAGGAAAAACCGTTTCTCTTTTACAGGTTAAGAGATAACCTATCATTTTACAAGTTAAGGACGAACCTATCTTTTTGTGAGATGAGGATGAACCGGTTTTCCAACTTACAGGTGAGGATGAACCTTAACATGATTTCACCTCTGAAATCATTAAGTGAATTACATTCACTTGTCCTGGTTGCTTCTATCCAGAAACACACCGGCATTACAACACAATAATAATGTTGGTTCTAACTGAGTAGAACACTTTATAATTAAGCTCATGCACCTAGCATTACAAAGATGTATAAATTTGAATACTAAGAGACATACACTTACAGTACCTTTCAATGTTCGGTATTGCTCAAGTGCAGTTTCGAAAAGCATGAATGGTATGTAAATCAACTAACTGCTACTACGAAAACATTATTATACCATTGAAACATTGAAGTTGAAAATCACAGGACCAGTGTAAATCATAGACACAGACAATTTTCAAAATAGATGTAGTATTTAAGCATGAAAATTTCAGGTTCAATATTCAGTAGTTAACACAACTACTGATATAGTTCAATACAGTACTTAAGATATGAAGTCAAGTACAACTGTAACTCTCATGAACTATTTCTCAAATTCCTTCATCAGCATGATTGATGTTAAGTATAAATCCACGCTGAGAATTTGAGTAGAAACCAGTTCAAAATAGATTTTCAAAAATAGAATATAATTGAAGCTCAATAAGAAAATCTTTTGACTAAGTAAAGTATCAGTGAAGAATACTTTGAAAACTTAAAACATTTGAAAACTTTTGAAACATTGAACAACGACTAACTTTCAAAACGTTTTTGGAACAATAAAAATTATCGGCGAGTTGTTTGATTCAAAGTGTTGATATTTATAAGCCTAATAGATAATAGTCGTTAGACATTTGAAATTCAAATACAATGTGAACGTTTACACACAACGGCTAGAATGTTATATGAAAATGGCAACTGCAATTTTCACTAACATTCTGATTCTCTTCAGATTACATGAATAAGGAAAGTTTTAGAAAAACTCGATTCATGTATCAGAGAAGATCTCTGATAAATCTGAAAAGGATTCTGTGCAAAGATCTGTTCTGAAAAAGTAGACTGATATAGTGTACTTGTTAGAACAGTGACGATTGTTGAATTAGCGTCCTGATTCCGTAGTCAGTGTCCTGACGCATAATATTAACTTTATCGTTTTGTTCCTTGAGGGCGTTCATTATGTATAAGCGTCCTGCTAAACAATGAAGTGAGGATGCTACTAACTCGTAAGCGTCCTGACTTTCTTTGCGACATAAGTGACTTAACCCTGAGGGTGCTAATGCACAATTAGCGGCCTGCTTCGTTTTAAAACAATTAAGTATATGAGGGTGCTACTTTTCGAGTAAGCGTCCTACCTTCTAAAACATAAAACACAAGGGTGCTACAACTATGTAAGTGTCCTGTTATTTTAGAATATTTGAAAATAAAACCAAGTGCGTTGAAGGACAATCAGCGGCCTGAAAGTTATTAAGTTGGTTCCTAAAGATGAGGGCGCTTCAATCCAGGTAGCGTCATGATAGTTTATCCAACTTATAACTATCAACGTCCTTAAAGATAAATTCTTTGAAGAACTTAGAAATCTTTCAGTAAGTTGATGCTGAGACAGCATCCTAACAACTTCAGAGGTTGACTAAAGGGAGGTAGCTACTTACAAGTAAGCGTCCTGATGAATCATTTCAAATCAACCTTGAATGTTATCAGCGTCCTAATGAATTATAAGTGTCTTAATGAATTATCAGCATCCTGACTTTTCAAGTTCAAGAGACCGTTGCTAAATCATTAGCGTCCTAAAAGACTTTTGAAAAATAGTTTTGGCTCGCAATTAAAAATATAATGAATGCGAATAAAAACTCGGTAAATTTCAAATTAAGCATAGAAAATTAAATCATTTGAAATATCGTAAAGCATATGATCAAAATATGCAAATATGCAAGTGATTTGTGCATGGTTTTGAAAAACGTTTGAGCAATATCGATTAGAGAAAGATATACCTTAAATACTATGTATTTCTCATAATCTTTAAATCCAACTCTTCATTATGAGATCTTTGATGTGAACTTCGCATTAGAGTTGAATGTCTTGAACGTTGATCGAAAGATGTAGTCTTGAAGCTTGATCAAATTGTTCATGTGGTGTGATCTTGAAATTAGGATATGATCTTTGAGGTCCTTTGATTGAAACTACCTTGAACGTATGATATGACCTTGAGTTCCTTGATCGAATCATTATTTTCCTTTTTGCTTTCCTGAGGTGCTGAGATAGGTTTTTGATTAAAGCTCGTTAGCACCGAAAGAGATTTTGTTTGTGATCATCAAAATATACTTCATCAAGTATACTTAGGGACATGCTAAGTGATGAACTGCTTAAGTTAACAATGTTGTTTAGGAAGTTTAACAAGTTGATTAGAAGGAAAGGAAAGGGAAGCTCAAGTTCTAAATTCCATAAAGGAAAGAAATTCGAAGCTAAACCCACTGAACTCATTTGTTTGGGTTGCAACAAACTAGGACATGTTAGGAGTGACTGTCTCAATAGTACAACAAAAGTCATAGTTCAAACAAGAAGGATAATAAGGTACTTAAAGCCACTTGGGACGATAAAAGATCAAGTGAAAGTGATTTATATTTAGTGAAAATGTTGATATTCTTGATTCTCATGTGCATGATGTTAAAATCAAACTTGGTAAAGATATTAGGGAAAATGAGAAACTCAAAAAAAGTCTAGAAGAAGCTCTTGAAGAGATTGAATCTCAGCGAGAGGATCTTGATGAGTTATCATTAGACAATGAACAACTCAAAAGAACAACTGAGAAAATGAACAATGAAAATGAGCTGCTTAGGAAGAATGGTAAAAAATAACATAGTGATCAAATTTAAAAATGGTCAAAAACTATTTGATATGATGCGAGGATCACAAAAATGTATATTTGATAGAGCAGAAATAGGTCACACACAAGGGCCAAAGCAAAAAGATTATAATACTTTGTTGACCAAGAGACCTAAATGCCATAACTGTAATAGAGAATGCCATACCATATTAAGATGCAATGTCTTAAACACAAAGAAGAAAAAACTTGCATGGATTGAAAAAGGTATTCTTGTTGATGCTAACATGCATGGACCCAAACCAATGTGGGTACCAAAATCAAAAGTATTTTTTGTTGTGTATGGTATCTAAATAGTGGATGCTCAAGACATATGACTGGTGACAAGTCAAAGTTCTTGTGCATGGAAAAGAATAAAGGCGGAAACGTGACGTTCAGAGAAGACAACAAAGGGGAAATAGCAAGCACTGGAAACATTGGTAACGATTCCCTATCTATTTCTGATGTACTATTTGTTAAAGGCCTAAAACATAATCTCTTGAGTATAAGTCAATTATGCGACAAAGGTTATGGAATTTCTTTTGAAGCAAATAGATGCATAGTTAGGCATTCCGATAGTTTGATTGCATTCATGGCATCTAGACATAAAAATGTATATTGCACTGATCTTTTTGATATGGAAAAACAAAATATTACATGTTTGAGTGTTATATCTTGTGATGATGCATGGCTCTGGCATAGAAGACTAGCACATGTTAGTATGGATAACATATCTAGATTGGTCAAAAATGATCTGCCAAAGGTATTCCAAAAAGAATATACTTAAAGGACTAGGTTTGTGAACCATGTCAATTGCGCAAGCATACCAAATCATATTTTAAGAGCGAGAAATATTTGTCTACTACTAGAGCTCTTGAATTGATTCACATGAATCTTTTTGGATCGGCCAAAACACAAAGCTTAGGTGGTAAATCTTATGTATTTGTGATTGTTGATGATTTCACTAGATTTACATGGGCATTCTTCCTATCTCATAAATCAGAAGCATGTAAATTGTTTATTAAATTCAGTAGAAAAGTTGAAAACGAAAAGGGTCATAAAATAAATATCATTAGAAGTGATAAAGGAGGAGAATTTGTTAATAAAAATCTCGAAGAATTTTGTAATAATCAAGGTTACACTCATCAATTCTCAGCCTCTAGGACACCAGAACAAAATGGTGTAGTTGAAAGAAAGAATAGGACTCTACAAGAGATGAGTAGAACAATGCTCAGTGAGTATAACACAACAAACTATTTTTGAGCATAAGCTATTAACACAACATATCATGTAATAAATAGAATAATGATTAGGAAAACTGCGTATAAAACTCCATATGAATTATGAAAGGGAAGTGCACCCAACATGAGTTATTTCAGAGTATTTGGATGTAAGTGCTTCATTCTGAATGACAAGGATAATCTTAACAAGTTCGAACATAAATCTAATATGGGAATATTTTTAGGATATTTTTCCCGTAGTAGAGTATATAGAGTGTTTAACAAATTCCCTTAAACTGTAGAAGAATCAATTCATGTCAATTTTGATGAATGTGAAGCCAAAAGGAATCTTGGAGATGAAATTAAACAAATGAATCTCGATGATGATGATGATCCCAAGTGTTGGCCCAGATAAATGTCCAAGAGGGGGGTGAATTGGACGAGTTGCAAGTTTTTAACCTTTCAAAATAAATCGAAAAGAAAGCAAGTAAAGTGCAATGACAGAAATTGAAGCACACAGGATTTAACGTGGTTTGGTGCTAATGACCTACGTCCATGACTTGATCTCCCCGATCAACATTTTCCCAAACCTCACTAATGGATCCTACTTCGAGGGTAAGGATCAAATCGGTTACAACACTTGCTTCACAGGTGTAAGTCAACCTTTACAAGAGCCTAATCGCTCAGCTCTTTCTCACTTGTGACCTCAGTTACTTACATTACTTGTTGGAATACAAATACAACTTTTGAAGATGTTCTCTTACTAAGAAAACTTCATATACTTACAGTTTGAAGAAATGGATAGCCTCTGGAAATCTCAGCACAAAAAGGATAGAATGAAGAACTTATTGAACAATGAGGTTATCTTCAAAATAGTTTGCAATTTTGTTTCAATTCGAAACTTGTTTGTGCAATGCAAGAATCACAATCTCTTGAAACACTCTTTGAAAAGCTCAGTCTAACTTGCAAAAAACGTGTGTATTCTTGGTTTCAAAATCAAAGAAGTACCTTTTATAAAAAGAGCAGTTGCAGGTTGAAGAACAAGAGAGTATGGATTGATTTGAATTCAAAACATTGTTTAATCTAAAGTAGTTATGGGCGTGCGAGACAAAGGGAATTATCTAAGTGTTAGTGGAGAATATTTCTGTTAAGATAACCTGGCAAAATTGTGCAAGGAATATAAAAATCGAGCAAGTGGCAGTGCCCACATTTTTCTCGTCAGAAATGTCAGATTTTACTTACATTACAAATGTCAGCTATCAAGGCCTATAGTGCGCTATCAGCCTGTTCATGATGCCCGATATTGGCCTATATTGGGCTATTGATGCTCGATATGCTGAAAACCGAGAGTTCCTGATTTTCAGAACTCATTGATTGCACTCTATTGCCCTTTATACAAAAAATAGAATTTTGGCAACAGCTTGATAGCGAGCTATCATCAATGATAATACGCTATTGCCTATTTTACAGAAAATCAGAATTTTGGCAATCGACATGATAGTGTGTTATCATCAATGATAGCGCGCTATTGCCCTCTGGAAAAATTGGCAAATTGGCTGGATAGCGGGCTATAGGATCTTATAGCGCGCTATTGGTTCCTAGTTTTGGAAAAATCAATCTTTTGACATTCAAGAACCATTCCATTGAATCAAAACTTTTTGATAAAAGATTAAACACTTTTAAATCATTCAAAACTCATTGAAATTATGATTAAAACCTTTCAAAAAATATTTTGTCAAAATCAAATACGAAATCGAAGTGATTTTGAAAACTTTGCAATTTAAAGAGTTTTGATGCTGAGATTGATCGAGAGGTCATCCTACACACCTAAGATTAAACTAATGCATTACATATGAAATTTGTCGTCTTTCTTCGAGCTTGATCTTGGTAGTCTCTTCGACAGCTACTATTTCATGTGTTCTTGACAAATTTGCTGCAACACTTAGAGAAACAATGCAAATGGTATCATGTGGTTTGTAATTATCAAAACACCGAGATACCAACGCGAGGAGCATCTGTCCTACACCAAGATAGTTCAAAACTTAGAAATTGATAATGAAACACCCTTAGAAGTTTCAAGAAACTCTAAAATAATTCGAAGTCACCCCAAAGATCAAATATTAGGTGACCCATCAAAAGAAGTATCCACCAGATCTTCAATTTATAAAGATTAAGAGTTTGTTGCTTTTGTATCACATTGAACCAATAAAGGTGGAAGATGCATTGAAAGATGAGAACTGGATTATTGCTATGCAAGAAGAGCTCGGACACTTTGTCAGGAACAGAGTTTGGGAATTGGTTCCTAGATCATCTCATCAATCAATTATTGGAACAAAATGGGTATTTAGGAACAAAAAGAATGAACAAGGAATCATAGTCCGAAACAAAACAAGATTGGTTGCATAAGGGTACAATCAAGAAAAAGGCATAGACTTCGAAGAAGCCTTTGCTCCAGTAGCAAGAATAGAGGCAATCAGAATGGTATTTGCCTATGCTTGTTACAAATTTTTTTCCTTATACCAAATGGATGTAAAGAGTGTAGTTTTAAATGGTTACATTAATAAAGAGGTATACGTGGAACAACCTCCATGTTTTGAGGATGCTCTTAACTCGGAACATGTTTTCAAACTCCACAAAGCTTTGTATGGACTCAGACAAGCTCCTAGAGCTTGGAATGATAAACTCAATTCATTTCTTTTAGATCACCATTTTCAAAAAGGAAAACTTGATCCAACTTAGTTTATCAAACACCAGAATTATGATATGCTTATTATTCAAATATATGTGGATGATATCATATTTGGTACATCAAACAAAGATTTGTGTTAAGAGTTTTCTAAGCTACTACAAGAAGAATTCAAAAATGAGTATGATGAGAGAACTTACATACTTTCTTGGTTTGCAAATCAAACAAATGTATGATGGAACTTTTATAAGCCAATCAAAGTAGGCTAAGGAAATGGTTAAAAAGTTTTAAATGAACAATTTGAAATCTATAGACACTCCCTGCAATTCAACAATTAAGTTAGATAAGGATGATATAGGAAAACCTATAGATCCAAAGCTATACAGAAGTATAATTGGAAGTTTACTTTATCTTATAGTAAGTAGACCTGATATCATGTTCAGTGTTTGTCTATGTGAAAGATTTCAGTCCAATCCAAAAGAATCTCATTTAAAGTGTGTCAAACGAATCTTTAGATACATAAATGGCACAACTGATCTTGGAATTTGGTATTCCAAAGGTACATCATTTGAACTAAAAAGCTATGTAGACTCTAACAGTGTTAGGAGTCTTACTGATAGAAAAAATACCTCTGTATTTTGTCATTTTTTACGAAATTCTTTAATTTCTTGGTTTTATAAAAAATAACATTCAGTGGCATTATCCATAGTTGAGGTTGAATATGTTGAAGCTAGTAGTTGTTGTTCTCAAGTTAAACCTCATTGTAAGGGCCTAATCATTGCATGTCATTTTCATTCATACATTGTAGGACTCATGCATTCATATCATTTCTATGCTTCAAGGCCTATAGTAATGTGTTTGAAATCATAAAAAATGGGGAGATTGTTATTTCAATAACCCTCATGTCCCGTATGAGAAAAGATATTTTGATGATTACAAACCACGTTCCTAAGTATATTGTATACGTGATAATGCATGGATGATTTACTCAAAAGCATGGTGGAAAAGAAGTCAAGTTAGTGATCAAGTTGAAAACCATGTCTACTCAAGAATTTAATTTCATGTTCTAGAATGATTTAGGCTTATAGAATGTCGGTCATCATTTGATTCAACAAATCATTCACCTCATGAATTTCTCACGGTTTTTTCACAAGTTTTCAAAAACCTTTCGATCTTAAAAAAAATGATTTTGATCGATTTATTTCAAAGGTTTTTCGACTTAATCTTTGGAACACCTACATGATTTCCAAATGTTTGATTTGATCCAAAAAGTTCAAGTATTGATTTGATTTAATCATGTTTTTGGAAATGGTCGATCAGGACGCTAATGCAGTGGCTAGTCGCTTAATATCGACCAACACTGCAGGACGTTAATAGACCATCAAGGCGCTGATGGTTTCTGGGTTCGAATGTTTATCATTCATGTTAGGACGTTGATCGTGTATTAGCGCCCTCATCGAATCCACCTGAAAAACCAACAGTTGGCATCAGCATTAGCGCCCTCCTTGAGTTTCTAGGTTTTGGAATAATAAGCCCATCAGGACGCTAACGTGGTATTAGCACTCTCCTTGAAAAAGTTGACAAAATGTTTGTTTTTCATAATAGTGTACTTCAGGACGCTGATGCTCCTTCAAGACGCTAATGCGACACTGTCTGAATTTTTGAAAAAGACTGTCAAATTGTGCATTGTTTAATTCTTTCTATTTTTATGATTGCATAGAGTTCTCAGGTTTCTCGAACAATTTGAATGCTTACTCTTTCATGAAACAATTTGACCTTTGATTTTGAATTTCAAATCAAGCGCAAAAACTCTTTGAAAGTTTGAAAATCAAAGGCATTGTCTATAAATATTTCACTTTGAACCGTTGAAAAATATATACAAAGAAAATGAGATTGAAAATCTCTTGCGAAAACTTTTTTGAAAGTTAGTCAGTTTTCCTTATTGCAAAAATACGTTGATACATACTTAGCTTTGGGATTTATTGATTCAACTTCATACATCTTTCAAATCCATCGAAGGAAAGAGGAGCAATATACCTCACACTTTCAGTAGAGCATAATCATACATTCATAGTTGAATCAGTGTTGGTCTAAGGTTCATTATTTGCTCTGTAAGTATTTCTTTGATTTTTGGTAAGAGAATCAAGTTCTCAAACTTGTATTTGATTTATACTAGTGACTGTGTATGTCACTGAGGTTGAGCAAGTGTTGCTCAAGTGGTTAACGGTTGTTCTCAAGCTTTTGAAATTGAGAAAATGTGTAATGGTTTAATCCTCACCCGTAAGAGGATTTGATAGTGGAGTTTGAAAATAATTCTAATCCGGGAGATTAGGTAGTGCAAGTAAGCAGGAGTCGAACCACTCTAAATCTGTGTGTACTTTACTGGTTAAATGTTCTTTACTGCCTCTGTTCATTATCTCCTACTAGTTCGTTTCAACTGTAAATCTATTTTTATTAAAAGTTAAAACCTTCATCGGTGTCCAATTCACTCCCCTCTTAGACATTACTGGGCCAACAACAACCTATTAGGCTTTGTTCTCCGTCCCACGATAACCTTTATTAGGAGAGGGTAGCGACGACCTCTTAGGATTTGTTCTCTGTAGCATGACCAACTTGCTCTCACCTAGTCGCGCAAAGCAGCTTCATCCAAGACATACACTTTGTGAGATGATGATTGACTCTTTTTGTCCGTCATACGACTTCTCTTTCGGAGGTTGTATCTTGTTTAAAAGGGAAGCATATAAGATTTTTTCAATGAAAAAAAGTCTTATTTATCCCATTATGACATCCATTGACGAACTGGCGTCAAAATCTTTGCCACTGAAGTAATTTGAGGGGAAGCTCCCGATCTAGGAGGGGTTGACTCGCATTGTGGGAATTGGTTGGCAATTTGCATTTAATAGCCAATTCAGTATGGCTACCAGTGTCGAGATCTGCTCTTGCATGTTTCTCAGCTTCTTTTTTAGGTGATGTGATGTGTAACTGTTACTGATGTTGATAAGGAAATGGACTTAATCAATCGTTCCCCATAGACATTGCCAAATGTTTTAGCCAAAAATCACACCTGGACTGAGGGTGTAAAACTTGGCCAAAAGACATCAAAAAGATATTCTTCACAAGCGAGGTGTTCGGTAAACAAGGGGTTAAGATGAGCAACTTTGATGGGGTCTCTGCTTATGGCGAGATGAGCCTCCTCATCAAGAGAGCTAGGACAATTTTTTATGTCTAATCCCTACATACAATAACAACCTCCATGGATAGGTGGATTGAGGCATCGGCTTTGGTCCTGATTTATTCCTCATCGTATGGTTAACTCTCTCTTGCTCAAGGTGCATGAGCAACCTGCAAAACAACGGTGGCACGCTTTGGTGCCACCGGAGACACTTGGATGCTTAAGTTAGTCTCTGAGGGTAAATCCTTTGCTTTTAATGTCGGCATTCATTATTGGGATTCATTTACGTTTTTTCCTTATAATTATTTAATTGATGATCTCGTACATCAGGATCCGTTTTTGGTGTGATCAATTTTGGGGAAGCTGCAATTTGAACTTAAGGATTCCAGGCCAATGCCCTTGTGGAGTGAGCTTTAGGGCTTTGACCATTGGCTGAGGGAAAATCCTCGGCCATGGCTGAGGAGAGTCCTCAGCCATAGGCCAAGGCAAGTGGTGCCTCAACCATTGGCCGAGGCATGAACATGCCTCAGCCTTTGCAAAGGCAAGATATGCTTCAGTTGTGGCCGAGGCAAGGTGTGACTTGGCCTTCACCAAGGCGTTGTTCTCTTTTCTGGCACAACTTTATTTATGACTTGAAGTTAGTTCAATTTTGGGTGTAACATCCTCCTCTATTCGAAGTCAAATAATTAGATCCCCCAGCCCCATGTCTTTCCTTTTATGCTTCAAAATATTTTTGAAGTTTTTTCCAGAATGGTGGTAATTTTTCAATTATAGATGCCACCTGAAATCCTTCACCAATAATCATGCCTTCAGCATGAATTTCATGGATGATAACTTGGAGCTTTCCAATCTGAGAGACCATAGATTGGGAATCTTACATTTAAAATCAAGAAAACGACCAACAACAAATTTATTTGTGTCGACGTCTTCAAATTTATACTTTTGTTTAGAAATTCCCATAATTTCTTACCGTTGTCAATAGAAGAATAAACAGTGTACAAGACACTGTCTAGCTCATTAAAAATGTAATTCTAACTCCTAAAATCGAAGTGTTCCTAGTTTCTGTATGCCTCTCTTTTTGTATGATTAGTTTCCTAATCATCCAAAAGAGTAGAATCCTCTTTGAAAATATGCGTCAATCTTAATGTTGTCAAATAAAACAATATTTTTCTATTACCATGTTTTGAGATTTTGGCCGGTGAATTTCTCAGGTTTCTCATTGTGCACAAAGATGGAGATTGGCACGTTTGGTAGAGTTAGCCAATCCTAATGATGTCATGGATGATTTCGAGAATATTTTCTTTAGATTGTAGGAAAATGTAAATAGTCGGTAAGATTGAAGGAGACAGTAAAGGGATTGAGGCGTGTAGAGCATCTGTATTGCTCTCTTGGGAAACTTGGAGAATTTGATAGAAAGAAATAGTAGAACGAAAGAAGATTCTCAAAAATATCTATTGACAGAGTGAGTAAAAAGAGAAAAAAATGTTGGAAAAATTTCATTGTTTTGAAAATATTGATGAGTTTAATAACTAGAATCGCACCTTTGCGATAAGGGACGAAATCCCTTTGTGCATATGTGTTCCAGTGAAAATACATGAAGAAAAGTCACATTAAATCATAAAAGATTAAAATTTATCGCACCAAAGCCGTAACGCTCACTTTCTAGCATTGCGTTGCTTGACTATTTGATTTGTAGTAAAAATTTCAGTTAGTGTAGAGCCGCAACGCTCACTTTATAGAGTTGCAACGTTCTATTTGTTGTATTTTAACTAAGTTCTTATTAGTGTAGAGCTGCAATGCCCACTATAAAGAGCTGCAACTTTGGACTTGCCGGAAATTTTCATATTCAATAACATATGTTCCAGCTAGAACAATGGTTTGGGTAGCAAACATAGTGCAAATTTTTTGTGAAATCATAAATTGGAGTTGCAATCAACAACACCAAAGTTATTAATATATATATTTTTTGTCAAAAACTTATTTATATCCAACACAAGGCTAGCCATAGCCCCGTAGGAGGGAAACTTTTTGGTGATATCAGACTCTGTTAGAAAGGCCTTGTCTGCAGAAGATGATTCTATTAATTTAGGGAAAATCACATCGTAAAAGATGAATGAAACAACAAGGTATTTTTGTGGAGATGGGTAATCCTCTTCTTCTTCAAAGGAACATGGTAAAAATTGATTTTGTTGGAAAATAAAGGGAAAACTACTATAAATTAGCAAATAAAGAAACAAACTATAAAGAAGAAATACATAAATGAGAAGAAATTTTATTCTCATATTGATCGAGACTTTGTGCAAGATTTGTGTATATAGTTTACATTAATCCAAACACCCCTTTACATTGGCTCTTGGCTATAATGATGGGGTCACATCACATTTACAACATATAAATAAATTCAATGGTTACGAATTCAATCTCATAAATTGAAGATTATAGAATATGTAACCTAAACATAAATATAATGATTACAAAGTTAATTTCATAATTTTGATTTTATGGAATAATGAAATAATGGTGGTATTCAAATATTTATAAAACTCCGCATTTTGAGTACTACTATATGTAGAGAATAAACCTCATTAAAATTTTACTAGAGAAAACCTAGTGGAAAAAATCTAGTTAAGAAAAATAGTACAATATTCACAAGGAGTATTATATTGTTAGGACTGCCTCATTAAAAAAAAAAACCTTGCAAGGAAAACCTAGTGGACAAAACCTTAAATAAGTAAAAAATAGTACAATGCACTTGTTTCAGCCAAAAATCTCTCGTTTAGGTCACGAGACGATGTTGGCTGACTAGATGTTGTGACTAGTTGGACCTTCGAACTAAACTTCTCTGAACGCTGCGCTCCGAACCTGCAAGGATGGTGACTCGTAGTACTGAAGACACTTCGACACTCACATCATAAATTGGAATAATAGAGTAATAGAAAACACTAAGTTCTTTCATTTTCGAGCATACATGTTTCTGGAGAATGAGCCTCCTTTTATAGTCGAGGGGGAATGATTGGGTCCATTGAGTGTGGGGCTACATCAGTGAAGTGATTTATGCCTTTCCTCACTGGGATTTGGCTAATAGCTTCGATGCCTCTGGATTCGTTCTTTGCAGTGTTTGAGCCATGATCAATGGTAGTGAATGGTGGTTCCCGCCCTAAATTCAGGAGAGAGAGAGAGAGAGAGAGAGAGATCCTCGACCATGGCCGAGGGGGTGTCTGTTGTGCCTCGGCCGACGGTCGAGGCGCGTTGTTTGTCGGCCATCGATCTGGTCATGTCTTGTCCATTAGTCGAGGCATGTCATGATTTGGACTTGGCCGATGCATTGTCTCCCTTGTTCATTCGTCACTTTGAGTTCGGTTTTGTTTCGGGTATAACAACACTAATCAATAACTTCTCTTTATAAGAATTCTCCTCTTGATATATGTGAATTTTCTTCAGTAGCTTTGGCTTAAAAAAATAATTCTTCACATGTTCTACATTAACTTCATTAATGTTGTAATTGACAAAGCTTTTGTAAAGAAATCAATTATAACAATATCATATTTGCAAAATATTGATTTAACCACTCTTCTGCAACTTTTGTATGAAAATGACTTTGATGAAATATGTTTATCATGTCATCTTTTAATATAAATTTCTCTAAGCTTGTTGCATATCTTACAATTTTGATTTTGATATTCTTAAATGAAATAGATTTATATCACTTGTCATATTAAAGTATATCATCTAATGCTTCAACTTGATGCGAAGTTGTATCTTGTTAGCTAACAAATTATTTAAGAAATCATATATATGTTAAGATTAATTGGCTAATTGTATTTAGTAGCTAATTAATCTTAATTTACACTTATGACAGAGTTTTTTTTTTAGTTAGTTGAGTTACAGCTCTAAACAAAAAGGTTGTTATAACCTCCTCTGTACATGTATGTAAAGCTTTTCAGCTGATGTATTTTTCTGATTATGAGGAATAAGATTACTTTCTCTTCCTCTTGTTTACCTTCCTGTGCAAGCTAACTAGTTGAAGAACAGATTGTTGTTCTTATTTGATTTTGATTACAGATTTGAATCTATTCATGGTATCAGAGCATCAGGCTCTGTTTTATAGGTGGGATTAAGAAGGTTGTTATCAGATTTATTGTGTTGTGCCAATACTTTTTGAAAGTTAGTCTGTGTCAAAATGAATTTCATTTTTCTAATCTTTCAAAGTATTTTTCACTCATACCTACACGATTTTCATATTGAGTTTCAAATATATTTCTATCTTTGAAAATCTATTTTTATATTAGTATCAACTCAAATTCTCAGCACTGATTTAAATTCTCAGCACTGATTCAAATTCTCAGCATTGATTCACATTTGGTATCATTCTTGCTGATGATAGAATTTGAGGAATAGTTTAAGATATATAGTCGTACTTGATTTCATATCTTAAGTACTATATTGAACTATATTAGTGGTTGTGCTAAACTATTGATCGTTCAACCATAAGTTTTCATACATATATTTTATATCTATTTTGAAAACTGTCTGCGTCTTTGATTTACACCAGTCATCTATTTTTAACGTCAATATTTGTTTGGTATATTTTATCTTTCGATAAGGCACTGATTTTCATATCATATTATTCATGCTTTTCGAAACTGCAATTGAGCAATACCGAACATTGAAAGGTAAAGGATATAAGGTGTATTTCAACTTAGCATTACCTATTTCACATTTCATATCTTTGTAATGCTATGTACTGTGCTTAATGTAAAGTGTTCTACTGCGTTAGAACCACCCAACATCTCAGTGTTGTAATGCTGGTGTGTTTCTGCATTGAAACAACCAGGACAAGTGAAAGTAGTTCACTTGATGATTTCAGGATTGAAATCATATAGGTTTTCTCTGAGCTTGTAAAAGAGAAATCGGTTCATCCTCATCCAGTAAAAAGGTAGGTGTGTCCTTAACCTTAAAAATGATAGGTTATGTCTCAACCTTAAAAAAGAAACCGGTTGTTCCTTATCCCCAAAAGGATCACGATTTTTCCTTAGCCAGTAAAAGGAACATGGGTTTTTTCTCATCCCAGAAAAAAGAAATTGGTTCTTCCTTAGCCATTAAAAGGAACATGGGTTTTTCCTAATCCCGAAGAAAGGAAAATGGTTCATCCTTAACCCATGAAAGAATAGGTTTGCCTTTAACCTGTAAAAGGGCAGTTGTAACGGTTTGGTTCTTACCCGTAAGAGAATCAGTTAATGGATTGAGTAAATCCTAATCGGGAGATTAGGTAGTGGACGTAGGCTTGGCTGAACCACTATAAATTTGTGTGTCAAACTTTTGCATTTTAGTTTGTGTTCTAATTTGCATCATGTTCCAATGGACTTATGTAAATCACTTAAGTTATTGGAAGATAATTTCAAAATTAACCATCCCACCCAATTCACCCCCCTCTTGGGTGGGACCAACAAGTGGTATCAGAGAGTCTCTGAAATTGGTCTAACAACCTAGAGTCTAGATCGTATGGTCAATTTAGGGTTCATCTTTGGTGTTTTTGAATTTTGCATTTTTAGGATAGAAATCTCGCTGCCACCTTGCCGCAACCTCTTAGGTATGATTATTCCTTCGATCTCTTATCGAGTTATTTCGTGTTCAATCATACTCTTCAGCGCATGACTCTATGTCATTCATGCATTTAATGTAGACTCTATTTTCGATGCCTATTAGCTTGCTCCATACGTTTTTCTTCTCATTTCACTAAATCGCTCTACATTCATCTTCTTCATTTCGTCTCCTTCTCTATCTCTCTAACGAGATCCAAAGCACCTAAGTCTAAGAAAAGAACTAAAGAGGAATCAACTTCCACTTCTAGTGATTTTCTTTTGTCGTCTTTTTCATCAGATGGATCTGATGAAGAACCTTCTTGGGAAATTGCTCCCAAGGAAACCCAAGTGTCTCCACTAACCTCCGAAGAACCCCTGCCACCGCTCCCTACTATAGCTTCTCTTGAAGAACAGTTTGCCAAGCTTAGTGGTTCTCTAACCTCCAGCGTTCAAGTTGTTCTAGACATGTTAAACAAACACGAGAATAGACTGAAAGTGCTTGAAGCCAAGGCAAAACATCAGAGAGATCTAATGATGGCATTGTTTGAGGAAAATGAGGAATCCCAAGCTTTAATTGAAAAGGTTGTCCGTGTAAGCACCGCCATTCCCATGGCTCGCAGGATCAATAGCTTTTATGATTGTCCTCGCTCCGATGTCTCTACTTCGGTCTCTCTTAGGAATATCTAGAAACCTCGCCCCAAGCCCCGTCATGTTATGCTAAAATTTTCAAATTTTGTTTAACTCATCTTTTGGATTATTGTTTAAGAACTCTTCTATAATTCTCCTTTTGATATTTATGCAAAATTTCTCTTATAATCTATTGTGTGTGTGTTTACTCTATTTAAATCTCCTGTTTCATTTTCATAATAAGTTCTGCACATTTCACTGCTATGATGCTTGCTTATGCTTTACTATCTTTCTATCTTTCATTCATATTTTAATGCTTCACTATATATGAATGATTTATCTACTTGAATTTGTGTGATTGCTATATTTCATATTCATACAGCACACACTAATCATTGTTCACAATCTGCTTGTTTTATGCTCTGATATGCCTGCTTCTATGTTTGCAAAATTATTTTTGAATATTTTTGTTCCATAAATATGTTGCTTGCTTGAACATGATTATCTGTCATCATACTAATATCATCTTGTTCATATTTCCTGATAAAATGCAGCATGAAATCCTACTATGTCTAATGCAATTATCAGTTTATTGATGACATCTTTCTTGACTAGTCACATTTATCTTGAGTATTTGATATGCCTATCTGTGATTGTTTGATAAATATCATGATTATATACTTATCTCGCATCTCTGATTTATCATGATTATTTATGCCGAGTTTGAACTTGTGATATTTGATTATTTGATGATCAGGTAACACAATAGCTAGGCTGTGCGTTAATATTTTATCTCTGCCTATGCTAGTTCAGATCATGATCATGCTTACTCTGAACTTAGAATATCTTATCTATGCATGATTCATGTGTTTGCAAGTATATATAGGCCATGTACACAACTCTTTATCATACGCCTATATCTTGAACAAAATTTTGCCTACACTCATGACCATTATATGTTGGCATTATTTTTTCAACGATTTCCTGTTTTTGATGCATCTGCTTCATACTATATCAAGATTGCATCAAACTCATGAATATCTGATTTCTAATGAGTACATACCCTTTCAGATGTTCTCTCATTAGAATCAGTGAATCAAACAATCTAGGCCATGCTTTAATTGAAATTACTTGCCTAATTTTTGGTTAAGTGAATATATGTTATTGCTCAAACGCCTTCTATGAAACTTAGCATATACACGGCATGTTTAGACTTTGATACTTGGTATCAACATGTTTATCATATATATCCTCACATGTCTAAACTATGGAAAGTTTATAATTTTCCATCTCACATGCCATTGATGTTGCTCCGTAATATTATATTTTGTATGCATCAATTGATTGTGATTTTTTATGTCTGATAGATGCCATGAATTTCAACTATATACTTTGCATCTTATTAGAATCATAATAGCTAGGCCTTGCTATATCATGAATTCTTTGTCTATGCTATAAGTATGCTTGTGCTTGTTCATTTAGAAATCTTAAAGCATATTTTGTGTTTGGTTTGATTTAATTATCAAATTTACAGTTATGCCAAACACTAAGGAGAATAACAGCCCACAATTAAAAATTCTCTATGAATTCATTTATCGACAATTCTTTCTTGATCCCTCTGACTTCGATTCTCTGCTACGTTTCTGTGAAATGTTTTCCAATATTAATAGCCTATGAATAAGTCACTCTATTTCTCAATGTGCTTAAAAACAAGATCCTTCTCTGACGTGATAGTAGACCTTACGCATTCTCACGTACCTAACTATGACACGATGTCATAAATCATGTTGAGGATGAATGCACAAAGTAAGGGAGAGTTTCACTACTCTACTCGTCACGAGGACTGATCTTAGTCCCTCTTTCTTCACTTTTTGATGATATCAAAAGGGGGAGAAGAAAAATAAAAAAGAATAAGGGGAGAAGAAAAATAAGGAGAAATAGTTCAAGGGAAAACCTCTTTGCTTAATATGCTTAATTTTTTGATTTGTTTGTTATCATAAAAAGGGGGAGATTGTTAACCTATATGGTTCATCCTTAGCACATCCCTAAAGTATACTTGATGAAGTATATTTTGATGATCACAAACAAAGTATTTTTTCGGTGCTAACGAACGTTTTTCAAGAACTTATCTCTGCACCAAAGGAAAAGCAAAAAGCCAAGGAACGACTCGATCAAGGAACTCAAAGCTTACATCAAACGGTCAAGCTCGTTTCAACTAACGGACTTTAACGATCACATCATGATTTCAAGATCACTTCTCTCAGACGTTTCGATCAAGCTTCAAGACTACAGCTCTCGATCGACATTCAAGTCATTCAACTTCGAATTGCTCTCATTGAAGATCTCATAATGAAGAATTGGATCTAACGGTTATGAGAAATAAGAATACACAAAGTATCTAAGGTATATCTTTCTCTAATCGTTATTTCTCAAAATGTTTTTCGAAACCATTCATATATCATTTTCATATGTTCTCTAAATATGCATGTTTTGATTTCATGTTTTTAAAAATATTTCAAATGATTTAATACTATATATTTAATTTGAAATATACCGAGTTTTTATTCGCATTTATCGAATATTTTATTGCGAGTAAAAACTGTTTTCAAAGAATCTTTCAGGACGCTAATGAAATAGTAGCGCTCTCTTGAACTTGTTAAGTTAGGACGCTGATAGGTCATTAGGACGCTAATAACGGTCAAGGTTGAAATGAACTGATTAATTAGAACGCTTACTTGTATAGTAGCGGTCTTATATATTAGTCAACCTCTAAAGTTGTCAGGAAGCTGACCCAACATCAGCTCACTGAAAGATCTTTTAAAAGTTCTTCAAAGAATGTTTCTTTGAGGACGCTGATGGTTATAAGTTGATTAAACTATCAAGACGTTTACTGAATAGGAGCGTCCTCACTTTTGAAAATCAACTTAATAACTTTCAGAACGCTGATTGTCCTTCAGCGTGTTTTTAAATGTCTTAACTTGCAGGACGCTTACATAGTGGTAGCGCCCTCATGTTATGTTTTTTATCCAGTAAGACGTTCACGCAATGTAGCGTCCTCTTGTTTTGTTTTATATTTTAAAGGCAAGACACTTACTCGGATAGTAGCGTCCTCATGCACTAAATAGTTTTAAAACATAGCAGGACGCTAACTGTGCATTAGCGCCCTCAAGGTTTAAGTCATTTAAAAGCATAAGTAAGTCATGACGCTTACGAGTTAGTAGTGCCTTCACTTAAGTGTTCAGCAAGACGCTTATACGTAATAAGTGCCCTCAAGGAACAAAATGACAAAGTTGATATTATGTGTTAGGACACTGATTACGGAATCAGGATGCTAATTCAACTACCGCCACTGTTCAAATGAGTACACTACGTCAGTTTCATTTTTCAGAACAGATACTTGCACAGAGTCCTTTTCAAACTTATCAGAGACCCTTTCTGATACATGAAAGAAGTTCTTCCAAAGCTTTCCTCTTTCATGAAATCTGAAAAGAACCAGAATATTAGTGAAAATCACAGTTGCTATTTTCATATAACATTCTAGCCGTTGTGTGAAATCGTTCACATTATTTGAACTTCAAATGTCTGACGGCTATGTCCCACTAAGTCTGTAAGTACCAACACTTAGGACCAAACAACTTGCCAATCACTTTGTGTTGTGCCAATACTTTTTGAAAGTTAGTCTATGTCAAAATGAATTTCATTTTTCTAATCTTTCAAATTATTTTTCACTGATACCTATACCATTTTCATATTGAGTTTCAAATATATTTTTATCTTTGAAAATCTCTTTTTATATTGGTATCAACTCAAATTCTAAGCACTAATTCACATTTGGTATCATTCTTGCTGATGATAGAATTTGAGAAATAGTTCAAGATATACAGTCGTACTTGATTTCATATCTTAAGTATTGTATTGAACTATATTAGTGGTTCTACTGATCGTTAAACCAGAAGTTTCATACATATATTCTATATCTATTTTGAAAACTGTCTGCGTCTTTGATTTACACCAGTCATCTGTTTTTAACGTCAATATTTGTTTGGTATATTTTATCTTTCAATAAGGCACTGATTTTCATATCATATCATTCATGCGTTTTGAAACTGCACTTGAGCAATACCGAACATTGAATGGTAAAGGATAGAAGGTGTATTTCAACTTAGCATTACCTATTTCACATTTCATATCTTTGTAATGCTATGTACTGTGCTTAATGTAAAGTGTTCTATTGCGTTAGAACCACCCAACATCTCAGTGTTGTAATGTTGGTGTGTTTTTGGATTGAAACAACTAGGACAAATGAAAGTAGTTCACTTGATGATTTCAGGATTGAAATCATATAGGTTTTTTCTGAGCCTGTAAAAGAGAAATCGGTTCATCCTCATTCAGTAAAAAGGTAGGTGTGTCCTTAACCTTAAAAATGATAGGTTATCTCTCAACCTTAAAAAAGAAACCGGTTGTTCCTTATCCCCAAAAGGATCACAGGTTTTCCTTAGCCAGTAAAAGGAACATGGGTTTTTTCTCATCCCAGAAAAAGGAAATTGATTCTTTCTTAGCCATTAAAAGGAACATGGGTTTTTCCTAATCCTGAAAAAAGGAAAATGGTTCATCCTTAGCCCATGAAAGAATAGGTTTCCCTTTAACCTGTAAAAGGGCAGTTGTAACGATTTGGTTCTCACCCGTAAGAGAATCAGTTAATGGATTAAGTAAATCCTAATCGGGAGATTAGGTAGTGGACGTAGGCTTGGCCGAACCACTATAAATCTGTGTGTCAAACGTTTGCATTTTAGTCTGTGTTCTAATTTGCATCATGTTCCAATTGACTTATGTAAATTACTTAAGTTATTGGAAGATAATTTTAAAATTGACCATCCCACCCAATTCACCCCCCTTTTGGGTGGGACCAACAACAACATGTTTTTCAAATGCTTCTCTACACTCTTGTACTACTCTTTTTGAACAACATATGCAAATAAGTTATGAAGATAAGTGCTCTCCTTCTACATCTTCACGTAATACTTTGTGTTTCTCAAATTAAGTGTCATTGTTTCCTTATTCTTTGTGGCATAGTAGACTTGGTCATGTCTCATATGATACTTTGAAACACATTACTTTCTTTGATTCTTCTTTATCTGATACACATATATCTTGTGATACCTTTTTGCTAAACAACAAAGATTATCCTTTGTTAAGAGTAATATGCATACATCTCATTCATTCGAATTACTTCACTTAGATCTTTGGGGACCATACAAACAACCCTCTATTACTGGAGCTCATTATTTGCTCACTGCAGTTGATGACTTTAGTAGAGCCACTTGGACATTTATTCTTCATTCTAAGGACCAAACAATCCATACACTTACTTCCTTTTTCAAAATGATTCAAACCCAATTTAATACTCATGTTAAGACCATTAGAACTGATAATGGGACAAAATTTGTTAATCTTGGTTGCAAATTTTTTTTTCTCAACTAGGAATTATTCTCAACGAACATGTCCGTATACCCCCCAAACAAAATGGAGTTGTAGAGAGAAAACACAAGCATCTTTTACAAGTAGCTAGGGGTCTCATGTTTCAATCCAACCTGCCAAGAAAATTTTGGGCTGATGTCATATTGACTGCTACTTATATCATCAATAGACTACCTACATCTATTCTTCATTGAAAACTCCATATGAAATGCTTTATCACAAATTACTTGATTACAATTCCTTGAAATGTTTTGGATGTTTATGCTATGCTACAAATACACAACCACATAAAGACAAATTTGATCATAGAGCTTTCAAATGTGTTTTTATTGGTTATAGTTCAGGACAAAAGGCTTATAAATTGTATGACATAACTTTTCATCAAGTCTACATATCTAGAGATGTTATCTTCCATGAATCAGTTTTTCCTTATAAAGTGATACGTACTTCATCTCTAAATATTCCATTGCCTTCTATTCCTTCCACTGAAGATCCCAATATTTCTGAACTTTTCTCTTCTACTCCTTCTTCTTCATCTATTCCACCTGCATAAACTTCTCCCATATCTACAACTTCTTCTTCCCTTTCTATTCCACAAAACCCTTCAATTTTACCTTCGTCTAGTCCTACTAGCATTGTTCCTAGACATAGTACTAGCGTAAAAAGAACACCAGCATGGTTAACTGATGTTTTGTCCAACATTATTCATCAAATGCCACTTTCTACATTGCCAACTTTTGTAGCTCAAGTTCCACCTACTCCTTTTGCAACTTCTTCACCACATACACCTGTTACTTTTCCTTATACAAACTCCCCTGATTTTTTTACACCTTATATGGCTTTCTAGCCAATATCTCAACCATAAATGAACCTACTTCTTACAAACTAGCATGTACCAATCATGATTGGATAGAAGCCACGAATAAAGAACTTGCAGCTTTGGAAGAGAACCATAACTGGGAATTAACTTCATTACCTAATGGCAAGAAAGCTATTGGATCTAAATGGGTATACAAGGTGAAGTTAAATCCAGATGGCACTGTGGAAAGATTTAAAGCATGCCTTGTGGCTAAAGGATATAATCAAGTAGAAGGTGAAGACTACTTTGACAGTTTTTCTCTTGTTGCTAAAGTAGTTACTGTTAGACTTTTCTTAGCCATAGCCTTTGCTCAAGCTTGGTCCATTCACCAATTAGATATTAATAATGTCTTTTTGCATGGTTATTTGAATGAAAAAGTTTATATGGTTCCTCCCGAAGGTTACACAAAGGATAATTCAAATGAAGTGTGCAAACTCAAGAGATCTTTGTATGGTTTAAAATAGGCTTCTAGGCAATGGAATCAAGAATTTACTAATCAGTTACGCCAATTTGGTTTTCATCAGTCTGCTCATGATACTTGCCTTTTTGTTAAGCAATCAAATGATTCCTTTTTGGCTTTACTTGTGTATGTTGATGACGTGTTAGTTACTGGTACAAATGAAGAGGATATATTTGTTGTAAAAATATTTCTTCATTCCAAGTTTACCATCAAAGATCTAGGCTATGCAAAATATTTTCTTGGCCTTGAGATTGCTAGATCTTCTAAAGGTACATACATCAATCAAAGAAATTATACTCTTGATATCTTGAAAGATGCTGGACTAGTTGGTTCCAAACCAGCTTCTACACCTCTTCCTCAAGGTCTGAAGATCTCACATGATATGGGTTCTCCTTTTCCAAATTTTGATAAGTATAGAAGATTAGTTGGGAGATTACTTTATCTAAGCTTCACTAGACCAGAGTTGTGTCATGTTGTCTAGCAACTTAGCCAATTTATGCAATCTCCATGTCAAGCACATTGGGATGCTACCATTCACATCCTCAGATACTTGAAGGGTTGTCCTTCCAATGGCTTGTTCTATCCTTCTACCTCATCATTTCAGCTAAAAGCTTATTGTGATGGAGATTGGGCATCATGTGTTATGATATAAATATCTAATAAATATCTATTAATGGGGCATAAGTATGTTATGATGAAGAGATATGAAATGAAAGAATAAATATTCTTTAAAGAGAAATAAATATTATATGAGAAAATTTCGTAAGTTCCATACATATATGAGAGATGTGGAATGAAAATAATATTGTTCCTCACAATATTTTTATTTTAAAGTGTTTATTGATATATCAATAATGAGAATCTCAATTTACAAATTTTATGAGAACAATGTTGACATTAAACTTATTAAAAAAAGTAGAAATATACAACTTAAATAGAGCTAAACTCATTAATCAACGAAAACTATTTGGACTAGAATTCAAGCGCATGAAACATAACTTCTGAAAAGATACTTATGTTTTTTCATTAGACATATATTTTCAATTCATTCCTTTCCCAATAATATTTAATTTTCAATCTATACATCTTCACGGGAAATTTAATTATTTCTCAATATTATATTCCTTTTTAGTAATATTTTGTTTATATCTAACTGTCAAAGAAATAGTTAACTTTCAAAGACGGTCAAGTATGGACAAAAATTCTTGGTCGTTTCAAAAAAGTGTCGTTTCTGGACATGGGAGGAAGAAAATGGGGGTAAAAATGTAATTTTCTATCTTATGTGCATTTATACCTACCTACTTTACTACATATACGTATATTGATGTATACGGTCCATGTTACATAATTGTTTTTATTTTTACCCAAATGGTAGGCAACTAGATTTATATAGTGATGCATATAGGAAATTAAGATGATAAAGAATAAGATGGAAACTAAATGAGAAATTTTGAATTCTTTATGTATGAACATCTTAATCTAACTAAACGGACAAAAGCAGGTGAACCATTTTTTTAGATTATACGGGTACGAATAAAAGGCTTGATATTTGTCTTAAAAATAGGCCAGGTATGGACACATTATATATTCATTACTACAAAAGATTTTTCGCACCCACATTTTAGTCACCCTAACTTTAAGGGTGGCAAAAAAGTGGATCCGAAATAAACGGGTATGGACAACGCTTAGTATTAACAAACTTATCATGTGTCTGTACTTCCCCGTTTTTCAAACGAACAAAATTTTTTTTGTCTGTACTCATTTGTTTTAAAAAGCGAGCTACCCACTTTTGTCCAAATTTTATAATTTATTTTTAAAAAAATATTTTAAAAACTTTAAAATAACATAAATAAGTCATAAAAGGCACCTTGATAGAGCCCTCTGTAATGAAAGTTGGAGGAGGAGGTTCCCGGAAGCACGTGTTCGGCACTTTTCTCGTACTCACTCTGATCATTGCCCCCTCCTTTTGAACGCTACAGCTCTGCTTATTCCAGACAACTCCAAGAAGCCTTTCCGTTTCGAAGCTACTTGGCTCTCTCACGCAGATTTCCATAGTCTCCTCTGCTCCTCCCGGCCTTCAAGCTGCAATTCCCTTTCTGAGATAATAAAATGCTTCACTGACAAGGTGCGTGTCTGGAATAGAGATGTTTTTGGTAACTTATTTGCTAACAAGAGACGTATTGTAGCTAGGCTAGCTGGTATACAAAATGCTATCAATTCTAATAATGCTTATTTTTTTTTTGTGCTTGAGGGGAACTTAATCCATGACTATAATGAGGTGCTTAGGCAAGAAGAGATCTTCTGGTACCAAAAATCAAAGATCCAATGGCTGGAAAAAGGTGACATTCATACCAGATTCTTTCATGCTATTAGCACCCTTGCTCGAAGGGCGCGGAATAAGATTGATATTTTGAAGATAGATAGACTTTGGTGCAGTGACGTCAACATTCTGAAAGAGCATGTTGTTAGCTACTTCAAAGGAATTTATACACTTGATCGAGAAAACATGAGTGTAAACTCTAGCCCCATGTATCTCTCTCCCCTTAATGATGATGATAACGCCTCTCTGGAGGCCCCAATTTCAGACCAAGATGTTTATGGAGCTCTCATGTTTATGAAGCCTCTTAAGGCTCCTGGCCCTGATGGCCTCCAAGCCCTCTTTTATCAAAAGAATTGGAAGGTGGTGGGTAAGGATATTATTAGAACAATTTTAGAAGCTTGGAGAACCGCCCATTTTGATCCCAAGCTCAACATGACCCTAATTTCTCTTATCCCCAAAGTAGATTGTCCAAACCTCATCTCTCAACTAAGACCTATCAGCTTATGTAATGTTTGCTACAATATTTTATCAAAGATTATTATGAGTCGCATAAGACCCCTCCTTGAGAAACTTGTGGGTGACTTTCAGCATAGTTTCATTCCTGCAGAAGTACAGTAGATAGCATCATCATTGCCCAAGAAATCATCCATACCATGAAGAAGAAAAGGGGTAAGAGTGGTTTTAGGCAACTAAGATAGATCTGGAAAAGGCTTATGACGGAATTAGTTGAAGTTTCCTTCATCAGACTCTCTCTTTTTTTAATTTCCCTCGCCGGCTCATTGACTTAATAATGCATTGTGTCACCTCTGTGGAGTACTCTATTCTCTGGAATGGTGAGACCACCACCGCTTTTAAGCCCCAACGGGGTCTCCGTCAGGGGAATCCCTTATCTCCCTATCTCTTTGTTATTTGCATGGAAAGACTTTCTCAAAGAATTCAAGAGGCTGTCTATGATGGCTCATGGAAGCCTATATGTTTATCGAGAGGTGGCCTTGAGCTCTCTCACCTTTTCTTTGCAGATGATATTTTATTTCTTAGCATGGCTACCCCAAACCAAGTTGTTGTGATGATGAAGGTTTTGGAAGATTTTTGCGAGGTTTCTGGTGAAAAGGTAAACCTTCAAAAGTCTAAAATTTTTGCTTCTACAAATGTTAGTAGATCCATCTCTAGAAGAATCAGCAGTGCTTGTATGATTGATGCTACAAACAACTTGGGCAAGTACTTGGGATTGCCCTTCCTCTATGATCGAGTCTCAAAGCAAACCTTCCAATCAATTATCAACAAAATTGAATCTAAACTTGCTAGTTGGAAATCAAAATTCCTGAATCTTGTGGGCCGAGCCACTTTAATCTAGTCTGTCACGTCAGCCATTCCCTTGTACGGCATATGCAGTGCTTAAAGTTCCCTAAGATTGTCTGCTTAAAGCTGGATCAGTTGAACTGCAGTTTCTTATGGAATGACTTGCCGGACAACCGAAAAGTTCATATAATTGGTTGGGACAAGGTTTGTAAGCCCAAAAAGCAGGGTGGTCTTGGTCTTATAGGTATGGAAGCCACCAATTTGGCCATGCTTGTCAAACTTGGATGGAATCTCCTGAACAACGATAATGCTCCTCAGATCAAAGCCTTGAGGGATATATATGATAAAGGGGTACACATATTGTGTGCTTCTTCTTCTGGGCATGCTTTTTACGTTTGGAAAAGTATCCACCATGGTCTTCACAGTCTCAAGAAAGGCATAGTCTGGAGAGTGGGTGATGGTCGTGATATTTCTCTTTGGAATGATATATGGCTTCATGATTTTCCTATCTGCGAGCAGGTCTCTGGATTCATCAATCCGGATGATGAACACTTGACAATCAGCGGCATTATTTCCCCAAACAGGTGTTGGAACTTTGATATTTTGAAGACTGATATCCCCACGAGTTTAAAAGTTTCCATTCATGGCATCCCTATTTCTGGAACCGCATTGATGATACCATAATTTGGAAAGGCACACCTAACGACACCTTTTCTACAAAATTAGCCTACAATATCATTGTTAACCATAATAATGTTGCTTCAACAGCTCCGTGGTAGTGGATTTGGAAGTCCAAATGGCCTCAAAAGATCATGTTTTTCCTTTGGCTTGTGCTCCAAAATCGTCTTCTAACAGAAGAAGTTCGACATCAAAGATATTTGGCCCTTACCCCCACCTGCAAACGTTGCAACAGTCACCTGGAGAACGTGTTCCATTTGTTTCGTGACTATCATTTCAGCTCCACATCAGTTTCTTTACCAGCCCCCTTGATCAATGGATAGAGAGCAATTACAACCTATCTAGTCCTCACTTGGCAAACAACGAATGGGCCATCCACCTCATTTCGATGTTGTGGAATATCTGGAAAACAAGAAATTCCCATATTATCACTGGAGTTCTAACTCCCACCCCAGCTCTCATCAAGAATGGCAATATTTTTGCCCAGGACATGTCCTTATCCCAGCATGAGAGTGCTGCTCCTAGCACAAATCATATCCTCAAAATGGAACTCCTGGTGTAACACCCCGATTTTCAAGACTAATTTTTTTTTTTTTTTTTTGTAAAACAATGAATATTTAAATTTTATATAAAATATCACCGAAAATCGAGATGTTACTCGTATCCGTCTATCTTAACCCATAACCATTTTATAAATAATAAAATTTGTAAAACTATGAGTTTATATTCTTCCAACCAACTTAGTAGTTAAGATAAACGAATACCTTTAATTTCTCATAAAATCTTTATCTTCATATGAGGGTACTTGCCATTGTCCATCCATTATGGACACAACATTAAAATACAATCATCAAATAGAATTAATGAATTCTATTCCAAGGCATTCACACGTGAAATAAATCACAGGGTCTTTACTGATCGTAATAACATTCATTGAATTTCAATTATCAATACAATTCATTTAAATAATAAACCTTTAAAGATTAAATGAAAATATTCAGTCTCGTAATACTAATTAATTAAGTCATCCCTACTACTCTGCACTATGTCACGAACTCGCAATTTTATTCTCCTAAGCACCTGCATATAAAAATAGGGGTGAGCTTGAAAGCCCAGTGGGTCATCTAAACAATTCACAATATTTTATTGTGATACATACACAAGAACATTACAAACAAGTTTCACACATTAATCGTTGCAACATTAGATTGTTTGAGTCGATAATTTCATCACGTTCCAAATCACGTACCGTTAGGAAATCATACTCAGGGTGGCACAGCCCAAAAATCAGAACGTTGGCGATATTCCTTAGAATAACTGCCCCATATGTGTGATTCTTATCTTAATTGTATTCTTTAGTGATGTCACGCCATACGTACAGTATAAGCACGATATTAAGTGCATTCATAAAATATATTCCACTCCACTACACATGGTATTATGTCTCAAAATCAATTATAATAGTGTTCACGCATCCACTATGCCAATATTCCAAATCATACATTTCATTATCAGGCATTATAATTTATAAATGAATTCAACTACCACATGAATTTCATGCATCCAATTATCATTTGATCAGAATAAAAATCATGTTAACACACATATCATCATGGTTAAACAATCACAACATTGCATACACATAATCATTTACAATAGGCATGCATAAGCAATCTAATAATACTTATGAACCTAATTAATTTAACATTCCTATCTATATATCAAATAAAATATTATGAAGGCCTAGAATCATCCCTACCTGAATCGCTAAATTTCAAGTTACTTAAATTCCTCGTCACGCGTGGTAATCAACCTGTACACGTATATTACGTTTGTTAATATAATTACTCAATTATGAGTGTAGATATATACATATATATAGTGGTTGAATGTTTAAACTAAGTATATATATATAATAACATATTATAGTGACTTGTGAAATGATATAATGATGTGTATGGTATAACATGATATAATACAATATGTGATATATGTATATATAAATATATTATATAACATTTCTGGTTGCTAAAAAAAATAATAACACTTGGTTAAAAAAAATGTATGATACATATAAATATATTATATAACATCTTGATTGCTTAAAAAAAAATAAATAACACTGGAATTGCAGTAAAATAATAATAATAATAACACTTGGTAAAAATTATGTATGATACGTATAAACGTATTATTGCTTAAAAGAAAAGGAAAATAAATAAATAAACTAAACTAAACTAAAACATGCTTGAGTTGGTTGTTTAAAAATTAATAATACTTGAACTGCAATGTTTTTAAAAAAATAATAATAATAATGTATTGTATGTATGATATATATATATATATATATATATATATATATATATATATATCATACAACATTTTGGTTGCTAAAAAAATAATAATAAAAATAATAAAATACACTTGTATGTGTGATATTGTATGTGTGATATTGTATGTATGATATATGTATATATATGTATTATATAACATGTTAGTTGTTTAAAAGAAATGAAAAGAAAAATGAAGAAGTAATAAGTAAAATAAAATAAAATGTATTTGGTATGTATGTGGTATTGTGTATTGTGGTATTGTGTATGATATATATATATATATATATATATATATATATATAAATGTATTTTATAACATATGATGTTAGTTGCTTAAAACAAAAGAGAAAAAAAATAAAATAAAGTAACCTTATTTCTAGAGTTGCTGGGCGGACAGGGGAGGAAACAGAGAAGAGAGGGAAAAAGAAAGAGGGGAAAGAAAATGGAAGAAGAGAAGAAGAAGAAGAGGAAGAAGAAAAGAAGGGAGTGAGGGCGAGTTGCAGAGAGCGAGAGATCGGAAAAGAGAGATCGAAGGCGAGAGATCGGCGAAGAGAAGAAAGAGAGCGGCAAGATCAGCGGCGTAGAAGAGGGCGGCGGCGACGGCGACGGCGAAGGCGAGATGAGATCGGTGGCGGAGTTGCAGCGGCAAGGAAGGGAGAGAAGAAGGAGAGCGGCGGCGGCGGTGTGCGCTGGAAGAAAGGAAGAGAGAAGAGAAGAGAAGAGGGTTTCGAGAAGCTCGTTGTTTTCGGCGATTTGGGTTTAAGGAGAGCGAGATGCGAAGGTTTCGGCGAGATTTCGGCGAGGTTTCCGGTGACATGTCGGCGAGATCTCGGCGAGATTCCTGGCGACATGTCGGCGAAATCTCGGCGAGATTCCCGGATCTTGTTTGCCATCTTTTTTTTTTTTTTTTGTTTGGTTTGCTTGAATCTTGAAATGGTGGTTGTAGAGATTTGTATGGAATGTAATGTAATGTATGCGGTGGTTTTTTTTTTTTTTGAATGATAAATTATAATTTTCTTCGTTTGTTTTTTTTTTTTTTTTTTGTTCTTCTAGTCTTCTTTCATCCTCTGTCTCAATTTTTTTTTTCTTGTGAAATTTCTGGGTATTACAATCTTCCCGTCTTAAAAGAAATTTCGTCCCGAAATTAAAGTATAAGCTTACTTACTTGATGATGTTCAACTCTTTCCACTGTTGACCAGTTGTATCTCAAAACCTAGAGTGTTCTTTGGAATAAGTCGGCGTATTTGGCCCTCATTTCACTTTCAGGTTCCCAAGTGGCTTCTTCAACTCCATGATGCTTCCACAATACTTTAACTAATGGAATGTCTTTGTTCCTCAAGCAATGAACTTTCCAATCTAGGATCTGTAAGGGTCCTTCTTCATAGGTGGCATCAGCTTGTACTTTTACGTTTTTCCAATCGATGGTGTGGGAAGGGTCTGGTTCATATTTTCGCAACATCGATACATGGAATACGTTGTGAATGGCGGATAAACTAGTTGGTAACTCTAGTTTGGAAGCATTCTCACCAATTCGATCACTGATCTTGAATGGACCAATGAATCGCGGTGATAACTTCCCTTTCTTACCAAACCTCATGATGCCTTTTTGAGGGCTTATTCTCAGAAATACCTTATCACCTTTTTGGAACTCTAGAGGTCGGCGCCTCTTATCTGCGTAGCTCTTCTGCCTACTCTGTGCAGTAACTAGCCTTTTCTGGATCAACTTCACTTTTCGTTCATGTCCATTATCATATCTGGTCCTGTAAGTACCTTATCTTCAAGGAAAATACAATAGCAGCCAATTCTAAATCATGAGTCGGGTAGTTCTGTTCATGAGTCTTCAGCTGCCTAGAAGCATAAGCAACCACTTTACCTTCCTGCATCAGAACAGCGCCAAGACCATTCTTAGAAGCATCAGTGTAAATAACATAACCGACTCCGCTTGCAGGAGTGATCAATATTGGGGCTGTGGTTAATCGTCTCTTCAACTCCTGAAAGGAATTCTCACATTTCTCATCCCAACTAAATTTGGCATCCTTCCTTGTTAGCTTCGTCATAGGCTCAGCTAGTCTCGAAAAATTTAGAATAAATCTTCTATAGTAACCAGCTAGTCCCAAAAAGCTTCTAATTTCTGTCACTGACTTTGGCTTTTCCCAGTTCATTACTGCTTCAACTTTTGTTGGATCTACGGATATCCCTTCTGATGACACTACATGGCCCAAAAATTTGACTGACTTCATCCAAAATTCACATTTTTCAAATTTGGCATACAATTCATTTCGCCTCAATGTTTCCAAAACTACTGTAAGGTGTTCCTGATGTTCCTCACGGGTCTTCGAATAAACCAGAATATCATCAACAAATACCACTACAAATTTGTCTAGATAAGGCCTAAACGTCCTATTCATGAGATCCATAAATGCTGCTGGTGCATTAGTGAGTCCAAATGGCATGACTTTGAATTCAAAGTGTCCATACCTAGTCCTGAATGCCGTCTTCGGTATGTCTGACTCTTTGATTCTAAGTTGGTGATAACCGGACCTTAGGTCGATCTTGGAAAACAAGTTGCTCCCCTCAGTTGATCGAACAAATCATCTATTCTGGGAAGGGGGTACTTGTTCTTGACTGTGACTTGATTTAATTTTCGGTAGTCAATACACAGTCTCATCGACCCATCTTTCTTTTTGGCAAACAATACTGGTGCTCCCCAGGGTGATTGGCTCGGCTGGATAAATTCCTTCGCACTAAGATCATCAAGTTGGGTCCTTAGTTCGATTAATTCTCCAGGGACCATTCTGTAGGGTGACATGGCTATGGGGGCTGTTCCAGGGTACAGTTCTATCTTGAACTCTACTTCCCGCTTAGGAGGTAATCCTGGTAATTCTTCGAGAAACACTTCAGGGAAATCTCTAACTACCAAGTACTCTTCTAAATTCCTCAAGGGCTTTAGAGACTCGGCTTCTGTCAGGGCTTTGAATTCCTCTTTTTGATTCACAGAGTCGAGAAGTGCGGACATGATATTCCTCGGGATTTTGTTTCTATCCCCATAGATTTTCAACAGCTCTCCCGAAGGTAATTGCAAGGTAATCTTCTTTCGAAGGCAGTCAATCTGGGCTTGGTATTCAGATAACCAATCCATACCCAAGATTACATCATAATCATTAATGGGTAAGAGTATCAATTCAGCTGAAATCAGCTTATCATTAATTCTAAGGTCACAACTACATTTTTCAGTTGTAGAGACGTTTACTCCTACTGGAGTTGAAATATTCATAACGACAGATAAAGGTACAGTAGAAAGTTGTAGTTTCCTGGCTAAGTTTTCAGAAATAAAAGACCTTGATGCTCCAGAATCAAACAAGACTTTAACTGTAACATGAAATAAAATGAATGTACCTTCCACCACTTCGTTTGTACCAACTTCTTGTTCAGGATTTCCTTCTGTCATTGCAAAGACTCTGCCTTGATTTTGGTTTTGGATTTGGTTCTGGTTATAACTTGGACGATTGGCTTGATTTCGTCCTTGTACATTGTTGTTGTTCTGCCAGTTGCCCGGACGAAAATTTTGTCGAACTCCTTGCGCAGTGCAGTTTCGTGCCAAATGACCCGGTCGGTTGCATTTGTAGCAAAGTCTCGTATCTACTACTTGATTTCTATTTTGTTGGGGTGGACGAATATTGTTTTGCTGCATTTGTTGTCCACCATTATGCCTAGACCCTCCTGATCCGTTGTTGGGATTCTGTCCCCTGTTCCACTGGTTCCCATTGTTGAACGTGTTTCTGTTCCACATATTACCATTGCCACCGAAATTATTCAGATTCTGCCTCTTGTTGTGATTGCTCTGGTAATCAGAATTCTGTCATTGCGGCCTTTTGTTCCTGTTCCGTATTGTTTCTTGTAGGTTCAGTTCTCTTTCTACTAACAGGGCTCATTCAACTACCTCTTTGTAAGTCTCCAGATTCATTGGAACAACCATCTTTCTAATCTCCAATTTGAGACCTTCTGCAAACCTACTAGCTTTCATCTGTTCATTGGCGACCAGTTCACGAGCAAATTTGGAAAGTTCGATAAACCTTGCCTCATATTCTGCCACTGTCATGTTCCTCTGTATCAGTCTCACAAATTCAGATTGTAGTTCTTTTCTGTTCTCGTTGGGAAAGAATTTATCATAAAATATTTCTTCAAAAGTCGCCCAGGTCATAGTGTTCACATCCACTGTAGGACTTTCTTTAACCATTCTCCACCAATGTCTGGCCTCACCTATAAATTGGTGAGCCGCAATTGCCACCATTCTTGGACCAGTTACGCCCAGAACTTCCAAGTGTTCCTGAACCTCTTGGAACCACTTGTCGGCTTCCTTTGGATCCGGTTTTCCTTCAAATTTCGAAGGATGCATACGTTGGAAGTCTTTCAGTTGATCTGCCCATTCCTTTTCTTCAGGTCTCCTGATGTTTCGAGTTCCTGTTTCATTCTGGACCATAATAGTTGGATTCAGTTGAGGTTGAGGCAGCTGTCTGGTCACCTGTTCCACGACTTGCCTCACAAATTCAGCCATCAGTTCTGGTCCCAAAACAATTCCAGGGGTTGGAACTGTTGTAGGTTGGACGTTCTCTGTTCCAGCAGAGTCAACATTCACTGTTTGATTTGCATGTTCTTGCTCCGTCGGCGGAGATTCGGATGTCGATTGTGTCTGCTCAGCAGGTTCAGTGTCCCTTATGAGATCACTCACAGACCTGGTGTTCATTCTTCGAGGTGGAGCCATCTATAAAATTTCAACTCATCTTTAGTATTACATGAGATAATTATTTCCGGTTAGGGTGACTCTAAATTCAGAATTCTAAGTTGTCGAAAATAAAATGATCCTATTGATTCAGTTTCTAGGTTTCATAAAATTTTGACAATCCATGATTGTCACAGGGTACATGATTTGGTTTTGATACATGTAAACAAGACAAACAAACAAACAAACAACATACCACCCAACAATGGTATAAAGAAAATTCCCAAGCTTTCACTTATACCCTTCGTATTCAAGTGTCCCATACCACTCTAGCCCGGTGATATAAGCTTCCACAAAGAAACTTCAATACACCCAAACAATGCGCAAATGTCCTACCAACTAAGGCTTCCCAGGTATCCTCTATGTTCAAGCTGTCCCATACCAGTTGAACGTAGCGATACAAGCTCGTCCAGAGTTGTTAGTCATTCACCAAACATGGCCTGCTAGTCTCCAAGATCAAGACTCCTCAAATACCCTTAAATTCCTCCACGTCCCATACCGCTTTAGAACCAAGAATAAAAGATTCATCCTGATCTCAGATTCTAACCAAACAGTTTTCAAACAAGTTCTCGTCTCTAACCGATGTCCTAAAAGTTTTGAGTTTGTTAGACCCACTGTACTTTCATTCTCGATCTTACGTTATAAAGTGACCTTTAGAAATACTAAACTTCTCAAAATTTGTTGTAACATTTCCCATGATCTGAAGCCTAAAGCTCTGATACCAAACTGTAACACCCCGATTTTCAAGACTAATTATTTTTATTTTTATTTTTGTTCTTCTAGTCTTCTTTCATCCTCTGTCTCAATTTTTTTTTTCTTGTGAAATTTCTGGGTATTACACCTGGACTCCCCCAAAAGATGATTGGATAAAATTAAATACTGACGATGCTACCAAAGGAAACCCCAGACCTGCTAGTTATGGTGGTCTCCTCAGAAACAGTAATGGAGATTGGATTAAAGGGTACTTTGGCTCCATTGGGCATGCTAGTAACTTGTCAGCTGAATTATGGGGCATCAGGCGTGGATTACAACTAGCTTGGGGTCGTCGTATCGCCAAGCTTGTAGTCAAAACCGACTCCTTGCTAGCAACCCAGCTCATTACTTAAATGAACTTGAGACTTCACCCATTAGCTGCGCTCATTGAAGATTGCAAGACTCTCATTGCTAAGCCCTGGGAGTGCAAATTGCAGCATGTGCTAGGAGAGGGCAACCAAAGCGCTAGTTATCTAGCCAACCTGGGGTCATGTGCACAATCGATCTGGTGATCTTGGATACTCCCCCACCAGGCCTTCGACATCTCCTTCTTGCTGATATCTCTGGGGTTTGCTTTTGTAGGCCTTGATGGCCCAATTTTTCCTTTTAACCAAAAAAAAAAGCATTATTTCTTATTTTAAAAAAAAATTAAACTAGTTTTTATATTTCATATTTAATGATATCTACAAAGTTAAAGATAAAATATTTGTATATATATTTAAATGTAATAAAATTTAGTCATTATAAACTACATAAAGCTGCATATTGAGCTCACAGTAAATTTGTGTATTTAAAAGTCTTTATTTTTATATATTTCGAGTATTAACAATATATATTACTAATTAAGTTTATTAATGAAAAGTAAATAAATATATAAAAGATAATTTCTTTTTGAAATAAATACAAATAATAACATCAATAAAATGTTAAAAACTTATTTATAAATATTAAAAATCATGTGCAACAAATATCCACGCTCACTATATGTTTAAAAAAAATTTCATAGGAATAAAAATAAAATTTTAAATTAGTCATAATGTAACTAGTAAAAACTACTAAATACTTATTTTATTTTTATTTATATTATAAATTGGGTGCCCGTTTATCTGTTTAACAATGTTCGTATCCTGTCCGTTTTTAAAACGAATATAAAACTTTTGTCCGGACCCGTTTTTCTAACCTATCATGTTCATAACTATTTTAAAATAGGCCGAATGAAAATAGATAAATGGGTCAGGAACCGCTTTGCAACCCCTACCTAATTAACTTGCATAGGGCAAGATCATGGTCCAATTCAAACTGCTCCAACTAGTATGATTAGAGCGAACCAATGGAATCGATGATCTGCCGGGCACGCCCGCCACCATTAACTAGCCACCATATATAGTTCATAAAAATAACCATTTTGATGGGTTTAATTTTGGTTGTTCAACTTTGATGGCTTACTCCCTTTAAAAAATAAAAATAAAAAAAATTAATAGCTTACTGCACAAGGCCCTATAGATTAATGATAATTGATAAATTTTATGTGCCAAAATATTCGTCAAAGCATCTCTAGTATATATTATTCTTACAATATAATATGAGAGACCTCGATTAAAAGCCTTAGCAATATATTCTAACTTCAATCACAAAAAATTGGAGATTTATATATATATAGCTAGAATATTAGGTGGTTAGCTGCTTAATTAGACTAATTAATTAATCCTATATATCAAACAGTAAACATCTCTTTCTTGATGCTGACACTCGTTCCATGTTGTCACCACCATCTACATATATATATATATATATATATATATATATATTCTAGGGTCGAACGTATGATAGAAATTTCATGATATTTTCCCAACCCCCCCACGGTCCCATGCATGCAAAAATAATTACGGGCATAATCTTCCCTGACGTAGGAAGCTTTCTGTAGTATCTAAGAAATGAGGTAAGGATTAGGTGGTGTAAATTAATGTTTTCCTTTTCGTTTTTAATTGGAAACTTGGGGAGAGATTAAGAGTACCTACTAATACATATCATGTTTAATTTACTTGTAGCTTTGACAAGCATGCATGACCCACTTGACTTGAGAGAAGCTACGTTCAACACGCGTCCTAAAACATGCAATTTTCATACCCCAAGACTTTGGTTAATGTTAGTTATATTATCTGTTGTATTAATTCAAACATGTTACAGTCAATCGCTTGTAGGAAAAGAAACTAATCCAACTGCTCACTAATTAAGCAGCAGGTTTGTTTGGGGTTCTTTTCTAGCAATTTATTATATATTAATTATCAGTAGTTATATATTGTTGTACGGGCATTGATGTTTCTCTTAATCTTTATATATATATATATATATTTTTCGAAGTGACGACAAATATATATATGACTGCTTTGCATTGCGATTCGCGAATCAAAGATTGCTCTACATCACGTTTTTTAATAATTTAATTAATCAACTCTAGTTAGTGGTACTTTAGTCTATTGTTGTTATAGTTACATATTAGCTAGCAACTATACGTGATAATAATAACATTTTCATGTTACTGATGATGAAGTAGAATTATATCGTTTATTTCATTGTGTATCATAGATAAAACATATGTTTTTATGTTAGTCACTAGCAGTGGCGGATCCTTGGGGGAGGGGAGGCGCCCCCAAAATTTTAGAAAAAAACCTTTATAACTATGTTATGTTATATATTTTCGTTTTGCCATTCAAGATCAAAGGTCTAGATCTACCACTGGTCCCTGGTCAGAGATCTTTATAAAATGGCTATTTTAATGCATGTCTTCATAGATTTTCTTTGATTCAGATTTATAATTGCTAAAACAAAATTAATGCGTGATTTTCTTTGATTCAATATATATTTGACCTTAAATCACTTAATTAGTTAACAGATGGACAAAGCATATCACATGCATAATAGAATGACAGGAAGTCTTTAATAATATCACTTAAAAGTAAGAAAAATGCTAAAGATATTGAAATTCTTCCATCAATTGCTACAAATCTAATGTGTCAAGTATCCACATCAAATTTATAATTTTATTGAAAAGTATGTTATTTTGATGTATTAAAGTTAAAAGCTGATATGACAGTGATTTATAGCAATTAGTGTAATATTTTTAATCTCCGTAGCATTGCTCTAAAAGTAAAGTAGAATAATCACGCATCCAGTCCTTACTATAAACAAACTAAATACTCAAAACTTATAAGTACAATCAAGCAAAAAAAAGGTAACAAAGTAAAATTACAAGTACAATGCATGGTTTGCTTATATATATGGATGTGTGTATATAGGTATATATATGTGTACATGCAAACTATGAATTTGTACATGTATGTACATATATATGTATAGACTATATGGTATAAGTGATAGAAAAATAACAAGCACCCAGTAAAAAAAAAAAAAAAAAAACACAAAACAAAACGAAACAAAAACAAAAAATAAAATTAAAAAATTAAAAAAAGAAAGTAAAAGGTTTCTGAAAATCCAAATTAACCTCACATATGCATAGTACTGCAGCTCTAGCTAGGCAATCTCATGGATAAAACTGTTTTCAAGAAAGAGCTGATCAGGCCAGAATGAAGGAGGAGCTCCAGTACTTCCATAGCTTGAAGAGCTGCAAGCATCACTAGGATTAATGCTACTACTCAAAGTTTCCATTAATGGAGTAGGAGCAACAGATTGAGAAATACTTGCTGTTGCGTCAACATTACTGAACATTGTGAAGTTGGAATCTAGGCTGATATCACTGTTCAAACATGTCTTAGAAGTACTGGAATTATGAACCGGTAAGTCCTGCAAATTAGAGAATGAGATGGAATTCTCAATAATATTGTGTTGGGCAGTTGGAAGTGATCCAAGAGACCAAGAGGTTTGATCCCAAATAGGGTTTTGCTCCATTAATGAAGCTGAAGAATTCATTATATTCATGTTCTCCATGTCTGCAGTAACACCGGTTATCGTGCTCGATGAGCTTGCAGTTGTCATTGAATTAGCATGAGAAGTACTAGGTTGAAGAAGAGAGCACTGACGAAAATACTGAAGCCTAGCCAACTGATCTGCAGTATTTTGATCTGCTTGTAATAATCTTGCAGCAGCATGTTGGTCCCATGGAGGAAGATGGTAATTCAAAAGGACGTCCTTACTGAGATTTGCCAAAGCTAGAAGTTGAGATAAGCTTGAGAAGAGATCAGTTCTTGGTCTATGTGTCATTGGGTCATAACCCATCTGAATTAGCTTCTTTTTCAAATGGGTGTTCCAGAAATTCTTTATCTCATTGTCAGTTCGCCCTGGCAGGTGCGTTGCAATTGCTGACCACCTTTGGACAATGATGAAATTACACAAGTAAATTAATACGAGTATTATATTAATGCAAAGAATCAATCAAGAAGGTGAACCTCCGCGCAAGAGTAAAGTTGCCACCACGTGACAAACTGATCATGAGTTTGAGTTGTAGAAATAGAAGGTAAGACTGCATACAATAGACTCAAAATAATTGGACCTTTTTCCGTGAAGCTTCGTGCACCAGGCTTCCCATTCAAAGAATCAAATAAATATAAAAGATACTACAAAGGATAATTAGTTAATTACTTGTTTCCAAGAAAGGAGTGGAGATTGAGAATAGTCTGCTCTTCTTCTTGGGAGAATTTGCCTCTCTTGATGTCAGGCCTCAGGTAATTTGTCCATCTCAATCTACAGCTTTTCCCACATCTGCTTAGACCTGCAAAATTAAAATTAACAAACAAATTAATTAGACACAAGCAAGAACTAATAATCTTATTTCATACATGACAGATAAATAAGAAGAAAATTACAAAATATAGAACATTAATTAGAAGATGACCTGCAAGCCTAGGGAGGGCTCTCCAGCTACCGTGACCATGTTTCTGAATGTAATTAACAAGTTTGTCATCTTCTTCAGGAGTCCAAGGACCTTTCTTGACGCCATTCTCAGTACAAGGGGATCTTCCCATTAATAACACTTACTCTATAATAATGTTCCGGAGATTTCGGTGTTTCCTTTCAGTCCTACCAAACATACAAACTCCAACGCTCGTATTTATACACCAACTTCTTTTGCTTCCTCTTCTGATCTCTCATTATTTAATTCCAAATATTAATAAACAACTCATGACGTGCCTTCTCTTTTGGTTTGCACAACGAAACTGCAGTGTGACCCTTCACTCTTTCTGAAATGACAAATGTATCCTCCGCATGCAGGCCGCAGCCTCCCTCCCTCTCTCTCTCTCTCTCTCTCTCTCTCTCTCTCTCTAGAACCTACTGTCTAGCTAGATTCTAATGATTGCTTAAATCTTACTAATTTGGCACCTCAGAGATGATATCTCTTGAAATGGCATTTCATCCTTAGTTAATTAACAATGTTCCTTTTTTTTAAAATCTATATATCGAGATTCATATTTAGGAACGTTTATTTCTACTTATACAGTATAATCTTCTATGAAATAATTCTACTTTAAATTATATATAAACAATTATTCATGGTAGAATTTTAAGCTCTAATATTACAAGAAGTCTTAAACTTTGCCTTCTTTCTATTATAAAATAAAAATTTTATATACATACATACATACACATATACATATATATATACATATGTGTGTATGTATATATATATATATGTGTGTGTGTGTATATACGTATGTTTATATATGTATATTTTGAGAAACATAGCTATTTAATTAAAATATATATCATGAGAAAGCCAAATAGAATAAGCCAAATAGGCATACAAGAATCCCACCCAGGCAGGGCATATGTGCTAAGGCAAACTTAGAGAGTTTGTCACCTACTTAACTATTTGCATTATAGACTACGTGTGAAGATACCTACTAAAGTAATGTGTTGTAGTGTATTATGTGCGTAAGGACATCTATACACCTATTAAGAGGACGTCGCTATCTCTTCTCATTGGGGCTTGACCATGAATTAGTTAGTTAGCTAGCCTGAATATCAAAGTAGCCTTATCTTCTTAATAATTAGAAAGGGTTTCCTATATAGTAAATTTCGAAGAAGCTTTCGTTTAGGAACCCATCATATTTTTAAATATATATAATTTTTTTTATTTTCCCCAAATATATGATCTTTTGTAACGCTAGCTCCTAAGCACTCAGTGATGCTCGTGGGTATCTTCTGTGACACGTTTGTCAATATATATATATATATATATATATATATATATATATATATATATATATATATATATATGAGTTTGGCAGTTGAAGAAAAGAGACCAACATATGTATGGGTCATTTTAATTTATTAAGTCTAAAGGGTGGAAAAAAAAAATGTGAATTATATATGGTTGTGACAAAATAAACCAAAGAGATGGAAAGAAAGAGTCAACATCACACGTAACAAGTGGCAAATAGGTGCTGGTCAGATCAAATTAATCCATGCACGCAACAATACCACTAGCTTTCGTTACTGACTATTGCCATTGCCCCAGTCATACGTATCAATCTAATTTGGTCAACAAAAATACCATAAATATGGACTTGGGATTCCCCTCCACCTTTTCCTTAATTTCAACTATTGCAAATATTGCCACTTGTTATAAAATATAAAAAAATAAACAAATAAAAAAAAAAAATCTTACCACTTGTTATAAAAACTTGAAATCCTTCTTTTATCATATTGGGATTAATATTAATTCATTTTGGCCTTGTATGGTGTGCGCAATTAGATGAGATAAAACTTTTTTTTAGTCTCAAGCTCATGTTTGGCTGCCGACCAGAATGTGATAAAAAGTAATTTCATCATCATTTTTATTCTATTGTAATAGAATAAAATAGTGATGACCAAAAGGAGGGATTATTATCCCATTAATGGGTTTTGCATATATTTTTTTAATTTTTTTTAGTGCATTTGTGTCGATTTGCAAATTTAGAATAATTTAATTATTTCTGAAATTAACGACCAACTTTTCATGCATGCTTGGCAAAATAAATAGCGGCTGTATAAACTAAAATTTTTAGTACTACTGCCTTTTATTAATGGATGTTCTTAACAAAACTTTTGGAATGATTATTGTGATATATGTAGGGCAATGAAACACTTACTTCAATCTTCAGTCTTAAGCTATAATGTAGAAGAGAAAAAAAAAAAAAAATGAATGTTATTGGATGTGCGATAAACAAACAAACACTAGACCTTCTAGGAAGTTTGGAAAACAATTCGAATTATTGCGGTAAAAAAAAAAAAATTTCAAGTCTAATTATACGAGAGTTCTCTAACTATATACCATACCCCAATCATTATATATATATATATATACGCACACTATACTATACTAGCTAGGCAGTATCATTGCTCCAATATTTATATGTATTTAATTTGAAAAGTGATAGTGCACTACCTCAATACCTTTAGATTGTCTAAAATAAATGCATATGAATATATATGTGATTGATGATAATTTCAAAGTGTTGAGGTAATTAATGTAAATTAAATTTTAATGTGTAGTTGTTTTAATACATAATACTACTAATTTTTATTGGGGAAAGAATGTGTTCATTATTTTTGAAATGACGTATTGCGCCAAAATCACCAAGTCCTTTGCACCGCTGTTATTTCTATATATATGTTGTCTTAGTACAAATCAAAATCAATCTATCAATAAGAAAACTGAAATCCATTCAAAACGTATTAACAGTTTTCACTTGTGGGAAAACTTTTAAAAGTTAGTCTTCTATTCTTTGCTTTTGAACTCACGATCTTTTGGAATACAATAAGTCTTCTGGATTAGTTGATCTTCATCTATATCGTTTCAAAAATCCATTGAAGAAGACAAGCTTTTTGAACCAGTTTTCAGCCAAACTTCATCATACATATTTTGTTGAATCTGTGGTAACAGAATGTTCAATCCAAAGCTTTGTAAGTATTACTTTGATTCTAAGTAAAGGGAATCATATCTCATCTTGTATTCAAATATTAGTGACTGGTTAGTCACAGGGCTAAAGCAAGTGTTGCTCAAAGTTGTAATGGTTCTTCTCACACCCGGAAGTTGAGAAAGTGTAACGGTTTGGTTTTCACCCGTAAGAAGATCCTTAGTGGAGTTTGGACAAATCCTAACTGATGAGATTAGGTAGTGGATGTAGGCGAGGCCGAACCACTATAAATCTTGTTTGTACTGTCTCTTTTACCTTCATTGTGTTTATTTGTCATATTCTATTTAATCTGCTTTCAATAATTCTTACATTTAAAGGAAAGGTTAAAAATCTACTAAGTGTCAAGTTCACCCCCCCCCCCCTCTTGGACATATCTGGGCCAACAACGATTTTTTGTTCAAGAAAAACAAATTGATCAGTCAATTTATGCATCACCCTCTTGAGTCTCACTGACAAGCTACCAAGAGAGTGTAACGATACTTAGCAGAAACAAGCACTTATGGACTCCATTACACTGCTACTAATCGTTTCATTTTACAGGGATACTTAGATGCCGACTGGGCATCATCACCTGATGATAGGAAATCTGTGAGTGCTTACTGCATTTTTCTTGGAAATTCTTTGGTCTCTTGGCAATCTAAGAAACAGACAGACTTTGCACAATCGAGTGTCGAATCTGAGTATAGGTCTTTGGCTCAAGCAATTGCTGAGTTGTGTTGGTTGCAATCCTTGTTAACTGAACTCCATGTAGTGCAACCAAGTATTCCAGTGTTGTGGTTGGACAATCAGAGTGTCAATGCAATGGCAGCAAACCCAGTGTATCATGCTCGAACTAAGCACATAGAATTAGATGTCCCTTTTGTAAGGGACAGAGTTCTTCAACGACAGTTAAATGTACGCTATGTGCCTTCCTTCAATCAGCTTGCTGATGCTCTTAAAGCCTTTCTCTGCTGCTCGATTTCAAATGTTAAGGACCAATCTCAAGGTGATAACTACACCGTATCGCTTGCGGGGTGATGTAAAGATATCTCATTAAGTTTTCTCATAAACTGATTGTATAACAGTTTTGATATTGTAAAACTGAGTTAGTTGAGCTAGCAATCTAGTAGCTTCTAGAAGGAAAGTTAGTTACAAGGCAGTTAGAATATATTTTACAACTGACCAATGTATGACCTCCATCAGTAACACTGGATGGATATAAATACAACAGATTCATTCTCAATTCATCGTTAAACTCAGAGGTTCTACAAGATTTTTCTTAGTTATATATCTCTTATATTAATTAGTTGACCTATAGTGAAGCAAAGAAAGTTTATGGAAACTATATATGAATTCATAAAACACATATTAATAGAAAAGGCTTCCAACGTTGGTGGTAATATAAAACAACGACAATATTCCTATAGGTATAAGTTTGAACGATGCACAATGCATGTGAACTGTACATATTAAAAGAAAATGTACTTTTATACAAAACGGATACATTATATTTTAGTTTGGTTTCTTTAATTGAAATATCCATTTTTTTTTCACAAGATGGCCGAATTTTCTCATTTGGGACCCTAATTCTTTTCATATAGGAGTTAAAGATAAAAATATAAAAAATATAAATAAATAAAAAAGGATAGTACATAGTTGAGCACAAACTCAGCTGGTGTGTCCAAGTTCCTTAGATCATTTTAAAGCCATTCAAAATATGAAAAGCAAATACAGTAATAAGATGATCCAAGCGACTAGGTGTTAGTAAACTAGCTGAGTTTGACCCATGAGTCCCTTCATTGTTTATTTCAGTTAATTAAACAAATAATCTTACCTATCATTAAGAGAACATAAAAATAGATATATCACGTTAAATAAACTATAAACTATTTGGATCACCTGAATCAATATGATTATCCAAGGGCGAATTGAGAGCAATATTTCTTTCAATGTCTGTCATCAAAGTCAAGGGTTTTTTAATATGTTATATATATAGGCGTTAAAATCTTTATTGACTTGCACAGCTGCACCGGTAAAAAAAAAAAGGTGGACTTTTGAAATGTACCAAGCTTGGGTATTAAATGTATATATATACATGAACAAAATGGAGCAGATGAATGTGAACAGAGGAGAAATAATATTAAAGGATGGCAATAATGAGTAGTGTTAGAAAGTAAGTTGTGAAAAGGACCCTTTTGACTAAAGGAAGCTGTGTTAGAAAGGAAGTTGGTGCGACCGACGCCCTAAATCTCCACCATCTTTGAGACCCCCATATCATATTCGAATGAATGAGACATCTGCTTTCATTTGCTTTCTTCGATCTCTTCTTCTTTCTTTTTGTCCCATTAAATAATGTATTTATTAATTGCTTCCCATGGATAAGTCCAAGAAGAATAAGTTCATTACAACCTTGTTAATTAATATTATTCCAACTAACCACTTAAACCATTACCAGTTTAATTAAATAAGTTCATCATATCTCGTGTTGATTATATGATATGACTTGCGTTTTTTCTATAAGCAATGGCTCTATATAAATTAATAAGTTGACAAAATCAGTAGGAATGATTGTTAGTACAGACTTGAAATCCAAGTTTTTTTTTTTTTTTCACTTGCTTTTTTATAATATTGTCAGACTATAGGTGATCTATCTACAGATCATTAATGAATTAATACTCCTCAATTTTATTCTCGCTTGAATGGGTTGGATTGTTGCTAGAATAACTCATTTTACTACAATAATAATATCTTATGATCAGTATTTTTATGATGGAAAACAGAATATAAATAATTTAACTCTATATATTACTTAGATGGAACCTTACATCAGGAGGTCACATCCTCATATACAAGCATCCATTATATCACACTAATCCCTCAATATTAATGCTTGTAATTTTTAGGATATATATGCTTGTAATTAAGTATCCATAAGTCAATTGATAGTGCATACCCTCTTTTTATTATTTCAGTAATGCTTAGGAGACTCATGAAGTATTATCAACACAAACACACATATATTACATGGTTCTATATTAATCTAAGGAACTTAGGCATATGAGTACACTTGTACTTTTAAATTTTCCTTTGAGGGTCCTTAGTTATTTTTTGTTGAAAAATGCTAAATTGATTGCAACATTTACAAAAAATTGTAATTGTTGCTGAGCTGGCATAATATAAGGGTTGTTTAACCCCCTCTTTTAATTGTTTTTGTGATATAAGGAATGATCCCTCCTATCATATCACTTCAGTAGTTACATTTTTTCTTTTTTGTAACTGGTGCAGTTAATTTAATATTCTTTCCCTTTTTTTTTTCTTTTTTTTTTTGTCAGAAATACCAACTTTGGTGTTGCATGTAACGTTAATGTTGATGGCGGCTAGAGAATGATTTGGCGGCTTGACATGCATGCAAGGATAATTAAGCATTTCGACGGCGGCTAGCTCGGCATCTGGGTAATAATTCCATATGAGTAATCATCAAATTGGTTTATTAATTACTCGTTAAGCTTCCTATTATACAACTGAATTAATAAATAACGTTATATATATAGTGTATTACCGAGTGTCAGCATCAATTGCTACAAATTAAGAGTCAAAGTAATAAATATACTAAGGTTCTTTTTCTTCAAAAACTTACGTCATCATTTGCTGCAACCACAAGTTTTTCACAAAAACAAAGCAAAAGATTTTTAGAAAGGTTAAAAGGGAAGCCCAAGACATAAAATTCACCACCTTCTTCACCAAATATGGAGAGAGAGATGGAGAAATGACATCAGAGCTGAGAAGCTTTCTTGTTCAACCAAGGTTCCTTGTCGGGTGGACCATCTCTCACCACTACACAAAATTAAACCCTTCTGATGTCACCCCCCGGCCCCAAATTTCATTAATTTTGTAATTAAATGGTCTTTGTCTTTGTTTAGTTCGACCATCTGCTAAACTAACGGACTTCACTTCCTTGCTCATTTGGTTTTACGAAGTAGAGAACTATATACTTTTGTTATGTTTTATGACTGATCAGTGCTGATACGGTTGGTTTGACGTATATGTATATGTGCATATTGTAAAGCATTGTTCTCCGGTTGACTCTCAGACGTGGCGCTTTGCCTTCAAATTGCGGATTTGATATCAACCGATTGAAATTGTGTATATATTTGTGTGTGTATCTATATATATATATAGTTGAATTTCTGCAGTGCGTTTAGACATACAAAGGAACCACACAATATTCTATGGCCACGAGACCCTTTTCTTGTTGTTTAAGTAGAAAGAAGATACCTTCGGCATTTTTTAAAAAAAAGAAATTTAATAGACTAAGGCTATAGTAATGTAGGGGTGGTAACGAGTGCCTAATTAAAGATTAAGGCAGCTTAGATTTCGACAAAAAATTTGTATTCAAATTGTCAATTTTTCTCTCTACATAAATAACACTATTGATTATGTAGACTCTGTCGCCAACTAGCACAAGCTTAGTTGGTTAACACTCCTCCCCTTTTAACAAGGCAGAAGGGTTCGAGTTCCTCTACATATAAAATAATGAGACAATCATGGTTGTATTTTTCCATGATCTTATAGTGGACCTTTGACCATTTTGTTGTTGAAAAGATAAAAAGGAGTTTTAATAAAAGAGAAACATTACAAATACAAGACAACAAGGCACAAAACCCACAACCTTTCATTCACAATCCCAGAAGCATCCCTAGAAAGGATATCCCTGAGAGCACTAGGCTCATGGCCCGCTAAGAACAGTTGGTTGTAACCCCTGAAAAATAAAAACATCTCACATGCCTCCCTTCTTCTTTATTTCACTATTCAATTTTAATTTTTTAAAACACCCCACATGCCTCACTTCTTCTTTATTTCACTATTCAATTTTAAATTTAAAAAAAAAAACATCTCACATGCCTCCCTTCTTCTTTATTTCACTATTCCAATAAAATTTTTTAGACCTCCGACAGCACACACATATCACACACATATTATATATTATATATGTATATCACACTTTTTCAAAAGCCCCACACATCGCCACACCTTATATATATACCACATATTATATTATATCATATTAACACCTATTATATATTATATTATATATCACACTTTTCAAAACCACCACACCTTATATTGTGTTATATCATGTTATCACTTATTATATATTATATTATATATATCACACCTTTTCAAAACCACCACACCTTATATTGTATTATATCATGTTATACCATACACATCATTATATCATATCACAAGGCACTATAATATATATACTTAGTTTAAGCATCCCACCACTATATATATGTATATATCTCTACACTCATAATCGTTCTTATAAGTAATTATATTAACAAACGTAATATATGTGTACAAGTTGAGTACTACGCGTGACGAGGAATTTAAGTAATTTGGAATTTATCGATTCAGGTGGGAATGATTCTAGACCTTCATAATATTTTATTTTGATATATAGATATGAATGTTAAATTAATTAGGTCTATAGTATTATTAGATTGCTTATGCATGCCTACCGTACATAATTTTATATACAAAATGTTGTGATTGTTTAGCCATGATGATATGTATGTCAATATGATTTTTATTCTGATCAAATGATAATTGGATGCATGAAATTCATGTGGTAGTTGAATTCATTTATAAATTATAATGCCTAATAATGAAATGTATGACTTGAAATATTGGCATAGTAAAGTTCATGCGTGAATACTATTATAATTGATTTTGTAACATGATACCATGTGTAGTGGAGTTTGAATATATTTTATGAATGCACTTAATATCGTACTTATACCGTACGTATGACGTGATATCACTAAAGAACACGATTAAGATATGAATCACACATATGGGGCGGTTATTCTAAGGAATATCGTCAATGTTTATTATGGGGCAGTTATTCATGATGAATATCACCAACGAGTTCTAATTTTTGGGCTGTGCCACCCTGAGTTTGATTTTCTAAAGGTACGTGATTTAGAACGTGATGAAATTCTCGACTCAAACAATCTAATGTTGCAACGATTAATGTGTGAAACTTGTTTATAATGTTCTTGTGTATGTATCATAATAAAATATTGTGAATTGTTTAGATGACCCACTGAGCTTTCAAGCTCACCCCTATTTTTCATATGCAGGTGCTTAGGAGAATAAAATCGAGAGTTCGTGACATAGTTCAGAGTAGTAGGGGTGGGTTAATCAATTAGTATTGTGGTGATAGGACTAAATATTTTTATTTGATTTTTAAAGGTTTATTATTTGAACGAGTTGTATTGATAATCGAAATTCAATGAATATTATTATGGTTAGTAAAGATCCTGTGATTTATTTCACGTGTGAATGCCTTGGAATAGAATTCATTAATTCTATTTGATGAATGTATTTAAATGTTGTGTCCATAATGAATGGACAAGGGCAAGTACCCTCCGTATGAAGATGAAGATCGTATAAAGAATTAAAAGTATTCGTTTATCTTAACCAGTAAGTTGGTTGAAAGAATATAAATTCATAGTTTTGCAAATTTTATTATCTATAAAATGGTTATGGGTTAAGATAGACGGATACGAGTAACGTCTCGATTTTCAGTGATATTTTTATATAAAATTAAAATATTTATTATTTTACAAAAAATTAAGTTTTGAAAACCGGGTGTTACAGTTTGGTATCAGAGCTTTAGGCTTCAGATTGTGGGAAGTGTTACAACGAATTTTGAGAAGCTTAGTATCAGTGATTAGGTATCAAATCTTTATGAGATGAGGGTCCAACTTGAGCTAGATAAATATGTCAATTATAAACTTTATAACGTAATATCGAGAATGAAAGTACAGTGGGTCTAACAAACTCAAAGCTTTTAGGACATCAGTTAGAGACGAGAACTTGTATGAAAACTGTTTGGTTAGAATCTGAGATCAGGATGAATCTTTTATTCTTGATTCCAAAGCGGTATGGGACGTGGAGGAATTTAAGGGTATTTGAGGAGTCTTGATCTTGGAGAATAGCAGGCCATGTTTGGTGAATGACTAACAACTCTGGACGAGCTTGTATCGCTACATTTAACTGGTATGGGACAGCTTGGACATAGTGGGTACCTGGGAAGCCTTAGTTGGTAGGACATTTGTGCATTGTTTGGGTGTATAAAAGTTTCCTTGTGGAAGCTTATATCACCGGGCTAGAGTGGTATGGGACACTTGAATACGGAGGGTATAAGTGAAAGTTTGGGAATTTTCTTTATACCATTGTTGTGTGGTATGTTGTTTGTTTACATGTATCAAAACCAAATCCTGTACCCTATGACAATCATAGATTGCCAAAATTTTATTGAACCTAGAAACTGAACCTATAGGATCATTTTATTTTTGAGAATTTAGAATTCTGAATCTAGAGTCACCCTAAACGAAAATAATTATCTCATGTAGTACTAAAGATGAGTTGAAATTTTATAGATGGCTGCACCTCGAAGAATAAACACAAGGTCTGTGAGTGATCTCATAAGGGACACTGAACCAGTTGTGCATACATAATCGACATCTGAATCTCAGCCGACGGAGCAAGAACATGAAAATCAAACAACGAGTGTTGACTCTACTGGAACAGAGAACGTCCGACCTCCAGTAGTTCCGGCCCCTGGAATTGATTTGGGACCAGAGATGATGGCTGAATTTGTGAGGCAAGTAGTGGAACAGGTGACCAGACAGATGCCTCAACCTCAACTGAATCCAACAATTGTAGTTCAGAATGAACCAGGAGCTCGAAACATCAGGAGACCTGAAGAAAAGGAATGGGCAGATCAATTGAGAGACTTCCAACGTGTGCATCCTTCGAAATTTGAAGGAAAACCAAATCCAAGGGAAGCTGACAAGTGGTTCCAGGAGGTTAAGGAACACTTGGAAGTTCTTGGAGTGGCTGGTCCAAGAATGGTGGCAATTGTGGCTCACCAATTCATAGGTGAGGCCAAACATTCGTGGAGAATAGTTAAAGAAAGTCTTACAGTGGATGTGAACACTATGACCTGGGCAACTTTTGAAGAGATATTTTATGATAAATTCTTCCCTAAGGCGAACAGAAAAGAACTACAATCTGAATTTGTGAGGCTGACACAAAGGAACATGACAGTGGCAGAATATGAGGCTAAGTTTATTGAACTTTCCAAATTTGCTCATGAACTGGTAGTAAATGAAGAGATGAAAGCTAGTAGATTTGCAGAGGGTCTCAGAATGGAAATCAGAAAAGTGGTTGTTCCTATGAATCTAGAGACTTATAAAGAGGTAGTTGAACGAGTTTTGATCAGATGCGGGAGACAATTTCGAATTTGTTCGCTGCTTAAGGAAAGATCTACCTTTTATCTTAAATTTCAAAGATGAAATTTCCTAAACTGGAGAGATTGTAACGACCCTATTTCTCACCTGACGTCACGATAACGTGAATTGCCCTACTCTAGATGCTTGTGTATGTGATTTAAGTGTATTTTATATGTATTTTGTTCGTATACAAAATTTATTTGAGTGTATTTCCTTGTTTAATATGTTGTGGAGATGTTGGGTCGAAATGTCATGAATTGGTTTCAAATGTGGAGTGTTAAAAGTGAAAATTTTGGAAAATAAGCACGAGCAACGCGCTTCCCATTGGGAACAAAGTGCTCCTTGTGTTGGCCAAAAGCCAAAATTTTAATTGGGCTCATAGCAACGCCCTTCAGTAGGGAGCAACGCGCTCCTCTGAGTGGAGACAGAGAGTGAATTTAAACTAAATTTTAGAGCAGCACGCTCCCCGTGGGGAGTAGTGCGCTGCTGGTGTCTGGGCTGCGCTTTTAAAATACAAAATTTGTGGGCCCAACAAAGGTATAAAAGTAAACTCATGCTATTTTCTCCTCATTTGCGCCATTTAGAATGGAGGAAGAGGGAGAGCGAGATATGCAAGGGAAATTGAGAAATTTGGGCTAGGGTTGAGGGATTTGACTCTAAAGGTATGGATTCTTGCCCAATTTCTTCAAATATTTGTTTCTCTTGGTGAATTCTAGCTTAAGGTTGTAATTTGGGTGTCTTGTATGCACTTAAATTGTGGTTTGAGTTAGGGTTTCTAGATTGGAAACTCTAACCATGAGATTCTAAGTTGGATTTCCATGATTGAGAGTAATTTTACATGTTTTATGATGAATTCCATGGAAATTAATGTATTAATGTAGCAATTTGGAAAATTGGACATGCATGTGGGTTTTAATAGAAACCTTAACTGAACTTGCTTCTTCATACATTCGATCTTTGCATTCAGTGGTGTTAACCAGTCCATGCCAAGGATGATGTCGAAGTCTTCGAAATCCATCACAAAAAGATCGGCATATTTTATATGTTCTGATATTCGAAGCTCACATCGAGAACACTACAAATTCACGTCAGTACCAGATCCGAATGGTGATGTGACATGGAGTGTGATGGTTGTGGGTTCAGGATGCAGGCCTAAATGTCTTACCAAGTCATATCTGCGATGTTAACCCTTGGGTCTTCTTTCACTGTGATCCACCATGTGTTTGTTGCACCAACAAGTTGGTAGGTTGCTAGTGGAATTTTGCGAGTCTCATCGACTCCCATTGCATCAAGGGCCTTCTTTGACTCATCCAGCCACTTTTGCACCTCATCAGCCTCAATGGTGCCAGCGAAAGTAAGAGGTTGTAGCCGCTTGTATTTAGTAATATGATCGGTTTGAGCTTCCGACCCAATTTTTACAAGTGTTTGAACCGTGGCCACCTGACTGGGCGCAGTCTCACGAACGACCGTTTGAACAGTAACTTTTATTGCTTCAATAAACCCAGCGAAGAAGGTTTCCATGCTCGAAGGCATGGCAAAGGGTGCTGGTAGGGGTGGTATCGCCTGCCCAGATGTAGTGGTAGTGTTGGGTATGGTCTGTGCTGTTGTCTGAGGTGGCGGTTCCTGAATCTCAGGAGGTGCCTCCACTGTGGGACGAACAGTACTTGGCCTTCCTCTCTTCCTGGTTTGCATTTTCTCACTGGCAAGGAAAAAATAAAACCAAGATTAAGAAACTGTAGCCAAGTATAATGTTAGAGTATGCTCATCAATAATTTCGAGAGTACTGCAATATTAAAATCACCTATTTTCTAAGTATAGTGTAAGGTTTTTGTTGAGGAATCAAAGAATCTTATATATCTCGTATGTTTGGCCATGGTGTAAAAATAAAGTTAGAATGTTTATATAATAAGTATAAAACTTTGCAAGTATTTAAAATGATTTGGTTATGGTTTTTGTGAACATATATATGTTGCATTAAAAATCCATACGAGTCATAAGAATTCTAAGATTTGCCTCGGTAAATGTCTTGATCTAACGTTCTATCGTAATCTTATGTATTCAGACGCTTACTCTTAGTCTTTTCGATTATTATCCAAGTTCATGCGTCCCATACCACATGAATTTAGTAATAAGGGTGTCAACCAAGTTAAGTTGTATGAACACGGTCTCTAAAAACATTGGCTGAATAGAAGTTCACTAATAGTATCGTCCAAATTTACTCGTCCCATACCGTGTAAACTTAGTGATAACATTAGTAATACAACTTTCTCCAAATGTTTCTTTTCACACAAGGTCATGGGTTTTCTTACTTCCATATTTTATTTAGTATCCTCCAATTTTGTTGTGTCCCATACCACTCCAAAGTTAGTGATACAAAATAAAGAATGGTTGTAAGTCGGCCCACCAAAGATACTCTTTAAACAAAACAACTTCATTCATATATATCAAAGAAAAGTTTACAATGCCAGTAATTAATTGTGACTTTCTTGCCTACTACCGCTCCTTCAAGATCTACTGCTACGTACAGAACGACTACTAACAGAAGGTTGAGAGTTTGCACGCTCTGCGTCGGAGTTTTGCAAGCGGGTTAATATATTATTGTGGTTCTCTCTCTCAGTTCAGCAATAGTGGATGCCATTTCATCTAACCGTTCAAGTAGGTTAGTCGGTTGTCCCATTGGTGGTTGATGGGTCGTTTGTCCCGTAGGTGAAGGGTAGGCCATAGACATTGGGGGAAAGTATTGGTTCATAGGTGGAAGGTAGTTGTTTTGATTGTGCGGGGATCCCCTAACTGGAACCCCTTGGATATTTGGATTTATTTGTGGTGAAAAAGTTTGAAACAATGGGCTTATTGGGATGTTGTGTCCTCCAAGATTTGGTGACGCCCAATATTGTTGTTGTTGGTTCACAGCAACTTGTGGAACTGGCTGATACTGTACCGTAGGAGTTGGAAGTCTTTGGTATGAAGTGGTGCCTTGAGTTGGCACGTTCCAAGTTGGTGGATTTGCTTGCGTACCTTGTCTATCATGACTTTGTGTAGGTTGATTTAGTGTGGCATATAACTCTTCGTCAGTGAATGGTCGATCGGTTGGATTACTATTCAGGGCTGGGTCTGATGTAGGATTTGGATTTGAATCATTATTTGGGCCTTCTTGGACGGGCATCTTGCGTCGACTTTTGCGAAGGCAACGACCATGCTGATATCTCCTTCTTTCGGCATTTCTTATCGTCGTGCCGAATACATCTTCGTCAGTTACCCCTCCACTTGTGCCATATGTCTTGAAGATAGAGGATGTTGTAACTGGTTCAGTGATGAGCTTTGACGTTCCATCGAAAGTGGCGACTTTTGCCTCGGATAGTATCCTCATAATCAAGACTCCGTAGCCGAGGAATTCTTTTCTCAAAGGGTGTTGTATCACCCTCAACATTTGTTGGATAATAATGTGAGGTAGGGAGACCGTAATTTTCTTCTCTATGCAGTATAACATAAGAAGTTGAGCCCTTGACATAATGCCTCTAGTCCCCCTTTCTGGCAAGATGTTGCCGTATACAATCTTTCCGAGGCCGGCAAGAGATGGTTTAAGATGATTGTTTGGGAGGTTGGTGTACGTTGATTGAGTGTATGGCTCTTTAGCGAGGGAATTGAACAATTGTTCATTAGATTCTGCAATCTCTGCAACTGTCTGGGGTTCATGTGGATCAATAATCCTCTCCTCAATCGGAATCTCCAAAAGTCGAGCAATAATCTCGATGTTGATAGGAATTTTCGTTCCCATGATTGTTGTCTCCAAATTAGGGTTGATCTCATCTCCGTGAAGTCCCACGCAATTCATGGCTTCATAGAAGGATCTGACCAAATTGTAAGAGACTTGACCCTCGACTTTGGTTATATTTAACCAATCCAGTGTTGCGAGTTTGTCATGAAGGATTGGGCGGAAGCGGAGATCTATATTGTCGATGCTCCTCATAGTCATAACCTCCCTTTTGGACAATTCCTTGAGTCTAGTGGGAATTGGTTCCCTACTAGTGGAAGTTGTCCCTTCCCTTGAGGCCATTCTTTGGCTGAAAGGAAAATAAATTTGTGAAAAACACAAAATATATTCCTAACATTTTTTAAGATTTGTGCCTTGTCTGCTAGACATTATTTTCTAGTTTTCGTTTGATGTTTATGTCATCATGAAAATTTCTTCATTAGTAATATGTTGTATATATGTCGTATTTACATATGAATGTATAGACATATTTAATCATAACTATATATATAGTTTCCATAAATCAACTATATATATATATTTGAAATTAAACTATATAAAAATCATATATAGTTGTTTTGAATCCAAATCTTAACTATATATAAAATTCATATATATATAGTTCTAGATATATCAAATAAAATTTTTCGAATTTTTTTTTTATACATATCTCATATACACTAAGGTATATAGATATATATATTCAATCATAACTACACATATAGTTTCTAATAAATCATGACTATATGTATATTTAAATCAAACTATATAGAAATCATATAGTTTTCTAGATATATATTTAATACAAATCTCAACTATATATAATTGACATATGCATATATAGTTCTAGATATATATGTATATATCTAATAAAATTTTTCTTCCCCTAATTTGGTGGACTTGGGTGGGTCGTGGACCGTACTCTCTGATACCATTAAATGTCACACCCCACCCGGACGCGCCTAAACTGGCGGTACACTCTCGGACGGGGAGCGCATTTGGAACAATTATAATGGTAACAACAGAGTGCGCAGCGAAAATACAGTACACACAGTACAAATCTGATTTCATTTAATTCAGAATACTTTTGTACATAAAATGGTCAAGGGAACATACTATCAAAATCCCCAATGAATCATACAAAGGGTACAAAATGTGGGCCCCATAACCTACACCCAGTCCACCCTAATTTCCTATGAAAGATTGGATAATAATGGAGTGAGCTTAACGCGCTCAGTGGGTAAATAGTGCATGAGTATAACAATTAATAAAGCATACTTCAATATCAAATATCTTAAATACACATGTGAGCATCATAATCAATCAATATGTATGTATGCATGACACCGTCTCGTAATGGTTTGATGAACGTACATCGCCTGAATTCACGTACAGGAACGATGCTCTGGATTCACGTACTGATGTCCCTCCCCGGGCGTAGCCTGGTTCTCATGTACGTCCCTCTCCAGAGAAATGTAATGAATAGCGAGCAATGCTCCTAACTATTCTATGAGTCATAAACCATATACGTCCCTAGGTGGTGATATGTATGATGCCAATGCATGAAATGGTCTAGTCTACTGGTCTAGTCTTTTTCTTGACATTTAGACTGACTTTGGCAACGTCTGGTGATCCTTATCAGGGTCGGTATCACGACGTGCAAGATTAGGACATTCAGTATTACTGTATAAGCTGGTAGCTTTCAATAAGACCAACTAGATCAGTCCCCAGTTGAGAGGTGAGACACAAGGTCTGTTTAAATACCAATCGCCTAGAGCAGCCCGCTGCCTCCCGTTCACTATTTAAAGTTACTGAGGACAAGACCGAGTCTAGTTGAGTCGGATTGACCACAAATCCGACATTATAATAGTGTGATACATGAATTTCAAATATACAGGCATAAGTGCAGCAGTATAAATAGTATATGACATAATGCAGTGTAAATGAACAGTAGACATAATAATAATTGAATGTAAACTTTAATAAAAGTTATGAAACACGCAAACCTATGTTTCGTTCCCCACCTTCAGATAAAAACTTTTTCTTTCAGATCTGGCACTTTCCTCCGGACAGAACTTCGTTGCACCGCTTTCAGATCTAGCGCTTTTCTCCGGACAGAGAGTCTCAAAAACTAAAAACTTAGAATGTGTGGAAAGGAGAAGAAAATCACAAGAGAAGGTGATTTGGTGTGTGGAATGAGAAATGAAGAGGGTTCCTTATATAGAGATTTTTGCGCCTGAACGTTCTGGCGTTGCCCAAATAGTAAATTAATTTATTTTTTTTGTGAAATACAGGGTATTACAGAAACGACAAGTAGACAGTGCGGAAAATAAATATTGCACAAATGATTTATCATGGTTTAGTGATATGCCTACCTCCACTACCTAGCCTCCTTAGTTAGGATTTCCAACTTTACTAAACAATCCTCTTACGGGTGAGGACCAAACCGTTACAATCTTCTCAGCTTCACAAGTGTGAGAACTACCTTACAACTCTCAACTTACATGTGTGAGACCTACCTACACTATTGGCTTCACAGGTGCAGGACAACCTGCACTGAAACTCACGGATATGAACAACAACTAACTATCCTATTTTACAAGGATATGTTCTTACAACTTTTATAATTGCAGTTACAACTCGATTAAGATAAAAGATATACAATTTAATACACTGAATCCTACAACCCTTTCACTCGAGAAAAATTGTCGCAACCCACTCCGTATGAGTGATGTCACGGCCGGCACATGATATGAGTACTACTCAAAATAGTATTAAACATCTCAAACCATTTACATACATTGCAAAAAAAGAAGGATTCTCTATCCTTCGCGTGCCTTTCCCTTGCTTTTAGGATCCGAACCTGAAATGTTTGAGAATTGGGTGAGCAACCACAACTCAGTGAATATTCCTAACTATGGCATCATATATGCATTTAATAAAAATCACATGAATCAATACATTCAAATTTCATTCAAACATGCATGAAACATTTCATAATACATACATGCCTAGAAGTAATTCCAAAACATGGAAGGTTACAATAAAATCAAACAATCTCCCTCCTACCAGTAATAGAATGGGTATGTACTCCTTATTATGCATTTATAAGGAGTCTATGCTTGGACCTCTCATTACCCAATTTTTTGCTATGAATCATTTCAAATTAGGGCTTAATCCCAATTCCATTCAGAAACTATTACTCGGACCATGAGATTATTCAATCCTTATGTGGGACTGTCTTCTGGAAATGATCCCAAGTTTTAACTTGCTCTAGCAAGCCCAAAACATGCACCAAAGTTAAACATTTTCATGAATTAAAAACAATGCAATAGATACATATATTCATGATTTAAAACACACAATTTATATCATACAATGTCATATACAAGGAACCAAAGTCAAGAGATACTCACAGTGATACCGTGTAGACCTACTCTTTACGACCACTCTACTATTCGTATCCAATCAATAATATAATCTTGTCATATATTCAGTTCCAAATAATCCTTAATCAATTATCAAATCATTATATCTATTTGTTTTTCAATTATTCATTAAAATCTAACTCTCCAATTAATTCTCATAATTCCATTTCAGTCTAAAATTCACGTGAGGCGTCCCAAATATTTTACACTGCACTCACGATTATTTTTAAGGCAATGGACAGTAGAAACAAGCCTTTCAACCACATTTCCACTAATGTCCAAGTTTATTGTATTTACTGAATTCATTCAGGCATATATTAAAAATATTAATCGATACCCAAAAATCATACTTTTGGTATCGAAATGTTTGAAATTCAGTTCCCTATAATTCTATGGTTTCAAACCAGAGTTTGACATGGTTCCAAAGACCCCCAGTGTCAAATTTGGCTTCCGACAACTGTACTTGCACCAATATTACACTTGGACACAAACAAACCATATATCTATTATCTACACATCTATAAGAGTCATAATATATCATTTCTACGTGTTTCCACTCAAAGTAGGTCCAAACCTCATTTTTGAAAACACGTAAAACACCTACTATAGCAAAATTTATATCAAGAGAAACGTCACACGTAGCTTAAATTTCAATATTGCAACGAAAAAGGTGAAAATAGCTTACCGACACGTCGAATTTGGCCGCAAAACCGTCGTTTCTCTCGCCCGTTCCCGTTTCCTTTCTTCCGCAACTTTTTTTCCCAATACACGTTTTCTCCTAAAAAAATAAATAAAAATGTTATGTTTAAAGGTTTAAAGATGAGCATCATTGAAAGGAGGATTCCATGCTTCTAATGCCATTTAGTAAAACAACTCCTCATTTCATCATTTAATAATTACTTTCATTTCATTTACTAATTAATACTACCATCAACTTCACTATCTTTATTTAAGTTAATTTAAACATACCCTTATCTAACTCCTATTCATATATTTAATTCACTTAATTTAATTCACATATTTATATAACAACTCGCATATTTAATTTATAGCCTTTAATTTATGTATTTAGCACTTATTCTCATACGTACATATATTTGACTCCTATGTATGTATACGATATTATATACCTCGATAGACGCATAAGTCAACGTATGTATTTAATTAAAATTACGGGGTGTTACAAAAACTTCTTTTCAACAATAAGATATGAATTTGAATATAGCTGAAAATTCGAGTAAAATCAATGTCCTTTCTTTCACCGTTTTTTCAGAAGATAAGATATAAGATAAGCACAAAACGAAAAACCACTTATTGAAAGAAATCGTTTATCAAAAACAATATTTTTGCAAAGTTGAAAACGACTAACTCTTAAAATTTTTAGGCTCGGAGATTTTTCTAAAAAGTTTGTTGCAATTCAGATTGAATCAGATACTTAGAGAAACGTTTGTGCCAAATCTGCAACTTTTGAAATTTGAAAAATATTTGAAAAGTTGAATTAGAACATTGTGTCAAACGAATTAATTCTTTCATAAAAATGGTAAGTTTAGTTTATGTGAAAATGTTCGGGTTAAATTCAGTTTGCATGAGAATGAAAATAGTTAGAGATCTTCTGATCATACGACTGAAAAGTCAGTTGATAGGTGATAGTTTCTTTTTCAATTTTTTCGACAGTGTTCTATCAGCGTCCTAAAACACACTATTCTTAAAATTTGATTTTTACTGACTTTTTTTGGGAGGGCGCAAATGCTGTGTTAACGTCCTGACGAGCTTGAGTACCAGAAACTTAACTTTTCAGATGAGGGCGCTAATGCCTTATTAGCGCCTTGACGTGCAACTGCTGGTTTTCAGATTCATTCAATGAGGGCGCTCATACTCGATCAACGTCCTGAAAATATGATAAACTTTGGAACCCAAAAACCATCAGCGCCCTGATGGTCTATCAGCGTCCTGCAGTGTTGGGTCGATATTAAGTGACTAGCCACTGCATTAGCGTCTTGATTGATCATCAGCGTACTGAAAGACACTAGAAACAATTTCTTTTTTTGAAATTTGATTTTTCTAAAACACAATTAATCAAATCAATGCTTAAGCTTTTTGGATCAAATCAAACGTTCAGAAAATTTTTCAAATGGCTCAGAAAACAATTAAATTTTTTTTTTGAGTGAAATCAATAGAAATCAATTTTCTTCGAAACCCAAAGACTTTGAGAATAAATATTGTTTTACTGAAAAGAGGTTTTGAGTAAGTTTTTACAACCTAATATCTAACTTTTTTTATCTTGATCTTGATAGCTTGAAAGCATGAACTTGAAACTTGACTTTCTTCAAATTGATTTGCTGAAACACTTCAACAACATCATTAGATCATAAGATTGAGTAATTTGGAATCATCAAAACATTCTTTTATGGGATTCCTCTTGAGATAACAGGTGATTGATCGACTAGCTTTCACCAAAAGTGCAATCTTTTGAGCTATTTCCTACAATAGATATCAAAGATTGTTAGTTTTTAATAGATTACCTCCTCTAATTCCACTTGTTGGCCTAGATTAGAGTCTAAAAGGGGAGATGAATTTGACTTTATGCAGTATTTATACATTTTAATAATTAAATAAAAAATAGGAAGCAAGGAACAAAAACATATTGTACAAGATATTTTTACGTGGTTTGGCTCTTCAAGCCTACGTCCACGACTTGATCTCTCCGTTCAAGATTTTTCAAATACCCATTAAATATCCTTCTTCAAGGATAAGGATCAAATCGATTACAATATCAACTTTTAGGTGTGAGGGACCTTTACAATTACTATTCTCAAATCTAAGAACTTTCCAGTGACTAACAAGTCATTTTAAAAACAAATGAATCAGAGATATGGGGTTTCTCTTACCAAGAAAACCTCAAATATACTTACAATAAAATTTGAACCTCACTCTAGAATGCTCAGCAAAGAAGATAAAGTTTGAAACACAGCTGAAAGATTTGAGGACTTTCTTTTCTTGGATTAAGAAAAGATTTAGAAATCAAGCATTTTTTTTATCCAAGAGATGATTGAACAAAGTATTTATGAAAGTTTTGAACATAGAGATAACTTGTAAACACTTAGACGAACTTGCAAATAGTGTTGGTTATTTTGAAATGAAAACAAGTAAGCTTTTATATGAGAGTTCAAAGAACGAAGAGTTAGGGTTTCAATCTCCCAGAAACCTCGATTTTGAATTTAAAATTCTAACCATACGGTTTGATTCTTTTATTGAAATATATGGGTTGACAAATACGTTGTAAAACCTAATCAAAATAATGTAGCGTGAAAGAGGAAATAGAGTCAGGTGTGTCGCTTTCGCAAACCCAGAAATGTCAATTTCCCTCTGACACAAGAAGCAGTGTGCTGCTTAAACCAGGAGCACGCGGGTCACAGAAAGACAAAAACCTATATGAGTTCTGGACACTGAGGTAGTGCACTGGTTCAAGGAGGAGCGAACTAGTCACAGTAGCCGAGACCTCTCAAGTCTTCTAGGCCTTGGGCAGTGCATTGGACACTGTCACCAATTCACTAGGCAAAAAATAGAAGCACCCAAATTTTTCTAGAAGCAGCGCGCTGGACTTAGTGGTAAAAATCAGAATTAAGTAACCCAGGCAAAGAGCGCGTTGGTTGAGCCTCGCAGACTTAAACTTGATTTTCTTTTGAAAAACATCATTTAAACTCATTTGATTCAAATCAAATACTTAAATAAGGTTTCCAATGATTTGAATAACTTTCGAAAACAAGATCATAAGATCAAAACAAAGTTTAAACCAAATTGAAGAGATTTTGAAATACAAGTTTATCACCTTGGAAAACTATAGAAATTTTGAAAAAGTTCGAAGGAAAGAGTGACTGAGCAATCCTAGAATTGGTCTCTACAATCCCACATAAGATCTAAGCAGTTACACAAATAATAATTATAAAATCTAGTCTTCATGCTTGATCTTGAGGGAAAACTTCAAGTTTGTTTTAATGAGTGTGAATAAGCCAAAAATCTCACATGTAAAGGTTAGTATATGAAAGAATGTTATTTGTAATCATCAAAATACCCTTCATGGGTGGTCATTGGGTGGGTATTTAGGAACAAGAAGGATGAAAAAGGGGTTATTATAAGAAAGAAAGCTAGATTGGTTGCTCAAGAGTATAACCAAGAAGAAAAAATAGATTATGAAGAAGCCTTTGCCCTTATAGCAAGACTAGAGGCCATTAGCGCTTTAACATATTTGAAATTACGTTCATCAAAGCCAACTTGCTATTCGTCACAATTATTTAGGGTAGGGACCAATCTTCCAACAACTCCTTCAATCTATCTAGTGCACAAGTGTAGTTATCTTCCTTTTCAGACTCCAAATATGCGATTGCTATTGAGATGTCATGTCTATCAACATAACACTAACAATTTGTAACAATAGATATCTATTTACTTTTTGTATATATGTACAATTTATCAGAAGACATTCAGAAAGCACCTTAAAAGATTAAGGCATCAGATGAGCCTAGAATAGATCTTTCACAATATCAGTTTATTCATTAAACCTATGTCACTCAACATATTGCTCTTTTACTAACTTTTGCATCAGTTGTTGTATCTGATACAACATTGGCATCCCTTTCTTTTAATGTGATTAAGATGTTTTTTTTTTTGGCTTTGCATGACTCTTAGACATTTGAATCATCATTTTCATCTCTTAATCCTTCATTAATTTCCAGTATATGAATACCTCTTAGAGTAGTTAGCAGCTAATGATTATAAGTGTCATATGCAATCGTCAACGTCCATCATCATCCCAAGGGTTCTAACCCTTTAGCAGAAAAGGGCATCCGTACTTTTTTGTTCTAGAGTCACCCCTCTTATTTTTGTTCTTAAATGAATCATTCTAAGTAACAAATTTCTAGTAACCAAATCTCTCGCAAGCGAAATTGTTTTTTGGTCACCTACGATTCCCACCAGCATCAAAACTTCCAATGATAATTACTAAACCATTCATCTCCCCTACTTCTCAAACCCATAAAATGAGTTCTTTTTGGTAGTGAACACAAAGTTAGGGGTAAAATCTTCCACGTAATTGCGGACATTCTCAAAGCTAATCAAATTTACTTCATTTGGCTCTTCAATTTGAAGTTATGAAAGGAAAATCACAATTAGCTAATAAACATCATAATCAATATTAAAATAACCTCAAAGACATAAAATAAAATTAATGTAGTCAAAAAATTAAAAAATACCAAAAAAAAGGTGGTTCGGTCATAAAGAATTGAATCACTTGGTTTCAGTTTAGTCACACAAGATCAAACTTAAAGCTTATGGTTCGATATTGTGTGAACGAAGCAAAGCCTTATGGTTCAATCATGCAGGATCGAATGAGAGTATACAATTTTTTCAAAAAAAAAAAACAAATGAACTCTTAAAAAAATAAAAAACTCACCTTAGATTGTTGTGCATCATCTCTCCAACTTGATCCATTCTTTATAATGTTGTCAAAGTGTGTTGATGAATGAATTCTTTGAAAGCCCTAGACTTAGTTTCCACCATACTAAAAGACAACAAAATAGGATTTGAAAATACTTTAAAATCCTTTCAAGATGAATCTAACCCTTCAAAGATGAATATTAAGGCTACAAATAGTATTCAAAAGAAAAAAAAATCTCTAAGAGGAAAATGAGATTGGAAATCGAAGAAGAAGAAAGCGACTATTGTAGTGGGTAAGGTAAGTAGATGCTTTAGATAGAAATGACTAAATAAATTAGTGTAGGGAGATAAATATATTGTGTCCAAACCAATTGAACCACATTAAATTTGAGCATGTCTCTTTTGACCCTATTAAAATCCAAGTTGCCTAGTTTTACTTGGAATTTCAAATTTTATATAGGAATAACGAACTATCAACTAAGTAATATTCTTTTGTACTATTATAACAAGAATACATGGGTAGTTCATGGTGAATCCCTTTCACCCAAAATATTCCAAAATGCTCTTTTTCCACTCCATAAGCAATTACCCAACTAACCTACTATGTATATATACTGCCCAATTTTACTTCTTTCAATTATAATGTTTTTACCTTTTTTACCCTCATTATGGTAAAAGATAATCTTACCCATAACTTACACATAATAATAATAACAATAATAATAATAAAAATAAATGCTTAAATTTAAGTGCAATGAACGTGCATTATATAGTTAAAACATAAACAATAATACATTAAGTTTCACAACAAAAGTATTATACCTATATATATATATATAAACTCTTTACAAGCACATGACAAGCCTACATGTTCCTTTTTTTTTTCCCACAAGAGTATCATCATTCTCCATTTCTAGTATAAATAATCATTCTACAGAACATGCATGGAAATAGGTGGGCGCATAAACCTCACATAAAAGCATACATAAGTTTGAGGATAAGAGGCCAAAATCATCGCAGCTTCAGGTACACGGGGTCCATCAAAAAGGGTCATAGGTTTGCTAAAGCCGGTGATAATTAAGTTATGTGCTTCTCTGATTATGGATGGGGAGGAGCAACGTAACACCCCAGTTTTTAAAACTTAATTTTTTGTAAAATAATAAATATTTTAATTTTATATAAAAATATCACTGAAAATCGAGACGTTACTCGTATCCGTCTATCTTAACCCATAACCATTTTATAGATAATAAAATTTGCAAAACTATGAATTTATATTCTTCCAACCAACTTACTGGTTAAGATAAACGAATACCTTTAATTCTTTATACGATCTTCATCTTCATACGGAGTGTACTTGCCCTTGTCCATTCATTATGGACACAACAATTAAATACATTCATCAAATAGAATTAATGAATTCTATTCCAAGGCATTCACACGTGAAATAAATCACAGGGTCTTTACTAACCGTAATAATATTCATTGAATTTCGATTATCAATACAATTCGTTCAAATAATAAACTTTTAAAAATCAAATATAAATATTTAGTCATATCACCACAATACTAATTGATTAACCCACCCCTACTACTCTGAACTATGTCACGAACTCGCGATTTTATTCTCCTAAGCACCTGCATATGAAAAATAGGGGTGAGCTTGAAAGCTCAGTGGGTCATCTAAACAATTCACAATATTTATTATGATACATACACAAGAACATTACAAACAAGTTTCACACATTAATCGTTGCAACATTAGATTGTTTGAGTCGAGAATTTCATCACGTTCTAGATCACGTACCTTTAGGAAATCAAACTCAGGGTGGCACAGCCCAAAAATTAGAACCCATTGGCGATATTCATCATGAATAACTGCCCCATAATAAACATTGGCGATATTCCTTAGAATAACTGCCTCATATGTGTGATTCATATCTTAATCGTGTTCTTTAGTGATGTCACGCCATACGTACGGTATAAGTACGATATTAAGTGCATTCATAAAACATATTCAAACTCCACTACACATGGTATCATGTCACAAAGTCAATTATAATAGTATTCACGCATGAACTTTACTATGCCAATATTCCAAGTCATACATTTCATTATCAGGCATTATAATTTATAAATGAATTGAACTACCACATTAATTTAATGCATCCAATTATCATTTGATCAGAATAAAAATCATATTGACATACATATCATCATGGCTAAACAATCACAACATTGTATATATAAAATTATGTACAGTAGGCATGCATAAGCAATCTAATAATACTATAGACCTAATTAATTTAACATTCCTAGCTATATATCAAAATAAAATATTATGAAGGTCTAGAATCATTCCCACCTGAATCGCTAAATTCCAAATCACTTAAATTCCTCGTCACGCGTAGTACTCAACCTGTACACGTATATTACGTTTGTTAATATAATTACTCATAAGAACGATTATGAGTGTAGAGATATATACATATATATATATATAGTGGTGGGATGTTTAAACTAAGTATATATATATATAATAACATATTATAGTGCCTTGTGATATGATATAATGATGTGTATGGTATAACATGATATAATACAATATAAGGTGTGGTGGTTTTGAAAAGGTGTGATATATATAATATAATGTATAATAGGTGTTAATATGATATAACATAATATGTGGTATATATATAAGGTGTGGCGATGTGTGGGGCTTTTGAAAAAGTGTGATATACATATATAATATATAATATGTGTGTGCTGTTGGAGGTTTAAAAAATTTTATTAGAATAGTGAAATAAAGAAGAAGGGAGGCATGTGGGATGTTTTTTTTTTTCGGGGGGTTACATTCTTCCCGCCTTAAAAGAAATTTCGTCCCGAAATTAAAGTATAAACTTACTTGCTGACATTCAACTTTTTCCACTGTTGACCAGTTGTATCTCAAAACCTAGAGTGTTCTTTGGAATAAGTCGGCGTATTTGGCCTTCATTTCACTTTCGGGTTCCCAAGTGGCTTCTTCCACTCCATGATGCTTCCACAACACCTTAACTAATGGAATGTCATTGTATCTCAAACTATGAACTTTCCAATCTAGGATCTTTAAAGGTCCTTCTTCATAGGTGGCATCAGCTTGTACTTTTACTTCTTTCCAATCGATGGTGTGGGAAGGGTCTGGTTCATATTTTCACAACATCGACATGTGGAACACATTGTGGATGGCGGATAAACTAGTGGGTAATTCTAGTTTGTAAGCATTCTCACCAATTCGATCACTGATCTTGAACGGACCGATGAACCGAGGCGATAATTTCCCTTTCTTACCAAACCTCATGATGCCTTTTTGAGGGCTTATTCTCAGAAATACCTTATCACCTTTTTGGAACTCTAAAGGTCGACGCCTCTTATCTGCGTAGCTCTTCTGCCTACTTTGTGCAGTAACTAGCCTTTCCTGGATCAACTTCACTTTTTCGTTCATCTCAATTATCATCTCAGGTCATGTAAGTACTCTATCTTCCCAATCGGCCCAACACAGTGGTGGCCTACATGGTCGTCCATATAGAGCTTCATATGGAGCCATTTGTATATTTGCCTGGTAACTATTGTTATAAGCAAACTTTGCTAGGTGTAAGTATTTACTCCAATTTCCCTTGAAATCTAGTACACAAGCTCTCAACATGTCTTCCAAGATCTGAATAACCCTTTCGGATCGACCATCTGTCTGAGGATGATAGGCGGTGCTCATGGTTAATTTGGTTCCCAATTCCCGCTGTAAGCTCTGCTAGAACTGAGATGTGAATAAGGAATCTCTATCTGACACTATCGATTTGGGTACTCCGTGTAGCTTCACAATCTCTTTAACATACAGCTCACCCAGTTTACTAATCCGATCTGTGGATTTAATAGGTAAGAAGTGCGCCACTTTAGTAAGTCGATCCACAATTACCCAAACCTTATCCTCACCTTTCTGATTTCTACGAAGAGCTCCGATGAAATCCATTGCTATGTTATCCCATTTCCATTCAGGGATTTCTAAAGGTTGTAACAATCCAGACGGTCTTTTATGTTCGGCCTTAACTTGCTGACATGTAAGGCATTTAGACACATATTTGGCCACATTTCTTTTCGTACCTTTCCACCAGTAGTTTTTCTTCAAATTTTGGTACATCTTATCTCCACCAGGATGTTAAGTGTATTTAGTCTGATGCGCCTCATCAAATAAGATCTTTTTAATTTCTTCAATTCTGGGTACACAAATTCGATCTTTGAACCTTAATAACCCTTCTGAATCGATCTTGAAATTTGCATTTCCACTATTGGCTCTTGCATCTACCACCCATTTTATCAGTTTTCTATCTTGAGCTTGACCTTCCTTAATTTGATGTAGTAGGTCTGGCTTGCAGCTCATATTATATAAGAAAATCTGATTGTCACCTTTTTGTACGCCCAAATTATAATCTTCAATCAATTGGTACATCTGGGCTTTTTCTGCATCGTTCTTATACGATTTTCGACTTAAAACATCTGCGACTACGTTGTCTTTCCATGGGTGATAATGCAGCTGAAAATCATAATCATTCAGCAATTCCATCCATCTTTTTTGCCTCAAATTTAACTCCTTTTGTGTATAGATGTACTTCAAACTCTTATGATCAGAGTATAAATCAAATTTCTCTCCATAAAGATAGTGTCTCCATATCTTCAAGGAGAATACAATAGCAGCCAATTCTAAATCATGAGTCGGGTAATTCTGTTCATGAGTCTTCAGTTGCCTAGAAGCATAAGCAACCACTTTTCCTTCCTGCATCAGAATAGCGCCAAGACCATTCTTAGAAGCATCAGTGTAAATAACATAACCGACTCCGCTTGCAGGAGTGATCAATATTGGGGCTGTGGTCAATCGTCTCTTCAACTCTTGAAAAGAATTCTCACATTTCTCATCCCAACTAAATTTGGCATCCTTCCTTGTTAGCTTTGTCATAGGCTCAGCTAGTCTCGAAAAATTTAGAATAAATCTTTTATAGTAACCAGCTAGTCCCAAAAGGCTTCTAATTTCTGTCACTGATTTTGGCTTTTCCTAGTTCATTACTATTTCAACTTTTGTTGGATCTACGGATATCCCTTCGGATGGCACTACATGGCCCAAAAATTTGACTGACTTCATCCAAAATTCACATTTTTCAAATTTAGCATACAATTGATTTCGTCTCAATGTTTCCAAAACTACTGTAAGGTGTTCTTGATGTTCCTCATTGGTCTTCGAATAAACCAAAATATCATCAACAAATACCACTACAAATTTGTCTAGATGAGGCCTAAACGTCCTATTCATGAGGTCCATAAATGCTGCTGGTGCATGACTCTGAATTCAAAGTGTCCATACCTAGTCCTGAATGCTGTCTTCGGTATGTCTGACTCTTTGATTCTAAGTTGGTGATAACCGGACCTTAGGTCGATCTTGGAAAAACAAGTTGCTCCCTTCAGTTGATCGAACAAATCATCTATTATGGGTAAGGGGTACTTGCTATTGACTGTGACTTGATTTAATTTTCTGTAGTCAATACACAGTCTCATCGACCCATCTTTCTTTTTGACAAACAGTACTGGTGCTCCCCAGGGTGATTCGCTCGGCTGGATAAATTCCTTTGCACTAAGATCATCAAGCTGAGTCTTTAGTTCTTTTAGTTCGCCAGGGGCCATTCTGTAGGGTGACATGGCTATGGGGGTTGTTCCAGGGTACAGTTCTATCTTGAACTCTACTTCCAGCTTGGGAGGTAATCCTGGTAATTCTTCGGGAAACACTTCAGGGAAGTCTCTAACCACCAAGTGCTCTTCTAAATTCCTCAAGGTCTTTAGAGTCTCAGCTTCTGTTAGGGTTTTGAATTCCTCTTTTCGATTCACAGATTCGAGAAGTGCGGACATGATATTCCTCGGGATTTTGTTTCTATCCCCATAGATTTTCAACAACTCTCCCGAAGGTAACTGCAAAGTAATCTTCTTTCAAAGGCAATCGATCTGGGCTTGGTACTCAGATAACCAATCCATACCCAAGATTACATCATAATCATTAATGGGTAAGAGTATCAATTCAGCTGAAATCAGCTTATCATTAATTCTAAGGTCACAACTACATTTTTCAGTTGTTGGGACGTTTACTCCTACCGGTGTTGAAATTTTCATAACAACAGATAAAGGTACAGTGGAAAATTGTAGTTTCCTGGCTAAGTTTTCAGAAATAAAAAACCTTGATGCTCCAGAATCAAACAAGATTTTAACTGTAACATGAAATAAAATGAAAGTACCTTCCACCACTTCGTTTGCACCAACTTCTTGTTCAGGATTTCCTTTTGTCATTGCAAAGACTCTGCCTTGATTTTGGTTTTGGATTTGGTTCTGATTATAACTCGGACGATTGGCTTGATTTCGTCCTTGCCCATTGATGTTGTTCTGCCAGTTGCCCGAACGAAAATTTTGTCAAACTCCTTGCATAGTGCAGTTTCGTGCCAAATGACCCGGTCGGTTGCATTTGAAGCAAAGTCTTGTATCTACTACTTGATTTTGATTTTGTTGGGGTGCACGAATATTGTTTTGCTGCATCTGTTATCCACCATTATGCCTAGACCCTCCTGACCCGTTGTTGTGATTCTGCCCCCTGTTCCACTGGTTCCCATTGTTGAACTTGTTTCTGTTCCAATTATTACCATTGCCACCGAAGTTATTCATATTCTGCCTCTTGTTGTGATTATTCTGGTAATCAGAATTCTGTCCTTGTGGCCTTTTGTTTCTATTCCATATTGTTTGTTGTAGGTTCAGTTCTCCTTCCCAAGTTTGCTCTTCATTATCGTGAAACTGTCAGTTGACTCGGACTAAAGGAATTTCCTTATTCCTGAGCTTTTTTACTTTTCGAGCCATAATTTGGATTCGTTGTTCCTCATAAGTAGCATCCTCCCCAAATTGTTACTGTGACACTTCATGCAGGTGTGTGGGGTTTGGATAGTACTTTCTCAGCATAGACACGTGGAAAACGTCATGAATGCCTGCAAGCTGAGGTGGTAGAGCAAGCATGTATTCAAAGGGACCAATCCTCTTAAGGATCTCAAATGACCCAATGAATCGAGGAGCTAACTTCCCTCTAACACTGGATCTCATCTACCCCTTCTGTGGAGAGACCTTCAAGAGCACTTGGTATCCCATGGAAAACTCCAACGGCCTGTGACGCTTGTCAAAGTAGTTTTTTTGTCTATATTGAACTGCCTTCAACATCTTCCTAATATGTTATATCTTCACAATTTGTGCCACAACCGCATCTGGCCCCAAAATCTGTGACTCTCCAACTTCGAACCAACAAGTAAGAGATCTACAAGGCCTTCCATAAAAAGCCTCAAATGGTGTCACACCAATGCTAGCCTGATAGCTATTATTATAAGCGAATTCACACAGATGAAGATACTCATTCCAACTCCCACCGAACTCCAAAATACATGACTTAAGCATATCCTCTTGCATCTGAATAACCCTCTCAGACTGTCCATCCGTCTGAGGGGAAGTACTGAGATAGAGCTGAGTTCCCATCTAGTTTTACATCGCATGCTAGAGTCTCGAAGTAAACCATGGATCTTTGTCCAACACAATAGAAATAGGAACTTTGTGTAGTCTCACAATCTCTCCTAAATATAATTTGTTTAATCGGTCTACGGAGTCTCTAGTGTTCATCGGAAGCAAATGTGCAAATTTTGTAAGTCTATCAACAATTACCCAAATGGCATCATATCTACCTTGAAACCTAGGAAGTTCGATAATGAAATCCATCGTGATGTGCTTCCACTTCCATTCAGGAATGGATAATGATTGCATTTGTCTTCTAGGCTTTTGGTGTTTAGCTTTCACTTGCTGACACACTCCACACTTTCGAACATATTCAGTTATGTCCTTCTTCATCCCATGCAACCAAACTGTACACTTTATATCATGGTACATCTTGGTCGCTCTAGGGGTGAGTGGTGTACTATGATTTGTGTGTCTCTCTGGAGTAATTCATCTCTTAACTCTTGATCATACAGAATTCATAGTCTCCCTTGAAATCTCAAAATGTCATCCGCATCTCTCTGCCAATCTACTCGATCAGTACTGTCATCCCAAGCATCATACATCCCAACATCAAGACTGTGTTACCGCAGATACTTGATCCTCTGAATATAAGTGTCTGACAACTATGCCTGCATCTAAGCACATACATGTAAAGATGGCTCAACGACGTGTATACTCATCATTGAAATCCTCTCCAAAAATCGCCACTTATGGGTCATCTGATAAGCAACAACACCCATTTTAGCTCATTTTCTGCTCAATGCATTTGCAACAACATTGACTTTCCCATGATGACACTCTAATGCAAAACCATAATCCTTAAGGAATGCAAGCCATCTACATTTTCTCATATTAAACTTTTTCTAATCAAACAAGTATTTCAAACTCTTATGATCATAATACAATGTGAACCTCTCGCCATATAGATAATGTCTCCAAAACTTTAGAGTGAACACTACTGCTGCCAACTCCAAATCATGAACAGGGTAGTTCTTCTCATGCACTTTCAATTGTCTGCGTGCATACACAACAACCCTGTCGTCCTACATCATAACACAACCCAATCTCGCATGAGATGCATCGGTATAAATCACCAACTCTTTCCCATTTTCCGGAAGTATCAATATTGGAGCGGTAGTTAGCTTTTTCTTCAACTCTGCAAAAACTTCTTCACAGGCTTCAATCCACACAAAAGGAACATTTTTCTGGGTTAGTTTAGTTATTGGTGTAGCTAGCTTTGAAAAGCTTTGCACAAACTTCCTGTAGTACCCTGCCAAATCCAGAAAACTCCTAATCTCCGTCATTGTGGTCAGTCTCTGCCAATTGATAATTGCCTCAACCTTAGTAGAATTTACAGAGATATCATCTGCATTAACTACATGACCCAGAAATTTCACTTCAGAAAATCAAAACTCACACTTGCTGAGCTTGGCTTACAGCATATGCTCTTTTAGTGTCTGCAAGTTGATCTTGAGGTGTTGCTCAATCTCCTCTCTAGTTTTGGAATATACCAAAATGTCATCAATGAATACTATGATGAAGTGGTCAAGATATGGTTTGAACACACTTTGCATAAGATCTATAAAAATCACAGGTGCATTCGTCAACCCAAATGGCATGACCCGAAACTCATAGTGACCATATCTCATCCTGAAAGTAGTCTTCGGAACATCTTCCTCTCGAATCCTCGACTAATGGTACCCCGATCTCAAATCAATCTTAGAAAAAAACTTGGCACCATTCAATTGATCAGATAGATCATCAATGCGAGGTAAAAGATATGTATTCTTTACTGTTACCTTGTTTAGCTGACGGTAATCTATACACAATCTGAGACTATTGTCCTTCTTCTTTACAAATAACACTGGTGCTCCCCAAGGTGACATGCTAGGGGTAATAAACCCTTTGCTCAACAACTCTTCAATTTGCACCTTGAGTTCTTGCAACTCCTTTGGTGCCATTCTGTAAGGTGGAATGGAGATAGGCTTCGTACCAGGCATCAGTTCAATGATGAAATCAATCTCCCTCTTTGGTGGCAACCTAGGTAGATCATCAAGAAATTCTTATGGAAACTCATTCACTATAGGAATGTCAGAAATCTAAATGTATTTTCCCTTCTCCTCCAATGGCCTAATACTAGCCATGGGTGCAGCTTTTACATCAATAGCCAGTGTTCCTCGTGTAGGTGGCCTGATAGTAGTCATACCTCTGTGGACAAAAGATGGCTGCCCAGGGATCTGGAATACAATCCATTTGCTCCACTTGTTCTTCTTCTTCCCTTGAGATGGAGTAGATGACTCGGATGGAAATGCGGGTACTGGTGGAATGACTGGTGCCCTTTGTCTAGTCGCAGCCTCGGTAGACTCAAAATCCAAAGCCTATCTCACAGCCTGCTCATATGTTTCCACACCTGCCAATGCCAAATCCTGTTGAATTTGATCTCGGAAGCCATTTCGGATCCTCTTCATCCTCATATTATCAGTCGGGATCATCTCCGGAGCAAATAATGTCAATTTGTTGAACTCATGCTTGTACTCACTAACCGATCTATCACCTTGAGTCAGTTGAATGAACTCCTCACCCCCTTAAATCAATCTCAGACTGAGGGTAGAAGTCCTTGTAGAATAGTTTCTTAAATTTCTCCCATGTCCTAATCTTTCCATGGGTCTTTTGCATGGTCTTCCACCATCTGTCAGCCTCATTTTCTAGTTTGAATCTAGCCAGGCGAACCTTGTCCTTGTCTAGCGCCTGCATGTCCTCAAAAATGACCTTCATGCGTAGGAGCCAGTTCCCAGTTACTTCAGGTACCAAACTGCCTAGAAAGGTAGGAGGATCTTGCCTCTTGAAGGCCTTCATAACTTCCTCATATTTCTTCCTCTATTCAATGTCCTCTCTGGACTCAGCAGTCTGAACTCTAGCCTCTCCAGAAGACGTACCTGCAACTACACCCACACTACTGGTGCCAACCCCTTATACAACAGATGTCTCCTGTGGCGGTCTGTCTTGTTGCAGCTTTGTAATCAACTCAAGAAGTTGAGCATTCTTTTGTTGTTGGATTGCAACTAATTCCTCCAGCCTTTTAAGTCTATCTTGACTAAGGTCCATTTGCTAACCCCAATTTTCCCTTCTTCAGTAACTGAAATTTATAGGGCAAGAACACATCCAGTAGGGTATCATACAATGGATAACATTAAACATAATCTAACTACCCATACTATACTCATACAATCAAACATAACATTATAAGGCTTTTATAATTTTAAAGCTTTTATAACCTAAACCTTGCTCTAATACCAATACTTGTCGCAACCCCTGACTTGGTGATGTCACAACCGACACAAAACCCAAGATAATGTCACTCTAGGACAAAACCTGAGGCCTTGCTCAACCTCTACTTATTACACCATTGTACAATACAAATCCATCTTGTATATGACAATGTATAATACAACCATAAATTTTTCCGAAATTTCTAGCAAGAACATAATTTCCTAAACATCAACACATGGTTCAAACTCATATATGTACAGCTATATGAACAAGTATCTATTCCCCAAAATACATGTCATCATGAAAAAAATATCTACAACCCATCTATGTGATATGTAGATTGTATAGTAATAGTTATGTACATGTCCAAATATGAACAAAAGAACAAAATAATGAAACTAGATCTCATTCTCCCATGTACATCCAAGAAAAGAAGGTTGCACTTTGCCATCTAGCCCTTGTTTTTTCCTTTTGGATCAGATCTTGAGAAAATAAGGAAATGGGGGTGAGCTTCAACTAGCTCAGTGAAATATTCTCACAATTATAAGTATATATGCATTTATGAAAACATGTATGCCATAGAAAAATAATTTACATATACAAATGCATCATTTAATTAATCATACATGAATCAAACTATATCATGTAAATCATGCATAAGTTTTCCATAAAACATGCCAACGCCTCAACCGAGGTCCAATCCAGATAATTCTGCCTATACTTTCCCCTATTTCGCGTTATAGGGAATGCCCATAATAGAATATCCTTTACTAACCATTCTACCCTTACATTCAACACAAAATGAATGTCCAAGCCACGGAGCACTAATCCAAGTAGCACCGGCAAAACTTTTCCCCAAAGAACAAGTAATAAAATGATAAATATGCGCTCCTAGGCATTTAATCCAAAATGCCTTAAGCATTCAAATTTCCAAAATCTTTTTCATGAACACAAATACCATGCACATATATTATAAATGCATACAATTTAACAATTCAAGTTTACATGTACAAAATTCCATAAATGGAAGGTAAAAGTGAGGAATACTCACAACCAAACAAAAGCCAAGAATTTAACCAATACAACTCCCAAATAAATCAATCCAACTCAATGTCTTGAAATCCACATAATTAAACACCTCTAGATCAATTCTCAACTCACATTTCCAATTTATAAGCTCCAAGACACAATCAAACCATCAAGAATTCAGTTTCAAGAACTTAGTGCACATTCAACACCTTAGGGTTTCCATTAAGACCCACATGCATGTCCAATTTACCAAATTGCTACATGAATACATCAATTTCCAAAGAATTCATCATAAAACATATAAAATTACTCTCAATCATGGAAATCCAATCTCGAAACCCTAATTCAAACCCGAATTTAAGTGCATGGAAGGCACCCAAATTACAACCTCAAGCTAGAATTCACCAAGAGAAGTAAATATTTGAAGAAATTGGGCAAGAATCCATACCTTTAGAGTTAAATCCGCCATCCTAGCCCAAATTTCCCAATTTCTTTTTCTTCTCTTGTTCTCCCTCTTCCTCCACTCTAAATGGCGCAAATGAGGAGAAAATAGTGTGAGTTTCTTTTTATACCTTCACTAGGCCCAATAATTTTGTATTTAAAAATGCAGCCCAAACGCCAGCAACGCACTGTTCCCCAAGGGCATGTGTGTATTTGTACGTGATTTCAATTCTGTAGGTCCATTTCTTGTGCTCAAATGGGCGAGAGGATATTAAAAATGAGTCTGGAACACATTTTTACATAGAAATCTACCTATTATACACGAAATTCTGATGTGTATTGACTGTGTAGCGAAAATAAGAAAAATCAAAAAATCTGGAAATCTGAAACGCGTTTCACCACAACTAGAACGCATTCCACACTGACCGAAAGGCTTCCTGGCCAAAAGAAGTCGTGGAACGTGTTTCATGGCCCTGGAACGCCTTCCACCTAGGTAAAATGCAAAAAATGTGACTTTTTGTGTGGCCCCACTCGTGACTTGGCTTGGTATATACCCTCTTTACCTTTCATTTGCACATTAGAACATTGAGAAAATAGGAGAAATGAGGTAGAGAAAGGAGATTTGAAGGAGATTGAGCAAGGGTTTTGATTTTGAGCTTCCAAGGTATAAATCTTCACCCTTTAGCTCTTTAATCTTGCTTCCATGGTTGAGTAGCATCACATAGTTTGTTTTGCGAGTGTTTGCTACTGTATTTTCTGGGTTTGAGACCATGTTCTGGGTTTCATAGCTAGAGCTTGACTTAGGTCTTGCATGTCACCTATGTGGTGCACATTGAAGTCCTTGAACACACCCTAGTGTTGGTTTTGATCAAGGCATGGCTATGGTGGACTTATGCTCATTTCTTTGGTCCAGCTATGAGGGTTTTGGTTCTCATATTTTGGGGATGAGCTGGGATTTGTTTTCTTTGGTGAGCATTGATGTATTTGTGGCTACCTAGGGCTGGATTGTTTGTCTAATGATCTAATTTTTGGTTGAGAATGCATGGTATTGATGTGGGTTGATCATTGAATATGTGTTTGGCATTCTCTTGGGTTGCATGTGATTTAATTGAGTGTATTATGGCTTGAATGAGCTGTAATTGCTGGCACATAGGTACAGCCATGTTAGAGTTAAGTGTTGGCATGTAATTGGGGCTTAAATCATGATTTTGGCATGTGCATGGACTGTTATTGATAGATATATAAACCTAAATTGTATGCAGGGTTTGTGGATGATCCAAGTGTCTTAATTGTGCCAATTGAGGGCTAATTCATGGTTTAGATGTTGCTTTTCATTGAAAGATCAATGGTGGCATCCTAGTGCTTGTTTTGGTTGGAAATTGGATTGGCTAGTCTAGCTAATCAATTGTGAGTGTTTCTTTGCATTTGGTTTCTATATGTGGCATTGTAGTATAAGAAATGTTTTGAATGGATATTTATGTGTAATGCATGTTTTAATGATTCATGAAATGGATTTGGACATAAGCATGAAGGGTTAGCAAATAGGTGCATCTACAAGCTGGGATTTTAGGAAATCTCATGTGCTAGATTGTGATCCCTAGTTGTGGACCTTGCAGAAGATTTTATGGCTTGTGTAGATAGGATCGCCTAGGCATGAAAGGTGTCTTCAGTGAGCTGATCCTATTAGCTACACAACCCTAGGAATCCTAATAGAATGCGAGTACGTGATGTCGAATCGGGCGCTGAGTGTCGCGAACTTAGGCCTTGATCGCTTTTTTCTCAGGAGGTGGATTAGGATGGCATGTTGCATGTTTGAAAATGGAAATGCATTGATAGATTATTGTCATGGATGCATTATATTTCAGCATGCATATGATATTTGTATCTCATCATGTTATTTGAACTGTTTTGATGAACTCATGCCTTATTTTTATAAATGCATATATATTGCCACTTGTAGAAAACATTCACTAAGCTTGTTGTAGCTCACGCCTCCTCCTTATCATTTCAGATTCATATAGGAAGGAGAAAGGGAAGGCTTAACTGCGGAGCACTTCCTGTGTTCTTTTTGTCATGTAGGTGTTAGTTGTTTCTTGACATATTGTATTTTTAAGACTATGTACATGATAACACCTATTGTAAATATTTCGCACTTAGATGGGTAATAATTATTTTTAGAAGTTTTATTTTGATGATGTTTATGATATGGATTATTGTTGCTTGAGGATTGGATAAGTTTAGCAGGTTGTTTATTGTAACACCCCATATGTACGAGTCAAACTTGTACATTGACTAATACGTATTGTCAGACATATTTGTATGCGTATACGTATGTACTTGACCTTAGAATAGTGTGAATACAAGTATTATAGGGCTATTGGTACCCTAAGAGGCTAGTTATATCATAAAATGCCCAATACTTAGTAAAATTTTGGATTTGGGTGCAAGAAGCACGCTCCTGTGGCAAACCCGAGAGCACAATTTCTGGAAAGTTCAAAGAAGCGTGCTCCTGGCAAGGGAGAAGCGCGCTCCCCATGGGATTTCCCTAAAAATCCAGTTTCTGGGCAGCGAGAAGCGCGTTCCTCGGTGGACCTACATTTTTTTAAAAAATTTGGTGTGGCGATTTATGCATGTATAAGCCACTTGTCTCTCCCATTTTCAGTCATTTTGAGCTGGCTGAAGTCTAGAGAAACTAGAGCAACGAAAGGGATGAAGGAGATTAGTTGGGAGATCAAAATCAAAAGTAAGAATCACTGTTTATGAAGTTAAAAATTACAAATTTGAATTCCTCTCTTCAAGTTGTTCATCATATGTGGCATGCATGTGATTTCAATGGCTACATTTGAAGCTAGAAAAATAGGATTTTGAGCTGGAATTAATTAGATTGTTGGCTAAAACCATAAGAGATCAATTCCTTGATTATTTGTGAGTAATTTGATGGTTTAAATACTGATTTTCCATTGTTGGAAGTAGAGTTCCAGAATTTATGGGTAGGAGTTTTGGGAACCCATTTTCTGTGTTGAATTACTATGTTTCGATGTGTATTATGATAGGAAAATGATATTGGATGTTTGGTAATGTGATTTATAGAGATTTGGAATACATAATTGGTAAATTCTGGGTTTGGCGATGATCACAAGTGTGATACTTGTGCTGGAAAAGTTAGAGACTTGGGAATTCATTGGTAAGTTGTGTATTAATGAATTGTGATTGATTTGGTGATCAATTGACTGAGTTTTTATGGTTAGAATTCATTTATAGTAAATTGCAATGTTGAATTGCAAAGAATTGATGATGAATTGAGAAATGGGGATGAACACAAGTGAGGTGTTTGTGTAGTAACTGTCAAGATTAGAAAATTTGGCTAAGTGTTTGAGTGTGGACTTGGGCAAAAATCTTGTATGTGTGAATATTTTTAATTTGGTTTTTATGTATGACATTGTTATATATAAACTCTGTTTTGATGAATTATGAGCATGTATGACTGCCATGTTGCATTGTTTAATTAATGCATTAAACTCTTTGATTTGAAAATCGGATATACTTAGACTTACTTGAAGTAAGGAAAGTATATGATCAATTCAAGGAGGGAAGTTTGTGGACTAGACCTCGGAATGATCGAGATGATGGTTTGATAAGTTGAATCCTCCCTATAAATGCATAATAGGGATATAGAATCACTTACATACCTGAGGGTGAGGATTTTATCTTTATGCATTGTATGATATGAATAGAGTGGCGAGAAATGTATTTAAATCATGTATTGATAGTTACATTTGAATTGCATATGAGTTTATAATGATGTTTTCAATTCCATGTTTTCTATTGATGCACATATAATTCCATTATTAGATTACTCACTGAGCTTGTTGTGGTTCACCCCACTCCCTTTTTTATTACAAGTATAGACTTCAAAGGCAAGGGCAAGGCTGAAGAGAAGTGATTTGAGCCTGCTATTGCTAATGTGAGTATGTTGTGTGTACAGGGAGTTGGATACATATATATATACCTAGTGTTTTGTAAGTATGTATATATGTATATAACACTACTATGGTATGTATAAAATAGTAGTGAGATGTAAAATGAAAAGGATACTTGTGAATGATGTATATGTTTTGGAGACTTGGTTGTATATAAGGCTTGTAAGAAAAGAAAATGGATTGTGGTTGTGTATATATGTGATGTCATTGATTATGATATTGATAATTTGTTTATGTATGATTTGAAAAGATTATCAGGCGTGTAGAACCTTAGATTTATGGGGAGGTTCTGCAGAAATTTTTAGTTTTGTTGTTTTGTCTTAAAGGACGAGGCTGACAGGGTATCATATACGTCTAGGTATGGCGTATATGGTATTCTGTGCCGGTCATGACGTCACCCTACAGAAGGGGTCGTGACATTTATGTTGAGGTTGAACAGGATGTCGGGGGTATTATACCCGGGGTTCTGTGTCAGTCATAACGTCATAGGTTGTGGGTCGTGACAAGCACGTTGCTCTAAAACCCAGTTAAAATCCACTTTTTGTCTCCACTGAGAGGAGCACATTGCTCTCGCATGCAGGAGTGCGCTGCTCTAAGCCTTGTTAAAATTTTGCCTTTTCGCCAACGTAAAGAGCGCAATGCTCATGCCATTTTCCAGAATTTTCACTTTTAACACTCCACATTTGAAACCAATACATGAAATTTCAACCCATATATCTCCACAACATATTAAACAAGGAAATACACTCAAATAAATTCTATATACGAACGAAATACATATAAAATATGCATAAATCACATATACACAAGCATCTAGAGTCGGGCAATTCACGTCATCTTGACATCGGGTGAGAACTAGGGTCGTTACACCTAGTTTCATTGGTTGCACAACAAAACCTTAGTTTTCTTGCCATTTTCGTTTTTGTTCACTTTTACCCTGATTCACCTGGCCTCTTCGTGCCCAAAAGATGCCCAGGCAACCCCTCCCACATGGAAATCTAAAAGACAGGTCAAAATTTGTCATGATCGACCCTCCACCTCTAACCCGAACCCCACCCATGAGGATAGTAGCCCCAAATACAAACGCAAAACCCTGAAAAATGGGGCGTATGTTGACATCGAGTTCTTTGATAGACCTTAATCCTTATTTTTGAACTCTTTGCTCATCTTGGATGGGTTCAATTCGTGTCCTATAAGAACAAGTGGTAGCCCACCCTTGTTCGCATATTTTACTCCAGTTTGAAACGCAAACCCAACTCGAGTTATGTGTATCAAACCACTATACTTAGCTATGAGATTGAGGTGTCTCCGGCTTATTTCGAGGCCTTGTTCGATATCCCTAGTGATCATCCTCACGTTCAAGTAGTTGAACATAATTATATCTTTCCGGGCTACGATAAGGTTGTAGCTCTTAATCTCGTCTCCATGAAAAGAAATGGACCTAAGTTCCAAAGAAGTTGTACAATACCTCCTTCGAGTTCATCCCTCGGATTGTTGACAACATTGCTTCTTGATGCGTACATACCGCAAGTGTACGGTTGCCAAGTTATAATATAAACAGATGAGAATCGAATATCGTCCTCATGGACTGATTTACTACACTAATTATATCGTTCCTAGCCCTAATTTTATCTAGAAAACCAAATTGTGATGACCAGTGGACAAAAATAATAATTAAACTAAAACATTAATTAAAATAGCAATTTATTAGAATTTGCAGGAAAAAAACCAATATTAAAAACATCTAAAGATTAGATTTCACCTAATTATCAATTATGCAATATTAGTCATGCTCATTATCAAAGTATTATTCATATTTATAAGTCAAAATCCTATAATTCCTAACACCCTCTGTCAAGTGTCGTGTTAGAGTCTATTACCAAAACACTAGTTTCGATCTATCAATAAAAACCAATACAGTAGCAATGCATTAAGCCTTGTGATTTTCCTACAACTTCATAAGATATTGCATATCTATCGATATTACGACCATCTCATGTCATATTTCTCATGTTCAAACCTAGAGAACTCTCTATCGAGTGTCGCCCTCCAAGTCTATGATCATTCAATCCGTGGCCAAGAGATCAAAAGCATTAAGCACGGAGAAATATAAATAAACCAAGAATAAATCATTGATAATAAAAAACTAATGTTATTACATTATCTTTAATATAGGATCCATCTCCTCTCTAGACTAACAAGTTAGTTTATAAATTGGAATAACAAAACCCAAAACATGTAGAGAAACAAGAAATTAAACATCAAAACTTAAACTAGTTGCTATTGAACTTGTAAAATCTTCCTTGTCTCCAAGTCGTCTTCTTCGAGTTCCTTTGCTCCTAGCCGTCGTTCTCTCTTCTCCAGTGTTTTCTCCTCTCTTTGATGTCTTGAAAACCCTAAACAATGGTCTTCATATAGGTACAAGTCCATAGGAAGTCGTCCAAGAAGTGTTCAAGTCGAATTAGGAAAGTTCGCAACAAAATTAGAAAGTTTCTATTTTAAATCGCACATCCACTTTCTTCCTCTCCTTTTTCCTTCTTGTTCTCCACTCCAAATTAACCTCCAAACCATTGAATCTTATATTATTTCAATTAATAAATCCATAGAAACAAACCACGTCCAATTCAGAGTTAAATTGAGAAAGTTATGGCCGAAATATAAAAGTCGCGCAATTAGGCTTTTATTCAGCGCTGCGGCGCTACGTTGCTTTTGGCCTTTTTTTGTGTGGACTTAGCCATTTCTCACCTCTTTTCGACTAGGGTTCTTTATGTTTCTCTTTTGCACTTTCTTGTACATGTTTTCATAATCCAAATCTATGACTAACACATCCAAACACCTACAAAACAAAGCAAATCAAATCAATAACACACTAAAATATGAAATGGATCAAATCATAAACTAATAAACCAAATTAATGCATAAAAACCCAAATTATCCTAAAATAGCAATTGCATCAAAACTAACATAAACACATGAACTAATGGATAAAATGTCCTAAAACATTCTCTAAAACCTATCTAAACATGCAACTCAACACTTCTCAACTCCTCCAACCTTAGGATGGAAGTCGAGGACTTGTGAAAGATTTGGACCTCTTCTTCACCTGGTGTATTCTCACCAAGACCAAGGTCAATTTGTATCACATTCTTATGGATTACATGGCCATCCACTCCCACCACTTATAGGAATATTCCTTTTTCCATGCACATAAGCAAATTCCTTGAGAGCGCCAACATTGACCTATCCAAAGAGTCTGAAGTTCATGAACTCACTCATAATGGACGTATCGAGCCTACCACACTTAAACACATGTTATATGTGTATTACAAGCCCCGACACAAGTGTTCTCAAGAATAAGTTTTCGAAGGGTGAAGAAGTTGGCTCTTTTAAGAGCTCTCACACCAGAGATAACCCTCCCATCGACACTGAGGCCAATGAGTCTGATGCTCGTGCTCATGAGTCATCTTCTTCTTCTGACTCTAAGCATGATCCCCATGATGGGATGGGAGCCACACTTGTGATGACCCTAATTTTCACTCAAGAAAACATCAAGCCTCCCAGGACAATATCCTCTTCAATAGGGTACTAGTAACCCTCAACCTCTACATATATCATCATTTCTACAAATATTCAACCATGAACAAGTCACACAAGGCTTAGATAAATATAAGACAAAGACAATCAACTAAAGTGCAGAATTATCATGAAAAGTTAAATAAAGTAAATTTATTACAGTCATCCATATCCACGTATAGTTTCAAAGTTTAATGAAAATTAAACATCTCCTAAGCAAACTCGAGATGCCTCCCATTCCTTCTGGTACTCACCAACTAGAAGTGATGGAACCAACACCGGGAGATATCAATATGCAATATTCTTCCCTTTATCTAGGGCACTGTAAGATCCTGAGAAATAAGGAAGTAAAGTGAGCTTATAGCCCAGTGAGATGATCTCGCATATCCACCATCACATACTCGCCAATAGGTTGAAAACCATGCACACATCAATCATCTCAGAGGTTATGAGTACTACTATTACATGTGCAAGTTATGAAAAAAGATATTGGTACAAAGTACACATTTTCATCAAAATCTATAGTTTAAATCAAGTTACTCACCGGTTATATAACATTGGTACATCTTACATACTTCCAACCTATGAAGCATCAAACCTATGGTTCTATGATGGCAACCAGACTCCTATTCTAATGGTTGGTCGCAATTGGAAATCTTCTAGACGACCAGTCGTTGACATCCCTACCATGAGGTTATGTCTACTAATTAGAATACCCTAGACATCCCGCCAATGACATCTCAGCCGATAGACCTCACAAAATTCATCACCATTTCAGCCACTTCCACAACCAATCACATAGGATTATACCCAAAAATTCATGCATGATCATAATATGCAAGACTACATTCATTGCATAATGATTCGACACATAATCAACAACTACATTAGTTTGGAAAGCATCATATTCATGAGCATGTATAACATCACCATATATCCTAAACATGTTCTTTGCATCAACAAACATAAGCATAAATATTCATTTAGTTTGCATAGAATGATGATAAATAGTTCAAAACCTGCATTAACTATCATAAGAGCATGAATAATAACCCCAACATGTCATATCATGCACATTTAATCTTATTTTCCATCATAGCATACATTTACTCATAAACATGTAAAGTAAAGCATTCTCTATCATGGCATGTAAAAAATCATATTCATACATGTACATAATCTCATTTAGCTACACCTCATGCTAATAACATTTAATAACATGTAAATTGTTGGTCCCACGCAAGAGGAGGGTGAATTGGGTGCGATGGTCAATTTTAAAATTATCTTCCAATAACTTAGTGATTTACATGAGTGTATTGGAATTGGATGCAAAATAGAACATAGACTAAATTGAGAAAGTGAGACACACGATATATAATGGTTCGGTCGCGCCTACGTCCACTACCTAACCTCCTCAATTAGGATTTTAACCTTATCATTAAAGGATTCTCTTACGGGTGAGAACCAAACCGTTATAGCTACCCTTTTACAGGTTAAAGGCAAGCATATCCTTTTACGAGCTAAGGATGAACCGTTTCTCTTTTACAGGCAAGAGATAGCCTATCCTTTTATGCGATGAGGATGAACTGGTTTCCTTTTTCCAGGCTGAGGATGAACCCATGTTCCTTTTAAGGGATCAGGAAGAACCGTTGTGATTTCAAACCTGAAATCACTTAAGTGAACCACGCCCACTTGTCCTGGTTGTTTCACACCGAAACACACCAGCAAATTACAATTCAATAACGTTGGTTCTAACAAAGTAGAACACTTTACAATTAAGCACGTTACATAGCATTACAAAGATATGAAATATGAAATAGGTAATGCTAAGAGAAGATACACTTACAGTAGTTTACCTTCCAATGTTCGATATTGCTCAAGTGCAGATTCATAAAGCATGAATGATGTGTTATGAAGATCAGTGCTTCTTCGAAGATAATAAAATACCATAAAACATTGAAGTTGAAAAACGAAGGACTAGTGTATACATAGACACAAATAGTTTTCAAAGTAGATATAAAATATAGGTATGAAAACTTATGGTTCTCTGATTAGTAGTTAACCAACTACTGATATAGTTCAATACAGTACTTAAGATACGAAATCAAGTACAACTGTATATCTTGAACTATTTCTCAAATTCTATCTCCAGCAAGAATGATACCAAATATGAATCAGTGCTGAAAATTTGAGTAAATACCAGTAAAGATAGATTTTCAAAGATAAAGTATACTTGAAGCCCAATATGAAAATCTATTGTAATCGCAAAGGTATCAGTGAAAAATACTTTGAAAGATTAGAAAAATGAAATTTATTTTGACATAGACTAACTTTTAAAAAGTATTAGCACAATACAAACTGATTGGCAAATTGTTTGATCGCAAGTGTTGGTATTTATAGACTTAGTGGGACATAGCCGTTAGACATTTGAAGTTTAAATAATATGAATGTTTACACACAACGGCTAGAATGTTATATAAAAATGGCAATTGCAATTTTCACTGACATTCTGGCTCTTTCCAGATTTCATGAAAAAGGAAAGTTTTAGAAAAACTTATTTCATGTATCAGAGACGATCTCTGATAGGTCTGAAAAGGACTCTGTGCAAATGTCTGTTCTGAAAAAGTAAATTGACATAGTGTACTTATTCGAACAGTGACGGTAGTTGAATTAGCGTCTTGATTCCGTAATCAGTGTCCTAACGCATAATATCAACTTTGTCATTTTGCTCCTTGAGAGTGCTTATTATGTATAAGTGTCCTACTGAACACTTAAGTGAGGGCGCTACTAACTCGTAAGCGTCCTGACTTACTTATGACGTTTAGACGACTTAAACCTTGAGGGCGCTAATGCACAGTTAGCGTCCTGCTATGTTTTAAAACTATTAAGTGCATGAGGGCACTACTATCCGAGTAAGCGTCCTGCCTTTAAAACTTAAAACAAAACATGAGGGCGCTACATTACGTGAGCGCCCTACTGGATAAAAAACATAACATGAGGGCGCTATTACTATGTAAGCGTCCTGCAAGTTAAGACATTTAAAAACACGCTGAAGGACAATCAGCGTCCTGAAAGTTATTAAGTTAATTTTCAAAAGTGAGGGCGTTCCTATCTAGTAAGCGTCATGATAGTTTAATCAACTTATAATCATCAGCGTCCTCAAAGAAACATTCTTTGAAGAACTTAAAGAGATCTTTCAGTGAGCTGATGATGAGTCAGCTTCCTGACAACTTCATAGGTTGATTAATAGATAAGACCGCTACTATACAAGTAAGCGTCCTGATTAATCAGTTCATTTCAACCTTGAGCGTTATCAGCGTCCTAATGACCTATCAGCATTCTGACTCAACAAGTTCAGGAGAGTGCTGCTATTTTATTAGCGTCCTGAAAGGTTCTTTGAAAACAGTTTTTACTCGCGATAAAATATTCGATAAATGCGAATAAAAACTCGGTATATTTCAAATTAAATATATAGTATTAAATCATTTGAAATATAGTTAAAAACATGAAATTAAAACATGCAGATTTAGAAAACATATGATAATGTTATATGCATGGTTTTGAAAAACATTTTGAGCAATAACGACTAGAGAAAGATATACCTTAAATACTTTGTGTATTTCTCTTTTCTCATAACCGTTAAATCCAACTCTTCATTATGAGATCTTCAATAAGAGTAACTCGGAGTTGAATGACTTGAACGTTGATCGAGAGATGTAGTTTTGAAGCTTGATCGAAACGTCCGAGAGAAGTGATCTTGAAATCATGATATGATCGTTGAAGTACGTTAGTTGAATTGAGCTTGATCGTTGGATGTAAGCTTTGAGTTCCTTGATCGAGTCGTTTCTTGGCTTTTTGCTTTTCCTTTGGTGCAGAGATAAGTTCTTGAAAAACGTTCGTTAGTACCAAAAAATACTTTGTTTGTGATCATCAAAATATACTTCATCAAGTATACTTTAGGAATGTGCTAAGGATGAACCATATAGGTTAACATAAATAAGCATGAATCATGAGATAAAACACTTTTTATACTTATGATGACATGCGTATGATGGGAGAATGGAATCTACTCAAAGTGATACCGTTCCTAACTTAGTTTCCCCCCGCCTTGGGAACCTTAATCTCACTTGGCCGTCTCCCTCACTTCCTAGCATACATAGAACTAATCTTAGTTCATCTAACCTATAGCATACGTCCGAACACAATTTCACTTAGCCATTCCATTTTAGCGGTCCTTAATCATTTATGAACCCTCATTTTGGTTTCCAATACTCTTTTGTAGGTAACCAAGTGTTGGCTATTCCGGGTACTACAAGTCTAATACTTCATTAGACTTTGGGTCGATATCCATAAATCAACCCTTAATCCACAACATTAGTTTCCCTTAATCCCCAATATTAGGGTTTCCATTCACTAATACCATACATAGATCATTTAAATAAGAATTCATTCTCTAGAACACTTTGATAATGATTCCCATACCCATTTGTAGATACAAACGGTATTTGGGTTTCATTCATAGATTCTCCTTATTTCACTTGGGATTTGTGTTTTCACACACCAAAGATCATCAAAGGACTCTTGGCCTCCATTTATTCAACATATCTCAAGGGTTTGGTCTCCTAAAACCCTTGTAGATGGCCAAAAATCAATTTTTGAAAAACTTAATTTCAACTTTCATTAACCATATAATCTAGTTCTTTTAGCATGATTTCACCTAGCAAGATGAAATCTCCAAAGAGGAACTCTTAAGAGAACTACAATCTAAAAATCACATAAAACCCACATGGTTGCTCGAGGAACAAACAACTTCTCAAAATCCCCAAAATAACCTAATGTCTTTCTTTTTTTTTCTTTTTTTTGCCCAAAACCATGTTTAAATCATCAAAGAATCATTAAAAATTCCATTAAAAGGTTCAAGAAACCCATTTAAACCCAAAATCTCCTCACTAGCAAGATTACTTGTTCACCAAGAAAACCCCAAAATCAAAAAAGTAAACCAAAGAAAATGAGAGATTATACCTTTACTCTCTTAGTTTTGGTGTTTGGATGTTCCAAAACACCCTTTTGAATCACTTGAACCTCTTTTGGAGCACCCAAGAACGCCCCCAATTCGCACATCAAATTCTCTCTCTTTTGCCAAATTTGGTAAAGTTCAAAATAGGAGAAAAATTGGGGTTTTTATAGACTTTTTTCACCTTGAAACGCAGTCCTCTATTGTTGGAACACGTTCCATCCCTCTCGAGACCAAAAAAGGTGCAAAAACCTATCTCTGTCCAGCTGGAACGCATTCCTCTCTACTAAAATGGGTTCCAGCTAGAGTAACACCTTCCAACAGTGGGAACGCGTTTCCCCCCACTAACGAACACATTCCTCTAGTGGGGGGTTCCTCCCTTGCCCGGATTTCCCTGGCTTCGTCCATTTTTGTCGTTTTCGGGTCCCGGATACTTCATGGATGATATTTGGCACTAAGATTTGGTTTTCTAAGGTTCTAAACGCCTTAATTTAAGATTCATTTGAGTCCCCAAGTCTATCAATCTAGGGTTTTAATGAGCTCAAAGTCTCCAATTTCTTCAAAATGTTAGAGGTATGTTCGGTAATTTGCCTTAATATTTTAATGGAGCATCACACATCTTCTCCTCCCCCTCCTATGGAGTCTTTTATTCCAGAGCCTAAGTCTTCACATGATCCAAATGCTTTCAGACCTAGCTCTTTTGCTCCACCACAGCCTGCACCTCCAACTCTTTCCTTTTACTCTGACTTTCTCATTAGCCAGATTTAGGTCATGCATGACAATCATAGTGTTGCTCTCTCCACTATCTCCACCTCTTTGGATTCAATTCAAACGCGGCTCCATGCTCAGGAGCGTGCCATTGCTGACCTTACAACATTTTCTCCTTCTTCTAGCACTTCCTCCACCAGCTTAGCCTTTTCAACCTTCTTCTTCTACGACTCCATCCTTTTCCATCGCGAGTGATCTCGTTCATATCGAGCGCTCTCTTCGAGATGCTATTTTGGTCGCCATGACCAAGATCATTTCTCTGGATGCTAGAATGACTATGGTGGCTTCACAGGTTTTTGTTCTTTTGGACACCGTCTCTCTCACTCTTGCTTGGGTTGACACGGGAGGTGCCTTTTTAGAGCGCCTCTTTGAGATTATCACCTCTTACGTCTGGTTCTTCCTAGAGCATATGCGTTGGTTCCAGATAGTATTCGAGCTCTTTTGTCATCACGAGGTTGATGTCCCTCCACGTCCTCTGGCTCCAGCCTTTGCACAGTCTCAGACTACTTATGAGAGACCTCCGACCATCAATGTTAAGGATGATGATGAGGATGGAGATGTTCTTGTGGATGGTGATGCTGCTAATACGGATGTTGGGTTTTCTCGTCCTCTTCGAGAGGATGTTCTTGTTCCTACTGCTAGTGACTCGAGTCCTCCGCTTTTTTCAATTCCTCCATCTGCCAACATTGCCCACGTGCTTCGTGATTTATCTTCTCGGCATCCTTCTTCAGTCTGATTTCCCCCTCTTTTTGTTGTTTCAAAATGGGCAGAGCTTGAATGGTAGATTCTAGGATATTTTTTGGATCATGTATTGAGGGGGAGTTAGGAGATTTGGCTACTTCTTATGTATTAAAGGGGAGTAAGGAGAGCTAGCTGTTGTATGAGATACATATTCTATACTTGTTATATTTGGATTTGTTGCACTCGATCTTTTTCTCCTGAGTTCATGTTATACATGATATTTTACTTGTTGATGTCTAGATATGTTTATAAATTTTGCGTCTGATTTGATGTATTGTGAGAATGCAATTTTATAGGGGAGATGCTGTCAAATTTTAAAAAAATAAAAAAACTCATAGATGTCATACTTGCATTAGGTTTTTTTGAAAACCATACATGTCATACTTGCATTAGGTTGTTTCATAGCCTATATAGAATGTTTGAAATCATAAAAAAGATGAAGATTATTGACCTAATGACCCCCATAATGGGTATTTTGATGACTATGAACAACATTCCTTCATGTACTAACCTTTACATGTGAGATTTTCAACTTATTCACACTTATTAAAGCAAGCTTGAAATTTTTCCTCAAGATCAAGCATGAAGACAAAAATTTGTAATTATTATTTGTGTAACTGCTTAGATCTTGTGTAAGATGGTAGAACCAATTCTAGGCTTAGTTCCTCTTTCCTTCAAACTTTTTCAACAGTTCTATAGTTTTCCAAGGTGATATACTTGTTCAAAATCTCTTCAAATTTGGTTTAAACTTTGTTTTGATCTTATGATGTTGTTTTCAAAAGTTATTCGAATCATTAGAAACCTTATTTGAGTATTTGATTTGAATCAAATGAGTTTAAATGATGTTTTTTTTCAAAAGTAAAATCAAGTTTAAATGTACAAGGCACAATTAGAGCACTCCTCGAGGTAACCAGCGCACTCCTTGCCTGGGTTACTTCTGGTTTTCGCCAATGAGACCAGAGCGCTACCCATGAGAAGTAGTGCGCTCCTTAAGCATAGAATAATCTGGGTGCTTCTGGTTTTTTGCCTAACGAGCTGGTGACAATGTCCAACGCGTTGTCGAAAGCCCAAAAGACTTGAGAGGTCTCGGCCATTATGACCAGTGCACTCCTCCTTGAACCAGTGTGTTGCCTCAATGCCCAGTTGTGACTAGCACACTCCTTATTTGAGCAATATGCTACTTATTGTGTCAGAGGGAAACTAATATTTCTTAGTTTGTGAAAGCGACACACCTGACTCGATTTCCTCTTTCATGCTACACTATTTTGATGAGGGGCTTTACAACGTATTTGTCCACCTATATTTTAATAAAAGAATCAAACCATTTGGATTGAATTTCATATTCAAAATCTAGGGTTTTTGCGAGATGGAAACTCTAACTCTTTGTTCTTTGAACTCTCATATAAAAGCTTACTTGTTTTGGCATTATTCCCACATTTTTTTCTCTGTGGATCAAGGAGAAAAGGAGGCTCTATTTCAAAATAACCAACACTATTTGCAAGTTCGTCTAAGTGTGTTTTCAAGTTATCTCTATGTTCAAGACTTTCAAAAATACTTTGTTCAATCATCTGTTGGATAAAAAAGACTGGATTTCTAAATCTTCTCCTAATCCAAGAAAAGAAAGTCCTCAATCTTTGAGCGATGCTTCAAACTTTATCTTCTTGGTTGAGCATTCTAGAGTCTTTATCTCAAATTGACTCCCCTCTTCTCTCAATTGATTTCTTTAATTATTTTCCTTTACAAATCACCTCCTTCCCAACATCTCTACTTATGTATATAACTTTGATTAAAATATTTATTTTTGATAAATACTTTATGAAAGTTTTATTATTTATTAGACTTATTATATATTATTTATAACTATATAAATATCATTAAATAATTATAAGTAATTACATAAAAATCAATATTTGTTATTTTTATTATTTTTATGATAGTTTATTGTACATGATATTAGTTATTATTATTATTATTATTAGTAGTAGTAGTAGTAGTAATTATATAATTATAAATTTTTATTTTATTTTAATTATAGACAATAAAAAATTAAAATAGCCCATGCATGGCAAGGGCTTGCTAACTTGTAGATTAATAGTAATGCCCTACTTTCTGTAATTGAGTGACACATGTAATTTTTTTACGGTTACCTAATTGCACCATTTATTGACACGTGTCCCTTTATCACTCAACTTTCTTCTTAATGCAACTAATCTCTCTCTGAAATTCTAATTTTTCACCACCTCTATATATTCATTTGTTTTGAAAATACATTATTATTAAAAAATAAAGGTTATGTAACATATATTATAATAAATTATTAATTATTAATTACAAATAAGTTGCTTTGCCTTAAAATTTGAAAATTTTTATTATTATTTTTTTTCTTTTATAAAATATTTGAGAGAAGCTAAATGGACCCTATTTATAGACTATCTACACTCCACTCATTAGCAGAACCCCACCCTAACCTACATACCCTCTTCCCACCCAGCCAAAAAAACCATAATCCCTAATCTACCCTTCCCTCAATGTACCCCACCCCAAGGAATGTCAAAATTCCTCCAAAACCCTTCTCTTTTTATCTTCTTTTCCAAAACTCCTCCAACACCTTAGCCTCTAAGTTCAAAGCCCACCATTTTCATCTTCTGATCTTAGTTGGAAGAATATTGGAGCTAGGGGAGCGTCATTTGGATTCCATTTGGAGCGAGTCACCACTCGTTGTCTTCGAAGATTTTACAACCTTTCATCCTTTAAATCGGTAAGAAATGCATGTTTTTAAGTTTGTTTGTTTTTTTTTTTTTTTCTATGCACCTTTATTCATGCAATGGAGTGTTTTGGAGTGTTTTTGGATGTGTTTTGTGTGGAAAATAGACAAGAATGAATGAGCTTTGTTTTAGGGTCGACCATGCAGGGCCGACGTGTATAGAACAGGATCGGCTCTTCGTGACCGACCCTAATGTGTACAAGTCGGCTCTTAGTGGCCTACCTTACTCTATGCAGGTCGACCACTAAGAGCCGACCCCGAAATGTTAATTTTTTTTAATTTTTTAAACACTAATTAACCATTGGTATGTGTACAGATATGCCGAGGACATGCAATACCACTTCTACTGAGCAAAGTGGGTCACACACTCGACCTACAACATCATAGAGAAGAAGATGTCGACGTACATAAACCAATTTACTAGCCATCGCTGATGTTGCAGAAGAAGAACACGAAGTACAACAAGAAGAGGAAGAAGTAGATGAGACAAACATGCAACACACTGGCCAGGACAACCAGTGCACTGAAGAAGATGATAGTGCCCCTATCTCATTTCGGGGAGGTTCTACCGATCCCTCTGTCCTTACTAGTTTCAATAATCATATTGCTGTAAAAATATGGGTTGGCGACGTAAGTATTCATCCCTAGTGTATAGTAAATTTGTTGTTGACGGTTATTTCTTGTTAATATTGACCATTCATATTTGTTTTGGTTTTCTTTATTGTAAACAACATCGACCCCTACTTAGGTGTATAAATCATGGAGCACAGGTGGGTGAGTGGGATCTAAAATGTCACCCTGAGCAAGAAATACTTCAAGAAATCATAGAGGGATCTGGGTTGAGTCTCCTGATTGGTTGCTCATACAAGATACTGATTTCTGCGTTCGTGGAGAGATGGCAACCAGAGATGAACACATTTCACCTTCCTTTTGGTGAAATGACAATTACCCTTGATGATGTTGTGATACTTCTCAACATTCTTGTCACAGGCAGAGCCATCTCAATCATAGCAATGGACAACAACGATGCGGCCAAATTACTAGTGCAAGGGCTGGGAGTTTCATTCGGTGATGCGAAGGAGAAACTCAAGAAGGGGAAAGGGAAATTTGTGACTAAACACTAGTTGAAAGCCCTATTTAGTACCCCCAAGCAAGGAAGCATCCCCTACCCCCTAGTGGAATGCACGGCGAAGGCATTTTTATTATTCCTGCTAAGCTGCACACTGTTTTGCGACAAGACATCAACACAGGGTCCCTGTCGCTTATCTTCAATTGCTCATGCATGTGCACATGATTCATACGTGCTCATGAGGTGTCGCATGTCTTGCCTATTTGTATCGTCAGCTTGGATGTGCGACGAGGGCCTCGATTTGTAAAATTGCAGAGTATCTCTCCTTGCTTGAGATATATATGCATCATTTTACACTTAATGTTTGTTCTATATCAATTGATATCAAGATGTTTTGATAATGATTTTAATACACAATGTGTATGATAGGGTTGGTCGTATGATCATTTTCCTTTAATTCGTCCTCGTATCAACCCTTCATATCAAAATAATCAGCCACGGAAGCAACTGTGGGCCCCCAAAAAAGAGATGGAATTAGCTGAGGATCACGTGATAACACTGCGTAATGTTACGCCCTCACGAGATTAGTGAAAAAGTTTAAGAATTCAATGTAGTTTTATTTATAACTCTGACTTTAAGTAACATTGTGTTGTTGGTGTTATTATTTATATTGAATTTGTTCAGGTTTATTGGGACTCGTAATTTGAGTTGAGAGAAATTCGGCCAATCTCGAAGTTTGCTTTTTTATGGTTGTATAAAATGCATGGACATTGTGGAGCCCTACCATCCTGATAGGGTTCTTCGTCAGTTAGACCATGTACAGACAATTCCTCCGTGGCTTCTTCGTCCATTACGAGCAAGTCGGGGTTCATTAGTGGGACAATACCAAGTGAAGTATTACTATAATCATATATGGGAGAGATGGGATAATGGTGTACTTTCTGCTCAAGCACGTGGTGAGCGTCTAAGCAATACATGGTATGCGGCTCTAGGCTAACTTGAGTGGTTTACATATATATCTCACCCAATCATTAAGAACCCAGTACCCTAGGATCCTGCCAACCCTCAACAAAGATATATGTTTGATGATGACGTCACCCAGGTAATAAAGTTTGCATTTTTTTTTATATCGAATTAGATTTATCTATTATTCACATGTAATTCTTGATTTGCATTGGAATATATACAACAGTGAAACAGACGATCCCTGGACATCGCATTACAATGGATGTCCACGCCTAAACTAGAAGTAACAGTTCGTAGTGCGAAAAGCGTCATGGAGTCAATTGTTGGTGTTTTGTCTCGGCTGAACATCTGTGATGAAGCTAGGTCTTCCTCTACGATGGAAGAAGAGCAAGGGCCATCAAGCCCAAGAAGCGATGAAGCGGGTCTGTCAGGGGTTCCAAGCGAAGAGGACGATAGTTTCATTAGTGTCTGTTTATTGGTTTTTTTTTGGAGGGTGCTAGTTTATGTAATGAATTTCTTTGTTGATACTATTTTGAAGAAACTTGACGATCATGTATCTTGATACGATTTTGAAAATTTGGTGAATGAAATTTCCTATATGTTGATACTATTGTGTGCGTATTGGCTGTCATATTTCACCTTGGATCGTTGTCTTTATAGGTCTATGAACATGTCTATCAACATTCGGACCTCGTTTGGGCGGTGAGGTGTCGTACCCCACCCATATCCCATATGATACAAATGAGTGGGGAATAGTACCCCACCACCAAAACTAACCCGTAATGGTTGTAAACATGTCAAAAATGTCATGGAATGCAGCCTAATGCAGACAAAACATGCTCAAATGACGAGAGGTCTCGTTTTGTAGACTAATCATTCTTCCTAGTTGGCCGCCCTTTTGTTTTCTTCTTCTTTACTAGCACAGTGAGAGAAGAGGCTGATGGAGCAACTATCTCTCTGATATTTTGTATAATTCTAGCTCTTCCAGAGGCATCAAAACTATTAAATTTATCTTTAAGTAGACCCAACTCAGCCTTAAAATTGAAATCAATCTCGTTGTCCTCTACTTTCACAGGAGTAAGATCTAGCTTTTTCCAATGGGCATCCACATCAACTAGAGGTATGGGCATGCTAGATTGCTTACACAAAGCAAGCTCATGTGCGCATGGCAATCCATACGTTCTACATACCACACATCCACTTAAATTTCGGTCCAACCCAACGCTCTCAACACGAGCTAACTCCTCTCATATTTTGTCCAGTGCAGCTCTAGAGATGAATCCTCGCAAATGCATAAATGTAGAATCTTGGAAGTAATACTGAACAATATTCAGACTTTTTTTAAATGATGACTTGATCTCTGTGTGTTGCAAAACCAACATTGTATTGATTGCAGTCCATGATGTTTCAAAGTTGCCTTGAGAAGACCCTATAGTTCTCTTCAGCTTGGAATGTGCACTCTCCACCCTATCGGTTGTAGTATTGCCAAGGTGCATAAATCGATCCGTTCACGCCTTCACAAATCTTTCTCTGTGGGGTACCGACCATGTCATATCGATGTACGTAATCACATCAGGGTACTCAACATACTCTCGAAACAATACATTTTTCTAATGATTGTATTCTTCCACTGTATCAGAAAAAACCAATTCATTCCACTTCCTCATAAAAGCTTCAAAGTCCTCATTCTTTGCAAACTTGCCCTTTGAGTTGGCCAACACGTTCTTGTTTATGTGCCATGTACATAAAAGATTTATTGTTATAGGGAACACACATGAAACAACATTCAGCAAGGCCAAGACCCTGCCTGTCACAATTATCTTGGGAAGAGACCACTCATTCAACAACTCCCTCAATTTTTGTATTGCCTACATGTAATTGTCTTTGTTTTCAGATGTCATATACACAAATGCCACTAAAAATATCATATATGTCGATATGACACCAACAATCTCCAGTAATGGAAATCTGTACTTGTTTGTTTTGTATATACAATCCATTAGAAACACATATGGGAAACACCTCAGAAGATCCACTGAAATAGGATGAACCTAAAATATATCTTGAACAACATTAGTACCTTCTTCGCACCTGTGCCACTCGACGTACTTCTCTTCTTCTAACTTGTGCAATAGTTGTTGCATATGAGATCTGCCTCCATATTCCAACAACCTATGCTTATGTCCGACATTGTATATTGTCTTTAGCGTTGATGCATTACTGACACTTCTTTCCTTTAAAGTCATCAATATGTCTTTTGGTCGGGCATTACTCTTTGACATTTGTACCATGACTTTTACTTCATCATTATTTAACCTTCTGGCGTATGAGTGTCCTTCAAAGTACTTCGCAGCGGGGTGGCTATTGGTGCCACATGCAACTTTTAACGTCTACTCACCGTCTTGAGGGTTCTTGCCATTTAAGAGGAAAGGGCATCCATACTTTTTCGTGCCAGTTGGACCTCTTGTCCCCTTCTTAGCAGGAGTAGATTGTTGAGCAATGGGTTTACTCCTCCCATATCACTCACAAGCAAAATTGACCCGGGCTCGCCTACCATTACCCTCAGCCTCTGAGTTTCGGATTATGATAACTAATCTATTCCTTTTGCCAACCTCTTGGACTCAGGAAACAAGTTCCTCCCGTGTACTAAGTCCCTGTCGAGGGTGAACTGTTCCGTGTAATCAATGACCACTGCAGGTTCTTCACCCTGAAATTATGCAAAATTTTATAATTAGACAATCAAGAACCAAAAATTGTCATTAACGACATTAAATATACCCAAATGCATAAGATAACAATTGCATGCACAAAAATTTGGATAAGTGTAATAAATGGAAGGGTCGACCTATTAGGGCCGACCATTGTACAGGACGGTCAGCTGATCATGATCGAAGTTCAAAAAGGAAGATCGGCCCTCTGTGGCCGACTATACTGTACAACAGTCGCCCTCACAAGGCCGACCTTCAACCCAATTTTTTTTAAATAAAAGTTATTATTTTTATTCGCACACAACCAAAACTTACCTTTCCTTGATGTATGTCGTCACGAGAACAATCTCCTTTAGCCATATTGATTGAAATGTGTGTTGATGATGTTATTTTATGAATGATTTAACCTAAAAAATGAAACAATCATCTATTCACACAAATCATCCAAAAAAACTATAATAATGGTGAAATAGTGTACTCACAATGATTACGACGTGCAAAGCACTCGAGACCATTGAGAGAAATGAAATTGCGTTGCTCTTGGGTGTTGGAGAGAAGAAGAAGATGGGGTGTGGGGTAAGAATAGAGTGTTAGATTTTTTATTTTTATTTTTATAAAGGTTAGTTTAATAATTTTAAGTAAAGGTATTTTAGAAATTATAAAAAAAAAGTATACTGTTACTGTGACGTAGATAGTCCATATCCGGTCCATCTAGCTGCTCTCAAATATTTTTATGATAATATAAATATTTTTTAAATTATACATACAAAAATTGCCAATGCAACGCGTGTGTTTAAAAACTTGTTTACAACGATTTTAACTAAGTACAAGTGGCACTTAACGCTTACAACCCAACAACTATCAAGTTTCCGAGTGTAGAATCAGCAGTTAGTTCTCCGAAGCAGGAGACGCAGGGAACCGAGAGAAGCGGGAAGAGAGAGAGAGAGAGAGAGAGAGAGAGAGAGAGAGAGAGCCGTGATGTTTGCGAAACGATCAAAGGATTGTGCCACGACGAAGACGACGGCGATTTGGCCGCTTCATCAACACACGTCTTTTCCCTTTTCACCTCATCCGCTTCTCCCCACGTGTACTTCCTCTTCCCACTCTCCCTTCCGCCTAATCGACCTGCTCTCTATTTCGCATCACAGAAGAGTTTCAGTTTCCTCTGTTTTGGGCTTTCGGATCATCTTTTGTTACTGAGAATGGACAAATTGATCATTGCAGAGGTACTTAGTTACTACATAAAAAGAAGAGAAGAAGAAGAAGTGCGATTGTTTGATTGGTGGAGCGAGATTAATGAATCTAAGCTATGGCAGCAAGGGATCTTCTATGCTCTCTGTGCCGCTTATGCTCTTCTTGCTAGCATTGCCCTGGTATTTCTCTTCTCGCTAATTCCAGTTATCACATTATCTTTGTTTGATCATTTCGATTATGGAAAGTGTTTGGAGATAAATAAAAGAGTAATTGGGTAATAGTTTTGAAATTATATGCTGTTTGAGAAGCAATAAAAGTGATCTTCGCCAAGTATGCAGTTGAGCGCTAGTAATATGGAAACGCCATTACGGAATAGATGAAGGTGGTTCATTTTCTATAATCTCCCCATGTGTTGTTTTATTGGAATTGGGAAGGTTTTTTCTTTATTTGGTTCATTTTTGTTGGTGTCATCAAAGCTTCTTTTTGAATCCTGAGTGAATCTGGATATCAAAACCCTTGTTTTGAGTAATTAGATAGAATCTTAAGTTAATATGCATACTTAGTACACGAGGCTTCTGCCATTATGGGGTCAAGGTAAGGGACAATACATGTAGCGTTACCTCAACATTGAAGAATCTATTTCTGAATTCGAATCTGTCACCTCTAGGTCATAATAGAGCAACCTCAACTATTTTAGCAAAGGCCACCTACTTTTCAATATGGAGCCTTAAATGCTAATGGAGTTAAAATCGAAGAGCAGATGAGCGTTAGCATAGGTTTCAATTCGTTTGGGTCTCTCAAGCAAGTTTCCAATACCTTATACATAGTGTGAGACAGTTGGAAGGGCATTCTGAAATTAGATTCTTTTTAGACATTGAAGTCAATAAAACAATAGAAAGGATATTTGAGATGATGTTCCACTATAATATGTTGCCTATGCTATCCACAATGTTTTAATATTGAAATTGTTTAATGATGATTTCGACTTCTTTATTTGGCCTTATTCTGAACCATACTTTTTGTATAGTTTCATTCATGCCTGTTTAATTGTTGTGGTAAAATTTGTAAATGAACATGGATGTATGTTTCAATTTGAGGGTTTTGGTGCTAATTAAGCTACGTAAATTGTTAAAGTTTTTCAGAAGCAGTGAAAATGATATAAACTTGCTATTTGTGTATTTAATTTTTCTAGAAAAAGGCTATTCTTTTTTTTTTTCCTCAAGTATATTTAAGTACTCCCCTAAATTTCCTTTGAGATAATTTGTGTGCTGACCTATTGAACATTTTTTCAGATACAACTTATTCGCATTCAAATTAGAGTCCCAGAGTATAGTTGGTCGACACAAAAGGTTTTCCACTTCATGAACTTTCTTGTTAATGGGTGTAAGTGTACCATTTTGTGTATACTTGTGTTTTAGGCAACTTTTCTCCTTCCACGTGCTTAGCGTAAATTTCATGTTGACAGCACGTGCAATCCTATTTGGGTTCTACAGGAGTGTATTTCTTCTAAGACCAAAGGTAAGTTTTTTTCTTATTGATCCTTGGCACAATCTCTTTTTCCATTTCCTTTGTTATTACATGGTCAAATGCACACTCAACATCTTTCTGAACTAGTACATATAAAACAACCAAAGATGGGCGGAAACCCCGTAGTAATTGAGTAATATTTTATTTGTACAAGCTTGAGATGAGTCAAGTGACTCTTCTAACATGACAAAGTAACCACCCGTCAATGCAAGTGACTTTATGGATGTGCAATTGAAAACAACATCAGACAATTGTGTGCCACATCATTAAGCACTTAGACTTATGTGCTTTATACTATTTCCTGTAGGCCTATGCAAGTAATATTCATACTTTATGTTGCAAGAAGTGTCAAATCCTATCCTCCAATACTTGCAAGAAAGCATCCTCAATGCCCAAGAACAGTTTTCCTTCTTAGGTATTTATTGTAGAAGTCCACCCTAGAACCTGTGTAATTAATGCTTTATTATTGATTGCACCTAAGAATTTGATAATTATATCATTAGCAGGAGCTATAAATGCTTCCAACATCATCAGAGATCCAAATAATCCAAATGATTCCATACTATCACATGGACGCTCCTAAGTTTGAAGTTCGCATGCAAAGCATTCCTTAGGTATTGAGTTTGATTTGAAGCTTCCAAAAATAATAGTAATCAAAGTATGACCGGACATCATGGATCTTTGGACCAATGGATGATCTTGAATTCAATCTTAAGACCAAAGCATGGCTACTAACTTGGAGGAGCCATTTGTACTTTTAAGCTCACCGCTTGCTCTTGCTTGCATGTAGGTCATCAAAGAAGTCTACCTAGCCAACGATATTAGTAGAGCTTCTTCAACCTAAAATCATTGTGAGAAAGTTTTCTTCAATCTAATCCCTAATCTTCTAGTACAAAAAGCTAACCAAAATATTTATTCTTCAACCTCATCATTCTGTTCACCACTTCTGCACAAAATTAAAAGATCACTTGGAGTTGGAATGATTGTATGATTTTTCTTTTTCAATCACCTGTTGCCTTACATATAACTAGTGATAAATCTCCTATGCATTGACCTTGTAATTATCAAGTCAGCTAGTCAAGGATTTCAAATTTGCTAATGAAGAAGACAATCTATTCCATGATATTATTCATGCAAATGAAACCCAACTTGACAGCCAAGGGGATGTGGTTGTCCCATGGCGAGACTGCTCTTCCTGATACTTGTTGCCGATACTTGGAAAAACCTGGAGAATTCTAAGATTTGATTGTTCTTTATTATGATGGTTGCTACTAGTAAAGTTGACTTTTACTAATTGCTGTGAAGCAATCATGAACTTGTAGAGTTAACAACTAAATTTGTCTTTTTTTTTCCTCAATATTCTATTCGCCTCAGTTCATAGAATAATTGAGATAAGAAAGAAAATATATAGGCAAAGTGTTGGCAAATAAGATGATTCTAGTACATTCACTTATTATCATAACCTTTCAATCTACTTTCATCAAGGGGAGGAACATTCTAGACAATATCCTCCTATTTCAAGAATTGCTAGGGCTGTATTTGGTTTGTGAATTTCTGAAAACATGTTGTTTTCTTAGTAAAATCTTTAAAAATTGTTTTTTCTCAAATGCAATCAACCAAACATGTTTTCTATGTGTTTTGGATACAAAACTGTATTTGAATCACGAACCAAAGGAGAGCCTATAGGTCTCAATTGAAAAAAACCACTCTAGAATGCCATCATCAAGGTGGATCTGAATAAAGTGTGTACTGTGTACAACTCATTCCAATGGAGCTTTTATTCTAAAGTCCTTAACAAGGAAGACCTTTTGATACGTGTCTCTATTGTTGTTTTAATTATTTTGAATGGGTCAAATTAGTTGCAAGTGGGTTAAACATGTATTGGTTGCAGTAGGTGACGGTCGCTCCTTTTGCTTTTGGGAGGATCATTGGCTTGCGGATATCCCTCTGGCTGATCTTTTCCCTAGGCTTTACCACATTTCATTTTACCCTAATCATCCAATTGTCAATTTTATATCTAATTATGGTGCTTCGGGGCCCCTCCAATGGAATCTATTCCTCCCTACATCTCTAACGGTATGGCAACAATTTGAGTTGGCTTCTTTATTCTCTATCCTTGGTCAAGTTAGTCTCTCATTGGGTCAGGATAGGATGGTTTGATCACTTCACTATCTGGCTCTTTTTCCTGTAAATCTTATTTCCACCACCTTATTGATGACGCCTCGTTCCCGCCTTTTCCTTTGGCTCCGATCATCTGGAAAGCTCTCATCCCTTCTAAAGTTAAGGTGTTCGGGTGGCTCTTGGCCCTTAATAAGCTTAGTACTGGTGACGTGATGCAAAGGAGAATGCCTCATATTTCTTTATTACCTCAGTGTTGCCCTCTTTGTATAAATGATGCTGAGTCTGCTGATCATATTTTCTTTTCTTGTTCTTTCTCTTCTAAATTTTGGCAAGAATGGCATTTCAGGTTAGGAGATAGATTTACTGTTCCCCGATCGCGTGATGAGTGCTTGAATTTGGAGAATGTTCACGACATCCATAACAAAGGAGTGGAAGTCATGTGGACGGCATCCTGGACCACCTTATGGATGATTTGGCTTGAGCGTAACCAACGTATTTTCAATAGGGAAGCTAGACCGTTCCATACCCTTTGGAATGATATCCTGTTATTGGCTAGTTCTTGGTTGGTGGCTTTTAAACTAAATGGGGAGTTTACTATTAATGACTAGTTTTGGATTGGGAGTTTTGTTTAGGCTAGCCTGTTGTGGTTTTTGGGGGTTTTATTGTTTTGTTTGCTCTTTTTTTTTTCTCTCTTTTGTTGTTGTACTGAACTGCTTGAGTACTCTTCTTTTGTGCCTCTTTTTATGTTTTTATTAATGCAATGCCTTTGTCTTCTCAAAAAAAAAATAAAAAAAAATTGGGGACAACTTGTCCATTTAGTTCCTATTTTTCCTTTTATTATATATATATATATAGTAAGTTTCTTGTCAAAAATAAAAATAAAAAAATAGTTTTGAATTGGTCAATGTAGTTATTGGGTAGTGGGAGTCTTTTGTGGGCATGTATTTATCTTTTATTAGTTGTAAACTTTCCTTATTTAAGGAGAAGAATAATAGAGAAAAAAGGGACGTTTTTCCTTGATTGAGATTTATTTCTTTTTTTTTTACTGGTGGTTAAAGCTCCCTTGAACGAGCTTCACTCTATCTTCTTAAAACTTTATTAAGTTCAAGATAGGGAGAGTAAAGCAGGTACCATCTAGTCGACCGTACCACCTTCCCAACCAAATTCATGAGTTGGGTGATGGAATGTCTTTTTTCCAAATCTTTAAAACATGGCCTCCCCCCATGTTCATAAGTTGTGTGATGGAACACTTTCTATTTAGGCCTTTCAATGGATCTTCTGCAAGATTTCTCAAAAGGACTAAAGGGATCAAGTGAGGGGATCCCTTGTTGATGTACATATTTTGTTTTTTTAGTGCAGTCTTCCTCTTACTTAATTGAAGACAGGTTTAAATTTAGATTTTCCACTAGTCATATGTTTTGTTAGTCTTCCTTAAGCTAGATCATAACCATTCATCTCCCAAGATGAAAACGATTTTAAATTTGCTTAGACCTCAGGTCCAAGGTTGTAAAACTTATGATCCAACCTCAATGGATCATGTGATCCTACAATTGCATAGATTTTCATGAATCTAAATCATACCCACGATTGATTAGGCTAGGTCACGATTAGGATTGTAGGACCATTTAGAATCATGCTCCTAAGCTAATCCCGTCATTGTACTAACTTATGAGAATTTGGGCTTAAAATTAGGCTAAGAAGTATTTTGACAACACCTAAAACGAAGCTTTGTTTAGATTTTTTATAATCAAGCCTCAGTCCTAGGTTCAATAAATCTTGACTAAGGCTCAATATCAACCAAGCATAATTGATTGAGATTCGGGGGTGGGGGGGAGGGTAGAGAGAAAGAAAGATGATTGAGGAACTTGAGAGAGAAACTAACAAAGCTCACAGGAGACATTAATGATTGTTGGAAGACCCAAAGATCGAAAATTCAACTACACCCTGGACTTTAGTCACTTGAAAATCAAAATTAATTCGATAAAGTTTAATTCAGTGTCGGGGATTTTTTTGTAAAAATTCGCTAAATTGAAAAATATTAAGGAATTTTTTCTTAGATGCTAAATTATCTAGATTTATTGTAATATAAGCTAATAACTAATATAAATAGACACTTTTAATTCATAAAAATAACCATAAATTATCTAACAAAATCAATCTTGTTTAGTGGGTTGATGAGTTTGAAATAGTGGCTTTTGGTCTTGATCTTTTTTTTTTATGTTTTGATTTTGAATTTGTGGTGGCTTGCTTCAAGGCGATATAATTTGCTAGTTTAACATTCTATCTTGGTTAATTTATTAGTTTATTATTCAAATGTATTGCTTTTTTCATCATCTTTATGGAATTTTAACTATAAGAAGATGTCTTTGAGAACTCTTTTTCAATGTATTTTTAAGTTTGTCTCATTTTAACTTTCTTTCTTTATGTATTTTTCTTTTATTTTTTTTTCCTTCTTTTCTTCTTTTTTCTCTAAGGCATATACCTCAAAATTACATGATTTGTTAGCTTGTAAGATTATTATTATTATTATTATTTTTTATTGTAGTGTTGGTTGACAAAGTTAAAAATAATGCATAACTGAATACATATGTTTACTTTGTTGTCGAATTTTATCGAATTTTGTTAAATATTAACTAATTTCATCGAATTTTGTGTCAAATTTTTTGCATTTTCAAATTGATAAATATAAACTTTTATCGAATTTTACAAAATTTAATGATTTCTTTTGACGATTTTTTGCATTTTTATATTTACATTCAGTCTACACTTCGGTGGTTCAAAACATCAAAAGAAATGCGGAATTTTGGTAATTTTTTTTTATTTTTTGAACCTTTGGAAGCCCATCAAACAACTTTGATTAAAAGTGATTGTAACTAGTAGTAAATATCTTCCTTTTTCTTTTGTTTAATTTTCTTCTTCGGTTCTTCCACTCCATCTCTTATTATCTCTTATTTTGGATGAGCTATGTTGTGTCCTTGTTTTCTTCTCTCTCTATGGAGAATCTTCTTTTTCATCTTAGTTAGTTCTTTTGCTCAATATCTCTATTGCTTTCTCTTTGAAGGGATCTTTCTCTTTACTTCATCAGTTTTGTTTTCCACACCATTTTCTTCATTTCCCTCTTATTCTTGTATACACGTGCCTAATTGCTTTAAATCATATTTAGGGTGTTTCTCTACATATCTCTTCTGGATGGAATTTCTGTGGTGTTGAATTGTTGATCTTATGTTTTTTGTAACTTGTAATCCTCTGTCTAAATGCTTTCTTCTTGTTATTGTTGGCACTACATGCCCTTTTTTTTTATGTCAATGATTTTTTTTTTTGTCAGATAGGCATTCAAAAGATGCATGAAACAGTGAAAGCCAGTCTTGGTTATCCAAATTTAATTACTTAATCATCCCCATCACCACTTTCAAATTGTTTTTATACTGATTTGGTTCCTTAGCTCAAACTGGATCCATTCATTAAGCTACTTTTTGCAAATTACACCCAAACTTATTTATGACACTCTATTAAATGGATAACTTCAACCAAAACTAGGAGAATGAAGTATAACCAAATTCAACTAGTGTCATACTGTCATCTAAAACTCTTAAAGGAATAAAAACACTGAACAAATAAATAAATAAATAAAAATCTTGATCAATACAAAATTTTAAATGTCTATGTTGATAATAGTTGTGGGAAGGAATTATGCGTCTTGCATCAACCATGATGGCAGCACTGAGATAAAGAAATAGAGAGAAGTAGTAATGAAGAAGAATAGAAGAAGAGGAGGAGGAGGAGGAGGAGAAGAAGAAGAAGAACTAGGAAATTAGAGTCTTTCTAGGACTCAACCACTACAAAATAAAATCCTCTAAAAAAATAAGCAACTAGACTCCTACAAATTTAAATAACTTAAATTCAATAAATCAGCAACTTAAATCCTACTAAAATATGTCTACTAATTAATCTTCATCAGACTCCCTTCTGAGTTTTTCCAGCATGTGGACAGTGAGAGAAGGGTGTGACAGATTGAATGGCATCAAACCATAGTTTTGATCCATGGTATATAGCTTAGAAATACTATATCATGCTGTAAAAGAATTTATAATTGAGAAAGAAGTTAGGGTGACAGTTCGTGTAGGAAATCAATGCAAAAAAGAGTATGATAGGATGCTTGTTTGCAATTCAAACAAACATTTGTTTCTTAATCAGGAATGCCTAACTTCATGAAGAATTCATTTAAAACATGGATCAAACCGCGCGCCCCCCCCCCTCCAAAAAAAAAATGATTGATAAGATGTTTAAATTCACATATAGATGTTTGAAATTCCCAGAAATCCACTGTGGAGGAAAGAACATGTCACTTATAGGCAGACTAGGATACCTAAAATTTGAAATAGACTTTAGAACATCTAGAAAATGTAAACAATGTTTAAAAACTACAAATTGCATGTTTAATCTTCTCTTTACTGAAACCCTTTCAAGAATTATTCTATAAGCCTTATCCTTGATCATCCAAAGCCCAAAATTTCTTTATTTTTGCTCATCAAAAGTTCCAAAACCCTCAAAAGATGCTTAGGCAAAAGGCAAGACCAGCCAAGAGAAGGAACAGTGACTAGGCCTAAACCAAAATCCAAAATTAATTAAAACCATTTTGGTGGAAATATCATGGAAAGACGTTATAGGATCGTCTTAGTGTCATGCTACTCAGTTATTAAGGTTAGGAAGCAAAACACTAGTTTGTATACACGTCTTCCAGTCTAACATTCCCCCTAGCATGACCTTGGTGTGGATTTTATCCTAGGGTGCCCAAAACTACTTGTGGACATTATTCTACTTTACTTGTTCTAGATAGATTTTCCATAATACTACATTTTATACCTTGCAGTAAGACAGTTAATGCATGACATGTGGCTAAGTTGTTCTTTGGGGATGTTGGTAGGATTCATGGGCTATCGTAGCACTTACTTCCTTAGTGTCTAGTAAAAATGACAAGTTTGTTAACTATTTTTGGAAAGCACTTCTTGAATCTTTTTGTTAGTAACATTAAGTCTTTGTTATCTTTCACTTGCAAACTAATGGTCAAACAAAAGTTGCTAATTTTATTTTGGGTCATTTACATAGTTGTTTAGTTGGCTCAAAACCTAGTAATTGGGATTTATTACGCATATTGTGATTTTGCCTGTTATAGTTTGATTAACTGCATTGTGGAAAAATCTTATGAGGTTTCTTAAGCCTTTGCTCTTGACAACCCCTTGATTTGATCCTATCACCTCCTAATTATAACCCTTCTACAACTGTTGACTCTTTTGCTTAGCACTTCTACGGCCTTCATGCTAATATTAAATGAAAGATAGCGATGTCTAATTGAATTTAAAACTTGTTGATGTTCACTGTAGGGATCGAAATTCTATAAAAAGAACTTGGAACTTTTTGATATTCACCTTAGGGATCATGATTCAATAAAAATGAGTTTGTTATGGTTCACATTCAAAATAAGTGCTTTGCATACTTCAGAAAATTCCATGCTTGAGTTGCGAGCCTTTTTTGAGTTGTTAAAAAACTTTGACCAAATGCAGACTTACTTCTTGCCATTTGATACGAACATTAGTCATTTTCAAGGCGGAGGATTTATTTTCTTATTGAGGGTTTTTTTATTTTTTATTTTTAGTCTCTGCTTGTTTGTTAGTGTTCTTAGAAGTGACTTTACTTTCTTTAGTCCCAGCTTTGAATCTTTTGCCTCTTCACTGTATACCAGATTGGAGATGTACTTGAGCGTGATATTGTCACTTCTATTGATAGTAGTTTTTGTCGTTATTTTGGTCATGTGGACAAACCATTCTCCTTTCAATGCTACTGGATTACCAAGGATGAGTTCCTTTGCCTTAATCATAGTCTTTTGAAGCAATACCACATCTTCACTAGTCAGAGTTAATTCTCTTAAGCTGGGGAGAATTGATGTAGACCATGTACCACCATTTTGCCAATATTATTGAAGTTGCAGATTTTGAAGTCCATGTCTAATTATGACTTTTTCATTAATTAAAATAATTACATAGTAGAATTTAGTTGAAGTACTATTTAGTTATTTAAGTTCAGTTTAGATCTAGAATCCCAATTTATTATTTTAGTGGAGTTCATTCGTTGGTTTAGATTTCTATAAATAGGATCAGTTGTAATGTGAGAGTAGTAGTTGATGAATAAAATTTTCAGCTGATTGGTTCTTTACTCCTCATGCGGCATTACACATGTACACACCATCACATAAAATTTTTATGTGGTTTGACAATAATTCCTATGTCCTTGCGCAAAGAGGTATATCACTATATTGTACTACTTTATAGCAGAAATTACATTGCCAAAGCTCTCACCACACATCACGCATTCACTAGTCTCACATATACATCACTCATATAATTTCTCAATGTGCACATAGTGGATCTAGAATAGTTGTTTTATGCCTTTATATTATAATAGAAGATTTTAATTTTTTGTCAAATGCTGAAACCAAAAATATACAAAAATTGGAATTTCAAACTTCAAAGATGTTTGCTTTGTTGTTTTGTTCTTGAGTTGTTCCTTAGTGGTTGTATGTTGTTTTTGTTTTTGAGTACTCCTGGTAATCTCTGTACTGTTTTCTTCTTGATCATTAATATATGTTGTCCCTTCTCAAAAAAAAAAAAAAAAGTAGACGTAGGAATCTTACAATAATTTTGAAACTATCTGGTACTTGGGTTGAAACTGAATATGAACAATATTTATAATGCCAGGGAGTCAGGGACTCCCTTTAGCTGTATTAGTCTTGAGTTATTATCTTGCTCTTGTTCTTCCACCACTTACTTAGATCTCAAGGCGTATTGGAACTCTTCTTTGCATCTAGTTTGTACTCCACCTCAAGCTAAACATTTGACACTGTCACTGCAACCATCTAAACTATATATGCATCCATGCTTTTGTTTAATGTACAACCTAACCAAATTGTCAATGCAACCATTAATATAGTGCTTGTTAAGCTATTAGTACTACTTAGCAATCATATTATGCAACAATTTGTTCAACCTTCAATCCTTTGATTCATGCACTCACAGCTCAACTTTTAGTCTTTTCCTAACTACATGGGTCAGCTATATGAATCCACTTCTTCCATTTTGCTCTAGCTACGCTAAGTTGATAGTTAGACATCCTAGACCTTCTTGTAGTCTAATTGTGTAGATTCATGTCATAGTTGATCTGATAAAGTTTTACACTAGTTGTTAGCTGTCTAAGGCAACCCTTCTTTATCCAAGCTTATGGTTGACTGTGTATAAAAGTGTGCAAATAAGTTGTTACGAACACATTTTTTGTTATTTTATATATTTTGTGTAGTTGGAATAAAAGAAGTACTTATGGCGGTTATTTGAACATTATGTCCACTTTGTAGAATATGGGTTTTGTGTGGAGAGAACATGGGTTGTATGGGCTTGTTTATAGGATTTATTGGTGCCGTTATTTTCTATTTAAAGGGAGAAAATGAATAAAATTAGGAGTGAAAAATTATTCATAAGGTCATGTTTTGATCTATTGGAGGTTTTGGTTCCCTCGAATGAACCATTTGAGGTCTTGATTCCCTCAATTGAGCCAATTATCTTTCTCTTTCTTTTTTTCTTTTATGTTTTTTTAGATTCAGAAAATCGGTTAATATCATTTGATGTCAAAGGAAGGGAATGGATGAAAGAGTGGAAAAATTGAAGAATGTGGTAAGTTCTTTGCATACTGGGCAACTATAAATCATGAACAAACTTACTGCACTCTTTGAAAAGTTAAACTCACTTTTTTTGTCAGGGAGAAGGGGAGAAATCGACAACTTCACTTGCAAAATGGGGTGAACGACTTGGAGACACAAATGAAACTCGTCACAATATATCGCAACTGCCTTATTATCCTAAAATTTTTAAACTTGATTTTCCTCGTTTCGAAGGAGAAGAAGATACAAGAAGTTGGATCTGTTGGGTGGAGAAATTTTTTTGAATTTCATCAAACACTAGAGTAGGAGCGTGTTGCATTGGCTTCTTTCCATATTGAAGGGGACGCTCAATCATAGGTACTAAAAAGCAAAAGGGGAAATCCCCTTTGTATGTAAAATTGGTATCAGAGCCAGGCATAGAGCTGGTCCACTGCTTCGAGTTTGGGAGCCATATCATTAACAACTTAAAGGCTACATTGTTGGAAACATAGTGAGCACACAAGCTCCAAACTAGAAAATATTGAAGAAGGAGAAGGACTTGAACTTGTGCACTTTGCTTGATTTCAAAATGAGAAATACATGGGGTATTTATAGAACTCTACCTAGGCTAATACAACAAATGCATACATGAATCTAATAGGAACAGAAATTGAAAAGAGAAGTAAATGAATTAAAGATTGTAATCTTGGATGTTTTGTATTCAAGAAAAGAAAAGAACTATGGAAATACAACAACAAATTTTCGAGTAATCTGTAAACTCCAATTATTACAACAAATCAGTAATTTTCCCAATCGCATCCCAATTCCCCGTTACGCCCAGTATTTATATTACACACTTATTTCTCACTTTTCTTTCACAGATCTACAGCACGTGCAACATCTGTATTTACTATATTGCCCCTTATCTTCTCCTGTCCCGCATTCATTTTCCTCCTCCTGACATATGTAAAATGAATGGGTGGCTTATCAATACCGCCCGCCCAACTTTTCAACTTGTCCTCAAGTTGAAAGTCTGGAAACTGGTGGCGAATTGCTTCAAACGTTTCCCAAGTGGCCTCCGACTCTGGAATGCTCTGCCATCGGATTAACACATCTGGACCTTCACTCGATGAAGCTGGAACATGGGGCCGTATGCCAAGTACTGCAGCAGGTTGTACTTTCAATTCTAAAGTGTCACGCGACTGTGGGGGAAGTGGTTGTGGAGAGTGCATAGAACCAACTACACGTCGAAGTTGTGATACATGGAAGACCGGATGTAAAGAAGATGACGAAGGAAGACGGAGGCGATAAGCTACAGCGCCAATACATTCCAAAACTTCATAAGGCCCATAATAACGTGGAGCCAATTTCTCATTACGCCTACGAGTAAGGGACTGTTGACGATATGGGCGAAATTTGAGAAAAACCATCTCTCCTGGACTGAACTGCACATCACGTCTCTTTGCATCAGCCCGAGCTTTCATGAGTTGTTGAGCATGTTCCAAATGAGCTTTCAAAGCATCTAGCACCGTGTCTCGCTCAACAAGATGCTGATCCACTGCTGAAACACAAGTAGAATCGACACTGTAACGAACCAATGGTGGTGGATGACGCCCATAAAGAGCAAGAAAAGGAGTCATGTTCGCAGCCGAATGAAACGAAGTATTATACCAATACTCAGCCCAATGCAGCCAATCATACCACAATTTAGGCCGTTCAGACATGAAACAACGCAAATACGTCTCCAAACAACGATTCACCACTTCGGTTTGGCCATCCGTTTGAGGATGGTAAGCCGTAGTTCGCTTAAGACTAGTGCCTTGTAATCGAAACAATTCAGTCCAAAATAAACTCAAAAATACCTTGTCCCTATCTGAAATAATAGAACGCGGAATGCCATGTAAACGTACCACTTCTTTCACAAAAACAACTGCAACAGTTTGTGCCGTAAAAGGATGTCTCAATGCCATGAAATGTGCAAATTTTGAAAGTCTGTCCACCACCACCAAAATCGAATCAAACCCACTAGAACGCAGCAACCCTTCCACAAAATCCATAGATCCCATACTTGGTCTGGTAAAGGCAATGGTTGGAGCAACCCTGCTGGAGACATTGCCAAGTATTTATTGCGTTGACAAACATCACAACCTGCTACGAAGTCACGGACTGATTTACGCATACAAGGACAAAACCATTCAGCCGCTAAACGCTGAAATGTTTTGTACTCCCCCGAATGACCGCCAACGGCCATAGCATGAAACTCATGAAGCAAGGTTTGAATAAATGGAGAATGGCGTGGAAGAACAATACATCCGCGAAACAATAATAGCCCTTTATCAAGAGAATAGCCCGGAAGAGAGGATGGATTATGTTGTACCTGAGAACGCAGCTTGGACAATTGCTCATCATCTGCTAATTGTTGATGCAATTCTTGCCAATTTATCAAGGAAGGCCAACTAAGTACAGCAAGAGAAACCTTCGGATCGACATGGGACAAGGCATCGGCTGCTTTATTCTCCAATCCGGGCCGATATTCTATGTTAAAATCATAATCCAACAACTTGGTCAACCATTTTTCATGCTCCTCACTTACTAAACGCTGCTCCAATAGATACTTCAAACTTCTTTGATCAGTGCGCACCACAAACTTGAGTCCAAGAAGGTAAGGACGCCACTTTTGAATGGATAACACTACCGCCATAAGTTCGCGTTCATACACCGATTTGAGATGCTCCCTACTCGACAAATTTGGCTAAAAAACGCAATAGGACGCTGGTTTTGCATAAGTACGGCACCTAACCCATAGCCTGATGCATCGGTCTCAATAACAAATTGTTTAGAAAAATCAGGCAGTGCCAAAACAGGTACCTTGACCATAGCTTCTTTCAACAATTGAAATGCATTCTCAGCGTCATCATTCCACCCAAAACTATCTTTCTTGAGCTGCTCAGTTAATGACCAAGCAAATTGACCATAACCCTTGACAAACTTGCGGTAATACCCTGTAAGGCCTAGAAACCCACAAAGTTCTTTCAAAGTTCTCGGCTGCGGCCAATTAACCATAGCTGCAATCTTCGCTGGATCAGCTGCTACCTCATTACCAAATACAATATGGCCCAAATATTCCACCGTGGCTTGCGCAAAAGCACACTTTTTCTTATTAGCAACGAGTTGGTAACGTTGCAACTCTTGTAAAACTAACTGCAAGTGCTCCAAATGACTGTCCATCGTTGGGCTATATATGAGTATATCATAAAAAAAAACTAAGACAAATTTTCGAAGAAAAGCCCGAAAAACATTGTTCATCAATGCTTGAAACGTAGCTGGAGCATTAGTTAAGCCAAAAGGCATAACCAAAAACTCATAGTGGCCATGATGAGTACGAAAAGCTGTCTTTGGAACATCCTCCGGCTTAACACAAATTTGGTGATAGCCAGATTTTAAATCCAGCTTAGTAAACATCGTAGCACCATGTAATTCATCCAACAACTCGTCGATAACCGGAATAGGAAATTTGTCAGCAACCGTTTCCTTATTAAGAGCGCGATAATCCACACAAAAACGCCAACTTCCATCTTTTTTTTAACAAGTATAGTCGGGCTCGAAAAAGGACTAATGCTAGGTTGAATAATACCAACCGTTAACATTTCCTCGACTAAGCGTTCTATCTCATCTTTCTGAAATTGTGGATATCGATAAGGACGTACACTAATTGGAGAAACCCCCGACCTCAAAACAATGGCGTGATCCTTCGACCTCACAGGTGGAAGACCTTCTGGCATGTTAAAAATGCCTTCAAATTGCAGTAACAACTGCTGTACAGTTTTTGGGACAGCAACTTCCTCTTGATGCATAGTCGTTGAAATGGAATTGAATTCCAATAATATACCCTCACCTTCATGCCGTATTGCCCGCATCATTGCTTTTAAGGAAACCGAGGTTCGACTAAGACTCGGATATCCTTGTAAAGTGATTTGTGTTTCTCCCAAACGAAATTTCATAGTTAACAAAGCCCAATTCATACTAGTCGACCCCAATGTCGATAATCATTGCATACCCAAAATGATGTTGGAACTACCCAACGACAATGGCAAGAAGTCTTCCACAATCTCCAATTCTGATAACGATAGCACCACTCCCGTGCAAATACCTTCGCCTTGAATGGTAACACTCGTACCCATTACTATACCATAACTACTCGTCTACGTCAACGGAAGACCCAATTTCTCCACTAAACTGTTAGTGATGAAATTGTGAGTCGATCCACTATCGATTAACACAACCACCTCCTGTTGGCCAATTGCCCCTATAATCTTCATTGTATTTGGAGTGGTTAAACCAACCACCGAATTTAGGGTTACCTCTACTCCGGAATCATCCCCAGCTACATCACAATCAACAACACTAACACCATCAGAATCACCATTTTCTGCCAGCAACAAGACCTACAACTCCCGCTTCTTGCATCTATGCCCCACAGTATACTTTTCGTCACACCGGAAACAAAGCCCTTTCTCCCGTCATTGCTGCATTTCTGTCTCAGACAAACGTTTGTAAGTCGTTGCCGGACGTTGTGCAACAGCCCCTCGATCAGTTACTGATGGAAGAATCATCGTCTTTGGTGCTGGAATTGAAGAACGAATGCCACTAGGGTTTGACGACTGCGATCTATAAGAAACAGATTTGCCGATGTTCACTGACCCAGAATGCCGCAGCTAAAACAGAGCGTGATTCTTATCTTCGATCCTTTGTGCCATTTCCATTATCTTACCCAAACCCTTTGGTTTAAGCATTCGTATCTCGGCTCTAATCTCAGCACTTAAGCCGTTAATAAAACTTCCTTCTAACACCTGATCGCTAACGTTGAACAAAGGTGCTGCAAGTTCTTCAAATCGCCGTCGATAATCTCTTATTGAACCGGCCTGTCGCACAACTAAAAGTTTCTCATAGAGATTTCCCTCTTGCGCCGATCGAAAGCGATCCAATAATAACTCACGGAACTCGCCCCAATGCCGGATTGTTCGACGACCATCTTCCCACTAGAACCATGCCAATGCCCCCCCTTCCATACAAACAGCAGCAGCTTCTAGTTTCTCACCATTGGACAATCCATTCACCGAAAAATAACGTTCAGCCCTAAACAACCACCCATCGGGGTTATTTCCATCAAAAGTCGGTAATTCTAATTTGCGGTGGCGCTCCTCTTCTTTCAAAATTCTGATTTGAAATAACGCGAGAATTTCATTGTTGAGGGTTTGGATCCGACGGTCTAGAGTTCTCACCAAACTTCGCTTCCGTTTGTGGTTGAATCAATTGATCCAATTTGTGCGTTATAGCCTCAACACTTCTTTCCAACAAAGGAATTTTCTCTAGCCCCACACTAACCCTTTCCAATTCTTTCTGCCATTCCTCACGCACCGATTCCACGCGTTCTTCCACAGATTTCATTATCGATTCCATTTTCTTACCGGCCATGTTTGGATTGTTACAGCTCTGATACCAATTTGATAGGAACAGAAATTGAAAAGAGAAGTAAATGAATTAAAGATTTTAATCTTGGATGTTTTGTATTCAAGAAAAGAAAAGAACTATGGAAATACAACAACAGATTTTCGAGTAATCTGTAAACTCCAATTATTACAACAAATCAGTAATTTTCCCAATTGAATCCCAATTCCCCTGTTACACCCAGTATTTATATTACACACTTATTTCTCACTTTTCTTTCACAGATCTACAGCACGTGCAACATCCGTATTTACCATATTGTCCCTTAATCTTCTCCTGTCCCGCATTCATTTTCCTCCTCCTGACGTATGTAAAATGAATGGGTCGCTTATCAGAATCTTGACATACATGAACCACTAAGTTCATGGACTACACTCTCCTAGGTATATACATGAATTTACTAACTCCTAGATACATTCATGAACGTATTAACTATGTTCACACTAGAAATACATTCACCATAATTTACAAATGAATCATGTTTAATATATGTTTTAATATCTAACATAGATTAAGATGCATTTGTATTACGCAATGATCTAATACAAGTATATCAAATACTGATAGTCGAGTGAAGCCACCGGGAAGGAAAGGGCTACTGATGGGTCAGTGTCGGAAAGTGTTGATCGGCGTGGATGTCGTCTTGGAAGCATGGTGGAATGTTACGAACACATTTTTTGTTATTTTATATATTTTGTGTAGTTTGAATAAAAAAAAGTGGTCATGGTGGTTACTTGGCCACTATGGCCACCTTTGTAGAATATGGGTTGTGTTTGTGTAGAGAACATGGGTAGTATGAGCTAGTTTATAGGATTTATTGGTGCTGTAATTTTCTATTTAAAGGGAGAAAATGAATGAAATTGTGAGAGAAAAATTATTTAACAAAGTCACGTTTTGATCGATTGGAGGTTTTGGTTTCCTCGAATGAACCATTTGGAGGACTTGGTTCCCTCAATTGAGTCAATTATCTTTCTCTTTTCTTTTTTATTTTATCTTTTCTTAGATTCAGGAAATGGGTTAGTATCATAAGTTCAGCATAGGCGTAGTTTGCTCGTGCACTCTCATAACAACATGAAACTTGATGTTGGACCTATAAGAAAACAATGACTAAGGTTTTGTTTATTAACCTCTTTCACTTGGTTTATGTTGTCTTCTTTATTTGAAGTAAATGGTTATATGAATCACAATTCCAGATCTTCTTAACCTTGTTCTCCTTGTACTTCATAAAAAAACATAATAAGCATCTTTTTTTGTGGAAATTGATCAAAGACCAAAAGAGGAAAATGTTCTGCCAATTATAAGTAGATTCAATGCCTATTTCTAAGACTCAACCCATCTATCAAGATGCCTCAATCAACCATTTTGTTGATTACTCTGGGTCATTTATTTATTATTTTAGTTAACTATAATAATAATAATAATAATAATAATAATAATAATAGTAATAATATGCAACAACTCCTTTAAAAGGAACAAAGAAATAGGTCCTTTCTCGGTTCCATGCTTTAGTATGAAAAATTGATGGGCTAGTAACTGCAGAACCTTAGCATGGAGATCTAGTTATTGCTTTACCTATTAAACTTGCTTCACTTTCAATTATTTTGGTTAAATATGAGAAAATGGTCATTCTGAAGAAGTAATTAGCATGCCCCATACATTTGACTTGTTTGGTTCAAATATAGGCTTAAAATTTCAAATATCTGATCATGTTTGTACGAGGTCTAAGTATTTTTTATTCTCTTAGTGAGGAAGATATTGCTTCATTTGGAAACTCCCTTAAAACAGCCTTACTTTTTTTTCAGTTCTAATGCAATGTGCAATCTGAAAAATTGAAAATATCATTCTGGCACAGGTTCTTGAAATGATACTTATGGATCTTCCCAGTCTTCTATTTTTCTCAACATATACTTTACTTGTCTTATTCTGGGCAGAAATTTATTACCAGGTACTCCTGTTTGTGACGTCTTAATTTTCTCATATAAGAAGCTCCATGCCAAAAATGTTAGTGGTGAATTAAGTTGTCAATATTTTCTTTTTTCAGGCAAGAAGTCTTCCAATAAATAAACTTAGACCTGCATATTTGATTGCCAATGGAATTGTATACTCCTTCCAGGTGATAAAGAAAGTTCTCGATTTTCTAATTGTTGTGAAGGGTTAGACAACTGCCTAGAACCATCTTATGTTGTTCCTAGTTCCTACTGCAATGTAACTATCCCTCCTAAATTTATATATTGATAACAGGTATGTATTTGGTCGTACGTGCAAATAAATCAGAAGCATATTGCAGTGGAGGTGGCTAAACTCTTTCTTTCAGGTCATTGTTGCTGAAATCCTACAACTAAAAGAGATTAAAGATTCCCTTGTGGAAGTGAATCAATATATTTTGGTGGGCTTGTCTGTTTCTTGCAAAAATAAATAAAAATAAAAATGGTGGGCCTGAATCTCAACAAGTAATGATATTGTGCCCACTTAACCACCTTTAGGCCCACTTTTGGGCCTACATGCGGGTTTTACTTCAAAAGGTCTTGGTACTAAAGAGGGGGAGATCTACACTTATGTCTCGTATAATAAATTCTTTTATGTGGGACCTTAGCTCTACATTTTTTTTCTTTTTTGGGTACAAGATGAATGCTTGGAATCCATAGTTATAATGGACAGTGACGATTTGCTGCTTGTCATTACTAAAGTATATTGACTTTAATTCATTAAGTATTTTGAGTTGCTCATGGGCTGATTAGAATTTTCCCTGTTTCAGTTGTTTCATTCATTGCTGCCCTTGCATTCCTAATATATGGAGGGAGGTAATTTCTGATCTCAATCTGTAAGTTTTGCAATATTTATCTTTCACAATATGATTTATCTCCTTTGTAAAATGATACATTTATTTTCAGATTATTTTACATGTTGAGGCGTTTCCCAATTGAATCTAAAGGCCGTCGGAACAAGTTGAATGAGGTATTTGTCTAGGGTGGACTTGTTTAGTTGTTTTATTATCTTGCTTAGTTACTGTAATCCAAATAAGTAATCATTCTTTTGAAGATGTTCACTAGTACCCTGTAATCAGCTCCATCAAGTGAATTCACCCTGTAATCTACTGAGCTTTTATGGTTGTCCCTCCACTGCAGTGAAGAAAACCATTTGTTGTTAGTATTTTAGGCTGCATTTGGCATTGTTTTTAAATTCGGTTTTTTGTATTTAAAAACAAAAAGTGAAAAATGTTATGAAAAACTTGTTTGGTTCATTTTGATTTAAAAAACGTTTTTAGAAAAAAGTTAAGAAAAAGGGTTGCTTTTAGAAAACATAGGAAAGTTGTTTTTTGAGTTTTACTTTTGGTTGATTTATAATTGATGGGGACCCACATAAGCTTTTTTGCACTTGATTTGAGTGAAATCTTACAACAACCAAACAAGTTTTCCTTGTTTTCCAAATTTAAAAAACATTTTTTGAATATGATACTAAACGTATTTTCGAAAACTATAAATCAATTAAAAATGAAATCATATTTTATTTTTTAAAAACTATGTTTAAATTGCATACCAAACACAACCTTATTTCTTTAGAGTTTTCATTTAATTTATCAGTTTGTTGTGACTAGTTCAGTAAAAGAAGCTGATTTTCTGAGAGCTATTCATACGTTCATGTATTTTGAAAGTGGTGAATTACATTTAGCAGCATCATTTTTTTTCAATATGATTGATTCAAAGAGGGAATAGAAGAAGGGAGAAACAAGACATAGCAGGTCATTAGATAAACTGCATCTATCTAATTATAAAATCATTATTGAAAAAGATACACCGGTGAATGTGCCACCACTACCTGCTTGTCTCCATTTTGCATTCAAACTATGTAAATCAGTCAATCTGTGACTGTTGATCACAACTTGTAATTCCTTGTCTTCTCCATGTTCAGTTTGGACAAGAACAGTGATGACAGATCAGGAGTGTGTATAAAAGCTTCTAAGATTTAAAAACAAAGTGCATAACTAAAATTGGAGGCTTTTTTTGGGTGGGATTTGCTCCATGTTATGTTTAACCTGAAAGAAAGAAAAGGTGTATACATTGGGGAATGGGGAAAAGGGCAAGTCACATGTTCACAAACCATAAAATACAAAAGGGCGATGCATACTGTTTGCAATGGTCTGAACTCTCTGTTATATGATACTTTCAGGTGTCACCTTGTAAGTACAAGTACTGGGATTTCATCTCTACTTGTTTTTATGCATGAATTGTTTTCTGCAATGGTTGATATGGTGGCACCTAGACTCTTTTTTATTTTTTATTTTTTCTAATTTACAGAATTCGTCCCTGGATAATATATCATTGTATCATGCAAATTTGACTAGCCAAGAACACTTGAAACTCATAAAAAATACGGAATGTCACTAATGGAGTCATAAACAGTGTCCAAATCTCAATAATATATCAGAAACGCCATTCCAAGAGGATGATGTATCTAGACATGTATGTTATAATTTTAGGGACCATTCACATAAGAACTTGGGCGACTATGTTTATCATCTTTGCTAAAATCCACTATTGGATTCTAAGTTCGATTGGGGCTCCCACTGAGTAGAAATTATGTATGAGAGGTGAAGAGGGAGAGGGAGAGGGAGCCCAGATTTCTCTTGTCATCCAACATTCTAGCTTTACTAGTTAAGCTTACTTTACCTGGTTCGGATGATGTGTCTTTGTATTCAGGTGTTAAATTTGTCAATGTTATTAATAACTAAGGGTGTGTTTGGTAGTTGAGAAAATAGAAATTTTTTCAGGGAAATAGTGATTTTCTTGAGAAAAGTCTATTTTCTAATGTTTGGTTGGCAAAAAAGGTGGGAAAAAAAATTTAAAAAGATTTTCTCGGGCCCACCATTTTCTCATCATAATTTTCTCAGCTAAAGGGGTGAGAAAAAAAAAATTCTCATGAAAAAATTTTCTCAAGTATATTTTCTCAAGAAAATTTTCTTAGCTACCAAACACACCCTAAATCAGCAAGAAAACTGTTAACTTTTGGAAGTATCTTGATCTTCATGGTATTTTCTTAAATCTATATTCCCTTGCAGGTTGGCTTTGTGACTGGCATATGCTGCACTTGTTTCTTGCTTCGGTTCTTCGTTGTAAGTTTTTCTTCTTCTGATTTGGATACATGTAAACATCTAAGCTGAGGATTCAGACCCCTTAGAAAGGTTGAACTGTCATCTCTAATCTGAGCTTCTAAGCCAAAGATGTGTATCACAGGTCATGGTCTCTGCACTTGACAAGGATGCTGACCTCGATGTCCTCAACCATTGTATCTTAAACTTTTTCTATTACTTGGTGAGATTCTCTTCTTTTTCTATAGTTATTTTTATTTAGTATTTAGAAGGGATATTTCATTGAAATATATAAATAAGGATCCCTCCCTTCAAATAAAGAAAACAAGCTTGTACAACTCGATTTTACCTGGACTCTTACTTTAGTCCAACGCACTCATGTCGACACTTATGATGTGTCCTACACTTGATTTTAGAATACTACTAAATAGATTCTCTGAAGAAATAAGAGAAACCAAAAAAAAGAAGACAGTGAATAATAGGTGATAATTCACTTAATATAAAACGATTGAAAATAAATACATAGAATAAAGAAAGAAGAAGATAGAATGAATATAGGATAGTAATGAACATAACCCTATCCAAGCAAAAGATTCAAATTTTTCGGGACACATTGTACCCGAGTCTCCATATCCCATTGTTTGAAATTGAACTAGTCTGACTTCTAAATATGTACATGCATCTAAAACCCATACCCAAGTTTAGGTAACATAGCTTTAGCTTACTTAACTCAAAAATTATTCTTACAAAGAAGTATTTTAACTTAGCTAAGCCTATTTTCAACTACATGGAATCCGTTACATGAAATTTGCTTCTTCTACATGGATTCACCCTTATAAACGGTGCTAAATAATAACTCAACATTATACTAAAATAAGCATTGCTTACTTAAAAATAAATAAAATATTTAAATGGTAAAAATGTTGTTATCTATCATGATGCAGCTTTACTGCTATTACAGCAATTTTTCTTTTCTTTTTTTACAATTGTCCTTTCGCAATAACTAATATTTGTTGGTGTAGGAAATTTTCAAAACTGAGATCCTATGAATTCTTTTTGCTATCTCACCCTCGATGTTGCTTCTAAGAATTCTTGATTTTTTATGAAAATAATGTAAATGATTTTCAAACTCAGGTGTTTAATTTTCAGTAATACATTCTCCGGCTTTTCATCTTTTCAGTTGGCTGAGATAGTTCCATCGGCTCTTGTGTTATACATTCTCCGGAAGCTGCCTCCAAAACGCATCTCTCAGCAGTATCATCCCATCAGATGAAGCTAGATTTTGCTTAACAGGCCATCATACTGATTTCCTTGAAGAATATGAGGCAACTTCAAGCATTAATTCTTGTGGCTGCTCAATTACCTGATATCCATGAACATCACAAAATGTTTCATTTTATTTTACTTAAATATATATATATATATATTCATTGGTCCCCTTGTATCACTGAATTAGAATATTTTTTATGTCCAATTTGTAAAGGAGGCTCTTTGTCCAATTAAATCTTTCATGCTTTATAGGTCAACAACGGTGTTCTTTGGAAGGTTTTGAAATCAAGACCTCAAAGCTTGGATATGATATGTTAAAGCATTGAGCAATGTGCTCAACCCCTTGTTTTCAGTAAGATAACTAAACTTGACAGATAAAGAAAGGTTTGGACAATTTTAAGGATGGAGAAGGGCCTCAGAAATTAACTGCGTTTGGCCAGGTACCTTAAAATAGTTTTCCTTTCTGGCATCCAAAAAGTAATATCAGGAAACTTGGAAAACAAGATTTTGTCATTTTTCAAGTTTTCCTTTTTTTTTTTTTAAGGAAAAATTGGAATTCAAATACTATTCTACAAACAAGTTTTCTTTTCCTGTATTTTGCATTCTACTATTTCAAAACTAAAAACAGTTTTCGGATTGAAAACCAAAGGCAGGCGATTAGTTTGAGAGGGGGGAAGGGGACAAATCAAGGGGTTGGAGGTCTAGTGACAATAAAAATAAAGCTCAAGAATTCAAGAATCTTATAACTAATATATCTTTCTTAAATTGATATTGCTTATTTGAATGCTTTTGAAAACTTTAATGAATGATGTACGCGTTGAAGCTCCAAAATCTTAGAGACTTTCTCATTCAAAAGTTCTCTCTAGGTGTTTTGAAAATGAGATGAGTTAGAAAATAAAGTTTAAAGTTTATTCTCTCACTTTCTCACAAAAACACCTGACCTCAAAATGATTTTGGATTTAAAGATCAAACACTCCGCCTTCAAAACCAAAGGGGTTTCTCTCAAAAAGGTTCCAAAGAGGTTTCTCTAAAAAAAAGGGAGAAATTTGAATTTGAAAATTGAAGAGAAAGACCAAAACAAAAAAAATAGAGGCAAAAATGCTCTCAACTTGGTTTATAGTGTCTAGGGTTTAGAAAACCCTATTTTTCTCAATGTTCTCTAGGTTTAATGAATAATGAGCTAGTTTTAAAATTCAAAATGGATTCACCAAAAAATTGTGAAATCGAACATGCTGCCAAAAATTGTAGGAACGCATTTCTAAAAGCAGGAATGTGTTTCTGCCACAAAAAAGTCGAAACGCATTTCTCCAAGTGGGAACGTGTTTCTGGCTATGAATGAGAAAACTTTTTATTCTACCCAAAGTCATGGAAACACATTTCTCTAAGTGAGAACGCGTTTCTGGCAGTGAATGAAAAAAAAATGTTCATTCTACTCAAAAACATGAAAACACATTTTTCTAAGTGGGAACGTGTTTTTGCTTGAAAACCTATTTTGGTCACTTGGCACACTAAAAACGCATTCTCCCTATGGAATGTGATCCTGATGTACAGATTTTCAAACTCTTAGTTTTCTTTGAAAATTCAAGTTCAAAATTGATTTTCTTAAATATTTTAACTTAAATACATTTAAAAGGAAGTATAAAGAGTATAATTGAATTCCGAAACCATTTCAAACCAATTTTAATGCATTAATCAAAACTTTGACTTTTCTCAAGACTGTTTGACTTTTAAAAATATTTTGACTTAGTAAAATATGAATGCATGCATAGAATAGTTGGAAAATAAATAAGCAATGTAGAATCAAGAAAAATTACAACCTAATTGTATAAAGGGTTGATACGCTCTCATCCTTTACTCTTCAAGACAACTCGTCCAAGCTTGAACTTTGACTTGAAGTATTTTAATCTTATACCTTCCTTAGGTGTTGAAATATACTAAATAAACTCATTAGCATCATTTGTTATATTATTTGTTAGCATTAAAACACTAAGAAGAATCTAAGTGAAAAACTACTTAGGTCAAAACTTCCAACCTCCAAGTTCTTTTTGAAACTTTGCAACAACCAATTCCTAAAAGGCTAAGTTAAGTGGTTTCCCTTCAAATGGCATGCCTAAATATTTTAACGGCCAAACCCCTCTATTAGAACCAATGCTTCTAGCAAGATTAATAATAACCTCATGATCCATGTTAATACCTGCTAATTGATTTTTAGCCACATTAACCTTTAAGCCTAATATATTTCGCAAAAGCTCCACAACACCTTTACCGCATTAAACACATTACTTTCCACGCCCTCCAATGAAAAAAATACCATCAGCATATTGAAAGTAAGATACCTCAACCTTATTTCTTCCAATTACCATACCTTTAACCAAAGAACATTCAAATGCATTTCGCATAAGCCGGTTTAAAACTTCTGGTACCAATATGAACAAAAAGGGAGATAGAGGATTGCCTTACCTTAAGCCCCTAGTCGCATAAAGTTTACCCCTTGGCCTTCTATTAACAACCACCAAATAAATAACAAAAGACAAACATCCATTGATCCACCTCCGTCATTTTTCCCCAAAGTTCAGGAAGGCCCAATTTACTGAATCATATGCCTTAGCAAAATCTACCTTGAACACTACCCTTAATTTGTTAAGGCTCTTATACTCCTTAACTACCTCTTTGGCCACTAGTACTACATCCAAGATTTGCCTGTCATGAATAAAACCCAATTGTGATTCCCCAACTATTTTGTGAAGGATTGATCTTAGCCTAAGTGAGAGCACATTTTCGCTATTATTTTGTACAAACTTGTCACTAAGCTGATAGGTTTGAAATTAAAATATCTTCCATGAGTTGATCTTTTTAGGAATTAGGCATATGAAATTTTCATTTGTCTTTATGTTTACTAGGCCTTGTTGGAGGAGTTCTTCCATTGTTCTCATAATATCACTTTTGAACACCTCCCAAGATTTTTGGCAAAAAGCCTTGGAGAACTCATCCGATTCTAGTGCCTTACATCTATCACACCCAAAAATAGCAGCCTTTACTTCCTCCTTTGTAAAAGGTCTTTCTAGGAAATCACAGCCCTCCCTATTCAATGGACTCAAATCCAATCCATTAATGCCCTAGAAATAACTTTTTGGTACTGCATATATAGTTGACAATTTATGTTGAGATTTATGCAACGAAACAAACACAAACACACACACACACACAAATGTAAATCAAAGAAACAAGAAGAACGCACACAAATTTACGTGGTTCGGCGAAGATCCGCCTACATCCACAGGAGATGAAGATTTTACTAGTTTGGGAGAATCTAATACAACACTTACAATGTCTCTCTATTGTCACTCTTACCTCTTAATCCCCAATACTAGGTATATATAGAGAGTTTTACACTTAGTTCCCAATTCAGACTGGGAAAGTTTCCTACTCGGTCCAAGAAACCAATTGTAACACCCCGATTTTCAAAATTTAATTTTTTTGTAAAATAATGCATATTTTAATTTTATCGAGAAGATCATTGAAAATCGAGATGTTATTCGTATCCATCTATTTTAACCCATAATCATTATATAGATAGTAAAATTTGCAAAACTATGAGTTTATATTCTTCCAACCAACTTACTGGTTAAGATAAACGAATACCTTTAATTCTTCATACCAAGGACCACATAATTCCACTACACAAATTTCTATAGTGAATTATGAGGGTACTTGTCCTTGTCCATCCATCATGGACACAATAATTTAAATACATCCATCAATAGAATTCAAGTCCAAGGCATTCACACGTGAAATAAATCACAGGGCCGTTACTAACCGTAATAATGTTCATTGAATGTCTATTGTCAATAAAATCCGTTCAAATAATAAATTTTTTTTAAATTAAATAAAAATATTCAGTCCTATCACCACAATACTAATTAATTAAACCACCCCTACTACTCTGAACTATGTCACGAGCTCTCGATTTTATTCTCCTAAGCACCTGCATATGAAAAATAGGGGTGAGCTTGAAAACCCAGTGGGTCATCAAAACAATTCACAATATTTTATTATGATACATACACAAGAACATTACAAACAAGTTTCACACATTAATCGTTGCAACATTAGATTGTTTGAGTCGAGAATTTCATCACGTTCTAAATCACGTACCTTTAGGAAATCAAACTCAGGGTGGCACTACCCAAAAATTAGAACTCATTGGCGATATTCATCATGAATAACTGCCCCATAATAAACAATGGCGATATTCCTTAGAATAACTGCCACATATATGTGATTCTTATCTTAATCGTGTTCCTTAGTGATGTCACGCCATACGTACGGTATAAGTACGATATTAAGTGCATTCATAAAACATATTAAAACTCCACCACACATGGTATCATGTCACAAAGTCAATTATAATAGTATTCACGCATGTACTTTACTATGTCAATATTCCAAGTCATACATTTCATTATCAGGCATTATAATTTATAAATGAATTCAATTACCACAGAATTTCACACACTCAATTATCATTTGATCAGAATAAAAATCATGTTGACACACATATCATCATGGCTAACAATCACAACATGGTATATATAAAATAAAATCATGTACAATAGGCATGCATAAGCAATCTAATGATACTATATACCTAATTAATTTAACATTCCTATCTATATATCAAAATAAAATATTATGAAGGCCAAGAATCATCCCCACCTGAATCGCTAAATTCCAAATCACTTAAATTTCTCGTCACGTCTAGTGCTCAACCTGTACACGTATATTACGTTTATTAATATAAATACTCATAAGAACGATTAAGATAACATATTATAATGCCTTGTGATATGATATAATGATGTGTATGAACATAATCTACAATAGGTGTGTGCTGTGGAATGTTTAAAAATAAAGAAGGAAATAAGGAAATAAAGGAGAAGGGAGGCGTTGATGGTGGTGGTGGCGATGTGCAGCGGGGACGGAGTGAGCAGAGAGAAAGAGAGCTTCGAGCAAGAGAGAGGAGACCTGACGATTGGGTTTGAGGGGTTTGGGGTTTCCGACGACGGAAACAGAGAGAAGCGAGAGGGGTTTTGTGCGATTCGCGCAGCTGGGTTTCGAGAGAGAGGTTCAGAGCGAGAGATCGAGAGCGAGATCGAGATCGAGAGCGAGAATGAGAGATCGAGAGCGAGGGAGCGAGAGCGAGAGATCGAGAGTGGCAAGAGCAGGGGAAGATGGCGGAGAAGAGAGAGAGAACGACGGAGAGAGCAGTGGCGGAGAAGAGAAGAGAGAGAGAGCGGCGAGTGGCGGAGAAGAGAAGAGAGAGAGAGCGGCGAGTGGCGGAGAAGAGAAGAGAGAGAGAGGACGGTGAGAGCAAGGGAATGGCGAAGAAGAGAAGATAAGAGAGAGGGAGCGGCGACGAGGGCAGTAGCAGATGGCGGAGAAGAGAGAAAGGGCGGCGAGAGCAGCCGCGAGATGACGGAGAAGAGAGAGAGAGCGGCGACGAGAGCAGTGGCGGATGGCGGAGAAAAGAGAGAGGGCGGCGAGAGCAGGGGAATGACGAAGGGTTGCAGCGGCGAGATGAGAAGAGGGAAAGGGCGGCGAGAGCAGGGGAAAGGCGGAAGGTTGCAGCCGCGAGATGATGAGAAGAAGGAGAGGGCGGTGAGAACAGGGGAATGGCGGAGAGTTGCAGCGGCGAGATGGGGTTTCGTGCATTGGGGTTTTGAGCAGAGAGTTGAGAGAGAGACCTGGCGAGAGCGAGAGAGCAGAAGAGAAGAAGAATCGAAGTCGCAGCGTCGATGAGCAGCAACGGTGATGAGCGGTGGTGTGCACTGGCGGAGAAAGGAAGAGAGAAGAGAGAGGGTTTCGAGAGGAAGAGGAGGCTTGTGCGTTGGTTTTGAAAGAGCGAGGCTTGTGCGATTGGGTTTTGAGAGAGAGATACGAGATTTCAGCCGAGATTTCAGGCAAAATTTCCGGCGAGATTTCCGGCGAGATTTCTGGCAAGATTTCCGGCGAGATTTCAGGGATTATGTTTGAAATTTGAAAATGGATTTTTTTTTTGATTTTTTTTTTCAGGGCATTACACCAATACAGTCAAGGAAACTAACTAAATAGAAAGTCCTCGGGTCCCACAAAGTGGCCGAACCACACATCATACATAACAATCTCTATTTTGGCGAGGACCACCACAAGCCACTAGCCAATCAACATATTCAAATGCGCCCCTCGAGGCGCTCAACACTGTAGGATATTGATCAAGTTCAAGCTATGCTCAAACTTGACCGCTGGGACTGTCTTTGTCAGCATATCTGCAGGATTATCATTAGTACTGATCTTCTGTAAAGAAATCTCACCATCTTTGATAATTTCACGAACAAAATGGTAACGGACATCAATATGCTTTGTCCTAGCATGATGCATTTGGTTCTTAGCCAAGTGAATGACACTCTGACTGTCGCAATGAACTGGTACACTTTCCAGGGTAATCCCCAAGTCACCAATCAAACCTCGGAGCCATAAAGCCTCCTTCACAGCCTCTGTCATTGCCATATACTCTGCCTCAGTAGTAGACAAAACAACTGTAGTCTGCAACATACAACTCCAACTGATAGGACCACGTGCCAAAGTGAACACATACCCTGCAGTGGAATGTCGCTTGTCTAAATCACCAGAATAATCAGAATCTACATGTCCAGTGATAAGTGGACCTGTACAACTATCCCACTGAAAAACCAATCCTACATCTAATGTACCTCGAAGATACCGCAACAACCATTTCACTGCTTGCCAATGTTGTTTTCCAGGATCTACCATATATCTACTGACAACACTTACTGCATGTGAAATGTCTGGCCTAGTGCACATAATAGCATACATCAAGCTACCCCACTGCACTAGCATATGGAACATGACTCATGTACTCACGCTCCTCATCGGTGCTTGGAGACATATCTGCTGAAAGTCAAAAATGAGCTGCCAATGGAGTACTCACTGGCTTAGAGTTCTCCATTTCAAACCTTGAAAGAACTTTCTCCAAGTACTTCCTTTGTGACAGATATAACTTGCTATTTTTCCTTTTTTTATGTATCCCCATACCAAGAATCTTCTTAGCTGCACCCAAATCTTTCATCTCAAACTCTTGACTCAATTGAGATTTTAACATGTTGATCTCTTTCATGCTATTAACAGCAATTAGCATGTTATTAACATACAAGAGTAAGAGCCATCTGGAAGCTTCAAAAAGTAGGCACAACTGTGATACTTGCTCCTCATGTATCCCTGTCTGATCATGAAGGTGTCAAACTTTTTATACCACTATCTGGGTGACTGCTTAAGCCCATATAAGGACTTTTTCAGTTTGCACACATGATCATTCATACCAGCAACCTCAAAGCCTTCAAGTTGCTTCATATAAATTGTCTCATCCAAGTCCCCATGTAAAAAAGTTGTCTTGACATCTAGTTGCTCCAACTCCAAGTCAAATAATGCAACCAATGCCAACAATACTTTGATAGAAGTGTGCTTCACACCTGGAGAAAAAACCTCATTATAGTCCACGCCTTCTCTCTGAGCATACCCTTTGGCAACCAATCTTGCCTTATATCTCACATTGTCAGGTCCTAGATGACCATCTTTCTAGGAATACACCCATTTGCACCCAATAGCCCGCTGACCCTTACGTAACTTTACAAGTTCCCAAGTTTGCTTCTTCATCAATGAGTCCATCTCATCCTCCATGGCTTATTTCCACTTTTCAGGACAACTGTCACTCATTGCCTCCCTAAAAGTGGAAGGATCATCTTCATACGCTGTCAATGCATTTGCCACCATGTCTTCGAACCCATAGCGAATTGGTGCTTTAATTGTCCTTTTAGCTTTGCCACTAGCTAAGGATTGTTGCTGTTATTGGTGGTGCTTACTGGCTCCACCTGTTGTCTCCTCCACATTACTCTTTGATTTTTCTCCTGGAGTACTAAACTCCACCTGCACAGAATCACCCTTATCCTCCTTATGAGAATCCATCTGCTTACCTGACATCAAAGCAGACTCATCGAATATCACGTTCCTGCTAATCAAAATCTTATGCAAATCAAGACACCATAACTTGTATCCTTTCACTCCATCTGCATAACCCATAAATATGGCTTTCTTAGCTCTGGGATCAATCTTACTTTCCCTGATATGATAGTAAGCTGGACATCCAAACACTCTCAAAGAACTGTAATCAGCAACATTACCAGACCATACCTCAAGTGGAGTTTGACAATCAATTGTTGTAGATGGTGATCTGTTAACGAGGAAACAAGTTGTATTCACAGTTTCTACCCTTAATTCTTTATCTAAACCAGCATTGGATAACATACACCGCACCCTCTTCAGTAGAGTACGGTTCATCCTCTCTGCAAGTCCATTCTGCTGTGGTGTTCCCTTGACAGTGAAGTGTCTCTCAATGCCTTCATGCTCACAAAACTCTAAGAATGCTTTACTGGTATACTCACCACCATTATCGGTTTTTAACCTCTTGATGCTTCTTCCAGTTTGCTTCTCAACTTTTGTCTTCTATTTCTTAAGGACCTCAAACACTTCATTCTTACTTTTTAGTATTTTCACCCAGACCATACGTGAAAAGTCATCAATAAAGGAAACAAAATACCTCGCTCCACCAAGTGAGGAAACCGTGGAAGAACTCCACACATCTGAATGGATATAATCCAGAGTACCTTTGGTACAGTGAACTGCCTTGTTGAACTTAACTCTACATTGTTTTCCAAACACACAATGCTCACAGAAGTCCAACTTCTCAACCTTACTCTTCCCAAGTAAGCCTTTCTGACTCAACACCTCAAGTCCCCTCTGACTCATATGCCCTAATTGCGTATGCCACAACTGAGTATCTGTTGAGCCACTATCTGAAGATGTAGACATCCCTGTACTGCCTGTAACTGTATGCCCTTGTAACACATACAAGTTACCAAGTTTCTAGCTTTTCATAACCACCAGTGCACCTCGGACTACCTTTAGAACTTCACCTTCAGCTACAATCCTGCAGCCCTGTGAATCTAAGCTACCCACAGAAATATGATTTTTGCGCAGCTCTGGAACAGGTCTGACCTCTGTCAAAGTCCTTACAACACCATCATGCATCTTGATCTTCACTGTTCTTATCCCTACTGTCTTACAAGCCATATCATTCCCCATAAGTACAGTACCACTGTTCACACTCTGATAAGAAGTGAACCAGTCTCTATTGGGACACATATGATATGAACAGCCTAAATCAATAATCCACTCATCACCTGAGCATCCCACAGTGGCTGAAAGGACATTAGCACTATCAAACTCTTCCTCTGCAACTGCTGCATTACTAGAATCTTCTAATTTCTATTTTTCTTTTCCCTTACGCTCTGGACAATCTTTCCTAAAGTGCCCTTCTTTGTGACATTCAAAGCACTTTAATTTTCTCCCCTTTGATTTTGATCTAGATCGACCTCCATGACCTTTGTACCATTTCTGTTCTGATTTACCTCTAGCCAACAAGCCTTCACTTGAGCTTTCTACTTTTTCTCCAGTAACCACCTTTTTCAACTCCTTCAAGTTCAAAGCTTCTTTGACATCTTCTAGAGCCAGGGTGTCTCTACTGTAGATCAAAGTATCTACAAAGTGCTCATAGGAATCCGATAGTGAACATAGCAAATACATTGCTTGGTCCTCATCACTGAGTTTGTACTCAACATTCTTTAAAGCTATAAGAATCTTGTTAAACTCATCATGATGTTCTCTCATGGATGCACCTTCCTTCATCTTCAACATGTGCAACTACTTCTTCAGATACAGCCGATTTGTTAGATATTTTGTTATATACAAACTCTCCAGTTTCAACCATAAACCCACAGTTGTATTCTCCTCTTCAACTTCTCCCATGATTTCATCACTCAAGCATAAGAGAATAGCAGTAAACGCTTTATCCATGATGTCATCTTTCTCTTCTTCTGTCAGCTTCGCAGACAATGCATCTCTTCCCTTTAGTGTCTTTTTCAGCCCGTCTTATATCAACAGGGTTTGCATCTTTATCCGCCAAAGATTAAAATAGTTCTTCTCGTTAAACATTTTAACTTTATATTTTGCAATCATATCAACACTGTGTAGGTCTCCTTGACACGAATACACAGCAAAAATCGGAATTGAATTTCAACTTTAAAGGACTCCAATATCAAAAAAATAAGCTATGCCGTTAATATATTTACCGCGCGTATTTATGATGCCGCAACGAAAAAAAAAACTTTAATTCCTTTTTCTCTCTGTATGGTTGCAGAACAAAAACTAAAACCAAGGAAAAATTTAACAAGGGACCCACCTTTGACTTTTCAAAACGCTAAACCCAAAATACTTTCCTTTTTTTAATTCTTTAAATTCTCACAATCACACCGGTACCGCACCACAATCAAAGAAATCGCCGAAAATTGCCTACGCTGTTTTGTGCAGTCATCAACCGCAACTCCAATGCTATATCGATTCTCACCACGCATCAGTGTTATACCTAGGCTTCTTTAATCGCAACCGGAGCAAACGAACAATAATCCCATCAACGAAACCACCGATGTATTATGTATTTATATTTTACAAAAAATCTTATTTTAATATCAATTTGTTGAGATTTATACAATGGAACAAACACAAACACACACAGATATAAATCAAAGCAACATGAAGAACACACACAGATTTATTTGGTTCGGCGAAGATCAACCTACGTCCACGGAAGATGAAGATTTTACTAGTCTGAGAGAATCTAATACAGTACTTATAATATCTCTCTGTTGTCATTCTTACCTCTTAATCCTAAATACTAGGTATATAGAGAAAGCTATAGACTTAGTTTCTAATTCAGACTGAAAACGTGTTCTACTCAGTCAAAGAAAATAATATAATCAAAGAAATTAACTAAATAGAAATACATAAATAGAAATTCTTCGGGCCCATAAAATGGCCGAGTCACACATCATACATAATAATTTCCTCCACCATCGCATCTTCACAAAGTACCATAGAGTCATCTTCTTTTTCCACCTTGATTATAGTATTGTTTGCCTTCTTATTACTCAACAGCCTATGGAAGAACTTCGTGTTTATGTCTCCTTCCTTTAGCGACTTAGTCTTGGCTCGTTGGAAAGAAAGTCTACCCTCTTTTAGACAACCAACTCTACTTTCACATCCTTTAGAAAAGCAGTTATCTCATCAGACCACTCCTCTTGCCCTTCTTAACTATCCAAGTATCCAATTAGCTCTTTCAACTTTTTCTTTTTACTAAAAACACTCCCAAAATGCTCCTTATTCTATTGTTTGAGTTTACTATTTACTTTAGTCAACTTCAGCAAAAACTTGTGTCCTTCCCTGATGACACGATAGAATTCCACCACATATTCCTCAAAAAGTCTTTATGATCCATCCATACGTTCTCAAATTGGCAAGGTGTAAGCCTTCACTTCACTTGTGAAGTATCCAAAACAATTGGACAATGATATGGGTTAATTTGGCCAATGCCTCTTGTCTAGAGTGAGGAAAAAGGGACTCGACCTAAAAGAGTACAAGAAATGATACAATTTGCAATAGATTGGGACCTCCTAAAATTTTTCCATGTGAATCTAAAGTTTAGAAGGGGCTGATCTTTTACTTCTAGTGAGCCTTGAGTTATTCAATTTTTCAGACATGTTATGCACTGTGTTGAAGTAGCAACCAATGCACCAATTATTTCAACATCTACTACTTAAGCCTGCCACTTTTACCCCAAAACTATCATTATCAACTGGTGAAGAATGATCATATATATTGATGACCCACCAAGACTCAGAAAAAGCCCCTGAGATTTGAATAGAAATAGAATACCCTCCAACCAAACTCTGCATAACTTCAATTGTCCTCAAGTCTCATGCCACCACTAGCCCCCACCAAGGGAAGAACGACCCAATCTTTGAACCTGTTGTTCTAGAGTTGACCTACAAGATTTTTGTTAAGTTCTTGTTTTTTGGTTTCTTGTAAAATAATAATGTCTAGCTTAACCTAAGAGATAACTTTTTTATCATACTATGTTTTTTGCTACACTTTAGCACATTCCATGATAAAATCTTCATTTTTTAATTCTCGCACCCCCCTGATACAACTATTCATGTGAGCCATCTTCTCGCATTTTGCATTTTGAATAATTCTTGTGTTGGTCGTTGCTTGCTTTCTCTACATCTTTTCTATATCTAAATCCATCTTCTAAATGATATTAGTCACACCATCATTGGACTTTGACCATGCTTCTATACCATTAACTACTGCTTTACTTTTTTGGGCGCCTTTGCTAAATATGTTGGGGCTAGCAAGCATTTCCAAAACTTTTTCTTCCCTTGTCATCTTAAGATTATCGTAGTTTGGTTCAGACATAAACCCAAGGGAGCAATGAGTTGAAAATGATATAGGTTGGAATGTAAAACATGAATATGACGAGACGAATAGGATGTAGGATAAGGAACTTTAGGAGAGAATTCATGTTGAATATTTGAAAGTTCATTAACCTTATCAGAAGGTAAAGGAGAATAGCGTACTTGAGACCCTTCATCTGGAATAGTGCATACTTGATCTGCAACTATGAAGAAATCACCAACGTGATTTCTTTCTCCCCCTCCTTGCCATCGCTACTAATCTTTACATAATCTGAGTATAAATCATCATTGGTGGAGGTGTTTTCCAATCCAAAGTTCCCCATAATCCAGTCCAAGAGGCCCTAGTTGTCGTTGTCTTCAAGCTCTAAGAGTTTGTGTTTCCCCTTTTTAATCCTTCGACTTGGCCCCACCCTAGCCCTTTTCAGTTGACAAGCGGAAGATCTTATTGTTGATGTAACAACTCTCACCTTGTTTTATTTTGATGATTGCAAACAACATACTTATGATCACTAATCTCTTTAACGTAGTTGTTTCAGTGCTAACTAGCTATATCAGATGGATTCAATTATACTGTCAAAACATGTGGATGGAACAACATTGCACAAAGATTCAAGAACTTCATGGTTGTAATTATTATTTAGAATCTTAGTGTTGTAGAGTAACAATTACACGTTCCAACCACAGTATGTCTTGCATCTTTTTGAAAATCATGCATATAGGTTATCATATTCATGCATACACACAAGTATTATATTGATCACACATGCAACACAATATAATGATTATTATGCAATAACACGGTTAAAATTGTTTACCATGCATATATTTATCATTGATTATCATGCATTCATTTTACTAACTTTGCATGGTTCTATCGTTTTAAGTGTATCGTATCGAATGTATTATTCATATGTTTTGATTGATCGTTTTACACGTGTCTATCTTTGTCAATTGTATTTCAATCTTGTCAAAAATATTTTGAAAGTTAGTTTATATGTTTGACAATGTCTTAAACTCTTTCGATCAAAAAAACGAGTTTCTATCACTTCAAAGTGAAGGAACGCGTCCCTCTCTTAAGGAACGCTCTCCTGTGCATTTTTTCGAAACTCAAATTTTTCTGATCAGAGTTTAAGGAACGCGTTCCTGTTGTTTTTCCCAAGACTCAGATTTTTCTGATCAGGAAAAAAAATGGTGCTCCTGTAGTAAAGGGCAAAATAAAAAATTTTATAGAGTTAGTGGTTCTTGATGAAGGACCTCGCTCCTATGCCCAACTGACATATTAAGGAATGCGCTCCTCATATAAGGAACACACTCCTTGATTGGAAGAAAATATTAAAAATTTTAGATTTCAAAGCAGAAGCGCACTCCTTCTTTGAGGAACACGATCATGTGCCTCGGTGTGGCATTTTTCTATAAATACCACACCTGCTCATTTGAAGAGCAACTTTTGCAAAAATCTTGAACTTGTATCATTTTTCATCTTAGCATTTCTACAAGTCCAAAACAAATTCTTGAGTGATTTTAAACTTTTTTCTAAGCAAAACTTCACCTACATTTGGCTATTTAATTCATATTTCTGAATAGTTCGCCAAATATTTCAAAATCTTTAAGAAATTTATATGTTTCTCTTGAGCCATAGATAAAGACATTTTTTGAGTGTTCTCTTCATATCTTGTTGAATCTTGATCATCTTTGAGCAAAAAATCTCTCAACCATCATCACACTTGAAGAATTTTTAAGCTTCATTTTTACCTAGGTGGGATAAAATTTCTATATCTTAATTCTTGTGATTTTGTCTGAGTAAATCAGGTTTTGTGCTTGTGTTATTATCTTGAAAATTGATTTTTCTATGAACATAATTTGTGAAATCCTATTTAATCTTTAAATCATCTTACCTTGTTTAGTGGTTTCATAGATATCATGTGGTATCGATTTATGTGCTAGACTTATACTATATTGAATCAATTTCATATATCATTACTTGAGTAGGTTGATTCTTAATCTTAACTATTTATACATTTAGAATCATCAAGTCTTGATCATCATTGCATATTGATTCTTTTAATAATATCATTGTTAGAATAAATATTAGAATACATGTGCTCATTCGACTCTTGATTTCATATCATTTATATTTGAATCAACTGCATGTATTTGATTTAAGCTATTTCAACACTTCACATCATTTAATTCATTGTGGTTGGAATAGTGGTGTTTACTCATTCAAGATTGTAAGCTTAATATTGTTGAGAGTGTTTTGGAACACTTCTCTTTATCATTTTTAATCTTGATGTATTGTTGACGTATTTGTCAACCGGGTTTATACCATATCTTGTATGGCTTGTAACCACTCCCTTAAGTTGGTTACTGTGTGACTTTCTAGCCAAGCCCTTGTGTCAGCTAGAGTGTGCCTTTCTAACCAAGCCCTTGTGTTGGTTAGTGTGTGGCTCTCTAACCAAGCCCTTGTGTAGGTTAGTGCGCGTGGCTTTATAGCCAAGCCTTTGTGTTGGCTATTGTAAACGGTTTCTGATAGTTTCATATTTAGACATGTTTTAGGAGTGTTTCATAGTTGTTTTAAGATGATTTATTCATTAGTTCGCGTGTTTATGTTAGTTTTGATTCATTTGTTAATTTAGGAATAAATTGGTTTTTATGCATTATTTCGGTTTGTTAATTTATATGTTGGATAAATTTATGTTTCGAGTGTTTTAATTACTTGTTTTGCATTGTTTTGTAGGTATTTAGATGTGTGGAAGTGAGCATGAATGATGGACATAACATATGAGAAGCCTAGATGATGTTTCATGAAGAACCCAAGTCAAAAAGTGGAAGAAAACTGGTTATCGTGAGACCGAGAGGATATCGAGACCCTTTGAAGTCATTAAAAGAAATCATAGATCTTAGTGAGTTTGTAAGAATTAGATCTTTATCGATAGATCGAGATCAACTCCTATGAATATGCTCTAATGCGGCACTCGATATAGGGTGTTAGAAACATTAGGATTTCTGGCTTATAAACTAAGTAAATACATTAATGATAAATAATTGGAAATAACATATAGTTGATAATTAGGTGAAATCGATTCTCTAGATTGTTTCTCTATTGATAATCTGTCGTTTTCATTACTTTGCTAGTTAATAAGTAGTTGTTTTCAGTACTGTTTAATTACTCAATCATTCGAATTCGATTATCTAGATAAAATTAAGGTAAAAACGTGATAGCTAGTGTTCTAATTATCCTTGAGGACGATACCCGATTTCATCGGATTATATTATAACTTGACCGTCATGCACTTGCGATAATTTCACGATCAATTTTTAGTCCCGCCCGTAAGTTGACTAGCCAATAATGTATTGAAAAATCTTGATCCTGGTGATTGGGTAGTTGACTTAGTTTCAAGGGAAACCGAACCACTCTAAATCGTTGTATCCATTTATTTTTCCTGCATTTGTTTATTTTAATTGTCACCTACTGCGCACTTTATCTGTTTAATTATATTAACCGAAAGGTAATGCGAAAATCTGCCAAATCCAATTCACCCCCCCCCTCCCCCCCCCCCCCCCCCCGCCACTTGGACTATAATACTGGGCCAACAAATGGTATCAGAGCGGGTTTTTGCACTCAAAGTTATCTAACAATTTCTTTGAGTAAGATGATAGGACAATGCTCAACTAGCTATAATATGGACAACAGTAAATACATCGATAGACCACCACTATTTAGAAAAGAAAAGTTTCATGAGTGGAAGATTCTCATGAAAACATTTATGAGATCATAAGACGTTGATCTTTAGGAAATGGTGGAAAATGGCTATACTCTTCCTGACAAGCCAATCAAGTTATGGACAACGCAAGAATGAGAAGAGTATCGTCTAAATTCCAAAGTTGTGTATGCGTTGTTTTGCAGTCTCCCGGATGATGATTTAGAGCAAGTTAGTGAATGTGTGATTGCAAAAGAAGTTTGGGAAATGCTTCACTTGGTTCATTGTGAGCCACTTGATAATAAAGAATTAAGGCTCATTGATGCAGAGAAAAGATGTGAAGATTTAATATTCCTGATGATGAACCAATTGAAGAGGCGTGTTCTAGATTGAAACTAATTCTTGAAGATTTAAAAAGTCTGGGTCAAGACATACCAAGTGGGATTAACGTCGTCTGCTTTGCTGACAAGCTTTTGAAAGTATGGGCTAAAAATCTTACAAACATTGCAGAAACATTTAATCCGTGGGATTTCACCTTGGAAGAGTTTTGCAACTTACTAATATCCATCGAAGCCAAGGATGAAACAACAGTAAGAACTGAGATGCTAAAAAGATCGCTTGAAAAATTCAAGTTCTTACATGAGGAAATAGTTGATGAGGGACTTGATAGGCTTATAGAATTAACAAGTGATTTGCAAAGTTATGGAGTAACCTATCCTCATCAGATATTGTCAAGTATTTCTTAGAAGGTTTTCCGGACAAATGAAAATACAAAGTAAGTTTTATTGAAATGTTTGGTGATTCGTTTAACAGCAATTTTGAAAGAATACTCTATGTTAAGCGGACTAAAAACCTCTTCTGAAGAGAGTGATGATTCATCTGAAAGAAGAGAAATACTTGTCAATCTGCCAAGTGATGATAACCAAGATGAGGCGAACGAAAATGAAATATCATCACTGGAGAATATGAGCTATGAAGAAGAACAAGTTGAGGAAGACCAACTTTCAAGTGTCGCATCTAGTGGTTCAATCATTTATACCTCAACTAATGAAAACGAAGATCCAAATATACAAATATGCATTCGAAGGTTTCCAAAGATTCCTAGATGGAAGATGTGGATTATGAAACTTCTTGGATGCAGCAAGTACTCGAGCAACATAGTAGATGATCAAAATGCAAGTTTCAAGATTCCTTGAAGTGATTCATGATTGGTCTTCGCTTGTGGGTAATACTTCTATTTAAATTTTAAATATTTTTATTGTGTTATTCCACAAATGGCTTGAACATATTCTCTTAAGCATAAACTATTTGTGTATTAAGAGATATGTCTTTGTTGAAGCATTAAATGTTCATTCAAGCATGATACTTATCATATCACTCTTATTGCACATATCACATTATTGATGAGTATTATATATTTGTTTGAGTAATGATTGAGTTGGATGATTTTTAGTGTCATTCTATGATTAAGCGTATCATCTCTATGACTTTGAAAAATATCTTAGGCTTGATTAAAATGATTATCATATCTTATTGCCTACGTCTTAAAGTTAATCAATTTGAACATGCTTTGAATGTTTTACATCTTGTTCATTGATTAAGCTATGTAACATGTACATGTTTACCTTGTGAACTTACTAAAATTGATAATCATACGTTCACATGGAGAATGTTGACTTATATTAAATGGATCATGTGCTTAAAAGCTTTATATGTACTAATCCATTTGATATTGAAAAATGTCATTGAGCATCGATACTAAATTGATATTATGATTATTGCTCAATTTGATTGGAAGTATGTACATTGAACATTCTATATCTTATTACTTCCAGTGTATTCATGTGGATGTGTGAATTATAAATATTTTATGTTCACTTAAATATATCATCTATGATAATTGTAAATATATTACTTAATAATCTTGCATGTATTATTTCTGATAATGATGCATGATTCATTAATGTTAATCTTGTATGAATTATTGTTGATGTTCTTATATGTGTTATTTTGGTGTGAATGGTTTTGATTATAATGTTTTTATCATTTGATGCGTGTATTATTCACTTAGAAATGACCAAAATTTTCTTGAATTATCATAAATCATCGGTTTAATCAAAGTGGAAATTAAGAAAACAAAAAATCATAATGTTTAAGTGTTCTGTGTTCTAAAAGAACGCGCTCCTCTAGAGAGAAATGCGCTCCTCTACAAGAATACCAAGAAGTGTTCTGCAGAGAACACATGAATGCACTCCTATTAAGAGGAACGCGTTCCTTTGTCTGATGACAAAACAAAACCGAGAACCCGAGAGTTATTTCTCACTTCTTCTCAACGCCATTTCTCCTTTCTACTCTTACTCGATCATCCAAATCTCATTTCTTTTTGTTTTGACCGTTCCAAACTTGTTTCCCATCATCACGTTCATCAAATCCATCATTTTTATTGCCAAAAACCTCATCAAATCCTCTCATTCATCACCAAAACCGCCATTTTTCATCAATTTTCTTTTTCTATTTTCTCCCTCGATTTCTCACTAAAATACAAGTTTTATAGCTTGTTTTTCTCGTTCCCACATTGTTCTCGACTTCTCACCTTCATTTCAAGCAGTTTCATCCCCGTTTTCATCACTTTTTCACCCAAAACCCTTGTGTTATCTTTGGTTGCACACAAAGTGTTTGACAAAACGCCTCCAAAAAAAACAACCGCTTCTAAACGTCGATTAGAGATCGACGAATCTTCCACACCCGCACCCAGGCCTACACGGAGACGTGTAGAGGTTGGGGAGTCCCCCACACCCACTCCACTTTCCACGAGGCGACCTCATGCCTCACAACCACCTTCCTCATTGGATGATGACACTACCCTTTCTACTCTTGCGGCTTCACCCACCTCTCGACCTCCACTTCTTGAGGTTGTCGTCAGGACTTACGACACTTGACATCTCGCTCCGAGCGTCAGAGTCGACTTTGATGACTTTACGAGGATACATATGCCTCTGTTCACCCACTTCACTGAGATGAGATGGGAGAGGTTCCTCTCTCACGATGACACCATTTACACTGAGTTGGTCTGAGTTTTCTACTTCGGGCTTACTCACATTCCTGACAATGATCTCCTTCATTATCGCTCTAGGATTCTTGGCATCGACATTGATATATCTCCATATGTCCTAGATGAGATATTTGGTTTTTCTTCTGATGATCCCTCATTTTCTCATTCTGAAGAGGACGACGAGATCCTCTTTCTTAACTATTATCGGATCACAGCATTGAGGACCATGTCTTGAGTGGAGCCAGGACATGGGGTGTTGACAGTGTCCAACACCATTTTTGGGTTGCAGCTCAAGATTTTTCATAATATTATCTCGAGGGTCATCATTCCTCGGTTGAGCTCGTGTTCGAAGGTAAATCCTATTAATGCCTTCCGTCTTTGGTGCATGCACAGTCGCACCAGTATCCACTTGTCCCATGTTATCATCAATCATATTACCGGGATGCAACACTTCACTAAGGCATTGCCCTATGGTGCTTTAGTGACCTTGCTCGCTAAGCGCGCACGAGTTGACTTGACAGGCTTTAGAGTTTTGAAAAAGCCGAATAAGAAATATTTTATTGGAGAGAATATTATCTGATCGCTTGGATACCAGTGGGTTAGCCGCATCCTTGGTTGGGTGCAAATCAGTATGCGACATCAAGGCGAGGGCACTAGGTGCATATCATTCCACCCTTAGACAGAGCAACCAGAGTCTGATACTAAGGGAGCCAAGAGTGTACCACTTGTGTTTTGTCCGTGGGAACGAGGAGCAGCCCAAGCACAGGCTGAGGCACCTTTTGGACGTGGTCATGGTCGAGCGAGATTCTCAGATCCCTGTGTTTCATCATCAGGCACCGTGGCACCAACTGCCACACCAGGCCCTTCCATATCTGATCCAGTTCTGCAGATGCTAACAGAGGTTAGAAACCAGCAGCGGATATTGCTCACTTCTTTCTACACCATGGAGAAGAAGTACGAGGATCTAGTCTCAAACGTATGAGCTCATGGAGTTATGCTCCAGATTATACTTGATCGATTACCGATTCAGGAGCCTCATGAGTTTAGCTTCAGTCAGGAGGATTTCTTCGGCAATAGAGCGCAGCCTGCACCTTCACCGACTTTTTAGCAGCCAACTTCAGATCCTTCCTCCAACTCTCCTTCAGTATCCACTGCCCTAGTACTGACCCCTTTATCAGTTGCAACTCTGAGGATTCCTTCTCTCAGGTTGCATCCTTCTCTCGCTATGGCAGACTTTTCTCTGGATCTAATGCTCTCGCTTCCGCATATTTCTCTACTATCTTATGGTCGTGATTTGGTTATCCACTCCGGCTCCACCACTGCTCCCACATCTGCTGCACCCATAATCTCACCTGATGTATATGTCGGTACCACCCCGACGAAGGACACAGCCCCGACTTCACCAACTGACGACTTATTTGTTGGGCTTGGATCTCTTGATCCTCGATCGTCTCCTCTGTCTTAGGCACACCCTCTTTTTCTAAATTTTCAAAACGGGGAGAAAAATTAGTATATGATTGGTTTGATTAACTAGATCATTTCTGTGCACATACTCAGGAGGAGTGTCTGGAGTTTGGATATATATATTTTGGAGATGTTTTTGTATATTCTCTTTTTGGTTCACATGTTCCAACCACAATATGTTTTTACATATTTTTTAAAATCATGCATATAAGTTATCATATTCATGCATATACACTAGTATTATATTGATCATGCATGCACACACAATATCATGATTATTATGCAATCACATAGTTAAAATTGTTTATCATGCATATATTTATCATTGATTATCATGCATTCGTTTTACCAACTTTGCATGGTTCTATCGTTTTACGTGTATTGTATCGAATGTATTATTCATATGTTTTAATCGATTGTTTTACACGTGTTTATTTTTGTCAAATGTGTTTCAATCTTGTCAAAAATGTTTTGAAAGTTAGTTTATATATTTGACAATGTCTTATACTTTTTTCAATCAAAAAATCGGGTTTTTATCACTTCAACGTGAAAGAACGCGCTCCTTTGCATTTTTTCGGAACTCAAATTTTTCTGATCAGGGAAAAAGGAACGCGCTCCTGTAGTAAAGGTCAAAATATAAAATTTTATAGAGTTAGCGGTTTTTAATGAAGGACCTCGCTCTTATGCCCAACAGACACATTAAGGAACATGCTCCTTGATTGAAGGAAAATCTAAAAAGTTTCAAATTTCAAAGAAAAAGTGCGCTCCTTTTTTAAGGAACACGTTCCTTTGCCTCGGTGTGGTATTTTTCTATAAATACCACACTTGCTCATTTGAAGAACACCTTTTGCAAAAATCTTGAAAATGTGCCATTTTTATCTTAGCATTTCTACCAGTCCAAAACAAATTCTTGAGTGATTTTAAACTTTTTCTAAGCAAAAGTTCACCGACATTTGGCTATTTGAATCATACTTCCAAATAGTTTGCCAAATATTTCAAAATCTTTGAGAAACTTGTATGTTTCTCTTGAGCCATAGATCAAAACGTTTTTTGAGTATTCTCTTCATATCGTGTTGAATCTTGATCATCTTTTGGCAAGGAATCTCTCAACCATCGTCACACTTGAAGAATCTCTAAGCTTCATTTTTACCTAAGGGGGTTAAAATTTTTATATCTAGATTCTTGTGATTTTGTTTGAGTAAATTAGTTTTTGTGCTTGTGTTATTATCTTGAAAACTAATTTAGTTGTGAACGTAGTTTGTGAAACCCTATTTGATCTTCATATCATCATATCTTGTTTGGTGGTTTCATAAATATCATGTGGTATCGATTCATGTGCTAGACTTATACTATATTGAATCGATTTCATAGATCATCACTTGAGTAGGTTGATTCTTGATCTTAACTATTTATACATTTAGAATCATCAAGTATTGATCATCATTGCATATTGATTCTTGTGCTTTAATAATATCATTGTTAGAATCAATATTAGAATACATGTGCTCATTCGACTCTTGATTTCATATCATTTATATTTGAATCAACTGCATGTATTTGATTTAAGCTATTTCAACACTTCACATCATTTAAGTCATTGTGGTTGGAATAGTGGTGTTTACTCATTCAAGATTGTAAGCTTAATATTGTTGAGAATGTTTTAGAACACTTCTCTTTATCATTTTTAATCTTGATGTATTGTTGGCGTATTTGTCAACCGGGTTTATACCATATCTTGTATGGCTTGTAACCACGCCCTTAAGTTGGTTACTGTGTGACTTTCTAGCCAAGCCCTTGTGTAAGCTAGAGTGTGGCTTTCTAACCAAGCCCTTGTGTTGGTTAGTGTAAGGCTTTTAGCCAAGCCTTTGTGTAATTGGCTATTGTAAACGACTTCTAATCATGCCCGTAAGTTGACTAGCCAATAGTGTATTGGGAAAACTTGATCCTGATGATTGGGTAGTGGACGTAGGTTCAAGGGGAACTGAACCATTCTAAATCATTGCGTCTATTTATCTTTTCTGCATTTGTTTATTTTGATTGTTACCGACTGCTCACTTTATCTGTTTAATTATATTAACTGAAAGATAACGCGATCCGCCAAGTCCAATTCACCCCCTCTTGGACTATAATACTGGGCCAACACTTATTTTCTTAAGTTGTTTTCCTTTATTTTTAGCGTCTTCTTCTTCAACATTTTTCACCTTGAGAACTTTTTTCTGTATCTCACCCATCCAACGCCATTTCTAGGGTCTTCCTACTCAACTCAATGAATACTCAACTCAATGAAAAACTTTTGAAGCTCTTACCTTATTTGAAAGCGGGTTTGAGCTCTCTCGGTCTCTTCCTCACCATCTCCATACCATCCACTCTGATGGGGGGCATGTCACTCTCATTTTCGGTTCTATTTTGCTTCTCACCTGCACTCTTTTCCATAGGCAATTCCTCCACATGTCTAGGGGTGAGCATGTCACCCAAAAACCCGACCGACCGACCCGCACAAAAAACATTGGGCCGGGTTGGGTTTTCTCAGCGCGTCGGGTTCATCGGGTCAAGAAATGAGAAACCAAAAATTTTTGGGTCGGTCTCGATTTTTATCAAAACCCGACCCGTATAGATCTAACCCGGCTCGTACCTAGCTACCAAAACAAACACCTAAGTTTTTTTTCTTTCACCTCCCCTTATTTCATTCTCTCCCTGCGACCAAAACTGAAAACCCTCACCCCGCCCCTCCTTGAGCAACCGGCGACCAAAACCCTCGCCCCTTTTCATTTTCTTTCTCCTCTGCGGCTGTGCTGCAAGCCTGCGACCCACACCCTTTTCTATTTTCTCCTCTGTGGGTTGCGGTTGCGCTGCGACGAAAAGCAAAACCCTCCTCCCGTTTTTATTTTCTTCTCTCTCTTCTCTCGCCCTCTCCTCATCTATCATTTTCTTTTTGCGCTTCCTCTTTGGCAAAAAGAAAGAAAGAACCCTAGAAGCGCTTGTTATTAAAGAGAAATTTGCATTAGAAATGAAGTGCTTACGAAGGGCAAGCAACAAATGCCAAGGTTCTTGAGCGGTGGCGTAATTTTAGTAACTTTGTAAGGGTGATGATCTTTATCTCTTCCTCTCTTTCTTTCTGCAAAAAACTTGAAGCCCATGCGACTGTAAAAAGAAGAGGAGAAATTTTTTTTCTCAAAATTAAGAGAGCAAAAGATGTGATGGAAATGTAGAGAAGAAGAACACTAATGGTGTCAGGGCATGCACCTTTTGTAATAAAATGAAGTGGTAGAAGGCCATGGCCATCCTTCTTCTCTAGCAGTTTGTGATGGGTTCTTCAATAGTTGACGAGCCAAAAGATGTAATTAGTCTTCTATTTACTTTTGGTTGGACCCTCAGTGGTACTCAGAAACTCGTGGTTGTTATTTGGAAGCATAGATTTTTTTTTCTGAGAGTTCAGATTAACCCGACCACCCGACCCACCTAACCTGTACAAAATAGGGTTGGGTGGTCACCCTTTTTTGGGTGATGTCGAGTGGCATCGGGTTGGCTGCGATGCCACCTCATAATTGAGGGTAGGGTTGGGTTGGGTTGGGGCCAAACCCGACCCATGCTCACCCCTACACCTGTCCATGCCTTCCTTTCTTAAGACACATGTACATAGTGGGTTGAATATATGGGCCCCTTACGCTGGGCAAAAGAATCTATTTGTCCTTTTTTTGAAAATAAATATTGGGCCCAATATCTTGGGCCAAATATCCTGAAAAGCTTCCCCTCTATAACATAAGACTTGTTTTCTCTAGGATGTCGAGCCCAACTAGGGTATCCAAATACGTTTGTGACCCACGATTTTGCTACTTATTTTCAAAAATATGTTGAGAAACCAATTGTTTTCATGTCGTATGATTTGGTTGATCCACGTGTCTCACACTACTGTATTTTTATCTGCTTTCAAATCCTAAATCACAATCATCCTAGAGACGTGATGATTTTTTTCGTGACGATTTTTTTCTTGCACTTGCCCACATTTTTTATTTGAATTAGAAGTCGCACATCTTTTATCCTTACCTTCATAAATGCTACCATAGTCCACCGCTTTTGGTTTTCCTTGGAAATCAAACTTTACCTAAACAGGTCTCCTATTTCATTCCATCATCAAATCAAGTAACGCATGCACCATTCTAATCTAGTTATCGGAATAGACATACTCCAATGTGTTTGCGAGCAACCACATTTTCCGGTACAAAATTCCTAAATCTTTTTCTAACTTTGAGTTTTACAAATCGCAAGAATGAGAAATTTTTCATCTTATCATATACCTCAAGCAATCCACCACAAACACCATTGACTTCCTTAAACACCTTTATGGTCAATTGTTCCAAGGGGATCCCATCAACCCTGATCCAACTATGGTAGCACCTCACACGCCTTTGATGTTTTTGCAGAGAAGCTTCCCATTCCAAAACTCGTAAATTTTGTAAAACTCATCTTGTTCACTAAAAGGACTTTCTCATTTTTATTGTTAAACCATATTAAAGCCTAATCATCAACCATTATCGAGATGGAGAAAGAACGTTAAGTAGCCTCCAAGAGTTGTCATTAAACCTCATCCCATCAAATAAAAGAGTTACTTAAAGTATCAAAAAAACCATCTCCCAAAATGGGTCACGATTCATTGGACGGACGACTTCTTATTGACCAGCTCAATCTCCTCCAAGAAACTGTATGAGTAGTGCTCAAAAACACCTCATCCTTGCGCATCTTCTGAGATGTAGATGGACTTGGTGCTTCCTGTCACGACGCCCCTGATGTAGGCTGACGTCATGACCGGCACAGCATATTATACACTGTACATATCCATATACTGTATATAATACACTGTCAGCCTTCACGTACTCTCACAATACTTCCCAAAATGTACAGAATTTTTTTTTTTTTAATATACCACACACCAAATCAAATCAAATATATATAGATGATCATTCCACTCATATTTATTCCATTCATTCCACTAAATTCTCACCTGATAAATATCTATGATCATCTCATTCCATCATCCCAAGCATTATATAATCTTACCACATAACCCATCTAGGTGATACATATATACATATAATGTGTGATAAGTATACTTATCCCAAACATATCCTTACATTACTTATTTCTCTTTTTTACCTAACACGGGTGTTGATGACTCGGCTTCAAACGGCAGTGTAAGCTATATCACTCGTATTGCTGGTGTTAACAATTTCACCACAGCTTTGGCTAACCTGAAAGTTATAGGCTGCCACACAACTTGCGCATATATGTATAACCCAACAATTTTCAAACCTGCCATATAGGATCCTAAAATTCATTCTAGATACTTATCATTGTCAGAGTATCCATAGTAATCAGTCCAAAACTTAACTACACCAGTCTATTGAATTCATGTTTGTATTTATGGTTAGGCATGTCACTACATTGTAACAAGATAAACTTTTTCATGCCTTAAATCAATGTCAGCATGATGATAGATGCCTTAATCGTCTCAAGAGTCCTTAACCCAATTTTCTATTATCTCTTATCATCAGTTAAACTTAGCTAACTTGTTTTATCATTTGTAGAGACTTACTCCTTCTCTAAAATGGTCTCCAGTCAAAGTCTTTATTTCGTCTACTATCAGACTGCTAGTTAAATCTCATCTCCTGAAAGTTTCCATAACTTTCACATATCTTTTCCATCTGGCTTATCAAACTTAGGCTCTGATACCAATATTGTCACGACGCCCCTGACGTAGGCTGACGTCATGACCGGCACAACATATTATACACTGTACATATCCATATACTGTATATAATACACTGTCAGCCTTCACGTACTCTCACAATACTTCCCAAAATGTACAGAATTTTTTTTTTTTAATATACCACACACCAAATCAAATCAAATATATATAGATGATCATTCCACTCACATTTATTCCATTCATTCCACTAAATTCTCACCTGATAAATATCTATGATCATCTCATTCCATCATCCCAAGCATTATATAATCTTACCACATAACCCATCTAGGTGATACATATATACATATAATGTGTGATAAGTATACATATCAAAATAACAAAAATATAATCTATTTCCTCCAAGCATACATACACATACCAGACAAGTTCTTTTTCCCTTCGAATCAATACCTGAAATATTGGAGGAAATAGGGTGAGCAATCAACAGCTCAGTGAATATAGTTCTTGAGATGGCAATTATATACATTTATAGAAATATGACATTTAAAATCATTTCAAACACTTATTCAACACATGCATCATTCAACGAATATATTGTACATGTCAACAACATAAATTTCATGAGTTTTCAATAATAAAATGCACAATCTCCCTCCTCCGCAAGGCAAGAGAGCGGGTCTAACCCTTGTATGGCCGTTACAAGGTAGCCACAACCTCTCATTACCCAATGAACAGTCATTTCAAGGATCCCAACCCTTGTTAGGACAGACCTACTGACAATGAGGACTCGCAAAACCTCATCTGGGTCTAGTGCCTAACGAAATGACAATGAGGACTCGCAAAACCTCATCATGACAAACTCCAATTGCTAAAATCAGTTTGCATGATCCATAAAACTTAATGCATTATCTACAAATATAATATGCATACAATCAAACAGTTGATATGCGTACAATGTCATACAAGAACCAAATCAAGAAAACTATACTCACAGTACAACACGTTCCACTTAAACTCAATCATCGTCGCTTTCGAGTCCAGCTCCAACTTAAATCCAACTAATTTAACCTGTCACAATCACTCCATAATTCAATTTCATGTCTTCATATTTATAATTTTAATTAAATACATAGGGTAAAATACACGTTTATCGAGATATATAATACACGTATTTTATACGTATGAGCCAAATATACGTGTGTATGATTAGTAAAGAAAGAAGATGATTAATTTATGAGGTTGGTTACTTAAATATGTGGATTGAGTGTATAGAAGAAGAACGAATAAAAAGATATAAAAGAAAATAAAAGAATGAACAGTACTTGAATAAAAGACAAATTAAGTTACTGTTCATGTACTGTTCACGGAATAGTAAATCATTAAATGATGTGCTGAATGAAAAAAAAAAAAAAGAGAAAGAAACGTTGCAGAAAGAAGAAGGAGCGGACAGAGAGAAGAAGGAGAAGAAGAAAAAGGGGGGAAACGCACGATTCGCGCAAAATCCGGACTCGTGGTAAGTGATTTTCACTCTTTTTCTTCGTGAAATTACTATCTAAGCTAGATGTGACGATTCTAGCGGACTAATTTTAGCTATGGGAGCCGTTTTACGGCGTTTTGACAAATTGGGGTTTTGACCCCAACGTGAATGAAAACCCGCTAGGAAGGTAGAAAAACACTCTCTGGACTGTCGGGACTCTGAATCTGTGAATAGTCACAGTGCATAGTGAACATTGGTCAGTAATGTGAATAGTACTGTGCACAGTGATGTGAACCCAATGAAACCCCAGTTTGAGATCATAGAATCGTGAAGAACTGAATTCCGGACGTTAGAATATGATATTTAGATATGCTTTGATAGTTTTAGTAACTAAGTATATGGTGTCGTGAAAATATGATTGGAAATCTATTTTCATTGTTCTTTCTTGTGGAAATATCTAGATTGACCACAGAAACGAGATAATTGCTTATGAGTCCTAAATGGATTTATTATTCGTAATTTGAAGTGAGTTGAGAAATATAAATATGAAGACATGAAATTGAATTATGGAGTGATTGTGACAGGTTAAATTAAGGTTGAGATGTTGGCAGTATTGGGTCAGGTACTAACCCAATAAAAATGGGAAAAAGAAAAGTGATGTTAACGAATTATGAAAACCAGAATTGGTTTCCATTGCCTGAGCAGGAGTATCTCGACCTATGATTGTCGATTATCAATCTGAAAAAAAAAAAAAAAAAAAAAAAAAAAAAAAAAAAAACGAGATGTGTTAATCTCCAGTTAGTTGATATGACTGCTCCAGTAAATTTTATCAATGTGACTTCCAGATTTTAGAGAATAAATTAAAGTAAATACAAGACCAGATGCAAAGATTAGTAAGACCTTGATAATAGGTATGATTAACATTTTGTTATTGTGGATATTCTGATGTATTGTTGGATCTACCTGGTCCTTTATCTCTGGTGATATGGTAGACATATTGTATTATCTTCTGTTAAAAGAATGCATCATTAATTGTGGGTATGCCTACAGGAGAAAGAATCTATCATGATATGGTTAGCAAAGATTATGTGTAATAACTATGAGAGTCATCAAGTAATTATGGGCTCTAGAATCTGAAATTTTTGGAATTGAATGCTTTGTGGGTATGATTGGCTGGTCACCTCTCATGCTAGGTGGAGTGTCTCTTCGAAAAGAAGTAATATGTTGAATAAGTGGAAAATTCTAATTTTGAATCTCGAGGAATTTATACCCTCAAAATCTTCTCTCTACGAGCAGATAGTTATTGACGAGGAAATGAAGAATATGGCTAGTACAAAGCCATGTAGAGTAAGGTAATAAGGCATGCAGTTGATTCAAATTCCTGTGGTGAACTGATATATTGGAGTATCTCTGATGAATTATTAAAATTGCTACCTGGACAGGAGATTGATAGCATATAAAACTGATGCCCGTATAATATGTATCTCCATTCCTTCATATGAAGAGTACATGAGGAATTGTGAGAATTTAAGGTGTAGGTAAATGTGTTAATGAGCAAAAGATTTATTTTCTTTGATATGCCACCTTGGAGAGCATTTGTGATAAGATGGAAATAAGGTATAGTGAAATATGTTTAAGTATGAATTATTGTTAACTGAGCAGGTAACAATAAAAAATGAATATCCTTTACCATGGATAGATGGTCGAATTCGATAACCTAAATGGAGTCAAATTTTCTTTAAGATCATTTTGAGATCAAGGCACCATCAGTTAAGAATTCGAGAAAATGATGTAATGCAAACTATTTTAAGACAAGATAGGGATATTATGACATTTTGGTATCCTTGATTAATGTGTCAATCACGTTATAGGATTGATGCAGTGGGTATATGAACCATATCTCGAGTACATAGTCTTCGATGATGATATATGAAATTGTCCCAAGAAAAATGAGAGGAGCATGAATAGCACCTCAGAATGATCTTGTAGTCACTGAGAGAACACTGATTGAGTGCCAAGCTTGGTGAATATAAGTTTTGAATATAATTAAGATGATAAATTTTTGATCACGGGACTAGTTTAAATAGTGTCTTCAAGGATGCTGGGAAGGTCAACGTGTTCATAGGATTGATGTCAATGATGGAAATCAGAAGTTCTCTGGTATTAGTTGTATGTTATAGAAAGTGCGTGAAAAGATCCTTGAAGCTATCTGTTCTACTCACGAAACTAAACCAGATGAATGCTATAGAATGTGTGGACCGTTGTGCATGGGAAAACGCTCACAGTATTAACTGTTGTTACGCGTTTCAGAACCTGGAAGTAATTGTGATTGATGAATATCACGTCCAGATCTGAATCTTGCATTGACACAAAAGGATAGGTTAATTACTTGTGTCTCCACATATTTGGTAGTGCACGAGAAGAACTATCGTGATAGTGAATAGAAATTTGTTGGTAGTTATTTTGACATAATGAGAGCATTGCCTCTTTAATTAAAGGTCACACTATCTTCAACTGTTAAGAGTCTGAAGTCATTATTTGAACGGAAAATATGAGGTAATGAATGTGGCAAGAATTCCCAAAGGATTTGAGTTTATATTGAATTATTATCCTGGGAAAGGTCAATATGTTGCTAAGGCATTGAGCAGGAAACAGGCTGAAACTGGAGTAGGCCATAAATGGAGTTTGTTATGAGTGAGAGTTACAGTTATGAGTGTACTCTCTATTACTCCATGTGTTGATCTTTGTGCTCGGATGCATGTTCAGCTAATTGATACTCATATTCAGAGAGTAAGATTTATGATGAGACGGGTATGATATCAGTATGAAAAATTATGGACTTGGTAAGATAAATTGTGTCAAATGAGGATGGGATTCCAATGGTATCGTATGGGTTATGGGTAGATATGATACCATCTGGATAACCATTAGTGGACTGATAAGTCTATGTATTCTTCCAATGAACACCAGAATTTTATTGATAGACTGAGCAGATTGTATATGTGTGAGATATGGAGATTTGTGGGAGTACTCAGATATTTGTCATGTCGGATTAAGATCCGAAGATTGTGTCGAGATCTGATATATGATGCAGACTCATTTTGGTACTCATCTCCTTCTCAGTGTGATATGTACTTTCAGACAGGTTGACAGACTGAGAGAGTGACTTTGATGCTTGCGAGCATGCTCGGGTCTGGTATACGTGAATTTTGGTGAACGTTGGAAGGAATACTTTATGTGTGTAAACTTATGTGTATAAGCAACTATGATAATAGCATAACGATGGCACTTGATAATAAGCCTTATAGATCTCCAACTTGTTGATGTGAGATACACAAGGTTGGTATATAGGCCTTGAAATGTGTTGTGGCTGACCATGTTTTGTTAAAAGTCGTACCACAGAAAGGTTAAATGAGATTTGGGAAGAAAAGAAAGCTCGCACCGCGATTTGTTGGACCATTAGCGATCCTTGAGAGGATAGGTCCATTGGCTTACCGATTTGCTTTACTGTCACAGTTGATAGGTGTCCATAATAGTTTCTATATATTGATGTTGAGGAAATGCCATTCGGATTTCATTCAAGTACATGAACAGTAACTTAATTTGTCTTTTATTCAAGTACTGTTCATTCTTTTATTTTCTTTTATATCTTTTTATTCGTTCTTCTTCTATACACTCAATCCACATATTTAAGTAACCAACCTCATAAATTAATCATCTTCTTTCTTTACTAATCATACACACGTATATTTGGCTCATACGTATAAAATACGTGTATTATATATCTCGATATACGTGTATTTTACCCTATGTATTTAATTAAAATTACGGGATGTTACACTTCCACCTTTCATAACCCGCATGTAACAACCTCCACTATTCTTTAGTGTCTCAACAATGATCACGTCTTTGGCACCTCAAAAAGATTGCTTAAATCCCCTTCCAATACTGCACTTTCTTGCCACTTCAAGTTGGTTAAGCACCCAAATAGCTTATTTCACCTCCATGACAATCCAATAACTCTTATTGTGCGACCTCTCCTTGAATGCGACCCCATCGTTGCTTAGGTTACCCACCAAAATTAAATTGCTTAAGATGTAATAATAAAATTAGCATAAATGAGAACATTTTATTGAACTATTATGATGTTCACATTTAACTTGGAACTAATTTACAATGTGACATTTTAGAATCCATAGATTCAGTATACCATGATATCTTAGAATCTAAAGATTGAGTATACCAGCTGATTAAACTGACTAAACCAACCAAAAATCATTCGTTGGGCTAGGGAGTCTATTGGGTTTTGGTCAAGATGTTTCAACACAACTTGATTGAGTTAAGATGGTATTTGGACAAAATAGAAATCAACCCAACCCATGAACACGTCAAGTTAGGAGACCCTCTCTCTAAGTGGTCCTCCTTTATACTAAGAAGTTTGGGCTTGATGTGGTTGTTGACCTAAGTGGTTTTCCACTTAGAAGTCTCCCAATTGTTTTGATGCTAACAAACAATATAACCATGGTACTAATGGTTGAATTGAGCATGTTTTAGCACCAAGAATAAGTCAAAAGGTCTATACAAGATTCAAGTGATCTCAAGTCAACTCAAGTGGATCAAACAAAGTTAAAGTCAAAAGCTTTGATGAGTTGACTCGAAGTTAAAGGATGAGAGTTTACAAGTATAATTATAATTAGATTGTAATCTTTCTTGTCTCTATATTGCTCATTTATTTCCAAATTATTGCATCCATGCATCATATTTTAAAATCATTTGTTTTTAAAAGTTAAACCGATTTTCGATTTAGTCAAAATCCTGACTTTCATAAAAAAATGAGTTTAACACTTGTAAGAATTTCATTTTGATCAAATTCAGTGTTTCCAAGTGTTTTTAGACTTGTCTGAACAAGAAAACATGTTTTGATTGAAAACATTTTAAAGGAAAATATGTTTAAGATTTTGTGTGATGTAGAAACGTGTTTCTTGTTTGTACTGAGTGAAAATACTCACTCACTCAAGCATAAACGGGAGTTTCTGTTTAAGAAACATGTTTTTGTCAAGTTTTAGAAATGCCCCAAAAGCAAAAAAATGCATTTATGTGTACGTAGAAATGCGTTTCCAGAGAGCACTATTCTAGAAATTTTGGAGAAAACGTGTTCCTATTGAGAAAAATGCATTTCTGGCTTTTTGGGCATTTCGAAAAATTGACACAGAAACGTGTTACTTCAAAAGGAACGCGTGTCTATTTGATTGAGTGAAATTTTTTACTAAGTACAAACAAGAAATGTGTTTCTTTATAAGGAAACATGTTTCTGCATTACACAAAAACTTAAACATGTTTTCCTTGAAATGTTTGCGATCAAAACATGTTTTGATCGCAAATGAAATGCATTCTACAGCCTTATTGAATCTAAGCAAGTACAAAGAATTTTACAATATTGATCTTCATGCTTTGATCCACTTCGAGCTTCGACTTTGACACTTTAGTTGACTTTTGAGATTTGATTATTTAAGTGCTGAAACAACTTAGTCAAAGTGATTAGTGTACAAAGATTGTTGTTTGCAATCATCAAAACATGCAAGGTTGGGGGTCAACATGCTAACAATCTCCCCTTTTTTTATGATTTCAAACAAATTCACTATTGACCTGATTGAAACAATGAGCATTGTAATCTCAATGAGTATGTTAAGTGATTAGCAGTCATGAAATGCAATCACAATATAAAATCAAACATATCCTGTTCATAAAGAAGTGATGCCAATTTAATAATGTCATGATACCAATATAATATAAAGAATTATAGCAAGTAATCATGAGGAAACAAGATATCGCATATATATCATCATCAAAGAGTACAAAAGGATATACATGTATGTCAAAATAAAACACAAAATGTAATACCCTAGGTTTGCACCAAAAAAAAATGTAATACCCTTCTGGCGCAACACCCGAACCTTCCGGCGCATGCCCGAACCTTCAGGCGCCATTTTTCCTATTTAAGGAACCTCTTCTCCCTCCTTATTTCTCACAACCAAAATCACTCCTCCTTGTGATTTTTCTTCTCTCTCTCACTTATTTTGAGTTTTTGTCTTCTCTTTTGAGACTCTCTGTGCAGTGCAACGCGGTTCTGCCCGGGGGGAAGGCATCAATTTTCAAAGGAGTTTTTATCTGAAGGTGGGGAACGAAACATAGGTTTGCGTGTCTTATAACTTTTATTAAAGTTTAGATTCATTTATCATTATGTTTACTATTCATTTACATTGCATTATTGCGTATAATGTTTATACTTGTCATACTTATGCCTGTATATTTGGAGTTCATGTATTACACTGTTGTTATGCCTGATTAGTGGTCAATCTAGCTCAACCAGACTCAGTCTTATCCTCTGTAACTTTAAATAGTGAACGGGAGGCAGCGTGCTGCTCTAGACGAGTGGTATTTAAGTAGACCTCGTGTCTCACCTCTCAACTGGAGACTGATCTGGTTGGTCTTATTTGAAAGCTATTAGCTTATACAAGTAATACTAAATTTCCTAACCTTGCACGTGGTGATACCGACCCTGATAAGGATCACCAGATGTTGCAAAATCCTATCTAAATGTCAAGTAAAGACCGGACCAGTTCATGCATTGGCATCATACATAGCACCACCTAGGGACGTATGTGGTTTATGATTCATAGAATAGTTAGAAGCAATGCTCGCTATTCATTATATTTCTCTGGAGAGGGACGTACAATGAGAACCTGGCTACTCCTGGGGAGGGACATTTGTACGTGAATCCAGAGCGTCGTTCCTGAGGAGGGACGTACAATGAGAACCCGACTACTCCTGGGGAGGGACATCTATACGTGAACTCAGGTGAAGTACAATCATTAAACCAATACGAGACGGTGTCATGCATACATACATGTTGGATTGACTATGATGCTCTGATGTGTATTTAAGATATTTGATTATGAAGTTTGCTTTATTAATTGTTACATTCACGAACTATTTTACCCACTGAGCGTGTAGCTCACCCCGTTGTTATCCAATTTTTCACAAGAGATTAGGGTGGACTGGGTGCAGGTTTTTAGGCCCACATTTTGTACCCTTTGTATTAGTCATTGGGGATTTTGGGAGAATGTTCCCTTAACTATTCATGTACAAATATATTCTAAAATTAATGAAATCAGACTTGTACTTAATCGTGTTTCCGCGCACTCTGCTATCGTTATGATGCCAATTCGCGCCTCGTCCGTGAGTGTCCCACCGATTTAGGCTCGTCCGGGTGGGGTGTGACACAAAACCTATACATGTATGATCTAGACAAAAGTACACAAAGTGTCCAAAAACTCTCCCAACTCTCCCCCTGAGTGTGTGCACTCGTTCTCTATCTATCTTCCCCTGTCTCTAAACATTCTCCCCCTTTTGAATCATAAAAAATAGGGAGATTGTTGGCATATTGACCTTCACCCTTGCATGTTTTGATGATTGCAAAAGAGGGAGAATGTTTCAAGACAGGGGGAGATAAATAGAGAATGAGTGCACACACTCAGGGGGAGAGTTGGGAGAGTTTTTGTATAGTTTTGTACACTTTGTGTTTTTTTGTCTAGATCATACATGTATAGGTTTTGTATTTTATTTTAACATACATGTATATCCTTTTGTACTATTTGATGATGATGTATATACGATATCCTATTTCCTCATGTGTGTGTTGTATGACATGACATTATTTATGTATTCATGTGTGCTTAATCTTGATTGTATATCATGAATCTTCTTGAGTATTGAATGCATAGATTAAGGGGGGAGTCTCCATCTCTTTTTGAAAGGGAGAACTTTCGTTTTTTTATGCCTTAGTCATAGGATTTTTTTCCATAGGAATCTAGATGATTTTTTTGCCCTTTTTTATGATATCAAAAGGGGGATAAATATTGGAATCTTGAATTGCTTGAAATATGTCATAGTATGTGTGCTTTTCATATCCTATCATGATCATGCTATGAATACCACTTGATTTTTTGTTTATCAAGATTTCAATATTTCTCCCCCTTTTGGTTTTTGTCCACAATTTTCAAAATCCAAAACTCCCTAGAAATTTAGTGTTTTTGTGAGAAAATGAGACAATAAGCCTCAACCTTTATCTTCCATCTCTTCTCATTTTGAAAATACATAGAGAGAGGCACATCCTACGGCATGGCTCCAACTAAATTCTAGTGGCTCTTTTACTAATATAAGGGCAAGATATGGTAACATCCTAAAAGATGATGAAGGTAAACCTATTATTGTTTATATGGGAATGCACACCCCAATATCTTCCCTTCATGTTGATTGTTGAGTTGTCGAGCATCTTTAGGGGCCTCCCCCTTGTTGAAGCTTTTAGCATTATATTGTAAATTCTAGTTAGTGACTCTAAGCTTGTTGAGATAATTTGCCACAAGTCAGAAGGCCCTTGGGTGGTCCTTCCTCTCTTGATCGAGATTATCAAGATAGTAGAAGAAGATCAAGTTGTGGTTACTCCTTGCTTCAAGAAAGCTAACCGAGTAACAAATAGTGGAAAAACAGGGTTACCTTCCTTATGATGGAGATGTTGGCCCAGATTCTAGTCTAAGAGGGGGGGTGGGTTAATTGGACTATGTTGGTTTCTCACAAAACCTTAAATAACAATTAATGGCAGAATAAAATTAAAATCAAAACACAACAAAGTGCAAGGAAATAAACATGGACACGACGATTTATAGTGATTTGGCACCAACCGCCTACGTCCACTATCTAATCTCCCCGATTATGATTTTTCAAACTCAATAACTTGATTCAACTTACGGGTGTGAATCAAACCGTTACACTTGATTCACTTGAGGGTGTGAATCGAACGGTTACACTTGATTCACTGGCAGGTGTGAATCAGACCGTTACAAGACCTTGAAGACTTCCTATATGAAATCTTCCCCAATTGGCAACCTAGCCAATGTACATTCAAACTTACAAGGATGTGGAATTTAAGCTTACAAGTTTGAATGAGTACCTTCTAATATATGCACAGCCAAATAATATGAAATGATGCTCAAGCTGAAATAATGGAAGATATACCTTTGGGTTTTGATTGAAAGATGATGATGATGAGGTGCACAATCAAAAAACCACTTTTCCAATCACTTGAAATCTCTTTGAATGATTTTCTTCAAGAAGTGAACACTTGAGGTGTAAGAGATTTCTTCTAAGTGATGTAGAAACTCACAACTCTTGAAAAACTTGTTGAGGATGAAAACTTTGAAGTACCCAAAGTTTTCCTTCTCAAAATGAACACTCTTAAGATTTGAAAGCATGCACTTGTTTTTCTTTTTCAAAAAATGGAAGATTAGCACAAAGTAGAACTTGAAAAATTTGGCTCAAACTTGTTGAAGTGTGTTTTTTTAAAAAAAAACTTGGAGAACACAAAAAAATAACCAACAAGTAATTAATTTTGCAAAGAGTTGGAATGCATTAGCAACAGATCATGTTTATAGAAAAATTATATTCAAAACGTAGGAAACACGTTTCCTGTGAATGAACCACATTTCTGTTCAAAATGTACTAGAAAATAGCTATTTGTTTTCTAAGATGAAACGTGTTTCTATGTTAGGAAGCGTGTTTTTGTCAAAATCAAAAAATCAACAAAAAAATAGAAGCGCATTTTTGTTATAGAAGCGCGTTTCTGTTTGAACTTCTAGAAAATCCCAAGAAGGGAGAAACTTGTTTCTTTCAAGAGAAACGCATTTCTATGCTCATTTCAGAGAGATAATTTTCTGGGTTCTGAGAGAAACTCGTTTCTTGTGCTGAAACGTGTTTCTGCATGGATTACTAAAGATTTTGCTATGTCCACACAAATAAGCGTGTTTATGTTTAGACAAAAAATCTAAACTTGAATTTTTAAGAATAAAACATCGATTAAATATATTTTCTCGATCAAACGAGTCTAGGTACACTTGAAAACATGTAATTTGATTAAATTGAAGATCAGTCAAGTGTTCAAACCATTTTAGGTAAAAAGTCAAACTTTGACCAAAACGGGAACTAGTTTGACTTTCACATATAATTGACTTTTTGGTTCAAAACAAAGTTGAAAAAGAAATATGATTAAACCTTGAATCAATATACATGAAATGATTTGCAATCAAAACATGAATCAAAAATGAATTTGAAGTTAACAATTGTCAAAACAATTGACTTTTCAAATATATAAGATATTTTGAAAACTATGATGCATGCACGGAAATTGGCTGGTACAGAGTGAAAGACACTCTACAACTCTATGGTATCTAAGAAATTACATTACATTGGTGTAACCTTGATCATCCAAATTGTTTTGATTCACTTTGAGCTTCGACTTTAACTTTTTGGTTAATTTTTTTGATATGATCGTTCAAGCACTAAAACAACTCAATCAAAGTCATCAGTAAACATCACATGTTGTTTGTAATCATCAAAACATACTAGGGTAAGGGTCAACATGCCAACAGGAGAGTGATGAGAGGATTTTATCCCCCTTGAAACCCCCAATGGTTGTTTACAATCTTTGTGTCTTGATATCAATGATATGATGTGCACTAGACCTTAGCGGTCTCCTTCCTCACTATGTTTATTCCTAGTTCCTTTTGCAATAAAATCTCGTCTCTTTCCACCTAAAAAAATTTCCCTAGAAGTAATAAATTTAATGTAAAATTTGTTAACCATTGAATTATAGTCCTAAAAAGAAAATATGAGGTATGTTGCATGTATATGTGTGTATGTGTCGCACATGATTTTCGTTATTTACTAATAGAAATATATTAAATATATTATGAAAAGGAAATATGTATATTTGTGTCGTTAATGGTAAACAAAAGAACAAATTGCTTTATATAGTTAAAAAAAAATAAGAACGAATGTATGTTGGAGTAAAACGGTGAAAGTTGTAATGTAGAATAGAAAATTTTGAATTTTAAAATCCAAAATGTAAGAGATACGGGTGCAAGAGGAGAAATTATTTAACATATGTAATCACTATTTTACCTTTCTTAAGATTAAACTAACTATTTAATAAAAAAAAGTTAAGATTTTGGTATACTTTAGATAAAAATGGCTTCATTGTCAAAAAGATTATATAATTTCAAGTTTTTTGATACATTTTCAAGAATTCACAAGTTGTTATGGAAACAAACTTAGCGAAGATAATTCTCTAAAGAGAAATGATTCATTAACACGTAACAGAACACGAAATGTGACTTGCGCGTGGACCCCCACATAGGTATGATGCATGAGAAGCTTTCCGTTTTATTTCATTAATGGAAAAGAACATCTGCTACAAGAGCTTCACGTTTCCTTTTTTTTTTTTTTTTGGTTAGAGTGTTTCCTCTTTTTGCATGTACTTTCTTTTAATTTCTTTTTTTCAATATTATTTTGAGTATCTTAACGCAACTTCTTCTTTTTACTTTTTTTTTTTTTCGAAAACTTCTTTTAGTATAGAAAACATTTATACTCTAAGGTTTTGACACACCTTGCATTCATCTTCGTATTTGTCTTAAGCATTTGAAGACCAAAAACTTTCTAGTTATTGGATTTTGCACTTTATAATCGGAGAATAGAGCCTTTTACGTAATCGCATTTTCAAAACTAGTCAATCCAAGGTAAGTCTTATTTTTCTCATTGCATTGAATATGTATATCCAGTCAACATACATTGAATTTATATATCCAAGTTCTTAAAAATTGTAAAGGCAAACAAATTTTAAGTTATTTTGTGCTTAAAAATTAGGTACAATCTTGAAATTTGTTTTAAATGATTTATTTCTTATGTTTATGGTAGGATATGGAAGAAAGTGACAGAAATATTGTCGGTAGTAGAAGTGAATATTGAAGAAAATCTACGAGAACAAAATAACGGTCAATGTAGCAATGAAGAAAATGAGGAAGAAAAAGGCCTTGATGATATAAGTCTTAAACTAGGAATAACTTTCGAAACATCAGATGAAGCGTGTATGTTTTATAATAAATATGCTATGCAGGTTTTGGAACTAAGGTTAGTGAAACATGGAAGACAAAAGAGGGAGTTGTTAGAAAATATATTTTATCATGTGTGAAAGAAGGAAGAAGTCAAAAATAAGAAAAAAGAAAAAGACTTACTTAATGTAAAACTCATATTACTTTTCAAATTTCTTCAAATAGTAAATGGGTAATAACAAGTCTAAATCTTGAACATAATCATCTTCTTAGCCCAAGAAAGTCAAGATATAAATGAAAGGGTAAAAAAGCAACGTGAACTTAATGATCAAGTTAGAATTTCAATTGGTAAGTCATACGCATCACTTGCAACACGTGTTGGGGGCTTTCAGAATTTATCATTTAGAGAAAGAGATGCAAGAAATTATGTAGAGAGTGCAAGGAGATTAAGACTTGGACAACGTGATGCAGAAGCCTAACGTCTTTATTTTACGAGAAAACAAAAGCAAAATTCAATTTTTTTTCATTTAATGGATATTAATGATCAAGAACGTTTGAAGCATGTTTTTAGGGCAGACTCAAGATATAGGTCGTATACAAATATTTTAGTGATGTAATCTCATTTGATACAACATATTTGACAAATAGGTATGATATGCCCTTTGTCCCTTTTGTTGGAGTCAACCACCGTGGGTGAGTATTGATGGGTTGTGGTCTTCTTTGACATGAATGAATTGAGAGTTAAGAAAAAGTGGGTGGTTTCTTGGGTTTATTTTTTAACAAATGGCAGGTTGATTGTCGTTCTTTCATGTTGCAGTGAGCAATTCTATGGTTTGATTGTTGGCTGCACGTTACCTGTTTGTGCGGTGCACATCGTTGGGTTCGCATTAATCTCCTGTGGTGCGATTCGGCAGAGTCGTGATTGAAGAAAAAGAAAAAGAAAAAATGATTATTTTTTTTTTCTTTTTCGTTGCCGACAATGAGCAAGAACAAGATCAGGAAGGAGAGAATAAAAAAAAAAAAGGCGTGAAAAAAAAAAAAAAAAAACTGAATCTAAGGTGCGTTTGATTTTTTCTTTTATACATAGAAGAAGAAAAAGACAAAATTTTGTCTTCTTGTGGTGTTGAAAAGTCAAGAGGTAATTGATTTATCTTATATCAGTTATAAAAGGGCAGAATTTTTTTTTTCTCTCAATTTTTTAGTTTTTTTTATAACTTTACCGTGTAAGCAACTTTTGCTCCACGCCTTGGTCTTTAACCATGGTGTACGGTTAGGGTATTCTTGCAGTTACTTGATTTGCTTAGTGCTCCTGGCTTGAGTAGGAGTAATGGGTTCAGATGACGAATTAATTAGAGTGAAGAAATTTAATAGTTTAAATTTCAGTAATTACTAGAAGATACGGATAGAGGATTTTTTGTACCAAAAGAATTTGTATTTACTTTTGTGTTGGCCCGAAAATGTCCAAGAAAGGGATAAATTAGACAATGGTGCAGGTTTTAAAAACTTAACACAACAGATTTTACAGTTGAAACAAGACAACATTAGTCAATAAATATAAACTATAAAGAGTAGCTAAAGGAACAATCAAACAGTAAAGTACGCATAGATTTAAAGTGGTTCGGTTCCTACTTACATCTACTACCTAATCTCCCCGATTAAGATTTCGTCCAAACTCCATTATGGAATTCTCTTACGGGTGAGGATCAAACCGTTACACATTTTTTCAATTTCACTGGCTTGAGAATAACCGTTAACCACTTGAGCAACTCATGCTCAACCACAATGACATTCACAGTAACTAATATAACTCAAATACAAGTTTCAAAACTTAGATTCTTTTACCAAGAATCAAAGAAATACTTACAGAACAAATAATGAACCTCAGACCAACACTGATTCAACTATGAATATATGGTTATGCTCGGTTGAACAGTGAGAGGTTATTGCTCCTCTTTCATTTAATGGATTTTGAAAGATATGATAGTTAAGAATAACTAATCCATAAGGTGATTTCAAATCAGAGTATTTTCAAAGTATTTTCGTACTGTTTTTCACAAAAATATCATACTAACTTTCAAAGAGTTCTGTGAAAATCTTGTTTTTGTTCAACGGCTCTAAGTGCTATATTTATAGAAGAGCCTTTGAAATTCAGATTTTCAAAACGTTTTGGCGCTTGATTTGAAATTCAAATCAAACGTCAAATTATTTCACCAAAGTGTACATATTCAGACTGTTCAAAGAACCTAAGAATTTTGTGCAATCATGAAAATAGAAAGATTTAGACAGTGCACAGGTTGACAGCCTTTTTCAAAAATATGACAGAGTCGCATTAGCATCCTGAAGGAGCTTCAACGTCCTAAATTATACTATTCTGAAAAACAAACTTTTTGTCAACTCGTTTTAGGAAGGGGCTACTATCGCATTAGCGTCTTGATGCGTTTGTTCTTCCAAAACCCAGAAAGTCTGGCAGGGCGCTAATACTTGATCAGCGTCCTACTTTGAATGATGAACATTTAAACCCAGAAACCATCAGCACCCTGATAGTCTATCAGCGTCCTGCAGTGTTAGCTCGATATTAAGTAACTAGCCACTGCATTAGTGTCCTAATGGCCCATCAGCGTCTTGAAAGACACTGAAAATATTTTTTCCTTGAAATTCGATTTTCCTAAATGTGATTGAATCAAATCAATACTTAATCTTTTTGGATCAAATCAAACATATGAAAATCATGCAAATGTTCCAAAGATTTAATTAAAAAACCTTCGAATTAAATCGATTAAAACATTTTCTCGAAGATCAAAAGTTTTTTGAAATATTTGTGAGAAAAATAGTGAGAAATTCATGAGGTGAATGATTTGCTGAATCAAGTGATGGCTGACATTCTACAAGCCTAAATCATTCTAGAACACGAGATTTAAATTCTCAAATAAACATGATCTTTATCTTGATCGCGAGCTTGACTCCCTTTTTACCATGCTTTTGAGTGAAGTATCTATGCATCATCATGTATTCAACATACGTAGGAATGTGGTTTGTTAATCATCAAAATATCTTATCTCATATACTGAACATGAGAGTTATTGAAATAACACTTTGAAGGCGAAACCTGCCAATTACAAGGAAGAGGAATGGGATATACTAGATCCAAAAACATTAGGTGCGATTCGAAATAGTATAACAAAAAAGGTAGCCTTCAACGTGAAGCATCAAAAAACAACAGTATCTCTCATGGTCTATTACAACGCCCCTGACGTAGGCTGACGTCATGACCGACACAGTGTACTATACACCGTACATCCCATATATAGTATATAATACATTGTCAGCCTCAACGAACATTTACAATAATTTCCTAAATTTTTAGAAATTTTGACAGCATCTTCCCATAAAATGGACATTTCACACATTTTCCCTGATATACCACAAATCAAATCCAATATATATATATATAATCATTTCATTCATTCCACAAATCAAATTCTCACCTGATAAATATATATTTCATCTCATTTCATCATCACAAGCATTGTATAACCCAAAATATCAAATCAAAGTTCATATTTTCTTACAACCTATCTATGTGATAATATAGATATGTAGGATGTGATATATATTCATTTGAAAATAAAAAATATATAATTCATTTCCTTCGCATACACGTATATTAACAAAATAAGAATCTAAATCACGTATCTACTATCGTGTTTTTCCTTTTAACTCTGTACCTGAAATATTGAAGGAAATGGAGTGAGTAAACAACAGCTCAGTGAATATATTTTTTGATATGACAATTATATGCATTTAGGAAAATATGACATTTAAAATCATTTCAACCAATTATTAAACACATGCATCATTCAACGAATATATTATACATGTCAACAACATAAATTTCATGTGTTTTCAACAAAACAATGCATTCTTTTCCACGAAATCCACAATCTCCCTCCTTCAAGGCAAGAGAGCGGGTCTAACCCTTGTATGGCCGTTAAAAGGTAGTCACAGCCTCTCATTACCCAATTCACAGTCATTTCAAGAATCTTCAATCCTTGTTAGGACAAGCCTACTGACAATGAGGTTACGCATAAGACTCATCCAGGTCTAATTCCTAACGAAATGACACCAACTTGCCTTTGCAAGTCTCACATGCTCCAATGCTAAAAAGAAATCATTTATGACTGCAAATTAAAATATATGCATAGCATATTTACATTCAAACATTTCATATATATATATAATGTCATACAAGAACCAAAATCAAGAAAATATACTCACAGTACATGACTTTTCAACTTAATTACAATCACCGTCGCTTTCGAGTCCAGCTCCAATTTAAATCCAACTAACTCAACTTGTCACAACCACTCCATAATGCAATTTCATTTATTCATATCTATTTACATATTTAATTTCTCAACTCACTTCAAATAACCAATAATAAAGATCAACCTTAAAAATATTATACACATTCTGTGACTTCAAATTCCAACTCAATTTAGGACTCATAAGAAGTTGAAGAAACTATTATATCGTTTATGTGGTCAATCTAGATATTTCCACAAGAAAGAACAGCAAAAATAGATTTTCAATTCATATTTTCACTAGTTCTCAGTTTTATTTTTCTCCTGGAACATATATCAATTTTATTAAAAATATAGAACATTCCTAAAATTATTCTGTCCACATCGACACGTGTAAAATCCGACATACTACCATTCTACTACCTTCAACAGGTATTTTACTAAGGTTTTACACGTTCGTGGAGGCATCCAAAGTCAGTTTTACTCACAAAAATCATATAGTTAGCTACTAAAAATATCAAAGCATATCCAAAAATCATGATCTTAACATCGAAAAGTCCAGAATTCAGTTATCTACGATTCGATGATCTCAAACCGGAGTTTCATTGGATTTCAATTCCATTTTATTCACTGAATATGATCACAGTACTATTCACATCACTGTTCATTAGAAACATGAAAATTTTTACTAAAATTGTCAGACGGTCTCCAAAAATCATGAAATTAGCAACGATGGACTCGCAACAGTTCATTCTACCATTCTATAGCCTTAAACTGCAATTTCATCGGGTTTTCATATGATTCAAAAGGTTTTCAATATAACTCTAACTTCCAACAAACTTCCAATAGCCATAAAAATTCTAAATGAACAAATAAATGAAATCGAACCACATATTTGGGGCTCCTACAGTCTAGGGAGTGTTTTTCCACCTTTTGAACAAATTTTCATCCAAGTTGGGTAAAAACCCCAATTTGAAAACACTGTAAAATAACTCTCATAGCTAAAATTACTCCGCTAGAATCGTCATACACTAGTTAAAGATCAAATTTTATGACAAAAAATAGCAAAAATAGCTTACCGGCACGTCAAATTTGGCCACGAATTCGTCGTTTCCCTTCGATCTTTCCTTTCTCTTTCTCTTCTTTCTTTTCGTTCGTTCTTCTGCAACATCTTTTAAATTTAGTTTTTTTTATCAATTAAAATCGTTGGCTTTTAAAAGAGAAGTGGATGAGCATGGTTTAATATGATCCTATGCTCCTAGGCTCCCCTTAATAACCAACTCCTCCATCAAATTTCCTTAAATTCAACTCATCTCATTTATATAATTCATTTAATAATTCAATTTCAATCTACACCATTTTCTTAATTTAATTTATAACTCAATTCACTTATTTCACATGTATTCATATACACACATACAATTGACCTTCTACCTATAAAATATGTTTATTATACATCTCGAGATACGTGTAATTTAACGTATGTAGTTAATTAAAACTACGGGGTGTTACATGGCCGCCCTTTCTAACATGTACGAGCAACCCTTTACAGCACATAAGGTACTTCTGATCAAGAAACTGTTTACTTTGAAGATGACAGAGAATGGGAATTTCAAGGAACACTTGAATTATTTAATGAGACCACCGATCAGTTGGATTCAGTGGATATCCATTTTGATGATGAGGTTCTTATATTAGCCATTCATGGACAGCTGCCTGAGAGTTAGAAAAACACAGTTCAGTCAATTAGCAGTTCCTTTGGGAAAAGTAAATTAGAATTTTTAGAAGCTACTGACATGATTATGACTGAGGAGATCAAAAGGAATGGTGAAGAGTCATCCAGTTCAAGATCAGCATTGAATATGGAAAGCAAAGGTAGAAGTAAGAATAGAGGAAATTGACATGGCAGATTAAAGTCAAAAAATGACAGGTCTAAGTCTAGACATTGCCATGGTACCAAGAAAACTATTGAATGAGGGGATTATAGAAAGATGAGACATTTTCAATCTGAATGCAAGGTTCCGAAGAAAGTTCGTGAGAAGCATAACAATGCAAATTGTATTTCAAAAAATTCAGAAGATGTCCTTATTTGTTCTATGGAGAGCAAGATGAAATCTTCGGTGTTAGATTCGAGGGCATCATTCCATGTTACCTCCAACAGAGATTTTTTTGAGAATTATGTCTCAAGTGATTTGGGACAGGTGTATCTTGGTGATGACCATGCATGTGATGTTGTTGGCAAAGACGATGTGCGGATTCAACTAAAGGGGTCCATGTGGAAGTTGGACAATGTGAGGCATGTCCTTGGTGGGCCTAAAATTTTTTTAAAATGAAATGGAAGAGGCAGTTTGTGCATGGTTTGGAACAGGTGTCTTGATGAATTCAAGCGACTTCAAGGATGACTTCAACACATTATTGTGTTGCTAGCAAGAGGAAATTGCCACGTTTTAGCATTGATGGCTTGCTGGCAAGAGTAAATTAAGTTGCTGGCAAGATTAACATAAGCTGCTGGAATGTCCAAATGAAGTTGCTAGACTTGAGGAGAAATTCACATGAGCAAGTGAAAAACCAGAGAACGTTGGGGAAGAAAAGGAGTTTGAACAAAGAACTCCAAAAGCCAAGAATTGAACCTGAGAATGAGATTTTGGTGCTGATTCTGGACTGGAATTGAGTGGATTGGAGGCTCAAATCTTGGGTAAGTATTTGATGTTCATTTCACTGATTTTCAGTAAGTGAATTGTGATGTTTTATGGTGTTTAATGGTTGAGACCATGGGAGAATGGTTGTTGGATAATTGGTGAGTGTTTTGATGTTTAAAACACTGATTTTCAGTACCTAAATTGATGATGAAATTGTGGGTTTTCCATGGCTGATTTGCATGTTCCAAACCTCATTGGGTAAGGGTTTTGGAACCCATTTTCAATGATTAATTTGAGATGTTTTATGGTGTTTAATTGATGGAAATTAATCTTGGATGTGTTGTGATTATGAATTTCAGAGAATTGAAGTACAAAATTGTGAGAATATGGGTTTGATGATAAGTACAAGATGAGTGCGCTGGAAATTGAGTGTGTTAGGAATACATTTGGTAAGATATATCCTGATGCATTGTGATTAACTTAGTGATTTAATTGATGATCAATTGACTGGCTTATGTGCTGGAATTCGTGGTTATAGTTGTAATGTTCAAATTTCAGATAATTGACTATTAAGATGAGGAGAATGGACAGTAAACAGTGAAGTGATTGTGTTGTTTTGTTGGTGAAATTGGCTAAGTGTTGTGTGTGTTGTGGACTTGTGAAAATCCTGTAATTCTGAGTATTTCTATCTTGGTTTTATTTATGGCATTGTAAAATATATAAACTTTGTTTAATAAATGTTAGCATGTTATGGAATATTGCATTTCGGTTTGAATGCACACACAAAAATGTGCTTTAAGCATTGGTAAGACCAAGGAAGATGAGATTGGGTTCTCCTTATGAATGTATAATAAGGATACAAACTCGCTCCTTACCTGATAAATTGGATCTGGTTAGAAAGGGTAAGTTCTCCTTTTATAGACATATAAAAAAGATACAGACTTGGCCCGTATACTAGGATCGTGTGCACGTGTCTTATAAAAATATGAATGGTTTAAATTGTACAAATGACAAGAAGTATCTTGAGCATGTATTATTATTTGATATTGGCTTGCATAGAGTTTATAAAGTTATTTCAATATGCCATGTTTTTATATTGATACGTATATAATGTCATAGATAGATTACTCACTGAGCTTGTTGTAGCTCACCTCACTCCCTTTTTATTACAGGTGTAGATCACAAGGGCAAGGGCAAGGACAAGGCTCTAGAGAGTTGATTGAGCCTGTATTTGCCAATGTGAGAGACTTAGTTGTACAAGTCTTATAAAAAATAATAAAAATAAATAAAAAATAAATAAATAAATTATATATATGAATGATATTTTGTGTATATGTGGAATGGATTAATAAGAATGATGATAATATGATTCATATGTGATAATTTTTTAGTGATTTACGTTATTGTCTTAATGACGAAGGCTGACAGAGTATCGTATACATCTAAGTAAGGCGTATATGATATTTTGTGTCGGTCAAGATGTTACCCTACGGAGGGGGTCATGACACTATAGGTTATGCATTCATAAGGAAAGCTGTCAGGAATGAGATCAGTGGATATTGATTTCTGTGAAAGCTGCATATATCAGAAACAGAAAAGGGTCAGTTTCCATAATGCAAGCAGAAGTGCAAAGTCATCCAAGTTTGAACTTGTTCACATAGATGTTTGGGGTCCAACTTCAATTTCATCAATAGGTGGGAAACAATATTTTGTGAATTTTATTGATGATCACTCCAGGAAGGTATGAGTTTACTTCTTAAGACAGAAATCTGATGTGTTTGAGACATTCAAGATGTGGAAAGCTAGGGTTGAAAATGAGACAAGGTTGAAGATAAAGAAGTTGCGGTCTGATAACGGTGAAGAGTATGATGACACCAGATTTAAAAAATTTTGTTATGAGAGTGGGATAAAACTCGAGAGGACTATGCCTTGTACACCACAACAGAATGGTACAGCAGAACGAATGAACAGAACATTGACTGAGAGGGCCAGAAGCATGCACACCCTCGCTGGTTTGCCAAAACAGTTCTGGGCAGAGGTAGTCAATACAACAGCTTATCTGATCAACCGAAGACCATCAGCACCATTAGAGTTCAAAATCCCAAAAAGAAGTATAGAGTGGACATGAGGTAAAACTTTCTCATTTGAAAGTATTTAGTTGTGTTTCTTATGTGCATATTGGTAACCATGCTAGGAATAAGCTTGATGCTAAATCATTTAAATGCACACTTGTTGGTTATGGTAGTGATGACTTTGGCTATAAGCTTTGGGATGACATAATCAAAAGATGATCATGGGTAGAGATGTCATCTTTAATGATAAGGGCAGAGACATAACGCAGTCTTCTAGTTTGGTGCAACTAGAACATGAACCTAATTTCTTTGAGTTTGATGTTGTCCTAGATATTTCAAGCAAAGAACCTAAGGTGTCGGATGTTGGTTCTTCACAGGGTTCAGGTGTTGTTTTAAGGAGATCTAACAGGCTACATGTACCAAACAGAAAGTATTTGAGTTATTTGTTGCTTACAGATGGAAAAGAACTAGAATGTTATGATAAGGCATGCCAGGTTGAGGATGCTAGCCAGTGGGAGCTTGCAATGGATGATGAAATGAAATCTTTTACCTCTAACCAGACTTGGGAGTTGGCAGAGTTAACAAAGGGTAAGAAAACTTTTCATAACAAGTGGGTGTACCGGATTAAAGAGGAACATGATGGCTCCAAGAGATATAAAGCCAGGTTGGTGGTCAAAAACTTTCAACAGAAAGAAGGCATTCACTACACAAACATATTCTCTCCAGTTGTGAAGTTAAGCACTATTCACTCAGTTTTGAGCATTGTAGCAGCAAAGGATTTACATCTCGAGCAGTTAGGTGTAAAAACTGTTTTTCTCCATGGTGATTTGGAAAAAGAGATATAAATGAAACAACCAGAAGGTTTTGTAATAGCTAGTAAAGAACATTTGGTTTGCAAGCTGGCCAAAAGCCTTTATGGCTTGAAACAAGCTCCTAGATAGTGGTATAAGAAGTTTGATGGTTTCATGCAAAAAAATGGCTTCTTAAAATGCAATGTTGACCATTGTTGCCACTTCAAGATAGCTGTTTCCAGTTTCATTATCCTGTTATTTTATGTTAATGACATGTTAGTAGCTGGTGCAAATTTGGAGGAGATCAACAAATTGAAGAAACAGTTGTCTAGTGAAATTGAGATGAAGAACTTGGGTGCTGCAAAGTAGATACTTAGGATGAGGATTAGTAGAGACAAGTAGATGGGTACTTTACAGTTATCTTAGGCAGAGTAAGTTCGTAAGGTACTCTAGAGGTTTAGTATGAGTGATGCTAAGCCAGTGAGAACACCACTAGCTAATCATTTCAGATTGTCCAAGGAACAAAGCCCACAGTCAGATGAGGAGAAAGCATACATGGCTAAAGTTTCCATATGCTTCAACTATTAGGAGCTTGATGTATGTTATGGTTTGCACGAGACCAGATATTGCACATGTAGTGGGAGCAGCGAGTAGATTTATGTCGGACCCAGGTAAACAACATTGGGAAGTAGTTAAGTGGATACTTAGATATCTACAAGGTACTACTGAAAAATGTCTATGTTTCAATAAAGGCGAATTGAAGTTACAAGGCTTTGTAAATGTTGATTTTGCAGGTAAAGTGGATCACAAAAGGAGCACTACAGGATATGTGTTCACATTGGGTACTACAACCATCAGTTGGATTTCTCAATTGCAGAAGATTGTGGCCTTATCTACAACTGAAACAGAGTATGTGGTTGTGACAAAAGCTAGTATGGAGTTGATTTGGTTACAAGGTTTGTTGGCAGTGTTGGGATTCAAGCAGGTGATGAATGTCTTGCACAATGATAGTCAGAGTGCGATACACTTAACCAAAAATTCAGCATTTCATTCCAGGACCAAGCATCTGGGATCACGTTATCATTTCATTAGATCATTGCATGATGATGGGGTGCTGACATTAGTGAAGATTCAAGGTAGCAAGAATCCAGCTGACATGTTGACCAAAGCAGTTACTACAGAGAAACTGGAGCTGTGCGCGGCTTCAGTTGGTCTTCAAGGTTGAAGACTTGACTTTTGAGTTGCACCAGTTTCACTAGCCATTGAAGACAGATGTTTACAAGTGTTTTAGTCTTCAAGTGGGAGAATGTTAGGGTGAAACCTAAAATAATTATTTGTTCTTCAAGTGGGAGATTGTTATTTTGTGAAGCTACAATAATTATTTTATTTATTTACGTATGAAATTACAATTGTACCCTCATGTGCAATTAGTATATAAACTCAATTATAATTAGGGTTCATATGAGATGATATGAAATTGAGAGGTGAGGAAAATTGTGAGAGAGTGCTCACAGAGTGGCTTTCCATTGTAAACCTCTATTGATAGTGGATTGAGTGTTGGTGCACTCCATGGACGTAAGGATTTCTTCCGAACCACATTAAATCTCTTGTCTCTGTGTTTGCGATTTCTTGGGTTTATTTCTTAGCATGGTTAACATGCATGCATGAACAAGCACCAAATGCAATCAAAACTGATCAATGTCCATCGATTCAAGGGGCTATACATAAAGTCTTTCCAAACACTAGACATTGTTTATGTTTGTGGCATATAATGAAAAAAGTTCTTGAGAAATTGGGTGCGTACAAAGAATGGGAAAAAATTGTGAGCATGTTAAAGAAAGCAATATATAATTCATTAAGGGTAAAAGAGTTTGAAATGCATTGGGAAGAAATGATCGAGACATTTGGGCTTGAGGACAGTGTTTGGCTTAAACAAATATATGACCTTCGACATAAGTGGGTGTCAGTGTTTGTAAAGGATCATTTTTGGGCAGGGATGTCAACAACTCGGATAAATGAGAGCATGAATGTGAAGACCTCATTGAAGCAATATAAGGTTGCACTGGGCTGCCCTTATGAGTTGTTTTTCTCTTACTACTTAGTAGTTATTTGTTTTTGTTTTGTATGCTATTCTTTTAAGATGAAGGGATCAATAGATGTTTACTAACTAGGGTTGGCTTGGGTGGAAGGGGCCCTGGTCGCTTAAGCAAGAGGTCTCGGTTTTGAATCATTGTAAATGCAGAAAATCCCGTTGAGAGAGATCTCCATTTTGGCGCCCGACAATTACCTCGAGTCCAGGTGAATTAGTCTCGTCGTAAAGCGACAATTACCTCGAGTCCAGGTGAATTAGTCTCGTCGTAAAGCGGAAGGAGGACATCACCTAAGCGTCGGAATCCCAGTAATATAAAAAAAAAAAAAAAACAGAAGGGATCAACAGATGTTTATGTGAAGGGGTCTATTTGTTGTTAAATATTGATGTTTTATTATTGGATTTTATTTCCTGTATTGATTTTTTAGATTAAAACTTATTTATATATAGGCGAAGGTTAAATTTATTATAAAAGTCACTTCATTAAACATTGAAAATGCAATAAGTATGTTATTTTATGTTTTCATTATTTCAAATATGGCACACATAAATTCTAAAATTATGTTATTAAAAAATTCCTTTTATATTTTAAAATAATTAAATTATTAGTTTTATTAATTTTAAATTAGCAAAAATAATAATATCTAAAAATATTTTTTAAATTCATTTAAAAAGTATATTAACTTATTAAAAAATTGTTTTTAATGGAAAAGTGATTCTGGTGAGCTTCAATTTTTTAACAAAAAAAGAAGAAACACAGACATACACACACGAGATCCAAAACATGTAAATGTCCTTTATTACTTTCAATATTTAAAAATAAAAGTAATTTAATATTTGTGACGCCCCGAAAATTATTTCATCTAGCCCATAACCCAATTGTATTTTGCCCAAACTCTATGTGTTGCCTTGATATGTTTGGTGTTTGTTTGATGATTGTTTAATGTTTGTATAGTTAATGCTTGATAATGTATATAAATATATGTATCATAAATTGTATATGAGTCATGTTAAATTAAAGTTTAATGCATATGTTATTATTTATGCATGGGCTCATTAAACCATGAATTGATATGGGTTAGGATTGATGGAATAAAAGGATAAATGAAATTGAAGATTTGGTGTATTAAATGGATTGGACATTTAAAATACATGTGGTTGGTATGGGTAGTATGAGACCAACACATGTGAAGGTTGGTGCATGAAAGTGGACAAGTGTCCAATGCCCACTTGTCTTCTTCAAGGAAGTGCTAGAATGAGTGGAGGGAACCAAGGAGAGGAAAACAAGGAGAGAATCAAGGAGAGAATCAAGGAGGGAATCAAGGAAGTGCTAGAAAGAGGTGAGTGGAGAGAAAAGAAAGAAGAAGAGAAAGAAAAGAAGAGAAAGGAAAGAAGAAGAGAAAGAAGGAGAGAGTTGCAGGAGTAAGAACCCTGCGAGATTTTCATCAAAGAAGTGGATCTTTGGAATTTACGGTCAGATTGAGCTCAAATTTTGTCAGCACGTTCGTAGCTTATGGTTCTTGATTCTGGTCGGTGGAGATCTTGATCAGATGTTTCTTCTGAGAGATCTAACCTCTCAAACAAAGCTGGCCGGAAAGTCTGGATTTCTCGCACTGTTTCGCTCAAACTTATAGATCTCCTAAATCTACCGTTAGATGGTTATCAAATTTGGGTATGTAGTTTATAACTGATATTTATACATTATGAACGGTGGAGATCGTAATTAGAAGCTTGTGCTAAGATATATAACCTCTGAAACAAAGCTGGTCGGAATTTCTGGGTTTCTCGTTCCGTTTCGGTAAAACTTGTAGATCTCCTCAACGTACCGTTGGATGGATATCAAATTTGAGTATGTAGTTTACAACAGATATTTCTGTATTATGAACGGTGGAAATATTTATACGTTAATTATTTTGTGTGATATAGCCATCTGAGTTTGGGTATTTGCAGCAGGAAAGGAGAAACTGTCTGATTAGACACTTGCTCATCAAAGATACATATCTTTTCGGTCCACCGTTGGATTGGGCTGATATTTGGACAGAAGGTTTGTTTCTTCACATACTTCAATCTGTACGGTTGATTTTGTGATTACATATTTCTGTTGGTAGATTGATACATCTGAACAGAATAATACATGTGAAGAATTGGTAGGGTTGTTTGTATTAGACCTACATTTAGAATATGAACTTAGACCTTTCCAAATAGCTTGCATGTCAACTATGTTGACCTAGTTGCCATTGTGGATGAACCCATGATGCAAAATCAGTGATATACATGGCTGAACATGGCGACCTAGTGTAAATCGACAATATGGCCTAAGTATGGAAAATTTCATATTTTAGGGCTTTTGATGCTTTTGGCTTAGAATCATTGAATTGATGCAACTTATGTTTAATTAAGCATGATTAGGGTTGATTATGCTACTGATTTGGTGGTTGTGACCATATCATGGGTTAGGCCTACTTGTGATCAAGTGACCCAAATTTGGACATGTTTATGCCTAAGGAATTGAAAATCAGTATTTTTGATTAATAGAATGGTTTATGAATGAGAACTATGCATTAGAGGCCTAAGTCATGTGATTTGAGTTGAATGATGGGATTAAATGGGATTTAGGCCTATTAATTATATGTGGGCTGATTTAGGGTTGATTTGTAATGTCTATGTAATTGAGCATAGAAATTGATGTATGGTAGGATATTGATGTATGTTTCAGGATCTTGATTGGGTTGATTCGGTTTGGTGGTCGTGTGTGATTAAATACTCTCGCGAGGCTTGGTTGTGAGTAGGCTTCACTTATGATTATATCATTTATGTCATCATATCACTTATATATATTGTATGTTGAAAGCATGAATGTGTTCTAATGTTTTGAATGATGCATTGATTTGAGAAAACCTTATGACTTTGGTTGGGCCCATCTATCTGGCTAATAGGGGGACTTGACCTTGTCATAGGAGGGTTTTAAGAAGGAAATGATTGGGATCAACGGCACGGTGAAATAGACGTGGACTAGTAACCCAAGTAAACATGATTGGGATCAACGGCACGGCGAAATAGACGTGGACTAGTAACCCAAGGCATGTGGAATGTGGATCCAAATTGATAAACTTTTACTTGCATCGAACTTATTATAAATGCTTGATATCTATATGTTATGAGCTTTTAATCATGCTACACATTGACATGCATACATGGTTTTTATTGATGAGTATTGATAGCATATTTGAATTCTATTCACTGGGCATCGTTGGCTCACCCTCATTTTCCTCTTTCAGGTCCTTCTGTCCCGAATAAGGGCAAGGGAGTAGTCATATCTTGAGGGCCTTGCCTGCGAGAGAATCCAAGTCCTCTATGTGAGTTGAGAGGCATTTTGATTGAATTGTGTTTTATATTATGAAGTATTATATTTTGGATTATGTAATTATAATACTTACCACATTTTAGTATGGGTGAGTTGGGACTTGCTAGATAGACCATGTGGGCACATGACGTTTTTTTTTATTTGTACCCACAACTTTGGACTTTATGTGTATGTCAATTTTTAATGGACTGTAGGAATTATGATTTCATTTATGGTTCATTTTTATGGATTATCTCGTCTTTGATGATTAATACAGTGGGTAGTTTTGTTTAGTACCTTTTGATATTATGTCGTTGTTTGAGATAAGGCTCGTAGGGTCTCAACCACCTCACGGGAGTTGAGGAGTGGTCGGAGATGCCTAAGCCGGGCGTCCCGCCCCGGCATTCCGCATGCCATTCCCTGTGGGGTTGGTGGTCCGGGGCGCGGGGTCGCCACAATATTAGTTTTATTAATTTTGAATTTACAAAAAATAATATTGGATAAACTATTTTTTAAATTTTATTTAAAAACATTTTTATTAATTAATTTGTATTAAAAATATTTTTATTATTTTATTTTATAATAAATTTATTAAAAAATGTTTCAAGTAAATAATTCTTAAATTTTATATAAAAATAATTTTATTAATTAATTATTATTTTATTAATTTTATTAATTTATTATTAATTTTATTAATTTTATTAATTTATTATTATTTTAATAATTTTATTAATTTATTATTATTTTATTAATTTTATTAATTTATTATTATTTTAATTTTATTAACTTAATTTTATCAATTAAATTTTATTAATTTAGATAAACTATTTTATTAATTTTATTTAAAAAATATTTTATTAATTTTATTTTAAAAATATTTTATTAATTTTATTTAAAAAATATTTTATTAGTTTGTTTTAAAAATAAGTTTATTAAAAACGTTTCAGCTAAATAATTCTTAAATTTTATATAAAAATAATTTTATTAATTTATTATTATTTTAATAATTCTACAAAAACTAATTTTATTAGTTTTAATAAATAAAGTTAATTTTAGCAACTTAATTTAATCAATTAAATTTTATTAATTTTTAAATTAATCTTAATTGTATTAATTTAGAGTAATTTTGTAAAATATATTAATTTATTCATTTTATTATTAATATAAATAAATTAATATTTTAAATTATTTTGATAATAATTTATTAATTTTATAAAATTAGCTTTATTAAAAATTTTGAATTACATTAATAAAAACCTTGAATTGACTAGTTTTTTTTTACCTTGTATTACATAGATAAAACAATTGACGGTTTTTATTTTCAATTTTATAACATTTAAAATTATAACAATTGAGGGTTTTTATTTTCCATACTAAAAGAAGTTTTCCAATAAAGAAAAATGAAAAAAAGAAGAAGTTGGGTTAAGATACTCAAAATAATAATGAAAAAAGAAATTAAAAGAAACTATATGAAAAAGGAGGAAACATTTTAACTGAAGAAAAGAAAAGAAAAGAAAAGGTGAAGCACCTGTAACGGAGCTTCTTTTCCATTAAAGAAATAAAATGGAAAGCTTTCGGTGCATCATACCCATGTAGGGTCAGGCATAAGTCACATTTCGTGTTTCGTGTGAATCAATTATTTCTCTTTTCTACCAACCAAGGGTTGGTTCGCGTAACTGGAGCGAGCCTTAGGGTGGGTTGAAGGACTCATCGCGAATTCGAGCCCCACTCTGAATATATTCTGGTCGGGAGAGAAAAACTCGCTAAACGCCTGCCAAATCCTCTAGTCCGGAATGATTAGTCTCGCTGCGAAGCGTCACCTCCCGGATGCCAAAAAACCGATCATCAAAAAAAAAAAAAAAGAATTATTTCTCTTCTCTTAATACCATAAAATGTGTGTACATATATATATATACATATATAGAAAGAGAGAAACCTTAAACCGTTAAACGTGAGCTCCACGTTCGTGTACTCCAAGACTATGGACAGGTCTGTCAATTTTCCAACTAAACTTTAAAGTGGTGTAAATATTAACTCTAATTACAACTAAAACAAATTAGAGAATAGTATAACAAAAAACATTTTTTAAATTAATATTTTTTTTTCCTTTTTTTACCTCTAGTAATGGAGGTATAACCTCTAAAGAAAAAGCAAAAAATTTGGCTTTTTCTATTCCATTTCCTAATGTACAATAATAACAATGCCTTCAAAAAGTTGAAATTTAGAATAATATGCAATTATTTTCGCCTTGCAAAACATAGTTTTGGCTTGAATTTGGTATTAGGGTAACGAAATATAGATATTACTATTCGGAAAAAACACAAAAATGGAGATCGAACTGGTTGTCTGGCGCTGCTGATTACACAATTATTGTGCTCGGCAACTGTTGTTGCTCCTCCAAGATTAACAAGGAAGAACCAAAACATGGAGAAAATTAACAGATGGAGGATCCAGCAACTGTTGTTGCTTCTCCAAGATTCAAACTCAAAAGTACAAGTTAACTTCATCAGACTAAATGAAGATGTCTAAGCTGTTTATCCAGCCAGAATTAACAGTCATTTTGCCGTATATTATTAACACTGAACACTACCTTCAACATCCCTTTTTCTTGCGAAAATTAAAATCCAATGCTTTGCTTTTTTTTTCTTTTTTTTTTTTTTTTTGAGATCAACAGGTATCAGGAATTTCTGTCCTACTAATTTTTTTGGGACACGGCCACAAACGCCCTTAGACACCATTGGCCAATATATTTAGGGGTTTGTCTCTTGAGTTCGTGTAAATGGGGGACTTGCAGGGATATCCATGCAATGCATATGTCTAAAACCCACCAGCTATAAAATTGATGTGAACCTATGATTCTTTCCAAAAGAGACCTGTAGTATTAGCGTAAAACAGAGAAAGGCAAGAGGGCCAAGTTAGACCCAAGAAACAAAATTGTAGACACTGCTGAATTCCTTCAAATACTAACAATGAGAAACCAATATTTCTCCATACATCAGATATTGACAATGCGACTGAGGAAATTCACAGTTCAGCTAGTTCCAATGGTATCTAGATGTCTTTACTTCAATTGCACAACCAAGATTTAGATGCTTATGAAAGTATAATTGGCATTATTGCATAAACCTGTGCATTAAAAATTAAAAGTCATTGCCACAATAACACAATTTATAAGTGAATGTGCAATTAATCCTAGGTCTTTCCTGTTGTCGAGTACTAAAGCTGCTGTAGATTAGACTGAGAGGTCTAGCTCCAGCCTCCTCTAAAACTTCCTATCAAACTAGGGCCATTTCTTAATCTAAGAAAATGATCCATGGTTCAAAGACAGAGAGTAAGTGGACCAGTAATATTCACCGTTAACATGTGAGGTAGCAATCATAATTCATAATCAAACATGGATGCTTGATTACAAATAATTAAATGGTACAACACAAATAGAAGTAATTATGCAGTGTTCATTCTTTGCTGGGACAAGAATATTTTTTCCCATTCCACTAACAAAGAACGCACCTACTTTGTATGAAGATAACCCATTCCACAAAATGGTTAACCACCAAAATTCTATTAAGGAAAGCTGCTCATCAAACTAACATCCCTATTTCGATCAACATTAGACATTTTTTTCCACCTATATATATTAAATTTCCTTTTCATTTAACTACCTTGTTCACACAGCAGATAAAAGCCCAGCAGAAGAGGGGCGGTCAGCTGACTACTTCTTGTCCAGACCCTCATGCAACTATATACGAGATACTTTATCTAAATTCTTCAATAGGAAAACTTTATCTAAATCCTCTAATAGGAATATGCATAGCATTAGTCGTGACTAGTCAGTTGCCAGCTTCAGATATGATCTTTGCCATGACTGCCAGATTCCTATCCACTCTCACCTGCATTCAGCAGTTAGGTGGGCAGAGATTCAAAAGGTATGGGGCATTCCTTCCTCTCTTCTTTCCTTATCTTTGGAATGATGTATGATAACATAGCTTGCCTTACTATGAGTGTGACCGCAGTGAAGAACAATCACTGTTCCTGTACTCTATAAGCACACTCCTAATTTAATCATTGGTATCTATAATCCAATGGGTGACATCCTCCATTTCTCCATCTTTTTTTTTTTTTTACCAAATCTATTGGTCATCATTTTTTTTGTTAATTTAAGGGCATTTGTGTTGGGAAAAAAACTCAAACCCTCCAATCTCACAAATTCAATAAATAAAAGAACAATAGAGATCAACACCCATAACTTGAAAATATACGTGGCAAAACCCCAAACTCAAGGAAAAAACCACGGGCAAAAAACAATCCACTATCAATTAACAAATACCTCAGAGGAATTAAACACTTCAAGTACTTTTACACCAGATAGTACACAGATCTGAAACTTTGATAAAGAAGAAGAACAAAAAGAGAATACCCAAGAAAAAACTAGAACTCCAACCGTGTCACCCGCACAAGTTCTAAACTCTATACTCTTTCACAAAAATTCCAAGGACCAAGCTTCACCTTCTTCTAGATCTCACTCACTAGTTGGGATGATCAATAAGCAATGACGGACGTCCTATATATAGACTTGCTAGCCACAATATTTAAAAAACTGTGACCAACAAGGATTCCTCATTCTACACTAACATGGTTTCCTTATTCAAATGGAACTAGATCATAAAACACTTATCCATATTTAAAAAGTCCTAATTACTTTATAAATACATGTTTCAGGTTCTAATCCAACAAAGAATCCATGTTTGAGCCAAAATCCAACAATTTGGTCCTCATAGAGCACCCAACTAGCCCCTTGAGGCATGTACAAACTTCCCTATCCTCAAACACCAAAACTTTTAGAGGAGTGGCCCATGTGAGGTGGGATTCAAACTCAAGATTCTGGCTTCCAAAGTCATTTTCCTAGCCATCACCCCAATCCCCAGTTGGTTTCTTGGTCCATATTATTGGCACATCCTCTCAATTTGCATTCTCACAAGTGTTTAAAGAGGTGCTACCTGTTCATATCTAGCAGCTACAAAAGAAGGTCATTTCCACTCAAAGGCTTGTGCCTTACTACCTCAATCATAGGAGACTTGTTCTTTCCAATTGGACTGCTAATTTGGGAAGGACCTGTCCGATAATTAACAAGATACAAAAGGAAGAACATGTTTAGAGTTGTTTAAGTTGAATCACACCAGTCCTAGCTTTGCTCCCTATTATTGAGATAGAGTCGGTCTTTTTCTTTTTTCTTTTTCTTTTTTAGGGTGGAGGGAAGAAGTCTGGATCAACCTTGGATACGGAGGAAAAGAACTTCACCACAATTGGAAGCATCAATAGGAGCTTGCAATCCCAAATTACAAATTGTCTCCTTGCCTAATTATCCATAATCTATATTCTGCATGCGACTGCAAGCTTCCAAGTAGGCAATACCTTTAGAATCCAATGAATAAATGAAGCAATCCATTCAAAGCAACAGTCATAAGCCCATGGGACTACAGAGAGTTAATTGAACAAAATTTTGTAACCAATTTCTAGCATAACAAAGTCCTAGCAAATGCACTAATGGATGGTGCAAACTTTTATGCAATAAGTAAGGGAAATTTGACCAATTGACCCAAATTATGGCGAGAAAATGACATTTAACCTAAATTTCAAATTTCTAAATTTATAACTCATTTTCTAATTGAAAAGACAAAAATACAATTGTCTCCTACAATAAGCCCACAAGTTTTGGGGTTTTCATTTTCATCGTCATCGTTTTTTCATTTGTTACATTTGGAGTGGCCGAAAAAAAACGATATTTGCCAAAGAAGAACACCATTTTGACTTCGTGCGTCGGGGAAGAAGAGAAGGGACGCTCTTCTTTCCTTCAACTCTCTGACTAAGCAATTGTTCAAAGGTAAGTATTTTCAATCATAAATCTCTAAAGTTCTTGCAATCTCCAGATTTATAAATGTCGACCCATATGGACCATGACAGACCTTTCATAGACCTTCATAGACCACATGGTCTATGGTTAAACTTTCAATGTTGTGTTTCAATGCCCATTGACCGTCAAAAACCTTCATAGATGCATTAGTTCAAGTAGACCTTCAAAGATAAACTCACACAAGATCTTTGTAAACAACCACAAACCTTCGTAGACCACATGGTCTATGGTTAAACTTTTAGTGATTGTGTTTCAATGCACATGGAGCATCACAGACCTCCGTAGACGCATGAATTCACTACAACTTCAAATATTAACTCGCGCAAGACCTTTGTAAGCAACCGAAAACCTTCATAGACTATCAATAGCTATGGTTCAATGTTCATATTCCGTCATAGACTCATTATTTGAGGTAGAACTTTGAGGTTGACTCACGAAAATCTTGTGGTGGTCTATTAATTGGAAGTTGCATTCTTTTTCAATCTCCACTCAATCAGACCAATTGAAGTAACAAAGAGCGTCTTCTTCTTTGGCAAATGCAATCTTTTCTTTCTTCTCACGCAAAGTCAAAGTGTGGCGTTCTTCTCCAGTGATTCTCTCTTCTCCGTCATTGTTGCTCTTCTCCAATGATCCAAAGTGTAGGAAATTAGAAACTCTAATACCATTGTTGATTGTTAGAAAAGACAAGGGTATATTTATCCTTTCACTTGAAAAATAGGTTACAACTTGATCATTTGAGTTTTAAGTTAAATTTTGTTTTTCCACCAAAATTCAGTCAATTGGTCAAATCTCCCAATAAGTAACCATGCTTAGTGTAGGATAGACAACAAAACTAGTGGACAAGCATTCCCAAGCACATAGCATATACGCAACGCAAAATACTCTCATGGCTGTCAACCAGCAATACTTCTACCGTTCTTCGTGAATAGGCACCACAAAAGGGAGGATAAGAAAACTTGAGAGCTAAAATCAAGAATATAATATCGACACAAATACACTCAACTCAAGAAAAGGCTTTTTCCTAACTAAACAGGGTTGGTTGGCTACGTGAATTTACTTCATCTACTCTGCTCTAATAAGGGTTAAGTCTATGATTATGTTACAAGAAGTCATACATTGCTTAATTATATGTGTCAATGTTATTTTAGGTTTTCCTCATCCTCTATTGCAACCACTAATATTCAACATATCACTCTTCTTAGCAAGCACATCTAAGGGTCTTTGTTGCATGTCCAAGCCATCTATAAAAGAAACCACTTGCTAAAGTGGCAAAATCTAAAAAGACTTTGAGCACCATTGACCAACAAGAAGTGGGCAACCATATTCTGGTTTTCTTATCAATAAAAAGTAGCAAGTCTAAGAACAATTGGACTTGATCTAATAATGAGGAAAATAAGTATACATGTTTGAAGCTTTGACAATAGTATTTCACTATTTACTAGATGATGGAATAATTCTATCAACATCTATACATAAAAAATTAAGTATATAAATAAATCATGCATTTACCTCTAAGAGCGATTTCCAAAATCCACCATATAACTCTTCCTTCACTAAGAGAACTTGCTCAATATTTATTATTGAACCATCAACCTTTTGCAACATTTCCAAACATTGCCTTTCATTTTCTCTTCAATACTAATGAAAAATACCTACCTTAAAGTATTACAATTTAAGAACAGATTTAAATGTAGAGGAGGATTCTTTTCATGTAAGCAAACATTTTAGTGTTCTATGCTAGCAGCAATTATGACAGTCAAACATGTTTAGAATAGCACAATTGTAAAAGAGTGTGCTTCTGTCCTTCTAAAGACACAAGGAGCAAGAGGTAATCCATGTCAACCGGAAATATCTCTATGACAACAAAAGGCCCAAGAAGCAGGATCAATGAGGAAACAACAGCCAAAAGAAATCTTAATTGGATATTAAAAAACACATTTTTCTTCTTTTCAATCTTTTTCCGCTGTTACCCAGTTGCCATGGTATCAACATATTTGTAGATCTTACAGAAAATGGCACTTTTTTCAATGAAATCAAAAGAAATCTTATCATCAATGGACAGCAGAACATATAAAATTGTTCCCTTCATCAGTCATTCATTCACATCATTTTATAAGAAATGCAAACAATCTTTAACTATACAAATCATGATACTATGATGTAACTGAGCATTATACAAATTCTTTGAGACTGAGGACATGATAAAGGAAGCAATTCAAAGAGCTAGAAAAAAAAAAAAAAAAAAAAAAAAAAAAAAAAAGAGAACAAGTGAACAAGAAGAAAGGAAAGAAGATTCAGAACCTTCAAAAAAAAATCAGATGTCATGACTCTTCTTCACCTTCCTCTGCGAACAACCACCAACCGCCTTAGCAACCATATCAACAATACGACTCTGCGATTCAAGAATCATCTCCGTCCTCTTCATCTCCATCTCCATCCAATACCTCTCCGTCTCTTTCATCATCTCCATCTTCATATTCTCTATCCTCACAAACCCCTCTCCGAACGATCGAACCACCGACGCCAACTCCGATAACAACTCAAACTCTCCTCCTTCCTCCTCCACATCCTCATCCGCATCATCCGATTTTCTCATCTTCTTCCGAATCATCATCGTATCCCTCAAAACTCCAGAACCTCCGCCACTGTTCCATTGACCATCCGACGGCTTCTTCCGAACCACAACCGGCGTCGACTCCACCACCGTCGCCGGCGCCGGGCGTTTACGGAGTATGCGATTGATGCTTCTGGACTTATTCCTCTCATTATCGTCTCCGTCGGAGGAGGAGGAGGAGGAACGAGAGATGCAAGGAGGGAAAAGAGGGATGGGACGAGCGGAGATGGGGAAGGGACCGCGCTCCATGAGATCCATGAGGTCGAAGTAGGGCCAGGCGGTGGAGGTGGAGGTGGAGGAGGGCGTGGTGGAACGCTGTTTCTCGGAGCGGTAGCGTTTGCGGAGCTTCTCCATCTTATGGCGGCACTGGGTGGCGGTTTTGGAGGGTTCGTCGTAGCCGCAGCGGGCGGCGATGGCGACGGCGACTTCTTCCCATTGGCTGGCTTTAAGCTGGCCGCGCTTGAGAGAGTACCATTTTTGCTGGTACGATTCGATGAGGTGGACGGTCTCGAGGTGGGACCAAGGGACCGGAGAGATTTTCTTGGGTGATGGTGAGATGGTGGTGGTGGGAAGAGGCAGGGCTTGGAGTGGCCGTGCTCGGTCTGGTTCTGGGTTTGGGTTCGGACCGGTGGTGGAAGGTGGCTGATGAACCATGGTGGCGGTGGGTGGGTTAGGATGGGAAGGGGAGGGTATTTAGGGTTTTTGTGGGTGGCATTTGGGAAGGAGGTGGTGGTGGCGGCGGCGGCGGCGGGGGTGGTGGGATTTTTGGTGGTGGTGGTGGTGGGGGTGGTGGCGGTGGTTGGGTTGAGAAAGGGATGTGCACGATTGGGTTGGTTGCGGCTAAAGTGCGCCTAGTGCGCACTGTTAGTGTTGGCTGACCCAAACACACAGGAAAGTAAAAAAATAGAAACCTTTCCTTTCCTACGTTAAGTTATTTGAGGGACTTTGCAAAAATAAAAAATATATTGACATAATCCTTAACTTTTTTTATTTTTTTTTATGAGGACATAATCCTTAATTCTCGAGAAGCTTAATTTAGGATTTGGGACGTGAAATTTTATGAAATAAATTCCAACATGACATCTTCCATCGTTTATTGATGTTAAAATTAGCTGATGTCACTTCAACAACAGTGACTAATTATTTTTTATTGTAAGAGTTCAAATCAAAATCTTATGTATCTCGTCTCGTTAGTATATATTATTAAAGTATGTTAAAAGTTGTGATAATTATTTTCTTTTCAAATGATAAAGACAAGTTTATCATTCACTAAAATACAATATTTTTTCTGAAAAAAAATGACGTCACTAATAAATCCTACCTTGTAAGTTATTAATAAATTGTAAAATAATGTGCAATAATCATGCACGCACATTAGTCAATTTATAATGTTAAATTAATTGAAAATAAATAAATAAATAATATTATATTAACATTCAAAATATATGTCATTTTTGTACACCAATGAATTGTTTAGAATCATATGTTAATATATGATTTAAAATAATCTAATAATATATTAAGGTGATGTATTTTAATAAAAATTTGCTCATTACTTAGAGCCCGTTCTTATTCAATTCAAAAATAATTTTTAAAAACAGATTTTAAAAAAGTTGTTTTTAAAGTTCATTCTTAAAAAATAAGAAAAATAATTTTTTATTGTATTATTGTTTTCATCACAAATTTTGAATTTAAATTAAAATATAGTTTTTAAATACACTGAAAACACTCCACAAAAACTTTTTTAAATTCTATACCAAACGGCCTTACCACCCCCAACTTTTTTAAATATTAAAAAATATTAAAATAACATCTAAAATGTATATTTCTTGTATATATATTATTAAATTATAAATTATATATTAATACATGACTCTCAAGACAATCCTTGGATGATTTGTCATTTGATCTCAAATATTTTTTAAAACCGATTTTCAAGTTTTTGTAGAGAAAGCATCTACTATTTTATTAAATGTAAGCCCTTAAAGATAAGTTTTTTTATTGTTTATTTGCACATAAATAGATATAAATTCTTACATTAAACATTAACATGCACAATAATGCCAAGAAAAAAGGTCAAGTTGGCTGTACCCTACCACCTACCGTTTGTCATGGGAGTGTGCTACCTACCACATCAACCACAACACAACTACCGCATAACAAACCAACCCACCACCACCGTACCACTGGGCTTTTGACCTGATTGCCCTTAAAAAAATAAAAAAAAATTACAAATGCCATTAAATTTAAAATAATGACCCTTTTGTCATAATTTGACTATTCAAAATCTGGTCAGCAGACACAGTGGCACTTAGTGATTGGGGTGAGCTAACGGTGTAGTAGGTAAAAAGACGCTTTCTTCGAAAAAAAAAATTTGTATGGAAGGCGTCTTTTAAAAAAACACATTTCATACAAAAAGAAAATAGTATTTTTTAGTGAAGGCGTCTTTTTAAAAGACACCTTCACTAAACCTAAAACGTCAAAACAGTCGTGACCCCACCCTCTTCAACCTACCCCACACTTAAATTTCTCTCTGCAACTCCTCTCTCCATCGCAGTGGTTTCGCCGTCACCATCGTCGGAAGCCTCTCTCTCCTCGCTATGTCGGCCCTCTCGCTCTCTTCTTGCTCCCTCGCCATTCCCTCTCTTTCTGTGCTTGTGCTCTCTCTCCCTCTCGCACAGTCGCCCTTTTTCACTCTCTTTCTCCCTCTCTCACTCTCTCTCGTCCCCTCTCTCTGTCTCTGCTCGTGCTCTCTCACTCTTCAGTCACTCTCTTTCTCCTTCTCTATCTCTCTCACCTTATCACTCTCCCTCTTGCTCTCCATCTCTGCTCACCCTCTTCCCCTCTCTCTCTTTTGTTGTCTTTCTCTATAGCTCGCCTCTCTTCATCTCTCCCAAATCTTGTTACTCTCTCTTTCGCATTTCCACTTCTAGCTTGTTACAACACCTCCACCAAATTATTTTATTTGATTCGGTAGGTTTTTTTAATATCTTTTATGGTTTTTGTAACTTGTGAAAAATATTTTTGTTTTGATGAGTTGTATAAATTATTTGGATCAAATGACTAATTTGATTTTATTTCTCACATATATTGTAGACGTTTGGTGTCGACGTCAAAGTGGGCATCATTGCGAAGACCTCTCCTATGAGAATCAGGTATATAATAATTTGATTTGTTATTTAGATTATTTTATTAGCAATTGATCATGTTAAAAATAAGTTTTGACATATCAAAACATAAAAATAAATTTTAAATCATGAAGTTAAATTGTTCAAATACCCCGAGAGAGATGTTTTCAAATTGAATATTAATTTTTATAATAGTTTTTCTTGATTTTGCTTTAAATTTTTATTTGTGTAAAGTATAAATTTTATAGTATAGGGTTTAGTATTATAATATAATTTCTTGAGTAAAATTATAGTATAATAATTTTTTAAGTATTAATATTATAGTTTAGACATAATTTTTATATGTTACTAGTGGAAGGCAAGTGCTTCGCACGTGAAGATGTTAGAAACATATTGCATTTGAATATATACCCCAAATAGATTTAATTAAAAAAAAAATTGATGAGTTCAATTAAAAAAATTGTGCATCATAATCAACAAATTATTTTATTTGATTGGGTATTTTTTTAATATCTTTTATGATTTTTTTTAACTTGTGTAAAATATTTTTGTTTTGATGAGTTGTATAAATTATTTGGATCAAATGACTAATTTAATTCTATTTCTCATGTATCTTGTAGACGGTTGGTGTCGACGTCAAAGTGTGCAGCATTGCAAAGACCTCTTCGGTGAGAATTAGGTATATAATAATTTGATTTTGTTATTTAGATTATTTTGATGTAATTATACCAAAACATATAATTATTTGTGGCGCTTATTTTTGTTTCAGGAAAGATTTTACCTCATTGACTAATTCACTTCAAGTGGTCCGTGATTATACTATTCAATCTTCAGGAAGGTCAAAGGTTAATTACATTTCTTTTTAATTGTTACTTTGTTAAAATCATAGGCTTTTATTTCATGTTTTGTTTGAAGGAATGACGATTGTATTTTGCTTATTACGTTCAGATGACAAATAAGTTTGTTTATCTAATATGCTATAGTGGTGGTTTTGTAATACATGATCCGCGAGGTGCATCATACGATAGACCGCCATTCGGGGTTCTGAGAGTCCGATTAGGCATTGGTCTTAAAGAATTTGAAGGGGTTATTCGAGGTGCACTTGGGATTTCAATTTGTGCAATGATCAATATCACCTATAAATATCCTTTGTTTTTTGGCGATAAGAATTTTAATTATACGGTGGTTCCGATTAGAACTGAGCAAGCGCTAAGGGATATTTTTTCATGTTGCAAGAGCTCCCACCTCCTAATAATATAGAGGTATATGTAGAAGTTGTTAGTGGAAATCCAACCCAAGGTCATCAAACGGGGAGTCGCCGAAGCCACGTGAATTTTGGCGGTCATAGTGCACGGAGATCAATGGAAAACATTGGTCCGAGTACAGTTTCACCTATTGATGCTACAATCGAATACATGACCAATGATTCTGAAGATGCTAGTCCTTCTAATGTACATTTGTCTGATGTTGAATTTAATTATGAAGACGGCAATACCCACCTCGACGAAAACAGTGATGAAATTAGTGATGACGATGATGGACATGAGATGTCTAATTTTGTTGATATACGTGGTACTTTGTTGAGGGTAATTGAACATGATGGGTCTATGTATGCATCACCACTACGAGAAGATGGCAATGGCGTAAGCATTGAGGAAACCGAGTTACAAGACACTGAGTTGCATAGTATAGGGGATACACCACAGCCTACAATAGCAAGTTTTGAGGCTCCATTACCGAATTTCATGGAACTTAATCATGTAGCTATGACCCCATTATCAGACAACCATGATAACATATCTATGGGGTGGAGCGAGTCACAAGATCTTTGCAAAGGACTCACATTTCCTAATAAGGAAGACTTGCAACATAGAGTAAAACGATGTTGCATAGCCAAGCTACAAGAATATGTCGTGGTCGATTTAGAACCCAAGTTTTGGTCAATTAAGTGTAAGAAATGGAAAGATGGTTGTCAGTGGAAGCTAAGGGCTTCTAAACGCAAGAAATCGGGATTGTTTGAGATCACAAAATGTTCATTCCCACACACGTGTTTTTGCCCAAATGTCGCAAGATCATATATCGCGATAATTGGATTTAAAGCTAATATATCGCGATAATTGGATTTAAAGCTAATATATCGCAATATATTTGATATTGTAAAGCGAGATCCTTCTACTTCTGTGTCGGCGCTACATCAAGTAATTACAAATATGATGTGCATTACAGAAAAGTGTGGCGTGCAAAAAAGAAGGTGATGGAGAAGATATCTGGTGATTGGGAGGGATCGTATAACCTGCTCTCAAAGTGAATGGATGCATTGAATGCTAGTAATCCAGGTTCGCACGTATTTGTAGATCACTACGAACCTGACAACAATGAGACAGCCACGTTTCATCATTTTTTTTGGGCTTTCAGTCCATCAATTGAGGGTTTTAAGCATTTCGGTCCTCAGTGGTTACTCGGATTGCGAAATCAAACCTTATGAGGTTGTGAGTTCAAATCCGAGGGAGGCCCTGCACTGTTCATGATGAACAACGCAGACAAATGATCTAGGTTGCGGTTGTAGAGCCCTTTGGGGTCGCGAGATCGACTAGATGGGATAATATTATGGGTTCATAATGGCTAGAGTATGCCCTGCGGGGTACTCATCACATCCCTTAGGTGTGACAAAACCACCCTTCTCATTACCCGCTACTACTCCCCTTGCATCCACCTCCTTCGTGCGTCATTGCTACTGTCATGGTGTTGTGTTTTTTTTTTTTTTTTGAAAAGGGAAATGTTATGTATTAAGGATAGAGTAAAATTGTTCAGCAGATACACCTTCATACAAAAATTCATTCCAACGTAATGATAAACCACCTGATAAAGCCTTACTAGCTAACGTATGAGCTATAAAATTCTCCTTTCTAGGAATATGGCGGAATGATATAGGAGAGTGCTGCTGCTGGACTACTACCAATAAGGCATCAGAGCAAACCAAGAAAGTGACATGAGATACCAGGATACACAGTTAAACCATGTAGTAAGGCTTGAGCTTCAGCAACCTCCACTGATAAAGATCTGCCAATGACCTTACTCTCTGCCCATCTAACACAACCCCTCTCATCAAGAAAGAGACATCCTATACCAGCACGACGAGATAACGGGCACCAAGCTGCATCAGTAAGAAGAGTCCAGCCCGGGCCGAAGATGGAGATGCTCGAGGTTGAAGAAATAGGGGGCTGGGGCAACCTGCCAGAAGGGATGCTCTCAAGGAATTCATTAAAGTGCTGTTAGTATTTTGGATTGCTGCTATAGGAGATGGATTGATATCTTGAAACACCTTTTTGTTTCTAGCCTTCCATATGTGCCAGAGGCCAAAGATCAGCCACAAGAAGTTAGAATTTACTTCATTTTCTGATCCAAAGGCTTCCAATATGACATCCCAAACTTCCAAGAATGAAGATAACTGAATTTGAGAAAAATTAAGATTCAAGATAGATCCAAACTAGAAAGCTCTGGCAAATTGGCATGTAAAGAAAAGATGGATAAGATCCTCTGGGCTTTCACAGCATAATGGGCATATGGCATCTATCTTCATTCCTCTTCAGTTAAGGGATGTCTTTAAAGGCAGAAACTCATTAGCACATTTCCATAAGAAATGTTTAAGCTTATTGGGAATCTTTAAACTCCATAACTTGTTCCAGATGTTTCTTTGATGATATTGGTTGCTAGAGGGTCCCCCACAAGAATTCTTAAAAGCGCACCTTCATTAGATAGTTGTTGGGCCAAATCATACCCAGATTTTACAGTGTAGGCTCCAGATTTTGAAAAGTGCCACACCCATTGATCCTCCAGAGGTGTTAGCTAATAGGAATAGATAAAATTAATTCTGCTTCTTCCTTTGAGAATAGAGAGTTGATGAGACCGAAGTTCCAATTCCTCTGATTTTCACCAATAAGATCAGCCACTATATTAACTGTAGAATTCCTTGGCGAAAGGATCTTGAATGTGAGTGGTCGGGGGATCCATGGATCCTCCCATATGCTAATGGAATAATACCTCCAACCAATGCGCTGTCTAATGCCATAACATAGGAGCTTTCGTCCTTCTAAAAGACTTCTCCAACCCCATGATGGATGCCTGCCCAAGGCAGCATGAAGGAAATCCAATTGATTATAATATTTAGCCTTTAGGCACATGCTAAGTAAGGAATCCAGATTAATAATAAGACGCCAACCTTGCCTTGCCAATAAAGCCAAATTAAAAGAATCAAGGTTCCGGAAACCCAGCCCACCATTTAATTTACCCAATGCTAGCCGCTTCCAAGTGCACCAATGGATAGAAGATTTGTTCCTGTGAGAGCCCCACCAGAAATTTGAAAGCTTTTTTGAGATGATATTCAGAATAGATACTGGAATTTTAAAACAAGACATAAGATATGTAGGAGTAGCCAGCCCTACTGATTTGATTAAGACCTCTAGACCTGCTGGGGAGAGAAGGTGCTCCTTCCATCCCATAATCCTTGCATTGATCTTGCTTCCCAAGTCTTGAAATATTTCTTTTTTGGATCTTCCAATATCAATAGATGCACTTAGGGAACCTCCTACTGAGTTCGAATAAGACATGCCAAGAATTGCAGCCAACCTTCTTTTTTGGTCCTCTGAGACCTTCGTATTGAACATTATATTGCACTTCTTTGGGTTCAAAAGTTGCCCAGAAGCTTGGAGGTATTGATCAATGGCCTTGGCCAATCCTTGAAAATCAATACTGTCATGGTGTTAGATACTTAGAACTCCTACTCAACTAAAGCCCTGCGAAATCCAAATCAGCCCGTCTCCCCCACCTTCCACCTAATTGGTTGAATTTATGATATTACACTGTTATTTATAACAGAAAAAAAATTGTATTTTATTTAATATGGATTGGTAATTTGGTATGAATGAACCCCATCTCATAACGGGGAAGTTTTGATTCAAATCTTATGTATGTGATCGTTATCGATAGAATTTGGTGCAGGAGAGAGAAGGGAAAAGTTTCTCACATATTTTAAAGGAATTACTAACGTGTTTTAAGTGGCTAGTGTTTCAGCCAAAAATCTCATCCCAAACAGGGAGGTGAGAAGTTGGTTAAAAGATATCAATAAATTATTTAGGAGCAAGGCATTCAGTAGACAAGGAATTGAGATGAGCAACTTTGAAGTGATTTTCGCTTGTGGCGAGATGGGCATCTTCGTCAAGTGGCCGGGTGACCCTTTTTGGTCTAATCTCTACTTATACTAGGAACTTCCTTGAAGCATCTGCTTTGATCTTGATTTTATTTCGTCTCATGGTCACATCCTTTTGCTCAAGGCATACAAGCAACTTGCAAAATAATGGTGGCACCAGGGAGTGCCGCCGAAGACACTCTAATGCTTAAGTTAGTCTCTGAGAGAGAGAAAATGATAAGTGTAAAGAGTTGGAGTTCTAGAGCCTACCTTTTTCGGTTGAATAAGGTCCATTTTTATAGTTGAAGGAGGAGTCCCCGCATATAATGTTGTTTTCCATCATGGAGAGATTTACGACTTTTCTTTATAAGGATTTATTTGGTTGAATGGATTATAATGGGTCATCTCTTTCCTCAAGATATGTGTAAGTGTTATGATGTGGATGTTTTATGTTTGATCTACATTGATGGAGGTTCCAATAAAAGCGTATATCGTCTCGATAGAGATTGAGACAATTGTATGTCCTCGGCCATGGTCGAGGCGGTGTTCCCTTGGCAGTGGCCGAGAGGGTTGTTTCCCTCGGTCGTGGGCGAGGTTGGACTCCCTCGATCGAGGAGGGTCTTATGCGCTCAACAATGGCCAAGGCCGAGGGAGTTTTTGCCCTTGGCCATTGTCGAGGGTCTTACATCTTCAACCATGGCTAAGGTTCTATTTCCTTGATTACGGTCGAGGGCGCTTTTGCCCTTGGCCATTGTTATGTGTGTTGGAATTTAAATTATGATTTGTAAATGGTTGATTTTAGGTATAGCAGCCCACATGAGGGTGAGCTCTAAAAACATTGAGGCGTTTGGCGGAATTTGAGGATTAGGCTTTCAAGTTTAATATATAAATAATTTCTATCATACATGAATGTTTTTCAAAACTAATTCCTCTAATTTGTTTTAGATAAAGAATTACAAATTATATATTATATTCAAATTTTGCTAGTATATCTTTTTCTTTAAATCGTATAGTAATTCATTTATTTCTTGTGACAAACAATTTCAATTATGAATTTATTAATTTTGATCTTGAAAAGCGCAACTGTTACTAGTACTGTTAATATTTTATATGTATGCATTTAGATAAAAATAACACTTTTCACATAGTTAATAGTTTCGCTGGTGAGAGAATTTATTTATTTTTGTAAAATCTCTTTTAATACTCTTAATTTTGAAAATACATCTGAATAAAAAAAAAATCTGAAAATGCATATGTTGTACCTATTAATCTAATTGCCCTCATGACCCGGATGAGAAAAGATATTTTGATGATTACAAACCACACTTTGATTACGATAATATTATATGCATCACACATCTAATTTCACATGAAGATTCATGAAGACTTGATGATGCATGGTGAAAAAGCTTTCAAGATCAAATTAAAGACCATGATCGTTCGAAGACATATCTTTGTGTTATTAGACTGTGTTTAGGCTGTAGAATCTCTGTTATCGTATGATTTAATAAATGTGCATGATTGCATGGTTTAGTCAATTCGATTTCAAAGTATTTTTCGTTGATTTTATCGATCACTCAATGAATTTTAAACGCTTGATTTGATTCAAAATACCAAGTGTTTAATCTTGTTTAATCAAGCTTTAAAATGTTGAAAAATGTCAAAATTATTTTTAAGTGTCCATCAGGACGCTAATGCCTCAGCAGCGCCCTGCTATACTTGGTAAGTTAGAACGCTGATAAGGTTCTAGGTTGAAAATGTTCTTATCCATCAGGACGCTTACGTCTTGAGTAGCACATTCATTGATTCAACCAAATGAACTTATCAGGACACTGATTAAATATCAACACACTGATTGAACTTAAGTATTTCAAGCATCAGGACGCTTACGGTTCAACAACGCCCTTACGTTATTTTGTTTTAAAACGAGTTAGCACGCTGATTATAAACACCTAAGGATGCTAATAGCGTATAAGTTGGAATCACTTATCTGTCAAGATGTTTACGTTCCAGTAGCCCTCTCACAAGGACCAACTATGTAACTCATCAGGACACTAATTGATCAGTAGCGTACTCATCGTTTTTTATGGTTTTAAAAGTCTTAAGTAAATTAGGACGCTTACGTTTAAGTAGCGCCCTCACTTCACAATTCAGTAGGACGCTCACCTTGTATGAGCGCCCTCAAGGAACAAAATGACAAAAGTTGGTTTTACGCGTCAGGACACTGATTGACTAATCAAGATGTTATTCCAGCACTATCATAAAATTGTCAACTGTACACTTTTTCAGATTACTTTTTTAGAACTTTTCAAATCTTTTCAGAACGGTTTAAAACTTTATCGGAACATTCTATTCTCATGAATGATCAGAAGATTCAGGTGGTGATGCTGTAATTGCACAGACTGAATCAATCTTTTTCGAGAAAGAATGTATCCGTTGATTTGAAATAACTTTGTGTGCCAAAACATTCTTGAAAAATGTTCAAGTCCAAAGCGCCATTGTTATCTTTATATATATGCTGCCTTAGAACATTTGAACATATAACAAAAATGAAAAAACTGTAAAGCTGTTCTCAAAATCTTTAATAGTTTTCACTTGTGCAAATACTCTTAAAAGTTATACTTCTATTCGCTGCATAAACTCTTGATACTTTGAAATACTTGAAATTTTCTGGATTTGACGTTCTTCACTTAATACATTTTCAAAATCCATTAAAGAAGAAATAAGTTTTTTGAACCTTTCATTTCAGCTGCACTTCATCTTATATACTTTGCTGAATTTGTGGTTACAGAAGGTTCAATCCAAAAACTTTGTAAGTATTCCTTTGATTCTGAGTAAAGGGAATCATATCTCAATCTGTATCTCAGTTATTGGTGACTGGTTAGTCACTGGAATAGAACAAGTGTTGCTTGATCTATAAAGGTTGTTCTCAAGCCTTGTGAAGTTGAGAAACTGTCAAGGTTGTTCTCAAGCTTGTAAAATTGAGAAGGTGTAACGGTTTGATCTTCACCCGTAAGAAGATCCGTTAGTGAAATTTGGACAAATCCTAACTGAGGAGGTTAGGCAGTGGATGTAGGTGCTGCCGAGCCACTATAAATTTTGTGTGCATTGTTAGCTAATTGTTTTCATTATTGTCATTGAGCTATCTTTGTCATATCTTGTTTAACCTGCTTTCATATTATTACCATTTTAAAAGAAATGTATTAATCTACTAAGTGTTCAATTCAGCCCCCCTCTCTCGGACACATCTGGGCCAACAGTACCCATTTCTCGATGTACCGAGCTGGATGCCACATCATCGGACACATCAACCATGACGCAGAACCAGCACCAATTGATGGTTTGAGCCTGGAGTGACGTGATACTAACCTGGCACCATAACCTACTGACCTGGTGGATTAACATTCTACCCGCTATCAACAACATGGATGCCAACTCGCACCTCCTAGTAGTTACCAAAATACTGACCGGGTATCAACCTGACCGTTACAGATAGACTTGTAATCGTCGATAAGTCGTCAACTTGGCATATCAAGCTAACCAAAAAAAATTGTTGTTCGACACGGATAAGGATTACACAAGATCCACTGCATCAAATTTGATATTCTACACTAAAAATACGGTGACATGCCAGCCAAGGCCAAAGACTATAAATACCCCACAACCCCTCATCGGGGAAGTACGTTACTATTCACCCAATTCAGTGTTATTTACTCTATGGAGTTTAAAACTGACTTAGGCATCAGAGGGTCTTTGGCTGACACCACACCAGCGTTCCTTACCATAACCTATTATTTCCTTCTCTTTCCCTTTCAGGTCACAAGTCTCGGGTAACGAGGTCAACACCTAAGCAGGTTCCAACTCAGCGTGTCTCCTCCATCTCATTATCTACTGGTATTAGTCAATTCTTGCATCAACATTTGGCATGACGTATGGGGAACGACGCTTTGAGCCAAGAATAACTATGTAGTCATAAACCAAGAAGTAGAATTTTTTATTGAAGTGGAACCCGCTGCCACACCCGTGGTACGTCAAGACAAGAGGGAAAGACCACCCAGGAAATAGTCGAAGAACTCTGCTCATAAGCAGAAAGACTCGGCTCAGAAGCAGAAGTCTAAGATGAGTGCCATAGAGAAAAACCTCAAGAAAATGTCCCAATTGGTCCTGGAGCAACAACAAGTACTGAAAGAGGTACTCCCTTTCCGACCACTTCTTAACCTCCAATCTCAAAAGGAGGAAAAAAACAAGTGTCGAAGTGGAGGTCGGTCTGAAGTCAATGACTACCGAGCTCCAACCACAAGTCCCTACCTACTGAGAACATGCGCCACTCCTTAGATGCCAGGATAAAAAGTCACAACTCAGCATCTTCTCGATGCAGGTCAGTTCCCACGGCGAAGACAAGAACAACGAAAAGCACCTCCGCTAGGTCGGTTATGGTGAAAAGGACCAACGTCGTGAGAAACAACTCAGCAAGGTCGGCGTCCAGAAAAACATCTAGATCTGAACGTACCGAGTCGACCAGGTCCCCACCTCGGCATTATAAAGAGTACATAAAGCTTCCTTCTCCCTTTATCAAGAAGATCATCCAAGCACCTTTACCAAAAATGTTAAGATCGTTAATCAAATTATCCTCATGACTCGCATATATGAGAAAAGATATTTTGATGATTACAAATCACATTCCTATATTATATATTGCATACACATTGCATACCTTATTGCAAGAAGGTTCGATGATGCATAGTGGAAGAACTATCAAGATCAAGTTGAAGACCATGATCGTTCGAAGATGAAATTTTATGTAACTAAAACTCGATAGGATTGTAGAATCTCTGGTATCACACGATTCAGCAAGTGTTCATACCTTTGCATAATTGCATGTTTTTAATCGATCTGTTTTGCAGAATTTTTGTTGATTTCTTCGATCATGTTTTGATGAATTTTTAATGTTTGATTTAATCGAAATTCATCATGTTTTAATTTTGTTTAATCGAGCTTTTAAAGATTGAAAATCAATTTTTTAAGTATTTGATCAGGATGTTAATGTCTCAGTAAGGCCCTCCTATACTTATCAAGTCAGGACGCTGAAGATACATTATGACGTTGATAATGTTCTAGGTTGAAAACTATTCATGTCTATCAAGACGTTATTCATGCATTAGCGCCCTCATTGAATCAACCGTATGAACTTGTCAGGACGCTAATTGAATATCAACACGCTGATTAAACTTAAAATGCTTGAAACATCAATAAGCTTATGGTCTAGTAGCGCCCTTATGATTTCTTGATTTAAATATTCTAAAATGAACCAGGATGTTGATAGTTCATCAAAACGCTAATGGTTCATAAGTTGAAAAATACTCTATTCATAGCAGGACGCTTACTCAGCAGTAGCGCCTTCACTGAATCAACCTTTTGAACACATCAGGACGTTGGCTGAATAGTAGCACCCTCACGACTTTCATATTTAAAAGTTTTAAAGTAAGTCAGGACGCTTACGCTTCAGTAGCATCCCCACTTCACAGTTCAGCAGGACGTTTATTGAATATAAGCGCCCTAAAGGAATAAAATGACAAAAGTTGGTATTATGCGTCAATACGCTAATCCAACACTTTCATAAAGCTGATAGTTGTGCACCTTTTCAGAAAAACTTTTTCAAAACTTTTTCAAAAAATTTTAGAACGTCTTAGAACCTTTTTTCAGAACATTCTATTCTCATGAATGCACAAATGATTCAGGTGGTGGTGTTGTGATTGCACATACTGAATCAATTCATTTCGAGAAAAAATGTATCCGCTTGATTTGAAATGAGATTTGAGCGCCAAACATCCTTTTGAGAAACAAATTGAATATTCTCTATATATACAAAACTTTGAGCTAGTGGAAGAAGAACAAGAAAAACAAAAATCGAATATACAAAAATTGAGTTTTAATCTTCGTTTTACTTGTGCAAAAACTTATGAAAGTTATTCTTCTCTTCGTTGCAAAATTATGATATTTGAAACACTTGAGTACTTGGAATATCTTCTGGATTTTAAAGAACTTCACTTCATATTTTTCAAAGATCCATTGAAGAAATGAAACTTAGAACCTTTATTTTCAGCTGCACTTCATTACATACACTTTGCTGAATAAATGGTAATCGAGGGTTCAACTAAAAACTTTGTAAGTATCTCTTTGATTCTAAGTAAAGAGAATCATATTCCAATCTTGAATTAATTAATATTAGTGACAGTTGTCACTGGAGTATTTGATTTATGTACAAGGAATCTATATGCACTACTATTATGAGCATAACCAATGAATGTACAATCAATGGTTTTAAGCCCTATCTTAACCTTTTTAGGTTCAGGTATTGCTACTCTGTCTAAACACCCCCACACTTTTAAATATTTATAGGAAGATTTCTTACATTTTCACAACTCATAAGGAGTAACATCCTTTTTCGTATGGGATGTTTTGTTAAGAATGTAGTTAGCAGAAAGAATTGCTTCCCCTCACATAGTCTGAGGTAACCCAGAACTTATCAACATGACATTCATCATTTCTTTCAATGCTCGGTTTTTGCGTTTAACAATAACATTTGATTGAGGAGAATAAGGAACGGTTGTTTGATGAATAATACCATGTTCTTGACAGAACCAAAAGGTACTTCATATTCACCACCTTTGTCACTTCTTATTGCCTTTATCTTTTTACTAAGTTGATTTTCAACCTCATTTTTATAGTGTTTAAATACTTCCAAGGCCTCATCTTTGCTTTTAAGAAAATATACATAACAATATCTTGTACTATCATCAATAAAATTAATAAATTTTTTTTCCAACTCTAGTTTGTACAAATTTTAAGTCACATAGATCACTGTGAATTAACTCTAAAAGTTTAGTATTTCTTTCAACTGAATGAAATGGTATTTGCGCTAACTTAGCCTCAACACATATTTCACACTTATAATTTGGATCAATTTGATAATTAGGTAATAATTCTAAATTCGTCAATTTTTGTAATGAATTTAAAATTAACATGTCCTAATCTATCATGTCATAAACAAGAAGACTCCAACAAGTAATAAAAGATGAATTTTTATTATCTTCGAAAGTGCAGATTATAGGTATTACATTAATTTTCAATAACCCCCTTTCCCACAAATACACTATTTTTAGAGAGAACAAATTTGTTAGAGTCAAAGACCATCCTAAAGCTACTTTTGCTTAATATGAGCCAAAAACAAGATTCTTGCGAATGTCAGGTACATGCATCACATCAATCAAGGTGAGTTCCTTGCCTAAAGTCATCTTGAGAACCACCTTCCCAGGGCCCATTATTCTTGAAGTTGTCGAATTTCCCATGACCAGATTACGTCCTCTTATTGGTGTATAAGAGGAAAGCATACTCTTATTAGCATAGACATGTCGAGTGGCTTCAGTATCAATCCATCACTCTTTGGGATCATCTATCATGTTCGTTTCAAATACCATAGCAGGTAGCATCATTTCATAAACTTCTTCGGACAACTTCTCTTCAGCCACATTGACTTGATATTTCTTGGACTTTCCTTTAGATCGACAATCCTTGGATTGGTGCCCTTGTTTTTTTACAAACAAAACACTTTTCGTTAAACTTCTGTGATTTGCCTTTCCGTCAAGCCAGACCATCACCAGTGTGCTTGCGCTCCTTGTTGTTTTTGTGAGGTTTTCTCTCCACAAGGTTAGCTTCAGGCTCTATGGAATGGCCTCCAATCTTCTTGTCATGACTCTTATTGTCTACTTCAATCTGCAGTTTGACAATAAGATCTTCAGGACCCATCTCCTTACGTTTGTGCTTGAGATAGTTCTTGAAATCTTTCCAAGAGGGTGGCAGCTTCTCAATAATGGCAACCACTTAAAAAGATTCACTCAAAGACATTCTTTCTGCATGAATCTCATGGAGAATGATCTGCAGCTCTTGAACTTGATCCAACACAGTCTTTGAGTCCACCATCATGTAATCAAGGAACCTACTAACCACAAATTTCTTATGGCTAGCATCTTCGGTCTTGTACTTCTTGTCCAAGGAATTCCACAGCTCCTTGGTAGTATGGACTGTACTATACACATTATATAGTGTATTTTCAAGTCCATTTAGAATGTAATTCTTGCATAGAAAATCAGAATGTCTCCATGCTTGAATTACAACAATCACATGCTTATCAGTTCCATCATCTCTGAGTTTAGGTTCTTCTTCATTCAACACCTTAACCAAGTTGAGGGTGGTCAAGTAAAACAACATCTTCTTTTACAACCTTTTGAAGTCAGTGCCAGTGAACTTCTCTGGCTTCTCAGGTTTCACAGAAGGAGTAATTGGAGTAGGTGTAGAATCTATCTCCATTGAAAATTATCTTAAGATTGTTGTCTGTACTAGGTGGCAATCTTCACAGAAAATAACTTTTGAAATAATCAACTAGACTAGTCCTCAGGCTGAGTGGTGGAGTCACAATAGTCTCGCTTAACTACCATTCTTCTAAAGTAGCAAGCTGCCTCCCGTTCACTATTAAAAAGTACTAGGGACAAGACTTTGTCTAGTTAAACTAGATCAATCACTATTCCAGCAGAGTAACGGCGTAATAACAGTAGATCAAGACTAGAGTTTAACTTTATGTCCTTAAGATAATTTTTTCCTGCACTGGTGCTCACGGTGTATGACAATTATCTCTCAGGATACAACAATCTCCTTCTTATGATAGCAACACTTCAAATCACAAAAATAATCGAACCAATAAAGGTTGTAATTTCTCACAAAAACAATATTAAAATAGAGAAGAAAATACTAAAAAATTAGATATTTTGAGATGGATTTTCTGAGTTTTGGAGGGCCTTATTTATAGATTTCTTCGTGGCTGTACAAGGTGCCCTTTTTGTGCATCATCGCCCTAAGTCACCCAATCGCCTTTTCGCCCTTGCACACATGGCTCGTGTGCGGGTTCATGTTTTCCTTCCTTTGTGTGGTGTAGTGAGTTCAAATACAAGTGCTCGCTACACTTATAAGTAAACACATAGTTTTCTATCTTTCCCATGTGAGACTAAACTTTGTTTACAAGATTTCACCACTTTACACTTATCAAGTGGACTACTTTAAACTCAATTTCTCATTCATATGAAAATGGGTATAGCTAAATAATTATATATTCCTAATCTCCATATATTAAAGATTAATATTCAACTTGGTCCCATCCAAAATCACATGTGGTTCCACTTAAATATTTAGCTCAAAATGAACAAAATCATGTTTATTACCCATTTTTCCAACAATGTTACAGAACTAAGTGAAAAAACATCCAGATTGCGATGGGAAGCTTTCAACATGGAATCCCCACAAAATAAAGAATATAACAGGGACACGACCCAAGATCACCCTATTTGCTGTCATCGGACCAAATATCCTCGACCCTTTCGTTGTCACACGAAGACCACCCGCCTAGATCAAATTGGGGACGGAGAAACAACAAGTTCCACTTGGGACGAAAATCTTGGGGTTCACCAGTCAAGTCACAAACCCCCTCAGAATATCTGATGTCACAATCCTGACGACGAACAACCTCCAAAATGTCGGCTGAGACAATGAAAACCTTTCCATTTTCTCTTGGATATTGGACAACGACGTCACGCAACCCTCTGAAATGGCTCTACACTAACGGCTATCCTACTCAGCTGTGTCTACCAGTGCAGAATGACGAACGAGCTATATATGCAAAGCTTCCTCAGCCTCACTCGAAAAGCAAGAGCTCAGTGTCGAAAACTTATCCCACAAATGGCAAGCAAAAGTGGCCTAGAGGAAACGAATATTATCAAATAAGAAGTAATGGAAGAAGAAACCCATACAAAATGAACTGCAAAAAACACACCAACCTCTGACAACCGTGGAATTCCCTTATAAAAAAGCTTACCCATCGGGGCCCGTTTTATCACCTGATCAGTTGAAGGATTGACACTGATTCTAACTGACCCCTCCTCGCGCTCGATGAACGAAGTGGGAGGAGAAAGAGATGCACTTCCTTTTTTCTTTTGTTATTAAACAGGGAACCAGATGATGACGTTGTTTTAAGAGCCTTATTCTAGGCTCAGGCTTTCACCCATGCTATTTTCGACAAGTCTTCTATGAAAAGAGATTAGGCAAAGAAAATGTGAGACCAAAATATAGATAAGCACGACACTAAGAACAAAAAATTTAACAAAATCCACTTATCATTCGTTATAAGTCCCACGGACCTAAGCTTATCATCCGACGTCAAAACTAGATAATGCCTCTCCTGAGGGTCCACCTTATACACCGACCATATGCGACCTTGCACTTTTGCAGTCATGCTCCGGTGATTTGTATTCTCTTCAAACAATATTTAAGAATGCAAACATCAGGGAAGAAAAATAATAAACAAAATTCCAAAGGAACAAGCCATGAAAATCAAGCAATACTAATAAATTTATACATCCTAGGCACTTGCCCAATCATTGACCATCCAACAGGTTCCCAATTTCCTCCAACAAAAAACCATTTGTCTTTCCAATACTTACACGAATTGGGGCAACCAAGGACTAAATTGGTAGCAAAATGAGGAAACAAGAAATACCAATCTATGGATTCAGAATGCCTAACCAAATAATAACTATACAAAAACTCCCTTAAACTAAATTTAGGAAGACCTAGACTCCGCCACAACATGACACACCCGATCAACTTCCTCTACGTGAGAGGATTGAGTTGCATGGGTGCCAAACTCAACCTCATAAAAAACCTAGCGAAACTAGAATGTAAGGGAAAACACAAACCAACCTCAAGCAAGTACGAAATAAATGCAACTTCACTGGGAGGCAGACGACATGCCCGCTCATGTTCTTGAGGAACACTCATAGTCACTCCTTTGGGAACCCTAAATCATTGACGAAGCACCTCAAGATCCTTTTGGGTAACCCTAGATGGATGATGGTCGACGGAGAATTGGCGAGTAGGAATGAACACGTTAGAATCCTCACTACCAACTAACTCATCGTTGGAACACATGACGTCATCATCAAGACAAGGTGACGACGGATAATGCCCTATCGCACTGTTTGCCCGAACACCCAACATGCCCCCATCACTATCTCAATCGTCCGAGAAACATGGAGAATGCGAGTGTTCCCTTCGAAACATCACAAACACACGAAGGATTCAAATGACAAAAACAAGGGAAGGCAAACAACTTTTCAAAGTCCTTAAACTCAAACTCAACCTGTAACACCAAAACTCAAACTTCCAAAAGAAATAATAAACCAAGCCAAAACCATCCAAGGAAAATGAATGTGAGAAACAAGGCAACCCAAAACATTTATATAGACAAAAGTTAGGAAATCATTTAACAAACAAAATCCTGGTCACGCCAAATCACGATTCCACAGATGATGAACAACGTAACCGATCAAAACAATGAAGAGCGCCGTGAACAAGATGGGATTCAAGGCACTCGCCAGGGGCCTACTGTTACACCCAAAACCCGACAGGTAAGAAATCGAAGGAAAAGATCAAAAAAGAAGGAAAATTGAAGAAAAGTCAAGTCAAAAACCTCGGACAGTACCCCAAAGGAAGGACATCGAGCCGAAATTGAGAAGGACGTCCTGGTCATGGCCAAGGTGCACTTCTAGGCCATGGCCAAGGACCCCCCTCGGGCATGGTTGAGGACCCCCCCCTTTTCCACGGTTGAGGGTGAGTTTTTGCTCCAGTCGAAGATACACCTTAAACCCTAAATAGAGAAACCAAATCCTACACATCGGTCGTAGCTCGAACACCGCATAGAATAGATCTCAAGACATCGAACCATCAGCCAAATCTTGATAAGGAAAGACTTAAATTGCTCTCATTTATAGAGCAATACATTTAATGCCCGAACCACTCCCCCTTAACTATAAAAAGGGGGCTCATTCTCCAAAGCAAGTATGCTCTAAAAAACCTAGAATTCTTTATATACTTCCATTCTCCTATTTCATTGTCTAACTTAGGCATTAGAGTGTTTTCGATGACCAAACGTCACCACCCTTGTAAGTCTGACGCAAAGCAGTCTCTTGCAGAGTTTTAGAGGATCAGACAGTTTTCATATTCAGTCAACCATCATCGATTCGCGGTCCGACACGAGAGATTTTTGGTTGAAACAATTTCTATTAGGTAACCTCTAGGAATTAGACCTGCATGAGTGACTAGTTACTGTACTCATCAACTCGACATTGTCCTACTTAAGGATAAAAAACCAAAAATGACTAGTTTGATATGAGTAATAATAGTTCTCGTGGATAACCCTCATAGATGTATAATAAGGGGTTAAGTCCCGCTCTATTACTTAGAAGAAAGGAGATAGATATGGTTTTTCAAAGGATATTGCTTGTTTTGCAAAGGAATGCATTGAAACGGTTATATGTTGCACATGTATTATGTTGTTTAATCTTTGCATATGATTGTTTTAATTGTTTTAAATAAGCATGTTCTTTATGAATGCATATACAATGTCATAGTTAAAAATATTCATTAAGCTTGTGGTTGCTCATTTTTTTTTCTCAAAAATTTCAAGAAAAGAAGTGAAAGGAAAAAGAAAGACCTTGAGGAGTAGCAGACACCTATATTTACCTTTCTTATATATGTTTCTTTGAGAAGTTAGAGACTTTTGTGTTTTGATGGATGTATATACTTGTAACATCTTATTGTATATTTTATCATTTAGATGAGCATATCAGTTAAATGTGGAACTTAGAAGTAGAATTATGAGATTATGAACATGTGAATGTTAGGTTAAATATCTTGATGTGAATAATGGTTTTGTGAATAATTATATATGGAATTGATACAGGAATATGAGTTCGGTGACGTGAATGATTATATAGGTTGAAATTGTGTACAGGTTAGGCCGACATGAAGTCATATACTTTTATGTACAACATATGTGGTACTTTGTGTCGGGCGTGACGTCACCCTACGGAGGAGGTCACGACAAGTTGTCCTTGCTAGAAGATTTTGATGTAGGTTTGAGAAACGATGTGGATATGTATATGTATTATTATTTTGGTTATGTAATTATGTATATATCACACCACATTTTGTAATATAATGTTATACGTTTTGATTAATTAGAAATCAAAGTAGTTGTGGTAGTAGTTGAATTGTTGAACAAGTTAATGGATGACTCGTATATAACAGGGACTCTATTTGAGTTAAGTTGAGGCTTAATAAAATTTTAACTGTCCTATGTAGAATAGTATGGTCAGGATCTTATGTCAGGATGCCCTGAAGTTGTGAAGGGGGTCTTAACACTTTCGGGCCCATTTTATAGGGATGTTCATTAACCCAATCAAACTGACCTTTTGGGTTGGGTTTATACATATAATTGATTTGTGTTAGGTTTAGATATTTGTAACCCGATTTGTTTGAATTAGGTCAAAATTTTATAAAAAATAATCGAACCAACCCAAACTAATTAAAAGTAATGATAAAAGTGAGTACCTAGTGACTATATGCTTTCATATATGTCTTTGAAAAATTGTCACAAACTTGCATAAGGTGGATTTATATGTGTTGCATATGGAATAACTTGCAATTAGTATAGTTTATTGTTTATGCTATATTTATAACTGCAATTATCTTCACATAACATTACTCGTGTTTACATGGATGATATAGAAGTATAAATGATGATATTCTTGAATTTTATTTGCTAAGCATTATTAGCTCATTCTATTTTCTATTTTTTAAGTTTTTCACTAATAGATAAGAGCGCGAGGATAGTTTAACAGTGAGGGACTAGTTGTCCCTATCAGAAGATTTTGATGTTGGTTTGATAAACGATGTGGACATGTATATATATATATATATACCAGAATATTGGTATTTTATCATAACCCAACCCAATCGGTCAAACACCCTTACCATTTTATTCCGGCCCCCGTGGACTAGTGTATATATAATTTAAATTTGTAAAGTCTTATGCGACAGGCAAAACCCGTCTCAGATTCTTCCCCAACCAGGCTTGCTATTTGCCAACGGCTAAACCCCCTCCTATCTCAGAGAGGTTTAAAAAGCGAGGTTGAAATGGAGGTTCTTAAGAAGCTGGAAGATGAGCAGAGAGTGTTATCGTGGATGCAGCAGCGTGGCCTTTCTTCAAACCATCACGACTCTGATCGTTTCCTCTCCGATTTCTTGCTTTTCATGGTACCCACCTGTAAATTATTAGGATATTTTATTCATTTTTTCAATCTTCCCTAATGATTCATTTACGTTTCTTAATGAAAGGCTAAACCATGTGGGACTCTCAATATGGAGGAGAAATGCCGTTTAATTTCAGAACATCTTCCAAAAGTGAGTTCTTTTTTGATTCCTTAATTTGAATTTTTGATATCTTGTTATATTCTTTTACAGTGTTTTTTTTTTTTCCTTTCGCAGATTTCATCCCAAGTTCTCGAGGGAACTCAACTCTATTATAGTAGGGAAGAAGGTATGTGAGTGTGTCAGGATCATGCTAAGTGTAATGTTCATTTCCGGGTTTTGGCATATTGATTCCATATAATTTTTTAAGAAATATTTTTTATGCCTTCTTGAACTACTTCAATTCAATTCTTCTACTTCGAAAATGTACAAAGTGAGCTCGAGTTCTTTCAATTGATGTTTCAATTTGATGAGGGGCTTCTAGTTGATCTCTATTGATATTCAAAATAGGATTAGTCCTTTAATTATTTATTCAATTGGTCTTACTAGTCCTGTTGTCCAAGATTGAATGTTGTTGGACCCAACGCTTGGTTGGTTGAGTGGCTCGGAGCTCTCGTCTCATGAAATGAGGTCACGAGTTCGACTCCTGCCTTATCAGCGTTGGCCACTGGGATGTTTCCTACTCGATTTTGCCAAGGGCCTTAGTGGATTAGTCAGGCCAATACCACTAAGTTGTCAAAAAAAAAAAAAAAAAAAAAGATTGAATGTTGTTGGACCATTAGTAAAGCTTGATTGACGAACTAGATTGAAAGTGTCTAATAGCTTATGGTGATCGCATGAAGTTTACATGACATTTTTAGTGGGTCAACATTGATCAACCAGGATCAAATTAAAAGTAATGACTAAATCTGCCAAATAAACTCATTCCATTTTGGCGAAGCGTTTTCCTGACTATATGGGGTTACTAACAGTATTTCCTGAAATTTATCGAATTTATTCGGTTTTTTGAACCATCAAAATGCAGAGTGGATGTAATATAAAAAATATAAAAAATCGCCCAAAAAATTTGATAAGGTTTGATGAAATTTGATAAACTTTGATTAAAGTTTAATTTTTTAAGTAGAGAATGTAAGAATTCGACAAAAAAATTAATGAAACTCAATAAAATTCAACAAAGAAATAAACATGTGTTATTTCATTATTAATAAACAACATAATTACCAATAATTATGGACTATTTTTAACTTCATTAACCAACATAGCAATATAAATAAAAAAATCTTACGAGCCAACTAATCATGTAATTTTATGAGATATGCGTAATGGAAAAAAGAAGAAAAAGAAAAAGAAAAAGAAAAGCAAAGAAAGAAAGAAAAAAAGTTAAAATGAGACAAAAAACTTAAAAAAATACATTGCAAGAGTTCCCGAAGTCATCTTCTTTTATTTAAAATCCCATATAACAAGATGAAAAGCAATACATTTGAATAATAAACTAATAAATTAGGCAAGGGGGAGTGTCAAACTAGCAAATTATATGATCTAGAAGCAAGCTACCACAAAATTGAAAATTAATACACAAAAAAGGGATCAAGACCAAAAGCCTTTATTTCAAATTCATCAATTTACTTAACAAAATTGATTTCATTAAGTCTTTTATGGATGTTTTTATATATTAAAAGTGTCTATTTATATTGGTTTTTAGCTCATATTGCAAGAAATCTAGAAATTTAACATCTATGTAAAAGTTCCCTAAACTTCTCTAATTTAACGAATTTTTACAAAAATTCTCCTTGTTGAATTAAACTTCCTCGAATTAATTCCGATTTTCAAGTGATTGAAGCTCTAGGCGAAGTTGAATTTTTGATCCTTAATGACAATTACTAGTTTTGAAAATTTAATGAGGACCGAACATAATAGTTACGTGTTAAGAATATATAGCTAATAAACCTCTATGTCATTTTGATACATGAAGTATTTATTTGTAAGGATTTTCCTCCCCCAACTTGGTTTGAACATCTAAAAGGTATTCTCATACTTCTTTCCCAAGTTTTTTTTGTGGTTTCTATCTCTTATTCTCCTTTGATGATATGTGCGGCATCTATTGTATTAGTTTTTAAAAGTCTTCCCTAGGTACTTTCAATTAAGAAAAATATCTAATATTTCTTCTTGCTGAAAAATTCCTGAAACATGATTTTTGACGTTTGACTACAAAAAAATTGTGCCCTTGTAATAGAACCTGAAGAGTATTATGCTCAACATTCCACTGAACAGTGCCTTCGGTTTGAAAGCGATCTTTGCTTATTGAGAGGAGGTTTGGCTGTAATTCGTTTGGATGCAATGCAGCGAGCGAATTCTACCCTTGAGGATTTTGTGAGTAATTCTTTGCCCCTTGGCTGTGATGATAACTGATGAGTGATGAGTGAGAACCTCATCTAAGATTTCATCAAAGATCATGCTAAAAGATGTACTGTAATTATTTTTTGTTGATAAGTATTAAATTTATTGAATATGGTACTTTTCATTTATCATTATCAATTGCTTTCATTTCCTAGAGTTGCTATTGTCATCAACTTTACTATCTACACATTTTACTGTCATATTGAGGATTTTGTGCTATTTTTTTTTTTTTCTTATAAGAATATTATTTTGAAGAAAAGCTTCAATTCATGTCTATCTATCATTTGTACGTGTCATTTTGTAATGTGAATTGTGAAGTCCTTTGGGTGAGGCATAGAAAAAACTTAAATCAATAGAATTGGTCCATTCTTCTTTCTAGGCTCCTTTCCTCTACCTGGCTCCATAGGGGCTCGGAGAACCAAATACAAATACATAGCTAGGAGTAGTGGCTTCCTTCTCCTTTCCATTGGTTGATGGGTGTACAGATGGTTAATATCTTTGGATTGATTCTCTGACCTCCGAATGAATGCTTGTATAGAATTCTCTCTCAATTAGAATATTTTTACGCTTTGGAATCACACTTTTTCCCCATGCTTGAAGTTGGAAACAATGGATGTGAATGCTGCCGAACATGGACACCAATTCATATCCTAGATGATTACTAATCTAATGTAACATTTGGTACTACAAAGTTCATAGTCCACCAATGACATGAGACATGGAGTCATGTATACACACTCAGCATTGGGAAACCAACTGTTTGATTGGTTTCTCATGATTGATCTCCTAGGTCCAAAGGGACTGTAGCACTCATTAGGAACAAGGGAGACCTCTATGGCAAGATTTTACTTGCAAAGGGTTGTTACATTAGGTGATCATGATTGCATAATTGTTCAAATTGACCTATTGGTAAACTAAGAGATTTTGGTGGCAACCTTTTGTGCATTTGCTTGAATTCCACGCCAATACGAGTTCTTCAAAATTTCTTTAACATGTAATTACGCTCTGGTTTTTTTTTTTTTTCATCTTCTTCTTTCTTTGCTTTTCATTCCTCTGGCTTTCAGTAGACTTTTAGCGCATAAGGTTTGAACTTTTTCTTAAATGATGATATATGCCACAAGCAGTGCAGGTCTTATTTCATGTTTCATGGGATGGATGTGAGCAATCTGCAATCTGTCTTTAGATTTCTCCCTGTGTTGTCCTTCACTGAAAGTTTCATTTATCAGGTATGTGCTAGTTATAACATTATCTTCATGGAACATTTTCTGCTGAAAAAGATAAAAAAAATAAAATAGAAACACAGTACAAAATGGTGTTGCGGGTTCCAATTCTTTGAGTCTGGAATTGTGATAGAACACGTTACATCATAGATGCAATGAAAACTTTGCGTTTTACAAAGGTGGGTTACTCAGCAACAATTGTTAATTCCCTTGGAAATAGATATCTTTCCAAAAATTGAGTGGATATCGGCTAATCATTCAGTTAGCAGTTTTTTGGAGTATTTGGACAGAGAGAAATAATAGGATTTTCAAAGAGGATTATAGGAACATAAGTTTGGTTTGGGATTCTTCGTTGTTTTTAGTGTCTCTTTGGGTTGCTCATTCGGCTCTTGCTTATGGTTACGGTTTTAGCAAGTGGTTGAAGGGGTGGGGGCATGTCAATGTTCTAGTGTAGTAGGGGTGTGTGGCACCTCATTAGCTGGATGAGGTCCCTTTCTTGTATTTCCTATTTTCTTTCTTTTTAATAAAATTTTCTGTTTCTTCTATATATATTAAAAAAAAAAAAAACCAAAGTTGTTAATTTAAAATGTTTGAATTTGCCAAATCTTTTTAAGTTGTTGCTTCTCATGAGTAATGAGTTAGTATTGGAAGTATCTTCTTTTTCTTAATGATAACTTGCTTTTCATGATGCAGCTTGACAGTTTAAATGAAAAGGTTTTAAATTTATCGGCTGAGAGAATTAGTATTGATGGTACTTCTAAGATGGTAAGTCTGATAGTCTTGAGACTTGCTATGATTTTTTCCAACTAATTAGTGTTGAATCAGTTTAATTGATAGGGGATGCCTGAAAGTAATCAAAGTTTAGCAGATGTTTTCAAAGCCAACCCTTTTAAACCTCTGATCCATGTACTAGAGTGTTGCCAACTTCTAACTGAGAGGTGTGTCACTGTGTCTCATTGCACTTAACATTGTATTTTTTGTAGATTAAAAAAAATGTTTCTATTATATGATAACTCTAGCTAGTTTAAATTTATTTATTTATTTGATTTATTGTTTTGCCTTTTCTATCTAGAATAAGGGCAGAACTTAAGTGTGGAGAAGAGTACTGGACTCTAGAAAGAAAATTGTGTCATGCTCTCAAGAGTCAAAAAGAGGTACTTCTTTTATTGATAAGAATAGAGGCAGTGTGGTCTGTACATGACCTAGGGTTTTCTTTCTGGATGTCTTCACATGAATTGTTGAACTAAGCTAAGATTTTCCAATTTGGTCTGAGTATTTTGTCAAAGCCTTATTGAGTGATATGATATGTAGTTGATGCATATTCTAGTTTATATATATCAATGTTCTGAAGCAAAAGTCTAGTTTCAAACCTATGGAACCCTGAGATCGAGTCTGTAATCAATCATGTCAGAACAATCATAGGCACTTGGATTGATTAGAATCACTTTTTTTAACTGCCCCTGTCGTTTGAATGTTGAGATAAATATACCGTCGACTGTTGATTTGGATTTTAATGGCCCATGAGGTGGTGTAACTAAAACATTTCAATTAAATGTATACTAAATAACTAAACAAATAAGTGAAATGTAAACAACTTAAAAATATTTAGTGCAAAATGTAAATTCTGGTTTAATATAGGTCTTTCTGTGAAGTTTGTGGAATAAAAAATCGACTGCAAATTGTAGACATTTTTATTCTACAATCCTTTTATCCTTAAGTGACTTATAAAAGGAACGAATTTCAAAATCTAAATCGTATGTTGGGGATATGTCATAAAACTTGATAAATGAATAAAGATGAGGAATGTTTTTAAAATCATATCATAAAAGATGCAAAAAGATAAGCCAAAAAGTAATGGTAAGTAATACTAAACTCAAAACAGATTATTACTTGATACTTAGATAGGTACAAAGTAAGGGGATAAGAATATATATTGCTAAATATAGGGAAGAAACTAAGGATCTTAAGAATATTAAGTATATTAAAAGCGGGATTAAAGAGTCTTTGTGAAAGTTGAAGAGATTAGAGGTGGACAATTTATTTTGAAAAACTATTGAGTTTGAAAATCATTTATAAAATTTAAGTTAGAAGCATATGATATTTGTGGGCTTAGAAGTGAAGTAATTAGTGGCAATAAACTATTTTTTATAATGAGGGTTCATAAAGTAAAATAAAAAACTTGAAAAAATAATAAAAAATGCTTGCTGACTCACTTGCTCGAAATTGCCAATGGAGTTACTACTTCTCATTTCTACCTTGTTTGTTGCCATTTGTTTGTTACCCCATTTGTGCATTTCACAACATGTGCTAAAAATACATTTTGAGTTGCCCGACGTGTCGTCTTCTGAAACAATGATCGTTTGAATTCTTCCTCTGAAAATGGTCATTGGTTCAACGAAGCACCCTAGATGGTTTGAGAATAGAAAAATGTTTCCAACAAGGGAACGGCCATAGTAGTCAGAATTGCAAATCAAATCGCCGAATCATACGATTCATTATTCGATTCACCCCAAATGATTCAAATCAGATTCATGAATCGCTATACCTATGAATCATAAGTGAATCGGTTCGAATTGCAAGTGAATCGCTCTGAATCGTAAGTGAATCGGTCCAATCGGAAGTGAATCGCTAGTTGAATCGTGGTGAATTGATCTGAATTGTGAATTTGCTAAAAAACACTAATGTTTTTATAACCCTATATATACTTAATATAGACAATATACGATTCACATCAAGCCTCAAAACGATTCACTTCTGATTCACGATTTTGACTACCATGGGAACAACACTACCTTGGTCTTTCTTTTGAAGGCCTTTTTGTCTCCTTCTCCTTTCATTCTTGTCTTGGCTTTGGTAGTTTGTTTAGTACTCACATTGCTTTTGTTAAATCAACTGTCATGCTATATGATTTCGACCTTGTAATCTCATTCACCCTAATGGATTGCCCACCATTCTTATGCTATAAGGAGAAAGATTTGTATCTCGTCTTGCAGTGTTGTGTGAAGCTTTAGGATGTTCCTGCATTGCTCCTTTGCATTACTTATTCTAATTTACTATTGGCATTAAATTAACCAAAATTAGAAAGGATTTTAAATTTTTAGTGTTATCTAAGAATTCAAAAGTTGTCTTCATCCAATTCATCCCCTCTTGGATTGTTCCTTGAGATGAAAAAATGATATCAAAGTGAGGTTGCACGTTGAGTCCTTGGGTTTTTGTTGGGGAGGAGATTGTTGGCCTTACAGGAGGGTTACCACTTACCAATTGACCTTGGTATAGAAAGAACATGGAAATTTTATATATCTCTAGGTACACAATATTCTTGGTATTGAACTTTTCAATGTGAAATCTTTCTTGATACTGAGCTTTTCATCTATGGTAAATGCTTGTTTTAGTTCTTAATCAATAACTTAATAAAGGTAGTGCAGAAAGTTGAAACCTGAATATACATAAAACTGTTGATGTTTTTGTTAATTGTTACATTCTAAGAAAGAAACTTTTGTTCAAAGCATTTTTCTAACTTTGATTGGAAATCGTTCAGATCTTGATTGAAGATGTGATGAGCGCAATTCATCTGAAGTCCTTTGATTATCGAGTCTTGAATCTGTTATTGTACAAGTTGAGAGGAGAACAGGTAATTAACTCTCATTTGTTCATGTGTTGATGATGAAGGTTTACTGGTAGTACCAAACTTATGCTTCTTTCTTTGGATATAACTCCAAGATTATTCTTGTGTACTATATTATTATGATGGAAAATGTGAATGGAGAATTTGGTATTTGTTCTTTCAATTTGTGTAAAATGGTGCTATGTTCCCTCAAAAGTGATATAGCTTTTGTTTATAAAATGTTGTGTTCATCAATAATGCACAAGAAAAGTGAATTTTATTAGATTTTTCCATGGAACAGTGTCATCTTAAGGACCGCTATGACAATATCATGTCAGAGCTTATGTTGTTGTGGTCAATTATTATGCATTAGGGTGTCAGCTTGTAAGCTCTCCAAGGGCTATAATATTGGGGAACTACTCCTCTCAGAGTCGTGCTTGTGTTGTAGTTGCATTTGTTCTATTAATATAATTTTCTAGTTCTTATATATATATTATTTCATTTTATTTGTTTGAGTATTTACTCGATCAGAGGTGACTACTCAATACTTCTTTCATTCTTAGACCATTTTTGGGAATCATTATGTGCTAGTGGGTCCATTCACCTAGTTGACTTTGCTGAAGTTTTGAGATTGTTTCTTTTAATGTATTTGATATTTATTAATCCCATTTTAATAAGTTAGTATTTTTCTTTGGAGCTTATACAGTAGTAGAAATATACCAAAAACTTTTAGTCGTTGAATATTCATTCTTGGTACTCATACTGAATCATCATCTATAGACACTCATGTACTACGCTCTATGAAGTTGAAAACAGTAAACCCCAATTGATTTGGTGTGTAAATACCATGATATATAACCTATTAAGGATATGCTTAATGGTTTGTTTTATATTTTTTTTTTCCGCAAGTACTTACTGAAATTTTAGTGTTAACAACCACCACCAATGAATGCCTTGTCTCAATTACTTGGTATTGGCCTTATGAATCTTACTCTGCCATTTAAATCTTGTTAGCGGCATAATTTATGTTAAATTGATGGCATCCATGCTTGTTCTCTCCGTTTTCCTTGAAGCTGTATGATAAAGAAAGATATTTTTAAGAAACGTACTTAATAGTTATTTGAGGCTGTTTTGGTGAGCTAGGGGCTTGTAGGAAGGGTAGTGGTCATTTAGTGATGCAGTGAAAGTCTTTGGATGCTATGAAGTATGAACCTGTGTTACCAAGACAAGAGAAGAATTACTAGGAAGACCTTGGATTGTTGAACTTGTGTTAGGGTAAATTGAGGGGATCTCATCACTCTTAATGTTTAAGAACATGATCTTGAGGTTGATAGTTGGCATGTTGCTTCTACGTCTCCGAAGTTAGACGTCTTCGTCTCTCCAAAAGATCCCCTCAATTTACCCTAACAGATCCTTTATATAAGTCTTGAGCAAAACAGGTAACTTGGGAAGGAAGTAACAATTCGAAGGGACACTTCATGCACGGCTATACTTTCTCCAGCACCACGACTCTCGACTCGCATCCTGAATGTGGGGTAGCTGCGGTGCTTCTCTTCTAGCACTGCGACACTATCTTCTTCAGAGCTGTGGTTGTACTACCAGTTAACTTGCTCCATCAAACTCTCTCGAAACCTACATTGACTTTGGTGTTGGAGCCACTCTTCCTATATTTACACTTCAATGTACTAAAATTGCTAGCTAACATGGCTTCTTCTTTCTTTCTTTCTTTGTTTCCATTTTTGGCAATTTATTACCTTTAGCTAATTTCAGCAGTTGGTTTAGGTTTGAGTGGAAAATAACTGTTATTTGTTGGTATTTACTTGTTCTGATTTTTCATCCGTTTTCATTATCCTTTAGCACTACACTTCTGTTTATGCCATTCGGGTAAGGTTCCTGTCAACACATTTGATCCAAAACTGGATTTTCTGATAGTTGCTTACATTAAATATTTTAAAGAGGGTGTTGTTACAAGAATTACTCTAATGTTTGCAGCACTTACAATTGCTACTTCGTAATATCATACAAGAATGATATAAATGTTGTTACAATGGAATCTTCACTCAAATGTCATTTTTTTCTTTGTCCTCAACTCCTACTGATTTAAAATTACAAAGTGAAACCCTGATTTATCTTTTTTAATCTGTAATTAATATTAAGTTTGGCCGCTTAGATTATCTTGCCTATATGGAATCTTCAGATACGTCCAATAATGAGTCAGGAATGCATGAATTGATTGTGAACTTTGTTGTAATTTAAAGTCATTGTTTTCAATCAAGGTTTATGAAACCCAACGAAGTTTTTGCCACAATGCATACATCGTTTTTACAGTAATGATTTTTCATATTTAATTTCATGCTACTGTCATATCGTAAAGTTGTTTCTGTATCCTATAATTACATCGAGATACAAACCAGGTAGGTTTGCATAATATTTACATGTTTCTTGGAACAAATATATCACGCTTATGATTCAATGGCATGTAATATCTTTTCTTTTCGAGTTTTCTTACAAGGTTAATGATACACATATGGAGTTCCTATCAGTCTCGGAGTTCCTTGTTGAGATATCTGATGACTTGTAAGAACTTTCTATCTTTGTTTCTCGGTTATTTTATCCATTCTCACAAATGCACTTTAATAATGCTAAATTGCTAATAATGCTCAATGTTTTATCTGGCCGAAGTATGATATAACACTTCTGGCTAAAGGGTCTCTTTGTGGAGATTCAGATAAGTGGGAATGTGTACCTCAGCATGACTATTGGATTAGAATCTACAAAAGTGGCTTTACACGCATGCATTAGCATGATTTCATATTTCTATGTGCATGTGCATTCCAACCAAATATTATAAATGCTAGTAGGTCATCTATACTACATATTGAAGGGATTTTCATCAAAGTTGCGATCAGTGGCCACCACATCAGAAAATGTGATGTGTCTTATGTCGGCATCTTGATGCGAAGTGTAAATTCTGTCATACTTGCTGACATGGTGGGTAGCTTTTATGAATTACATCATAATTCCTACAGCCCATCCATCAAAGATAAAGATCCTCACTCACTAAATATTGCATCTCTGTATTTTGTTAGCATTTAGTCTATTCTGTGTCTTAAATACATCTTAATATCACTTATTCCATTCGGTTAGATGTATACTTATCTGTGACTGCTGTGTTGGCAGTGTGTGAGGGAAATGCAACTAATCAGTACTTTTTCCTTTTTGACTTGTATTTGCTGTTCTTTTCTGAACTTACCTCACTGTTAATACTGGCTGATGTTTTCTGTTCTGTTTTTCTCCAAACTTGAACTCAGTCATTGACAAGTTGGACTGTGATTGTGTAGGTTTGATTATGAGGTGCAGCCCTTCGTTCAGGTCATGCTATGCTTTTGATAATTCTCACTGCAACCTTCTTATGCAAAGAGTTATCACATCTTTTGCAGGATGATGTGCTAGATAATAATTTCAATATTTTGCGCATGTTTGTCAGAATATATGGAGCTTCAATGGCACCAGTCATGTTGGTGAGTTATTTCTAAGAATGTCTAGCAGTATAGTTATTGGAAGCTTGCTGTTTTATTCTTAGAGTGATAGGAAATTTACTGCCAATCCCAAAGATGATAATTACACTGTTACATGATTATTAGTTGGGGCCTGGCATCCACATGAATGTCATTGGAGGATTATATTTGGTCAGGTCCTTTGCTATTGGTCATGCTGTTCTCCCCTAATCTGCTTCCCTGTCTTTGTTTTTGTTTGACCCTTTGAGTCTTTTCTTTATACAACTTTTTTCGTCTTCATCTTGTCTTTTCCATTTTTTTCGACTAGCACTAATCTTGCTGAAACTAATTGCTTTCATAAAGTACAACCAATTCTTATCAATTAATCTTCATATAAATCCTACTCATGCTTATTAATAACTGAACTTAAACTTTCTTGGTAGCCAATTCTGAAAGCATTTCATTTCTATTAGTTCTTTTTTCAATTACTTTACATGAATTTTGTGCTGATATCCCTCCGTGTTTTTTGTTATTGAGCTGACTCCTTTAGGATTAAGCTGCTCCTTGAGTCTAATTAACCCATAATACATCTAAAGAACAAGTATGTCATAGATATTCTGCTTGAATATTTGCTTTGACCCATCATTCTCAGTGGGAAAAAAGGTACACAAATGTGAGATTTGTATTAGACAAGTCTGCTATTGATCAAGAACATCATTGACTCACCATCAATGGGCCACTGTCCACAAACTATGAATTAAATGTGGTGAAATTGTTACAAAATTCCATCGACGTTAGGTAACATATTGAAATAATTTGTAAAATAAAAAAAGGTTTGGTATTTATTTTTTGTTACTTTTTAGACACTAAGTGAAAAAAAAATGCTAACTTAAACTTTTGTTCGAAGATATTCCTAAAGAATAGTTTAAAGTGCAATTACATATGTAATGGATAAAAACTAAAGAATTACTAGAGGAAGAAGCAAAATATGATCTACATATAAGGTATGAAAAATCCATAAAATTTGGCGAATTTTTTCGATGTCAAACTTGTGAATTAAAGAATACAAGTTCAAAAATGCAAAAAATTGACAAACTTCAATAAAAGTTAATTTTTAAATTAGAAAATGCAAAAAATTGATATTATACTCAATGAAATTCAATAAAATTCAACAAAGAGGTCAACATCTTTTATTTTATCAATAAGAAGCGAAAGAATTATCTAAAGCTATGCACCATATTTTATTACATCAATCAATAAAGCAATTTCATTATTGATCTGACGAAGTTTATGCTGGTTGTCAGCTACCTAATGCAACCCTCCTCCTTCACCTGGGCTTGGGACCGGCTGTCAGGACCCCTTCACAAACACCCAAGGCATCCTGTCCGGCACAAAAATCTAACTATCCTATTCACGTAGGACCATTAGACCCCTGTTAAGCCTCATCCAGACTCCGACATAGTCTCCTTTGTAAATGAGCCATCTAACACATTCTAAACCTGATAATCCATTCCACAAATTTTCTACAATCCACAATTATCACAACTCCAAATCAAATGATATCTAATAGCATCCATAGCATTATAATTCAAGTGTGAGGTCTTATATAAGTATATACATAATCAAAATATCAAAATATCAGGAACAGAGCCTTGGTTTGCAAATGGTTATGGAGATTTTCTCGTGAAACGGACCAATAATGGCGGAGGGTTATCTGTAGCAGGCATGGACTGAGGGACAACTGCAGGGATGCTGGGTTAGCAACCAGGTCGACATTTAGGGGTCCTTAGAAATTCATATCTTCTGTCTACCCAATCTATTTGTCCCTCATCAGACTTAAACCCGAAAGAGGTGATTCCATTAGGTTTTGGGCAGATCCATGGTGTGGGATCGAAGCTTTTCAGAATTTGTTTCCTAATCTTTATCAATGTTCTTTACACCATAATAAATCGTTAGCGACCTTTAGGAGAGCTCAAGATCCTAGGGGAGGAACCATAGGGGGATGAGATCTGCGCTTAGGTAGTAATTTTTATCCCCTTAGGGAGGGGGATGTCAATTCCCTTCTTAGCATATTTGAGGGGTGTGAACTACTTGGGGATAGTGATAGAATTCTTTGGCCTTGGGACCTAACGGGCAATTTTACCTCCAAATCCTTCCTCAATGCGATCCTTGACGACCCTAATATCCCCTCCTTCCCTCCCTATAACCTCAGATGGAAAGCGCAAGTACCATCTAAAGTTAAAATTTTGGGTTGGGTGGCTGCCCATGGAAAGATGAACATTGGCGACATGTTACAAAAAAGATTCTCGAATATGTGCTTATCTCCATCTTGGTGTTATCTTTGCAATCAGAATTCAGAATCTATTGGCCATTTACTTTGGAACTGCCCATTCTCTAAAGAGGTGTGGTGCAGATGGTGTCATCACTTCCCCGTCATGCACGTGGAGGAGGCTGCAGAGGATAACGCCGGTCTTTTCCCTTTCATTAATAGCATTCAACTGGGCCGGAGGGGACATTGGTAGGTGGTTTGCTTATCGGTGCTTTGGTCTCTTTGGAAAGAGCGGAATTTGAGGGTTTTTGATGAGAAGATGCATCAAGCTGTCTTAGTTTGGGAGAAATCCCACTTGCTGGCTTCCTTTTAGGTTGGTAATAGTAGCTTGTCTAAGGGTTATGCTCTAAGCGATTGGTTTAAAGGGTGGGGCACCTTTGTATAGCCATAGGAAGGGTCATTGTTTTGGCCGCAATGTACAGTTACTTTGCCGCTGATTTCATCAATATATACAACAATTTTTTGTTTCTTTTAAAAAAAAAATATACATATACATCCCAATCATCAACTTACATAAAAAATAGCCTCCTGGCAGGGACACTAATCTCTCACTGTAGTGTTATTCCATTGCCCTTGTCAACAACTAAAGTACCTGAAAAATGGGAATATGGTGGTGCCCAGTGAATAGATTTCAATAATACCATCATTTATTCATCTAAATATCCCATGTATGCATGCTCAATGCTATGTAAGAAACAATGCAATTCCATATATACATCATAGTCATGCCACATATAATAAATGCATTTTCAAAACCAACACCTTATCCACCTTTATTCAAGTGATGTGACAAGTGTCCCAAGGCTTATAGTGAGTCTATAGCTAATTGTAAAACACTTTCAGGTTCTACTCTCAACTTGAGGTCACATAAAATTTAATAATTTAACTTGAATAACTTCCGTCAGTGGCAGTGAATAATAGAGTCCATTTAATTGTCCAACGTAAGTTATCCATGACTTTATTAAAAGTCTATCTCGATCTCCCCCAAAGAATAGACTCAATACTGATCACGGAAAACCCTGCAGTGGAACAACAAATGAAATGACTCAAATTCAACCAATAGACGACATGATAAATTCTCCTTCAATCCATGATTAGTAAGTTTACGGGGATAAGAGATCCGATTATTCCTTGTAGGGAATTCTCAACCTACTCGGGGATGTCCAAAGATTTACTTTCACAAGGTAAATCAAACTAACAAGACTTAAAGGGTTTTTCTCCATTTCATCACACCATGCAATTCTTAATAAAACATACATGAACAAGCATTCAATATAAAATAGGATGATACAAATGAATAATATTATTGAAATTCTACTCACAATAATTGCTAGAAATAATTTTCACACAATCAACTCACTCCACCTCCTCTTCTAGAACCTACATTTCATTCATATCAATATAAATTACCCACTCTTATGCCAATACCCTAGCATTTCTACAATTTCCCATCATTCCTATTATTCTCTACAATTTGAAAGTTCACCTCTAACCCTTTCTCAACACATATAATATTAGGAATAGTAGGAATTAAAACTTCAATCTAATTCCCACAAGTTCCTAACCTCATTTCTATATGTTTCCAATTGATTTTACACTTCCAAGTAGGTTACCCGCCTATATAACCCTTAATCTGAAGTGCAAATTCTAACAAAACACTATTTTGGCATGATTTGGGTAACTTGGAAAATACCCAGATCATCATCTATTACAAAAATTACACCGAGGGAAAGGTTACTTTCAACACAAATAGCAATTTCACGGAGGAATTTGCGGAAAAACCACTTACCTTAGCTTGATTTGGTGAAAGATTAGCTCGGAACCCTGTTCTCCCTCTTTTCCCTTTTGTTCTCGGTTGAAATGAACGAAGAATTAAGTTTTGGGTTTTTATTTCGCATACGTCGCCTCACCGTTATTTTTAAAAAATCTTGGTTTTACTGTGAGGAGCGCGCTGCTCCCTCACACTGATAACATACTACATTCTGTCCCTTGTAGAAGAGCGCACTCCTCCCTTGTCCAAAAAGCCATTTTGGTCTTTGTCTCAGGGGAGCGCGCTCATCCCCTCTGGGAGTGAGCTCCTAGGCTCAAATTCACTATTTCACCTATTTCTTCCTCCGATTGGTTTCCCAATCAATTCTACATTGAACACAAATGATTTACATTACAAGAAGCATACAACACACATCTATGGATCACAATTTCTAAAATTCTTGGGGTAATTTTATGAAATTGAGGGTCGTTACACCGGCCGTGGTGGAGTTAAATTTCTTTAGGTATTTGGGATCCAATATACATAAAGAAGGACAAATAGGTTAGGATGTGATCGTGTGAGCCATAGAGTTAAAGCAGGATGGGTCAAGTGGAGGAGTGCTTTTGGACTATTATATGTAGGTGCATCCCATTAAAGTTAGAGGAAAAATTTTATAGAGTTGCTATTAGGCTAGCCATGCTATATGGTACAAAATGTTGGGCAATTAAAAAATATGTTAACAAACTAAGTGGAACAGAAATGCGAATGCTAGGAAGGAGATGTGGTAAAACTTTAAAAGATAAAATTAGGAATGAGCATATTCGAGAAATGGTAGGATTAGCACCAATTGGAGATAAAATGAGAGAGAACCAACTAAGGTGATTTGGGCATGTTCAACGTAGACCTTTAGATGCACCAGTTAGCAAGAGTGATCTATTAACACTAAATGGTAACAATGGAGGTAGAGGTAGACCTAAAATAATATGGACAAAGATAATTAAGAAAGACTTAACTTCTTGTAGTTTGAATGTTGATTTAGCCCTCGATAGGGCATAGTGGATTCATGTAGCCGACCCAATGTAGTTGGCAAAAGGCTTAGATGAGTTCAATTGAGTTGAGTTGTATATATATATATAAACCTAATAAGTAGCTATCAAATTATGCAATTTTATGGGATATGCTTTGTCAAAAAAAGTAGTGAAGCAAGAAAGAAAATATTAAGGAAAGTTAAATTGAGAAATAACTTTAAAATACATTGAAAAAGTTCACAAAGCTGTTTTCTGCTTTTTAAATCCATAGAACAGGATTAAAAAAGCAATGCATTTTAATTATAAACTAATAAATTAAGGCGGAATCCCAAACTAGCTAATTATATGGTCTAGGTGCAAGCAACCATAAAATTGAAAATTCAAACATTGAAAATAGATCAAGACTAACAATCACCATATCAAATTTTATTAACTCACTTGAAAGGATTAATTTTATTTGGTTATTTATGGATATTTTTATTTATTAGAAATGTCTATTTACATTAGTTTTTAGCATATATTACAATAAGTCTAGATATTATACAAAAATTCTCTAAACTTCTCTAATTTGGCAATTTTTTACGAAAACTCTCCACATTTAATATTTAATAAAGTTTCATTGAATTAATTCTAATTTCCAAGTGATTGAAATCTAGGGGGAAAAAGAATTTTCAATCTTTGTTCCCAAATACATGGGGTCGATGTTGAGAATTATAGTCTCAATACATAAAATTTCAAATACACCAAGTGAATGTATAACTTGCATTTTTTAATAGTGACTTAGACAAGAAATATGAATCAGTCAAAAGGACTTGTGATTAAAGTAATAGAACATGAAGTGTGTAATTTAAATAAATCTTAATAGACTTACACAAGCTCCAAAATAGTGGCAAAAAAATTTGACAAGACCTTACTAAGAAATGAGTATAAAATAAATGAGGAGATAAATCTGTACGTAGTAAGTTTAATAGACAAAATGGTTTAATACTATGTTGATATGTAGATGATTTGCTGATTTTGGTTATTTGTATGTGATTGAAGGAAGCAAATAGTTTTAGAAAAGGAATGTTAAAATAAAAGACCTTGGTGAGGCTTATATCATTTGGAGTTACAATAACACAATCAAATTATGTTGAGGGGGTGTTGAACAATCTTTCGACCCTTTTTTTTTGTTTTTTGAGAGTTAAATAAGGAAGCAAAAAGTGGTACAAGAGAAAGAGCACTTGAAGTACTCAAGCACAAACAAAGAAAACAAACCACCGAAACCTGCCTCCATACACCTCAACCAATTCCTACACCAATCGGAAATGTATACCCTCCACTATGTTTAGAACAAGCAACCCAATTACAAGCCAATCACTTAGCCTCCTTCCAAAGCCTAGTATAATACTTCTCAACCCCTTTGAAGACTCCCCAGTTTCGTTCCAACCAAACAGACTGCAGTGTAGCAAAGTAGCAATCCATCCTCAGAATACCTTTTACCCTCCGAAAAAGAGGAGGAAGGTGGACCAAGGGCATGCATTCCTCGTAAGAAGATGGAATAACAAACTTCCCATCTGGGAAGCCAACCTAATATTCCCACAAGCTCTTAGCAATTGGGCATAGTAACAACAAATGAGTTGCTGACTCACCATCCTACAAACACAAGGGGCAACAATGAGAGGAAATGCGTATATAAGGGAACTGAACGTGCAAAACATCCAAGGTATTGAGTTTTCTGTGAGCCATCAGCCAACCAAACACCTTTACCTTAGAAGGGATCAGAGCATTTCAAATACTATGAGATAGAGAGAAGTTAGGAAAGAAATGATCGTTGGAAAGAAAACCAAAAAAGGTTCCAAGTATATGACCCTGAAGGATGAAGGGACCCCTTATGTCTATTTGGGCAACTACTTAGTCTCACATGGTCAAGGCTAAGGAGGAGATGACCAATCTCACTAAGCTCTCCTACAGAAAGGGCTCTGCCAAAATTGAAATTCCAGGAAGGCGTGCCTGAGTTTGGAGTAGAATTGTGGGGACAAGGAGCGATGGGAAAATTGTGGAGAGACGATAAACAATAGAGGCATGGGAAAGACTTGACCAAAATAGAATTTCCATTCCACCTATCCTCCCAAAATTGAAAGGTGCCACCTCACCGACTTCTAGGTTGATGTGTTCAAGGAAAGCCGAAGCAAGAGAGGAGATGAACTTTCAGGGACTATGATAAGTTTATCTACTACCTCTTCCAACATTCCACTCTGTCATTGAGGCACCATAAATAATAGAAATGACCCAAGCACAAAGGGAGTGTTGTTCTTGAGTGAACCACCATAATCACTCGGCTTCGAGAGCCTTATTTCTTAAATTGATATTGCCTACGATGAGGCCACCCTTATCCAATGGTCATTGCACCATCCTCTACTTGATAAGGTTGAGGCTGGTGGCTTTGTCCACACCTTTCCACAAAAAGGACCTAATCTTCTTTTCAATCATCAAACCAACACCCTTTGACATTTTGAATAAGGACATGAAGTACGAGGGAAGGGCGAGAAGGATTGAATGAATCAAAGCTAGTCTTCCGCCTCTCGAGAGAAAGCTTCTTCCAACCCTTCAACCTCTTGGATAACTTAGCTAACACTAGGTCCTAGATTGCAGTTGCAATTGGGTTCCCACCAAGAGGCAGCCCCACGATTGGTGGTTTAATCCTCATAGTGGCTTAATGAAAATTACTAGTATAGGAGTATTCCAATTAAATGTAGGGTTATTGGATGTTATATATACTTGATGAAGTGTACTCAACTTGACTTTGACTATGCCATAGGTAGACTTAGTAGATATAATAGTAACCCAAGATATGACCATTGAGATGCTCTAATAAAATGCTAAGATACCTTATGCATATCTTGGATTATGGTTTAAATTCTTTCGGGATCCTTAGTTTAAAGGAACATAGTGATACAAATTGGATTTCTCATTTAGATAAAACCAAATCTAAAGGTGGATGTACATTCAATTTAGAAGCCAGTGTTATATCTTGGAAATCATCAAAAACAAACTTGTTTAGCCTGATCCACTACAGAACTATAATTTGCAGCTTTAGATAAGACATGCGGTGAGGTTGAGTGGCTTAGATATTTTCTAACAGATGTTCATTACGGACTAAATGTGTTCTTCTTTTTCATTCTGTGTCATAGTTAGACTGCCATACAAAGAACACTTTATTCTATGTATAGTTATAATTCTTGAAATGTTTGTTGTAGATATTACTATTGCCAATAACTTTTTGAAGTCAAAAGAAAATATAGGAAATCCCTTAACTAGAAGATACGCTAGTGAGCTTTCCATTGTACATTGAGGGAGTTAGGGCTTTAGCACGACTTGATTTATTACTAATAATGAAAACTTGACCTTTTTTTTGTTTTTTTTTTGGTTCATTCGACCTGTGTTTTTGGAGACCCCATGATTTAGATGCAATGAATGGTGACACATGCTATGGGAAATATTGAGAATTTTGCATTTTTTATTTATCTAAATTATTACAGATACTAATAAAAGACTCACCATCGTCCATTTGTAGCACACATCCTGAGTTGAATAATTCTTTGATTTGACATATTTATTTATCGAGCAATTTTCTTTTTTCAAATTTGCACTAATAATTAGTTATTATTCCTGACAAGTTGTGTGAAAGGGTTACATGTTTTTCTTTGATATTCCCTTTGCTACTAAGATCTACTTGAGAAACTTCATCAACTGGATAATTTCTGTTTATTTGAAGTTTTCTTTGCATGAAATGCAACTTTCTCCACTATTGATTGATGATATTGAGTCGTTTACGTAGAAAGACAGAATATAAAATGAAAGAAGAAAAAAAAAAAAAAGGGTATGCGGCATAAGATAAAATCACACTGGCTTCCAAGCTAATGGCATCAAGCCTGTTTAAACCTTGTATTTCTATTTTTCCTCTTTATTTTCTAGGCTAATGTTTAATATGTGCTTTTCTTTTCTTTTTTTCTTTTTTTTTTTTTTGTAGGCAAATTGCATCACCGAGGCTGAAGAGAAATATGTCCATCTTTTGAAGTCTTTGGATCCTGATCTCTCCTTAAAGTATCGAAAACGATGTGAGGAAGCCACAAGAGAAGGTAATTATGGTCGGCTAGAGTTAAAGTATAGTAACACTTAAATGGGTGTTTGTGCAAGACATTGATACTTGAGAGATTGAATTCAACTTGTTGTGCAGGTGGGAACATAACAGGACATCCTCTTGGAAAATGGACTATCCCACCCGTTATTGCTGACGAGGAATCATACCGATCATAACGACACTTCTTAAGATCAAATTCCACTATAAAAAGAAAGGATATATTATAAGAATAGTTCCATGATAATTTTCACTTTATGTGAATCATCAGCATTCATCAAAAGGAAAAATTCTGGTGCTGTTGACTTCATTGAAGAAGTTGCACCAACCCAAAAGTGGTTGAGTTTGTTCTTTGTTAAGTCATTTTTATCATTTTTGGGTTAAAGGTGAGATAAGGCAATCATTCATGAGATGACTTGACTTGACTCCCAAAATAAAAAAATAAAAAAATCATTTTCTCTGCGAAATACTAAGAAATTTCAGAGGTGGAGGAGAATTTCACGCTTGTAAGCAGGGGGTAAAGGAAGGAAGAAGACGGTGTTGTGTCATTTTCATATTCTTGTTAGTATGTGGTACAGATGCTCTGCTTACACTGTCACAATGCACATGGGAAGCTCTGATGATTGTGATATTATTCTACCCTTTTTAAATATAAAAAAATATGTATGCATATACTATAAAAGATTAAAAGATGAGGAGATGAGGCAACGTTATGTGCTGCAGCAGCTGCTGCAGTTTGCATTTGGTGGTGGTGGCGGTGTACTTGGAGTGAGTGTGACTCGAATTGGTGTGGTGGTGTGGGGAGATTTCGAGATGTGTGTGTGACGAGGCAAAATACGATTTTGTCACATTCGGAAGAAAATTAAAAAGGTTGAAGAATTTTGGTACAAAGGCAACCCCCACACGCTATTAATTTTTATACTTTCTTACTTTATTAGATGCTAAATTGATACAAGAGGGCTGCATCTTCACCACTGAAGACAGATCTCTGCGATTTCAGTAGTAGTAGTAATATTGCCTTCAGAGCAGCACGTGATGATGGGAACGTAAACAAACCCCACCAAATCAATCTCGAGATGCTTCTGTGTTGTGTCATTGGGCTATTCTCTCTCCATTCTCTTTTCACTTGTATTATACATCTCTTTTTTTTCTTTTTTTTAACCATATGCCGTCGAGGAGGGCTGGAAAATTTTTAAGTCCAATTACTAAAATACTGCTTATTCCAAGCGAAAGTTAAGGTACCATTTGATTCATAATTTGAATACAGTTTTTTTCGTGTCATTTTTTTTTTCGGTCAAATTTGAAAACAGTTTTTAAATACCTTGGAAAAAAAAAAAACAACAACAACGTGTTAGAAAACAATAGCAAATCATTTTCTGAATTTTCGTTTTTGGATTTATCCCCACTTTTGAGTGACAACAAATCAAACTTAGGCTAAAGTTACCAATGATCTAAGAAAAAATAAGTCAATTGTAGTTTTTACTGTACAAGCGGCCGCAAAAGCAACTAGTCCACAATAAAGACTACATAAAAGTGTGCTTTACCAATAAGTGGTTGGCTTAATAAAAGCGGATTAAGTCTTGAGGTCGTCATTGTATAAAAATTTTAGGGTTCAACTTTTAAAGGCGTCCTTGGTAGGAGAGGTCTTTTATTTTGCTCTAGCCTTCAATGAGAATTAGTTTGTTACAATTACATTTTCTTATTTAGATTAAATAATTATTTATTATTTTTATAAGTATTATTTAATTGAAAAAGTCTAGATAATGGGTTGTTTTCTAGGTTATAACTTCTTGTCATGAAATAGTGGATGGTTATGAGTATTTATAGGTAGTTATGTATTTTATCTATTTAAGAAGAATGTATGAGTGACATGGGGCATGGTGTAGGAGAAAATTATCATCAATAGCATGATTCATTTTGGAGGTTGGGTTCCCTAAGAATCTATTAAAGGTTTTGGTTCCCATGAATGAACCAATTATTTCTCATGTTTGTTTTTATTTTATGTTTTTTAGCTTTAGAAAATGGGTTCGTATCATAGTCCCACACACTAAGGGACTGTTTGGGGGGCAGGATGGGATGGGATAGGGATATTTTTAATCCCTATCCCGTGTTTGGTTGGAGAAAGGATGAGATAAAATTTATCTCCCTTTCTTTTTTATCCTGTTAGAACAGGATAATTCACTTTCGACCTCAACCGCGGGATACACACTCTCATTCACATTTTCGCTCCTCTTTGGCGCGGCAAGGGCTCCTCTTCGTTCATCTTCCTCTTCTTGACACAACAACGCTCCTCCATTTTCGTTTCTCTTCTTGGCGCGCAAGTATTTTCTCTCTTATTTTCTCGTCATTCTTCTTCCTCATTTAAAAATAAAAAATAGATTGCTGCGGAACCACCAGTGAGGGTTTGCGATTTCGTGGTGGTTTTTGCGAAATCGCAAAACCACCCCGGTGGTTCACTTTTTTTTTTTTTAATATATATATATATATATATATATATAAATTTTTATGTGATTAGAAATAAAATAGTGGGGGTAGTTTTATTTGATTGAATAGTTATTTTTTAATGTAATAGTTTGATTCACGTGGTGGTGGGCAATAAAAAAAATTAAAAAATTATTTCAATTTAAAACTTAATTTAATTTAATTCCTTAAAAAAATATTTTTATAAAATCATTTTTTAATCAATATTAATTTAAATTTAATAATGAGAGGTTATGTAAAACAATTTTAAATGAGATTAATATTTTTATTTTTAGTATTATCCTATCCTATGTTGCACTACACACAAGATTACATTATTTTTAATTCTATTCTATCCTATTTTATCTAATTCAGTCAAATCTCATAAAAATAATTTTATCTTATCGTGCGCATCAAATGAACCCGAAGTGTGTTGGGCTATCTCGTGAAAAACCAAAAAAAGAAAAAAAAGAAAAAAAAGAAAAAAGGTGTACTATTTCAGAATAGCAACGTGAATCTCTTCTCTCAATTGTTGGATATGGCAAAGCCAAGGGAAATAATCACTAAAATGGAAGTAAAACATTAAAATTTCACTCCTCATTTCTGTATTCAGAAGTGAATTTATTACAATGACCTTTCTTTCTGACGTGTACCAGATGTCTTTTTTGCAGTCCTAGACCAAATAGGCCCAGCGATTTTGCTCAGATCCACACTCAAGCCAAAACTAACTTCAGTTTCAAGTTCTAACCCAACGTCCAAAGGACACTTCCAGTAGCTGCAAATTCATATGGCAAAAATGCCACATTTATGGTCACAGATAGAAATGCAACACTCAAAAGATTTCTAATCTCTGTGCAATAAAATGGGCTTTGGGAAAGCAACAATAAAAGAAACATGACAACCAATGCATTGCTTCCCCCTAAACACCTACTTACTACTGCTAGATAAACACTTCTGATACAGGTCCTCTGCCCATCTTTCATTATTGTCTATGCGTGCAAAATTGCAAATTAAGTATGATTTTATCATGCACTATCATTTTGAAATTGGGCAACCTAGTAGATTAAACTCCACCCCATCTCATATACCACAAACACAATGCAACATTTAAACAAGCATTACATATTACCTATCCCCTCTAACAAAACATAATGAATAAGAACTCAATCATCAGGACTTGCAAAAGATTCCAAGTTACAAAATTCAGGTGGCCAGGCGGATAGCCGACGTCTGTTTTTGCTACTGTTTTTCCATGGGCATCTACACCAGCTTTGACAAGCAGTAAGAGATCAGGGGAAAACAAAAAAGCCCACTTAAATGGTGAAAGGAGTGCATTTGGCAGAGGCAACTGAGAGCAGAGATGCTCTCAAACCAGTAGAAGGTTGGAGCTTGCTGTTTTAGAAGAGTTTGATGCCAATAAAAAGAATAGAGGTATGACAAGAAGTGAATTGATTAAGAGATGTGCAATTGATGCTTGATCAAGAAACTTACCAGTAACTTGTTTAACAGAAGTTGGGTTGTGAAGAAAATAATGCAACTCAAATATCTATCTAAGGAAGAAATATATAAAATAACATGGACAGAAACAATTAAAAAAGATATAACTGTTTGTCATTAAAGTGTTGACTTGGCCCTTGATTGAGCATAGTGGAAGAAACGGATTCATGTAGCTGACCTCACATGGTTAAAAAATAGCCGAGTTGAGTTGAATTGAGTTGAAAGATCCAATTATGGCCGCAGGCAACAATCCAGAATTATTAAAGAAACCAAACTTAAACTAAAGGACTACGTGCAATGCAATCAGAGTCTTAATTTCAAACTGTTTGCCTTATTGTGAATAATCCAATTAATCTCAGAGAATCAAAGCGTACCGAAAAAGCTTTCCTTCGGAGGATATTTTACCTTGAATATAGAAGATAAATACAGATGGATGGCACTTGCCTCAGCCCTTGGAATGTCAATGAATCCCTTCCTTTTATTTTTCAAGCCTTGGCAACCTAAAAGCATGTCATCTTTCCTATGTATAGCCATAACAATCATTTAAGAGAGAGAAAGAGAGAAGGCGGAGATCAGCATTAAAAGCTAATACCATTGCTTTGTTCTGGAATCTTGTCTAAGAATAAATAAATGAGTAAGCTAATGGTATTAATCTTTTGAAAAGCGTTTACAACAAGTCAAAAAACAAGGACTAAACAGGAGGCGATCACTTTTTTGGCGCTATTGATTAATTGATTTACAAAAGCCGAAGAAAACATTCTGAATCTAACCCAATAACAGCCATCATCACATGACTCACTTTTATATTTTTTTCCATTCTTTATGGGATTAAATTATAATAAAATTGATGGAATAGCGTGCACGTAGTCCTGTTTACATAATTATTTTGTTTTTGGTTTATGATAGGACAGTACTGAAACAGTCAACACAACAAAGTCATGATTGATACTAGGCAAAACGATATTGAAATCCTTTCAATAGTGTTATCTACTAGCACTATATCTAGTATTCTATTTGGCATTTAGTTACTGTCAAACGCATTTGACATAAAACCACCCACTTTATATAAAGAAGAGTATGTAAAGAGATACAAGACCACACAACTTCACTTCCATAGAAACAGATGCATCAATAAGGCACATACAAGTAAGTCCCAAGCAAAGTAGAAGTTGCAGCTAAATAGCAGTGATAGAAACTGTTACTATTAAAATACTAACCTCTATTGAGCACAAGAACAGACATAATTCCCACCCCCAATTGAGAAATAAAATTGCTAAGGAGATGGTGGCCAATCAAACTCAATTTCCGGATCATACCCTTCGTAGAACCTCAACTCTAATTCTTCCAGCCTCTGCTCATCATCCCAGGCCCCATCCGAGCTTTCATCATCATAATCCTCAACTTCACCTGCAATAAAATCCCAGGCCAGGTAGCTTGATGAATCCGAGTAATCCGAACAATCATCCCAGAAGTAATTTCTTTCATAACAGTCCACCACAAGGGGTCCCAGAACCTTCAATCCCGAGCAATTCTCATTGAGGAACTTCTCGTCAAGCTTAACGTCCCAACAACCCCTCACATCCAAGAATTCAAGCTCTTGACAATTTGAAAGGATCTCAAGCACTGCTCCTGTTGTAAGAAGCAGGTATGGAATCTCAAGGTGCTTAAGTTTTGGCATTGTGCTTGCAATAGCATGAGCCTCGTCATCCTGGCAAACCTTGTCTACCAACTCTAACGGGTGCATTATCCGTTGCAAGCCCACAAGGAATTTACAGTGCTTTCCAATGGCCTCTAGAGCCGGTGCCCCAATATTTATACAGTAGCTTACATCCAAGAAAGTGATGGTAGATAACTTCACTGCTAGTTGTTCCACTATTGAATTACTTATTTCACTTCTAGGTAGCCGCAGAGTCTGAAGGGATCCAGCACTTGCAAAACCAAAATGAAAAGGAAAAAAGAAAAGAAAAGAAAAGAAAAAAATGAATCACCAAATCAATGCAGCAATCACATTATAAACATAATGGCACAATGCAATTAATGGATTCATTTAAAATCAGTTGTACTCTAGTTAAAATTGCAAGCAACTCATCAATTGTTCTTGAAAATTAAGAAAAACAAAACTGAAAAGGGGCATATAGAATTCAAATTCCAGTAGTGTTTTTCTTACTGGTCTGCCATGAAGGCGAAAATGTGGTCGTTGGGGACGCCAGAAACGCAAAGCTTGCGGAGGGAGCCAGCGCTTCTTGTGATCAGCATTTGAAGCATTCGATCCAAGTGCTCGGGTTGACGACGGTGGCTCCATTCCTCAATGTCTATCTCTTGCCAGCAATAAGGTCCCGAAACAGCTTTGCCCCAAGATTTGCAGACTCTGGGTATCACAGTTAATACCTCCTGAAAAGAAAGCTTGCTAAAGATAAGCCCTAACGCATCTGGTATCATTTCGTCCCAGCATCGGTGCTTCGTTTCCTCGTCCATCTATTCTTCCCTTCTCTAATCAGTCCCTGCCCACATATCCAGAAGAGGAATTAGGGCATTCCCCCATGAAAAACAAGTAATTAATGAACCATTCCAACCTCTTGGAGACTCAGATTAGCAAATCTGAACAAGATAAGACCCACATTAAAGAGTAATCATCATGAAAACTAAGAAATAAAGAAAGAAGAGGGAATCTATTATCTAAAAGAACAGCTTTATTAAAAAATCAGAAGGAAGAAGAGAACATCAGTTGCTTCAGATCAGAGAAAACCACATAAAGGGCAAAAAGGATCTACTACCAACCAAAAAACCCATAAGGATGAAAAGATTTTGAAAAAGAAAAACAAGGAATTAAAAAGAAAGAAATATAAATCCCTTGTCCTCTTCAAAATTAATGGGACGTCCAAGAGAAATGAAGCTGGTTTGATGCAAAATAAAACCCCCTTTTTCAGCTAGCAAGAAATGGAGCAAAGAACTGCCATTAGAACTAGAAAACACAGCAGAAAACACAAAAATCCACACAAATACATGAAAAAAATAAATAAGCTTTATGGTTCAACCGTACCCAGATGAGAAAAATGATCAATGAATCACAGAGAAAAAAGTTAGCACCTGTATATAGATCAATACCCAGCACAGAAGAAGAACCAGATCAAGATAAAAAGGAGCCAAAAAAATAACGAATAATGATATATCCCATACAAGTTGGTAACTTTACACACAAAAAAACGTGAATTCTTCTAAGAATATCAAAACCCAGAAAAACACTAAGTGGTCGGTAGCCAATAAAGATAATATCAAATCAATTAAAAGGGAAGAAAGAAGGATCAGAAAAGAAGAAAGCACTATACACCCAAAAGGAGACTTTTTTTTTTCTTTTCTTTTTTTCTTTTATTGGTTGCAAGTTTGGAGTGTTCAAGGAAGACTCACCAGTTTATCCGCAAGAAATGAAGAGAAACTAAAGAGATTGAAGAAGAAAGGAGAAGAAAAAGAACGGAAATTGGGTGTGTCAAGTCACCAAGACAAAGCGCTGCTGCAGTTTGCAGTGAAGTGTAGCAGCAGAGAGAGTAAAACCACCAACAAGAAGAACAAAAAACAGGAGAAAAAACAAGAGCAAAAGTAACAACACCAAACGGCCCCCTCCCTTAAAAATAATAATGATAAGAAGAAGAAGAAGAAAGAAAATTACGTTGAGAAATCTTGAATTCTAAGTGCAATTTTTTAAAAGTTAATAATAAAACTTGGTATTATTATATATATATATATATATGTGTGTGTGTGTGTGATTACTGTGTTGTCAGCAATTCTCTCTACGGTTAAGCTGACTACGCTGTAACAGACAAGTGGGTCGCTTGCAAAAAGGTACTACCACCACTACTACTAAGACCTGATTTAATTCCCCTCATTTAATGGTTGTTGTTGAGAATTAATTTATTTAATGAAATATATATATAAACAGTATCAATTTTTAGGTACGAAAAAGGGGTGGTGTTCGAATCTAATAATAATAATGATCTTGAATTAAATTTTTTTTTTTTTTAATCTTGAATTAAAATTTAAGATTATTATGGGTATAAATTGAGAGTACTAAAAACAAGGTGGTCAATTAAGTTGCTTTCCTTTGCTGACTTTCGCTTGCCTATCTATTCTGACAACATGGTGTTGGATGACAGAGTCATTAATTCACTACTTTGTCATTTTCTTTTTTTTGAAACTAATAGAAGCCAAATGGCCTGCCCAAAAAGAAAACTAGTATTTAATTTTAGAATCTTACTTCCATCATTTTACTTGATCTAATGACCCAATTTGGTATTTTAATTTTAGAATACCATATCTATCTGCCTAAAAAAAAAAAAATCTTACTTCATCATTTTACTTGATCTCCAATGGCCAGTTTAGTATTTTAGGAAAATCTAGTTATTTCATAATTGTGGTTGATATTTGGATCGTCCCTTTTTGGAACTCAATTTTTTCAATAATTTCAAATGTCAAATTCCTCCAAAAAACAAAATTTTGGAGAATGCATTCTTCATAAAAGTTGGGTTCTTTTTTTAATAAATGAACAGTCAATATATATATTTCTATGAATTAATTCCTACTTGTTAATGACCATGCTTGTATTCATTGTTTTCTTTCTAAGCATTGAGAATATCATCTCAATAAATAATGAGTCCACAAACTGACTAGCTAAAGAATCTTGCTTACCAAGTTTGTGAGAGAATTTGTTAAAAAAAACAGAAAAGTTTGTGAAAGAATATTCTTTTGTTTTTTATTTTTTATTGAATCGTTACAATTATTTGGATCTCATATGTCGAGCTTCTAAATTCAAATTATTTTTTAATTAAGATCAAATAGGCTTTTAAAATATTCAATGTACTACTTAGTAGCATATCTATATAATTTTTTGAGAGATAGTAAAAAAAAAAAGAAAAAATCAAACACTCTTACACTATATAGGCAAAAATATATGAGTCTTCAATGTTAATTGCTAATGAACGGATGAAACTTAATATACATGCTATTATCTAAGTAGAAAGTCTTGTTGACTTAAAGATCAAAGTAAAGAATAGAAAAATTAGAGTTGTATAAATTAATTCCATTATCAAAATAGAAAGTACACTAGTGATGACTGAGATCATGATGTCTTGAGACTCTTTGCCTTTAAAATTATCTCAATCTTAGGTTCCGGTGGAAGATGTTGTCCCAAGTAATGGTTTGGGTAGAGGGGGGAGAAGATGTTGTTCGAAAGCAATGGTCTGAAGTTCAGGCCTTGGATTGATGAGTTTAATTCCCTAATTTATCCTAAATTGATGCGTAATTAATGAATGTAGGTACCAATAGCCTAGTTTGACGGAAGTAAGGATACCACTGTTTCAAAAAAAAAAAAAAAAAATCTCAATCTTAGGCTAATAAAAAAATGTACTTTAATTAATTGAAGTCTCGCAGATCAATCATAGATGCGAATTTTGATTCACAACCAAACAGGGTGTGTGAACCATCTAAATGTAAAATTTCAGTTCAAAAAGATAAGATTGATCAATTAGCTAGCTTGACTAAAAGCTTCGAAAGTAGTGAGTTCACTCACGTAAGTTACCATTTTTTACCCATATAATATATTGATGTTCTAGAAGGAGTTGACTATATATCACTCTAGTTAATTATAGATGCATAAAATAAAAATAAATAACTATAAGGCTTCATTATAAATTTTTCATTTTTACAAACTGCAATAAAACAAACTAAACACATATGAAAGAAAAAAAAAAAAAAAAAAGTGAAATGAAAGGGAATTGGGTTTTGACTTTTGTAATTAGTTGAGATTTATTTTCTATTATACTTTAAGATGTTTTTGATGACCTTTTCAAGAGTACGGTATCTTCTTTGGCTAAGAGAAAAGAGGGAACTCATAATCATGATAAGTTATGAATGATCCTATATTATAAAAAGGAAAATACTAATTTAATTAAAAAAATTATAATTATAATGTAACTACTCATTTATATTTAATGGATCATATACTACACATCTTGAAATGTGTAAATCACACATATCTAATGAATATGAATATATAATTATAACTTTTTACAGTTAGATTAATATTTTTTTTTATAGAAATACCTTCAATTATGAAATTAGCATCAAAACCAATAGGGAGGAGAAATTGACTTAGTAGAAAATGTTAAAAAATAGATAAGCTTTATGAAGCAACTCAAACAATTGCGGTGCTTTTTTTTTTGTTTTTCTTTTACTTTTAATAAGGGGTAGTGTTAAGGAAGCCTACCACAAGTTGCCATAGTATTTTTTAAGTACTATTTATATATAACTTGTTTTGCTCATGTAGTTTTTCCCCTAAAATATTTTTTTGAGGTAGTTGTATAACCAACTTCATTATTAGATCGCACTCTCAAGAAGGTATCATGCTAGTTCTTAACCCATTATTCCCCTCACTCCTTTAAGTAGAGGTAGTGACAAAAGTTGAACGTAGAACTTTTGGGTTTCAAAGTCACGTCTTTATCAATTGCAACAACTCCGTGTTGGTTATATATAGTGGATTTGTTATATGATTAATAAATTAAAATAACCAAAAGCCTTAACTTTGTTGCTAATACTCTTGGCTTTAGTTAATCTAATGTGTACTCATATTATATATTTATTTTTTGAAAGAAAAAAAACCTTATATACATTTATATCAAGAAAAAATAGGGGAGCGCTATACAAATGGATTGGCAAAGTTATATGTTCATCTCACTTTTAAGTGTAATTAGTTTAATAATTTATATATGGGATTGAGCTAATAATTACATTTATTCAAGTAATCTTGTGTAATCTAAATAAAGTGGATAAGTTCAATTCTAAGATGATTAGATATTACAATTTTGTCAATTAACAGCTCTTGACAAGTTCGATTAAAAGATGTTGAAAAAATATTAAATGAAAATTGAATTTGTAACTGCTTAAAATTTTAATTGAGTTTTAAATTTGAGTTTAAATTCAAAAAATCGTTTTATATTTTAATTGAATTTAAATTCATAACATTTTCAATGTTAATGGAGGCTATTTTGTCACACCCCGCCCGGACGTGCCTAAACTGGCGGGACACTCACGGACGGGGCACAAATTGGCACCATAACGATAGCAAAGTGCGCGGAAACACGATTAAGTACAAGTTTGATATCATTAATTTCAGAATATATTTGTACATGAATAGTTAAGGGAACATTCTCTCAAAATTCCCAATGAATAATACAAAGGGTACAAAATGTGGGCCCAAAAACCTGCACCCAGTCTACCCTAATCTCCTGTGAAAAATTGGATAACAATGGGTTGAGCTACACGCTCAGTAGGTAAAATAGTTCGTGAATATAACAATTAATAAAGCAAACCTTATAATCAAATATCTTAAATACACATCAGAGTATCATAATCAGTCCAACATGTATGTATGTATGACACCGTCTCGTATTGGTTTGATGGTTGTACATCGCTTGAGTTCACGTACATATGTCCCTCCCCAAGAGTAGCCGGGTTCTCTTTGTACGTCTCTCCTCAGGAACGACGCTCTGGATTCATGTACAAATGTCCCTCCCCAAGAGTAGCCAGGTTCTCATTGTACGTCTCTCTCTAGAGAAATATAATGAATAACGAGCATTGCTTCTAACTATTCTATGAATCATAAATCACATACGTCCCTAGGTGTTGCTATGTATGATGTCAATGCATGAACGAGTCCGATCTTTACTTAACATTTAGACACGATTTGACAATGTCTGGTGATCCTTATCAGGGTCGGTATCACTATGTGCAAGGTTAGGATATTCAGTAATGCTTGTATAAGCTGATAGCTTTCAAATAAGACCAACCAGATCAGTCTCCAATTGAGAGGTGAGACACAAGGTCTACTTAAATACCAATCGTCTAGAGCAGCACGCTGCCTCCCTTTAACTATTTAAAGTTATTGAGGACAAGACTGAGTCTGGTTGAGCCAGATTGACCACTAATCCGACATAACAACAGTGTAATACATGAACTCCAAATATACAGGCATAAGTATGACAAGTATAAACATTATACGCAATAATGCAGTGTAAATAAATAGTAGACATAATGATAAATGAATGTAAACTTTAATACAAGTTATAAGACACGCAAACCTATGTTTCGTTCCCCACCTTCAGATAAAAACTCCTTTGAAAACTGGCGCCTTCCCCTGGGCAGAACCGCGTTGCACCGCACAGAGAGTCTCGGACAGAGAGTCTTAAAAGAGAAGACAAAAACTTAAAATGAGTGAGAGAGAGAAGAAAAATCACAAGGAGAAGTGATTTTGGTATGAGGAATGAGGAGGGGGAGGGGTTCCTTAAATGGGAAAAATGGCGCCTGAAAGTTCGGGCATGAGCCAGAAGGTTCGAGCATGTGCCTGAACCTTCAGGCGTTGCGCGTTGCATGCCTGAACGTTCGGGCAGGTGCCCGAATTTTATTTATTTATTTATTTTTATTTTTTTGTGTGCAAACCTAGGGTATTACACTCTACCCTCCTTAAAAGGATTTCGCCTTCGAAATCAGTCCAAGTAGTCATGATGGCTATCTGCGTGAGATTCACTGCCGTTGTCAACGTTTGCTATGTGACGCCCCGAAAATTATTTCATCTAGCCCATAACTCAATTGCACTTTGCCTAAACTCTATGCGTTGCCTTGATATGTTTGGTGTTTGTTTGATGGTTGTTTAATGTTTGTATAGTTGATGCTTGATAATGTATACAAATATGTGTATCATAAATTGTATATGGGTCATGTTAAATTAAATTATAATGCATATGTTATTATTTATGCATGGACCCATTAAACCATGAATTGATATGAGTTAGGATTGATTGAATAAAAGGATAAATGAGAATGAAAATTTGGTGTATTAAATGGATTGGACATTTAAAATACATGGAAGCATGAAATTGGTTAAAGTACATGTGGTTGGTATGGGTAGTATGAGACCAACACATGTGAAGGTTGGTGCATGAAAGTGGACAAGTGTCTCATGCCCTCAAGGAAGTGCTCGAATGAGTGGAGGGAATCAAGGAGAGAATCAAGGAGGAAAACAAGGAGAGAATCAAGGAGAGAATCAAGGAGGGAATCAAGGAAGTGCTAGAAAGAGGTGAGTGGAGAGAAAGGAAAGAAGAAGAGAAAGAAAAGAAGAGAAAGGAAAGAAGAAGAGAAAGAAGGAGAGAGTTGCAGGAGGAAGATCCCTGCGACGTTTTCATCAAAGAGGCCGATCTTTTGAATCTATGGTCAGACTGAGCTCAAAATTTGTCAGCAAGTTCGTAACTTATGGTTATTCATTCTGGTCGGTGGAGATCTTGATCAGAGGTTTCTTCTAAGAGATCTAACCTCTCAAACAAGGCTGGTCGGAAAGTCTGGATTTCTCGCGCCGTTTTTCTCAAACTTCTAGATCTCCATAATCTACCGTTGGATGGATATAAAATTTGGGTATGTCGTGTACAACTGATAGTTCTGCATTCTGAACGGTGAAGATCTTGATTTAGGGTTTCTTCTGAGAGATCTAACCTCTGAAACAAAGCTGGTCGGAGATTCTAGATTTCTCGTGGTGTTTTGCTCAAACTTGTAGATCTCCTAAATCTACCGTTGGATGGATATCAAATTTGGGTATGTAGTTTATAACTGATATTTCTGTATTCTGAATGGTGGAGATGTGTATTAGTTAGGATTTTGTGTGATATAGTCATCTGAGTTTGAGTATTTGCAGCAGGAAAGGAGAAATTATCTGATTAGAGACTTGTTCATCAAATATACTTATATTTTCGGTCCACCGTTGGATTGGGCTGATATTTGGACAGAAGGTTTGTATCTTCACATACTTCAATCTGTACGGTTGATTTTGTGATTTCATATTTCTGTTGGTAGATTGATACATCTGAACAGAATAGTAAATGAAGAATTGGTAGGGTTGCTTGTATTAGACCTAAATTTAGAATATGAACTTAGACCTTTCCAAATAGCTTGCATGTCAACTATGTTGACCTAGTTGTCATTGTTGATGAACCCATGATGCAAAATCAGTGATATACATGGCTGAACATGGTGACCTAGTGTAAATCGACAATATGGCCTAAGTATGGAAAATTTCATATTTTAGGGCTTTTGATGCTTTTGGCCTAGAATCATTGAATTGATGCAACTTATGTTTAATTAAGCATGATTAGGGTTGATTATGCTACTGATTTGGTGGTTGTGACCATATCATGGGTTAGGCCTACTTGTGATCAAGTGACCCAATTTGAGCATGTTTATGCCTAAAGGAATTGAAAATCAGTATTTTTGATTAATAGAATGGTTTATGTATGAAAACTATGCATTAGAGGCCTAAGTCATGTGATTTGAGTTGAATGATGGGATTAGATGGGATTTAGGCCTATTGTTTATATGTGGGCTGATTTAGGGTTGATGTGTAATGTCTATCTGATTGAGCATAGAAATTGATGTATGGTAGGATATTGATGTATGTTTCAGGATCTTGATTGGGTTGATTCGGTTTGGTGGTCGTGTGTGGTTAAATACTCTCGCGAGGCTTGGTTGCGAGTAGACTTCATTTATGATTATATCTTTTATGTCATCATATCACTTATATATATTGTATGTTGAAAGCATGAATGTGTTCTAATGTTTTGAATGATGCATTGATTTGAGAAAACCTTATGACTTTGGTTGGGCCCATCTATCTGGCTAATAGGGGGACTTAACCTTGTCATAGGAGGGTTTTAGGAAAGGAAATGATTGGGGTCAACGGCACGGTGAAATAGACGTGTACTAGTAACCCAAATAAACATGATTGGGATCAACGGTACGGTGAAATAGACGTGCACTAGTAACCCAATGCATGTGGAATGTGGATCCAAATTGATAAGCTTTTACTTGCATCGAACTTATTATAACTGTTTGATATCTATATGTTATGAGCTTTTAAATCATGCTACACATTGACATGCATACATGATATTTATTGATGAGTATTGATAGCATATCTGAATTCTATTCACTGGACACCGTTGGCTCACCCTCATTTTCCTCTTTCAGGTCCTTCTGTCCCGAATAAGGGCAAATGAGTAGTTATATCTTGAGGGCCTTGCCTGCGAGAGAATCCAAAGCCTCGATGTGAGTTGAGAGGCATTTTGATTGAACTGTGTTTTAAATTATGAAGTATTATACTTTGGATTATGTAATTATAACACTTACCACATTGTAGTATGGGTGAGTTGGGACTTGTTAGATAGACCATGTGGGCATATGACGATTTTTATTTGTACCCACAATTTTGGACTTTATGTGTATGTCAATTTTAATGGACTGTAGGGATTATGATTTTATTTATGGTTCATTTTTATGGATTATCCCTTGTCTTTGATGATTAATACGGTGGGTAGTTTTGTTTAGTACCTTTTAATATTATGTCGTTGTTTGAGATAAGGCTCGTAGGGTCTCAACCACCTCACGGGAGTTGAGGAGTGGTCGGAGATGCCTACGCCGGGCGTCCCGCCCCGGCATTCCGCATGCCATTCCCTGCGAGGTTGGTGGTCCGGGGCTCGGGGTCGCCACATGCTAGCTCAGGGTAGTGCCTGTATGGTCCCTGAATGGCACTGTGGTCGGTGGAATCCTCAAAATCATGAAACCATGGAGAGCAAATGGAGTCGGATTCGTCCTCAGAAGGTTTCAACCTTCGCTTAACAGATGGTGGTGTAGGGCTTTGCTGGTTGCATCGTTTAAGGGGAGGTAGGTTGAGCGGTGGGATGCTTTTTTGTGCTGTAGCTCGAATCCGGCCGCCTGACAATTTTGGTAGAAGATCCTGCCAAGATGAGGGCACATGATTGTTTTGGGCAAAATTGTTACGAAAATGCCATGCAAGCTTTGGCGATAAGGATCGCTGTCTGTGTGGCGATGGAGTTGGTGATACAAAGTAGTCGTGACTTGACTCAGATCCTGGAGGAGTCGCCATAGGTTGCTAAGGAGGCCATTGCGTGTGTGCATCACTACATCCATCGACATTATTTTCAAACATCTACATAGTTATTCAAGTGAAACAATGTTTTAAGATATTTGTAAACAAAGTTCCATCATTTTATTGATAAGTGAAATAATATAATGTATCACATCATCAGTTATTACTAGAAAACAATTCAGGGTATTTCTGTTTAATTGTTGCTTCTAGTTCCCATGTTGCTTCCTTTACTCCGTGGTGATCTCAGAGCACCTTCACAAGTGGTATGCTACGTCGCCTTAGTTCTTGAGTTTTTCTATCCATAATCTGTATCGCTATCTCTTGATACCTATTTCCTTCCTCAACCTGAACCTTGACCAGAGGGGTGATATGCGAAGGATCAGGACGATACTTTCGAAGCATGGATACGTGAAAAACGTTATGAACCTTAGACATGGACAATGGAAGGGACAGACGATAAACAAGTTTGCCAATACGTTCAATGATCTGAAATGGACCGATATACCGTGGGGAGAGCTTTCCTTTGATCCCAAAGCGTTTGACACCTCTTGTGGGCTGAACTTTTAGAAAAACCAAGTCTTCCTTATCAAATTCTAGAGGCTTCCTCCGCTTGTCAGCATAGCTCTTCTGTCGACTTTGTGCAACACGAAGTCGCTCATTTACTAGTGTGATATTCTCAGAAGTCTCTTGAATTAGTTTAGGGCCCAACTGCGGTCGATTTACCATATTTAACCAACATACCGGAGATCTACAAGGGCGACCATAGAGAGCCTCGTATGGTGCCATGCCGATACTAGTTTGGTAGCTGTTGTTGTATGCAAACTCAGCTAAATGTAAATACTTTGCCTATCCGTCATGAAAGTCCAAAATGCAACACCGTAACATGTCTTCCAAGATTTGGATAAGACGCTCTGACTGCCCATCAGTCTGAGGGTGAAAGACTGTGCTCATGGTGATCCTAGAACCCATTATACTCTGGAAGCTTTGCCAAAACTTTGATGTGAATCGAGGGTCACGACCAGAGACGATCGTGAGTGGTATGCCATGGAGGCGTATGATCTCTCTTTCATATAGTTTGGCAAGCTTGACGGGGTTATCCGTGAACTTTATTGGCAAAAAGTGTGCAGACTTTGTAAGTCTGTCAATGATAACCCAGATAACATCTTGCCCTTTATTATTTCGAGGCAAGGCCGTAACAAAATCCATTGCGATGTTCTCCCACTTCCATTCTCCAATAGGTAAGGGCCGAAGAAGTCTAGAGGGAAGTATTCGTTCTGCTTTAACTTGCTGGCAAACGAGACATCGAGCAACGAAGTGTGCAATTGCCTTCTTCATTCCAGAAAATAAGAATTGTCGCTTGACATCCTTGTACATCTTGTCACCCCCAGGATGCATAGCGAAACTCGAATAGTGCATCTCAGTGAGCACTTCTTTCGGAACCTCAAGATCGTTCGGTAGATATAGACTTTTTTTTTTTATAGAAAACGACCCCGTCTTCAGAGACCGACCAATGAGGAAGGTCTTGTCCGTTGAGTAGAAGTTCTTGTTTCTCCATTAACATAGGGTCGTTGGCTTGAGCTACTGAAATCTTTCGAACCAGCTCAGAGTTGGCTGATAATTGAGAAAGTCTTGATCTTGCGCCCTCCTCTATCAATTGTAGGTTAAAATTCTCCATCTTTGTAGCCAATTTGCCCATTTCAAAGTTAAGAGTGCAAGCAACATAAGATTTTCTACTCAGGGCATCAACCACAACATTGGCCTTACCGGGATGGTACTGGAGTTGAAAGTCATAATCTTTCAAGAATTCCAACCATCGTCTTTGACGGAGGTTTAGGTCTCTCTGGGTGTAGATGTACTTAAGACTCTTGTGATCCAAGAAGACCTCAAATCGTTCACCGTATAAGTAATGACGCCATAACTTCAGTGCAAATACGACAGCTGCAAGTTCCAAGTCATGTGTTGGGTAATTACCCTCATGAATCTTTAGTTACCTCGAGGCATATGCAACAACTTGGTCTTCTTGCATTAGTACGACACCTAAGCCTTGAAGAGAGGCGTCGGTGTATAGTAAAAATCCAAGTGTATTTCTTGGAGTGATTAGTATTGGTGCCGTCGTGAGGCGCTTCTTCAATTCCTGAAATGATGTTTCACAGGCGGGATTCCAGATGAATCGCACGTCTTTCCGAGTGAGTTTTGTTATAGGTTCAGCAATCTTTGAGAAGTCCTTGATGAAGCGTCTGTAATAGCCAGCCAAACTAAGAAAACTCCTAATCTGAGTAACAGTGGTAGGCTGCTTCCAGTTTAAAACCGCTTCAACCTTAGAAGGATCCACCTCAATGCCATTGCCTGAAACCACATGACTTAGGAATTGAACTCGCTTCGCCCAAAATTCGCACTTACTCAACTTTGCATACAACTGGTGGCTTCTCAAGGTCTGGAGGACTATCCTTAGGTGTATCTTATGGTCTTCCTCGATTGAGGAATATATCAAGATATCATCCACAAATCGGTCTAAGTATAACCTAAAGATGCGGTTCATCAAATCCATGAATGCAGCAGGTGCATTTGTTAGACCGAACGACATGACGAAGAACTTGTAGTGACCGTACCGAGTTCTGAATGCCGCTTTGGTAATGTCTTACTCTCGGATCCGGAGTTGGTGATAACTGGATCGTAAATCAATCTTAGAAAAGTATTTGACATTTCTAAGTTGGTTGAACAAGTCATCGATTCTGGGCAACGGGTATCTGTTCTTAATGGTGACGTTATTCAGCTTGCGATAGTCGATGCAAAGTCATAACGAACCATCCTTTTTGCGAACAAACAGAACTGGAGCGCCCCAGGGTGATGAACTTTTTCTTTTTCTGATGAAGCCATTACACTCTAATTCCTTCAGTTGTTTGTCCAATTCGACCAGCTTGACATTTGACATTCTGTATGGAGGAATTGAGATAGGCCCGGTCCCAGGTATGAGATTGATTTCAAAATTAAATTCCCTAACCAGAGGTAGACTAGGAAGGTCATTTAGAAAAAAATGTTAGGAATTCAGATATTACCGGGACATCGTGTACTTTGAGAAGGTACAGTGCTGGTAATTCATTTTCATCACCAAGGGATAGAGCTCGAAGCTGTGCCTCGAGAAGTGCAATAGTCGAGTTGTGTATCCATTTCCTTGTTCCCTGAATCTTGACAAGCTCCCCTGTGGGCAAGGTTAACTGAAATTGCTTCTTCATAAAATTGATCTTTGCATTCAGTGGTGCGAGCTAGTCCATGCGAGGATGATGTCAAAGTTTTCAATGTCCATCACAAAAGATCTGCATATATTATCTGTTCTGACATTCGAAGCTCACATCGAGAACACTGCAAATTCACGTCAGTACCAGATCCTAAAGGTGATGTGACATGGATTGTGATTTCTGTGGGTTCAGGAAGCAACCCTAAATGTCTTACCTATGCAGACGATATAAAAGAATGCGTAGCACCCGAATCGAACAAGACATGCACCATTGTATTGAACAAGGGAAATGTACCTTCGACTACATTGTTGTCTAAGAGGGGTTGTTGAGCGATAGCAAATGCTCTGCCCTGGTTCCGTTGCCCCTGGTTCTGCCTGGGTTGGGCATTAGCAGCAGGTGGTGCTTGTTGGATTGGAACAGCAGGAACATGTTGCTGAAGGTGCAGACATACATTTCTTACATGGCCCTGCTGGTAGCAGTTGTAACACGTCAACCTCTGCTACTGATGGTTTTGTTGGCCATGCTGATTGTGGTGCTGACCACCACCTCTGCCATTGTCATTTCGACTTCCACCCCTGCCATTACGGCCTCCTCGGCCATGATTGCGAAAACCCTGATCGCCAGGGTTAGATGGCTCAGCCGCAGGTGCCGTGGCCTCATTCTTTTGAACAGGGGTTGGGAAGGTTGGGTTTTGATTATAGTAGGGCTTCTTCTTGTTGTCATGTTGCGGGCCCTGTTGGGAAAACGTTGCAGGCCATTTTCCCCTATTCAGTCTCTGCTCCTGCACAATCTTCTCTTGCTCAAAGCTCATGGCCTTGTCAACGACCTCCCTGTAAATCTTGAGATCCAAGATCGACAAGGCTTGTTGAATGTCAAGACGAAGGCCATTGTAGAATTTCTCGGTCTTACCTTGCTCCGTTGAGATGGTGGAGAGAGAGTAGACTGATAATTCTTTAAACTTGACAGCATACTCCCTGACTGTCATGCCGCCTTGGTATAGCTTGGCGAACTCTGACACTTCTGTCTCTTTACAGCACCGGAGAAGTACTCATCAATAAACATTGACTCGAACTATTGCCAAGTCATGTCCGTGGTCTTTTTTACTGTTATCCACCATGTATTTGCTCCACCAATAAGTTGGTAGGAAGCAAGTGGAATCTTTCGAGCCTCATCGATTCCTATTGCATCGAGAGCCTTTTTTGACTCATCCAGCCATTTTTGCATCTCGTCAGCATCACTGGTGCCAGCAAAAGTAAGAGGTTGTAGCCTCTTGTACTTCGTAATCTGGTCGGTTTGAGTCTCCGACCCAGATCTCGCAGGTGCCTGAACAGTGACAACCTGATTGGCTGCGGTCTCACGAACGACCATCTGAACAGTTACTTTCATCGCCTCGATAAATCCGGAAAAAAATACCTCCATACTCGAAAGCATGGCAAAGGATGTGGGTTGGGGTGGCACTGCCTGCCCAGACGTAGTGGCAGTGTCGGGTGTGGCCTGCACTGTCGTCGGAGGCGGCGGTTCCTGGTTCTGAATTTCAAGAAGTGCCTCCTCTGCTGGACGGACAATACGTGACCTTCCTCTCTTCCTGGTTTGCATTTTCTCACTGCAAGGAGAAAATAAAACCATGATTTAGGAACTGTAGCCAAGTATAATGTTATGATATTCTCAGCAACAAATTCGAGAATACTGCAATATAAAAATCACCTATCTTTTCTAAGTATAGTGTAAGGTTTTTGTTGAGGAATCTAATAATCTTATGTGCCTCGTATGTTTGGCCATGGTGTAAAACAAGGTTAGAATTTTTATATAATAAGTATAAAACTTTGCAAGTATTTCAAATGTTTTGGTTCTGGTTTTTTGTGAACATACATATGTATTTCATTGAAAATCCATACGAGTCATAAAAATCCTAAGATTTGCCTCGGTAAATATCCTGATCTAACGTTCTATCGCAATCTTATGTATTCAAACTCTTTTGCTTAGTCTTTTCGACTATTATCCAAATTCGTGTGTCCCATACCACATGAATTTGGTAATAAGGGTGTCAACCAAGTTAAGTTGTATGAACACGGTCTCTATAAAACATCGGTTGAAGAGGAGTTCACTAATAGTATCATCCAAGTTTACTCGTCCCATACCGTGTAAATTTAGTGATAATGTTAGTAATGCAACTTTCTCCAAATGTTTCTTTTCACATAAGGTTGTGGGTTTTGTTACTTCCACATTTTATTTAGTATCCTCCAATTTTGTTGTGTCCCATACCACTCCAAAGTTAGTGATACAAAAGAAAGGATGGTTGTAAGTCGGCCCACCAAAGATAGTCTTAAACAAAACATTTTCATTCATATATAAAATAATTTTACAATGCCAATGAACATTTCTAGTTTTCCTACCTACTACTGCTCCTTTTAGACCTCCTGCTAGGTACAGAAAGATTACTAGAAGAAGGTTGAGAATTTGCTCATTGTTCTTCGACGTTTTGCATACGTGTTAACAAAACATTTTGAGTCTCCTTCATCCGAGCAATACTAGCTACAATCACATTTAACTGCTCTAATGGGTTAATCGATTTCCCCATTGATGGTTGATGGGTCGACTGTCCCATAGGTGGAGGGTAGGTCGTAGGCATTGGTGGAAAGTATTGGCCGTACGGTTGATTCATAGGTGTGGGGTAGTTGTTTTGATTGTACGGGGATTCCCTAACTGGAACCCCTTGGACATTTAGATATGCTTGGGTTGAAAAGTCTTGAAACAATGGGCTCATTGGGATATCCTGTCCTCCAAAATTTGGTGCCGCACAATTCTGTTGTTGTTGGTTCACAGGAACTTGTGGAACTGGCCGATACGGTACCTCAGGAGTTGGAAACCTTTGGTACGTAGTATTGCCTTGAGTTGGTATGTTCCAGGAAGGTGGATTTGCTGGAACTCTTTGTCCTTTCTGATTTGGTTGAGGTTGATTTAGGTTGGCAAAGAAATCTTCCTCGGAGAATAGGTGATTGGTTTGACCATTATTCGGGGCTGGGATTGCCGTAGGGTTCTGGTTTGGCTCGTTATTTGGTGCCTCCCTAACAGGAAACTTGCGCCGACTTTTTCATTCATTTTTGTGTCTAATTCTTTCGCCATTTCCTCCTAAAGTCGCGCCGAATACTTCCTCGTCAGTCACCCCTCCACTTGTGACAAATGTCTTGAAGATAGAGGATGTTGTAACCGCCTCAGTGATCTGCTTTGAAGACTCATCAAAAGTGTTGACGTTTGCTTCGTATAGCATCCTCATGATCAAGACTCCTTTCTTAAAGGGTTTTGAATCACCCGCAACATTTGCTGGATGATGATGTGAGGTAGGGAGACCTTAATTTTCTTCTTTATGCAGTATAGCACAAGAAGTTGAGCCCTTGACATAACACCTCTAGTCACCTTTTTCGGCAAGATGTTGCCGAATACGATCTTTCCAAGGCCGGCAAGAGGTGGTTTAAGGAGATTGTTTGGGAGGTGGGCGTACGTCAATTGGGTGTACGACTTTTTGGCAAGGGAATTGAACAACTGTTCTTTGGACTCCGCGATCTCTGCATCTGTCTGGGATTCGTGTGGATCAATGATTCTATCTTCAATCGGGATCTCCATAAGTTGCGCAATAATTTCGACGTTGATAGAAATCTTTGTTCCCCTGACCATTGTCTAGAAAACAGGGCTGATCCCATCTTCTTGAAGTCCTATGTAATTCATGGGTTAGTAGAAGGATTTCATCAAGTTGTAAGAGACGTAACCCTCAACTTTGGTTATGTTCAATCACCCCAGTGTTGCGAGTTTTTTTGTGAAGGATCGAACGAAGGCAGAGATCTCTATTGTCGATACTCCTCATAGTCATAACCTCCCTTTCGAACAATTCCTTGAGTCTGGTGGGAATTGGTTCCCGACTACTGGAAGTTGTTCCTTCACTTGAGGCCATTATCTTGCTGAAAGGAAAATAAACTTGTAAAAGACACAAAATATATTCCTAACATTTTTAAGATTTATGCCTTGTCCGTTGGACAATATTTTCTATTTTTCTCTTGATGTTTATGCCATCATTTAATCCAAATTTTCCATTAGCAATATGATATATATATCTCATATATACATATATATATATATATATATATATATATATATATATATTTAATCATAACTATATAAAAACTATATAGTTTTCTAGATATATATATAATATAAATCTCAACTATATATAATTCATATATATATAGTTCTAGAGATATATATATCTAATAAATAATTTCTTCCCCTAATTTGGTGGACTTGGGGCGGGCCGTGTACCTTACTCTCTGATACCATTAAATGTCACACCCTGCCCGGACGCGCTTAAACTGGCAGGACACTCACGGACGGGGCGCGAATTGACATCATAGCGATAGCAGAGTGTACGGAAACACAATTAAGTACAAGTCTGATTACATTAATTCAGAATATATTTGTACATGAATAGTTAAGGGAACATTCTTCCAAAATCCCCAATGAATAATACAAAGCGTACAAAATGTGGCCCAAAAACTTGCACCCAGTCCACCCTAATCACCTGTGAAAAATTGGATAACAATGGGGTGAGCTACACGCTCAGTGGGTAAAATAGTTCGTGAATATAACAATTAATAAAACAAACTTCATAATCAAATATCTTAAATACACATCAGAGCATCATAATCAATCCAACATGTATGTATGCATGACACCGTCTCGTATTGGTTTGATGATTGTACATCGCCTGAGTTCACGTACAGATGTCCCTCCCCAGGAGTAGTCGGGTTCTCATTGTACGTCCCTCCTCAGGAACGACGCTCTGGATTTACGTACAGATGTCCCTCCCCAAGAGTAGCCAAGTTCTCATTGTACGTCCCTCTCTAGAGAAATATAATGAATAACGAGCATTGCTTCTAACTATTCTATGAATCATAAACTACATATGTCCCTAGGTGGTGCTATGTATGATGCCAATGCATGAACTGGTCCGGTCTTTACTTAACATTTGACAGGATTTGGCAACGTCTGGTGATCCTTATCAAGGTCGGTATCATCACGTGCAAGGTTAGGATATTCAGTATTACTTGTATAAGCTGATAGCTTTCAAATAAGACCAACCAGATCAGTCTCCAGTTGAGAGGTGAGACATAAGGTCTACTTAAATACCAATCGTCTAGAGCAGCACGCTGCCTCCCGTTCACTATTTAAAGTTACTGAGGACAAGACTGAGTCTGGTTGAGCCAGATTGACCACTAATCCTGCAGAACAACAATGTAATACATGAACTCCAAATATACAGGCATAAATATGACAAGTATAAACATTATACGCAATAATGCAGTGTAAATGAATAGTTGACATAATGATAAATGAATGTAAACTTTAATAAAAGTTATAAGACATGCAAACCTATGTTTCGTTCCCCACCTTCAGATAAAAACTCCTTTGAAAACTCGCGCCTTCCCCCGGACAGAACAATGTTGCACTGCACAGAGAGTCTCGGAAAGAGAGTCTTAAAAGAGAAGACAAAAACTCAAAATGAGTGAGAGAGAGAAGAAAAATCACAAGGAGAAGTGATTTTGGTGTGAGGAATGAGGAGGGAGAGGGGTTCCTTAAATAGGAAAAATGGCGCCTGAAGGTTTGGGCACGCGCCTGAAGGTTCGGGCGTGGTGCTTGAAGGTTCGAGCATGCGCCTGAACGTTCGAGCGTTGCTCGTTGCGTGCCTGAACGTTCGGGCAGGTGCTTGAATTTTTTTTTGTGCAAACCTAGGGTATTACAATTTAGTACTCTTAATGAGGACATTAAGAGCATCACCCCCTCTATTAGTATAAAAGGGGTGCTTCAAAGCTCTCATTTATTTTTGCAATTCTCTTATTCTCTTTAGTTTTTTTTTTTTAGTTTTGAGGTGTGTTGGTCTATGGTGATAGTCTTCTGCAAAGCTCACTTCACTTGAATAATGACGAGGTGCTAGTCAGCTGCTCATCTACTGTTGTATCCTAGGAGACAGACGCTGATCCACCTCTTGCATCAACGTGAGGGGCGAATCTATTTTAAAGAAACTGTATACTACACAGGGCCTCGGTTCCATCCTGTTCAACCTCTGCTCTGTGGTAATTTGATTTATTTTCTAAACTTGTATAGTTGTTTATTTGATATTATTTCAGTTCTTATTTGTTTGTCCTTACATTATTGCTAACAAAAGGTGATTAAATATTACAATTTAATTTGTCAATTTAAAACTCTTGATTATCCTCATCTGGCTAACTAAACCTAACGTAGCGAAGCGTGTTTGAATCAATAGATTCAAGAGAAAATTGAAAAATAAAAATAAAAATAAAGAATTAGAAACTGAAATTTATTCTCAAAAAGAATGATAATTGATATTGAATTGATAATTGAATGCTCAAACTCGAATTTGGAGGTCCTTACATAGATAACTCTATTGAAACAACTTAGAAATTTCTTAAAACATCTAAAAACAAATTTCTTAAGCTATTTATACCATTATAACAACTTTTTAATGTTATTACAACTCTATTTAGACACTTTCAAATTGAATAAAAATCAAGACTTCATCAAAGTAGTAGCAAATAATATCTAAATAGAAAAAATAATAGAAAAGACAACTAGAACAAATTAGGAAAAGGTGAGAATGCCTCAAAATATAAGCTAATCTAAAATAACAACTTAATAAAAAACCTAAAACATCTTATTCTTAGATTTCTTTAATCCGGCTCATGTACTACATTAATCCTCCGTTCTTGAGAAGAACTCGTCATCAAGCTCAATTGAGGAAAGAACTCCTTCGTTTTCATTGTTGTCATAGTAAGGAAAGAGATCCTTCACATTGAAAATAAGAGAGCTGTTGATGTTATTTGGAAGATCAATCACATAACATCGTCGCTTATCTTCTTGAGGATGTGAAGAGGCCCAATCTTTTTTTTTGGCTTGGTTTTGTTGTAAGTATCACTAGGAAATATGTCTTTACTAAGATAAACCATCACCAAATCTTCATCTTCATAAGACTTGAAACGATGATGCTTATTGGCGTCGACTAGGGGTGTTCGTGGGTTGGGTTGGGTCGGGTTAGGGCCAAAATCTAACCCCACCCAAACACTTCAGGTTGGTAAATTTAAAATCCAACCTAACCCAATCTATCTTCCAACCCAACCCAACCCAAACAGTTTGGGTTCGGTTTGGTTTGGGTCAATTTGATCGTGTTTGATTTAAGCCCCATATTTGACATATAATTTATTGATATAAGAACTTTAATTATTCATTTAGCGTTTAGATTTGCTAGTATTTTTTTTCACTATTATTTTGCAATAAATAGTATGTTAATATTACATATTAGTAGATAGTAATAATAATTTGCAAAATAGCAACGCATTGATTAATATTGTATATATTAATAGTATAGGAACCCTATGATATATATATATTATGGTATTAACTAAATTAGATAGTATTAGATAAGAATCATAAGATACATATAAATCTTAAAAAAATAACGCCTAGAGGAATGTTTTAGGGTTTTAACACTTACCTCGGTTCGGATCGGTTTAATCGGGTTTCTAGGAGCTCAACCCGCGACCCAACCCAAACTTATCGGGTTGGGTATTTTAGAACCCAACCCAACCCAAACAACCTATTCAACCCAACCCAAAAGGTTCGGTTCAGTCGGGTTGATGAACACCCCTAGCGTCGACTTTATATTTAGCATTGACATCTTCAATGTACTTTTTAACTTGGCTGATGTAGTACTTTAGCATAAGAATCTATCATCTCATCAACAACAACATTAGAGTTTCGAAGAGTAGACAAAAACATAAGATCCAAATTGTTATTGGAGAGTTTGACATAGAAGATTTGAAATGGTGCAAAACCTATAAAACAATTCTAAGAAGAGTTGTAGGCAAATTCAGCTTATGCAAGTGCAAGATCTTATTGTCGAGGCTTTTTTCCCAAAAGACAAAGAATAAGATTATCCAAAGTTCTGTTAACAACCTCAGTTTGTCCATCAGTTTGAGGGCGAGTTGTACCACTAAATTTGAGGGAAGTATTCAGTCATTTCCATAATGTAGTGTAAAACCAACTCAAAAACTTAGGCCTTGTTTGGTATAGGATTTAAAAAATAATTTTTGGTTTTTAGATCTAAGATTCCCAAAAAACTTGATTGGTTGAGTTATTTTTAGAGTATTTAAATATTGCTTTTAAATTGGACTTTAAAATTTGTGAAGAAAACAATAATACAATAAAAAAATGTTTTCCTTGTTTTCTAAAAATGGATTCGGAAAACAACCTCTTTAAAACTTGTTTTTAAATTGGATACAAAAATTGACCCTTAGGCTGTGTTTGGTATTGTTTTCAATTTCTATTTTTTTTATTTAAAAACAAAAAGTGAAAAAAGTTGTAAAAGACTTGTTTGGTTCATTTTGATTCAAAAAAGTAGTTTAAAAAAAGTTGAGTGATGTGATCTTTTGAATAGATCAATAAAAAAAAAATACTTACAAGCGCACAAGGTGAGTTATAGCACTTAGCAAGGTCGATCCACAAGGATTGGAATAATCACTTTAGAATTTTTAGAAAATAAATTAAAACATTATATACTATATAAGTAAATAATAATAATAATTTGATTTCTAACGTCCTAGACATGAAAGCAATTAATAAATAAATAAATAAAATAAACTAGAACTGAATTTAAGTTAACTTGAAAGAAAATAAATCAAAGAAATAAAGAAAAGAAAGTAATAAATAACAAGTAATAAAAGAAAGAAATATATAAAAAAAACAAGAGATACTAGAAACAAAAGAACTTCATTAAAAAAAAAAAAGAACCTATAGAACTCTATATCTTTGGGTAATGTCACCTTACCCAAGGCTTGGACGAAGCAACTAAAAATAAATCTAACCTAAAAAATTAAAATTAAAATGAGAGTAGAGATGAGATGAGTGTTGGCCCAGGAATGTCCAAGAGGGGGGAGGGGTGAATTGGACACAATGGTTAGTTAAAACTTTAAATAAAGCTTGCAGTAAAATGACAAATAGACAGTGCAAAAAATAAACAAATTACACATATAATTTATAGTGGTTCAACAATATGCCTACATCCACTACCTAACCTCCTCACTTTAGATTTCAAAACTCTATAACAGATCTTCTTACGGGTGAAGACCAAACTATTACACTTTCTCAATTTCACGGGCTTGAGAACAATCGTTTCACTCTTAACTTACAGGCTTGAGATCTACCTACACTCTTGACTTACAGGTGCAAGACTACCTACTCTCTTGGCTTCACAGGTGCAAGACAACCACTAACTTCCATTACTTATAAGGATAAATTTATGCACCTTTCGCAAGTGCTGTTACAACTCAATTCAGATGAAAAATATACAATTAAGTACACTAAATCCTATGAACCTTTTACTTGAAGAAACTTCTTTTAGCAATGGAAATGTAATTTAAATTAGCTGAAAAATCGAGTAAAGTAATATGCTTTTCTTTCACAGGTTTTTTCAAACAAATAAGATATAGAATATGCTCAAGATGAAAAACCATTCATTGAAAAAAACTTGCTATCGAAATACTTTTCTTTTTTTCTTGTCAAGTTAAAATCATCGACTAACATTCAAAACGTTTTAGCTCAGATCAAAATTTCTTTTTCTTGAATTTGGAATTCTCTTCTTTATAGAACAAATTGTGCGCCAAGACTGTTGTGTTCAAATTTGAAATTGAATTCAAAACGTTGAGTCAAAACGGTCTTAATCTTTCATAAAAATAGTAAGTTTAGTTTTTGTGAAATTGTTCTAGTGAATTTAGTTTGCATGAGAATAGAAATAGTCAAAGATTCTCTGATCATGTGACTGAAATGTCAGTGGACAGATGACAGTTCTTTTTCAATTTTTCTGACAGTGTTCCATCAGCGTCCTGAAATAAATTGTTATGAAAATTCGATTTTCACTAACTTGCTTTGGGAGGGCGCTAATACTTCATTAGCATCTTAATGAGCTTAATACCAGAAATGTTGGATTTTCAGACGAGGGCACTAATGCTCAATTAGCATTCTAATGTGCAACTGTTGGTCTTCAGGTTCATTCATTGAGGGCGCTCATACTCGATCAACGTCTTGACGTGAATGATAAAATTTTGAACCTGAAAACCATCAGCGTCCTGCAGTGTTGGCTTGATTAAGTGACTAGCCACTGCATTAACATCCTGATTGACCATTAGCGCCCTATAAGACACTGAAAATAATTTTTCTTTGAAATTTGATTTTCCAGAAACACAATTAATCAAATCAATACTTAAGCTTTTTGGATCAAATCAAACGTTCAGATAGTTTTTTAAATGGTTAAAAAACAATTGAAAAACCTTTGAACAAGATCAATAGAAATCATTTTTCCTTTGAAGTTCAAAATATTGTTTTGTTGAATATAGTTTTTGAGTAAGGTTCTACAATATAATATTTGACTCTTTTAACCTTGTTCTTGACACCTTGATTTGGTGCGAACTTAACTAATTGACATTTGACTTTCTTCAAGCTAATTTGCTAAAACACTTCAACAACATCATTAGATCATAAGATTGAGTTATTTGGATTCATCAAAACATTCTTTTCATGGGGTTCATCTTGAGATAACAATGAGATTGTTTGGTTGCCCCTTTTATATAGTTGATATGTTTCCAAAATAACTATATTTTTTTACATATAATTCAAGATTTCATTCTTCCCAAATATTCCATAAGATCAACCCCAATTAAGCATAAAATATTTTCAAAAAATAAAATCATAATCATGGCAACATCTTAGGTGAAAATCTTTCCATTTTTCTCAAATTTGATTTCTTGATTATTTTGAAATATGGAACCTTTTTTTTTTTACTGCAACTGAGGTGGGAATAATTTCATGTGGCTTCAAAATTCTTTATTTGATATATTAGATTTAATCTTCAACCTGAAAAATACCATTATAGAAGACCAAGTGAAGCATCAACATATATTATATAAAAATAAATCACTTTAAACAATTGTCCAATGTTTTTTTTTTGGAAAAAATGATATTCAGGATCTTTAAAAATTATTTTCAAGTCTAAAATAAAAAAAATACAAAAAAAATAAATCAATAAACCAATTCTTAATGAACGCTAAAAAAAGTGTGAGAAAATATAATTTTCTAAAATAGCCTAAAATGCCTAAAAACTCAAAAATGCAATCTAAAAAGATTTTTATTATTTTTTCTATTTTTTTAATTCTTTTATTTTATTTCCTAACCTAAAAGCACTAAAGATAGGAGTAAAAATATGTAAAATTGTGACTTTGTCATTGAGAAAAAATGTTGTTTTTAGAAAATATGTAAAAGTTGTTTTTTGAGTTTTTCTTTAGTTGATTTGTAATAGATGGGACCCACATAAATTTTTTTTACTTGACTTGTGTGAAATCTTAGAATGAACTAAACAAGTTTTCTATGTTTTCAAATTTTAAAAACATTTTTTGATTATAATAACAAATATATTCTCAAAAACTACAAATAAAGTAAAAATAGGATCATATTTCATTTTTGGAAAACTATTTTTAAATTCTATACCAAACGCAACCTTAGTATTCCAATCATAAGTGAAGATTTTAGGTACCCTATGCAAGCAAACCATTTCAAGAAAAAAGAGATTAGTAATATTTACTACATTTGTCATTTTCTTACAAGAAATAAAGTGAGCCATCTTTAAAAACAATCAACAACCACAAAAAATAGTCTTGATCTCCTTGAGTACAATGTAAATCATGAACAAATTAAGGCTATAAAAATGTCTTCCAAAGGGACATTAGGAAGGTAATGGGGTATACAAATTAGTGTTTTGTTCATGTCCTTTTACCCTTTTGACAAATCATACATTTCCTCATAAAATCTCCAACATCTTTCTTCAAAGACTTCTAAAAGTAGTGTTGCTCAACCAAAATAAACTTCTTATCACGCCAAAAGTGACCAACAAGTCCTCTTGCATGAATTTCTTTGATGAGGTGTTCTCGAAAGCATCCATGAAGAATGCATAAGCAATTCCCTTTAAAAAGAAAATAATCATGAAGTAAATAATCTGAATATGCAAGTTGGGTAAAAGAGCATTGTGCCAAGTTTAACAAATTCGCGACATACAAGTCCTTCACAAAATCGAAAGCAAGAACATCACCTTTCAAAGTAACAAGAAATGTGGCACGTAAGTGAAAACCATAAGAGGAGTAACGACTTAAAGCATTTGCAACTTTATTATTGGAACCAGAAATAAGATGAATAGTAAAGTTAGATTTTTGAAGAGTAGAAATTCAATTAGAATGTAGTCGGTTACAAGAAGAGAGATTCTAGATATACTTCAAGACTTGATGGTTGGCATAAAGAACAAACTCTCTTTAGATCAAGTAGTGTCGCCATTTGCATAAAACATGAATCACTTCATAAAATTCAAGTTCATAAGTACTCTACTTTTGGTAAGCATTAGTAAAATTCTCACTCAAAAACTCAATAACCCTCTTGTCTTTCGAGAGGACAACCCTTATGCCAAGAATAAAAACATCACAATGAACCTCAAAATATTTGTCAAAGCTTAGTAAGGGGTTGAGGTCAATTTGTCTTTAAGCAAGTCGAAGTTATTATTGGCTTCGACAATCCACATAATTTTTTTGTTCTTCAAATAATTAATAATAGGAGCAACAATGGTGTTAAAGTCTTGAATAAATTGGCGGTAGAAAGATGTAAGACCATGAAAGCTACAAGCTTCAGATGTGGTTTTGGAGTAAGTCACTCTTGAATTACATGAACCTTCGTGTCATCAACTTGAATACCATCTCTTGAAACCACATACCCCAAGAAGAGAATCGTTGGAGTGAGAAAGTAATACTTCTTAATGTTGTTAAACAAGCTATTTTTTTAACATCGAAAACATTCCTAATATGTATTAAATGATCAGTTTCATTCTTGTTGTTATATACTAAAATATCCTCAAATTAGACTATGACAAACTTTCCAATAAATAGGTTGCAACACTTGATTCATCAACCTCATGAAAGAGTTATGGGCATTAGACAATCCAAATGGCATGAAAAGCCACACAAAGAGCTCCATTTTTTTTTTATTTTTTTATGTTAAAGGCAGTTTTCTACTCATCGCCAAGTTGTATACAAATTTGATGATAGCCACTCTTGAGATCAATCTTAGTAAAAATCATGGAACAAGATAACATGTCAAGCACATCATCCTAATGAGGAATGAGAAGTCAATACCTGATGGTGATCTTGTTCATCGCACGACTATTGATGCACATACACCAAGAGCCATCCTTCTTTGGTACTAATAATAGGGAAACATCACAAGGGCTTAAACTAGGTTGGATTAAACCTATATAGGCCACTAATCATCAACTTGATCATGCAAAATCTCATGTTCTTTAGGACTCATTCTGTAGTGTAGTAGGTTTGGCAAGGTCACGCCTAAAATCAAATCAATATGATTTTGAACGTTGTACATAAGAGAGAGAGAATCTGACATATTTGATGGCAAAATTAACAAAAGAGAACTCATCCAAAATTGGTTGAACTTGTGGTGGAATGGCTAGAAGAGGATTGGGCGTAGAAGGTTGTACTACTACAACAAAGAGTTCCCTAGTTTTCTTGGAAAAAACAATGATATTTGATGATAGAAAGTAAGAACAATTTTCATTGGTAAAAAATGAAGCTTTCAACGTTACATAAGATAAGTGCAAAACAATATTCACTCCATTTTGAAGGAATGAATAAGTATTGGCGTTTCCTTGATGGGTGGCATCCACGTCATGTAACGACAAATGATGAAGAAACAAGTGACAAACCTGCATAAAAACCACATCACAAATAATTGTATCGTGATAGACACTAACTTTGAAAGAGACAACTCATTGAAGATCCACCTGTTGGCCCAGGTGTGTCCAAGAGGGGGGTGAATTGGACACTTAGACAAATTAAAAATTAATACAATGGAAAACAATAAAGTGCAAAATCAAATGAAATTGACACAACAGATTTATAGTGGTTCAACTTCTTGCCTACCTCTACTACCTAACCTCATCAGCTAGGATTTGAAAAACTCCACTAACGGATCTTCTTTACAAGTGAAGACCAAACCTTTACAACCTCTCGACTTACAGGCTAGAGACTACCTGCGCTTTCTCAACTTACGGGATTAAGAAGAACCTCTTACCTTCTCGACTTACAGGCTAGAGAACTACCTATGCTTTCTCAACTTACAGGCTTGAGAACAACCTCTCACTTTCTCAACTTATAGGTTAGAGAACTACCTATGTGCTCAGCTTCACGGGTTTGAGCAAACCACTATCTTAGGTACAAGATGAAATGAAATTAGTAGTTTATATAACTACTTTTACAACACTTGGATACAGTTACAAGAAATATGAAATGAAGTACAACTGTATCCTATGAACTATCTCTCAAATTTCTCCTTCAACAAGTAATGATATGAGGTTTAAAACTGTGCTGAAAATTTGAGTGAAAACAATTCTCTTTTCTTTAAACAAATTTTCAATGAAATAGATAAAGTGTAAGCTCAATGTGAAAATCTTTTGAATGAAACTTGTTTTAAAGACAACACTTTGAAAAACAATTAAACTTTGAAAATGATTTGAAAGTTCGACTAACTTTCAAAAGTAATGGCTCGAGAATTTTCGATATTGTGTGTTTTGAATCTAAGTACTAGTATATATATATAGGCTTAGTTGAGATAAAGCGGTTGAGCATTTGATTTGAATTTCAAATACGAACGTTTGCTCACAACGACTTTAATTTTTCATGAAAATGGTAAGACTGGTTCTTAAGAAATAGTTTTGATACAATTCAGATAGCACGAAGAAGGAAAGTCTTGGTGAACACGATCATGCATTTGAACTGTCCGCAATCAGGTTGACAGTTGCTTTTTCAGAACTTATGACAGTGTTGGATTAGTGGTCTGATGTTCAATCAGCGTCCTGGTACATAATACCAACTTTTGTCTTTTTGTTCCTTGAGGACGCTCATACAATGTGAACTTCCTACTAAACTTTGAAGTGAGGGCGCTACTGGAACGTAAGCATCCCGACTTACTTAAGACATTTAGAACCGTAAGGGCACTATTGGAATGTAAGCGTCTTCATGTTAAAATGATTAGAAAATCAGAAAACAATAAGCGCTGATAAACAATCAACGTCCTGGAGTTTTAAAAAACATTTGGAACTTAGAAAACGATCAACGTCCTTAAGTGTTTAACAATCAGCGTGCTGACTCATTTTAGAACAAAATATCATTAGGGTGCTACAGTATCGTAAGCGTCATGATGCTTGAAATACTTAAGTTCAATCAGCGTTCTGATAAGTTCATTTGGTTGAATCAATGAGGGTGCTACTCAAGATGTAAGCGTCCTGATAGATAAGTGCATTTTCTACCTAAAACCTTATCAGCGTCCTGATTTACCAAGTACAGGAGGGCGCTACTGAGACATTAGCGTTCTGATTGATGCATTAGTGTCTTGATTGACACTAAAAAAATTTTTTGACATTTTTTAACATTTTAAAGCTCGATTAAACAAAATTAAACACTTGGTATTTTGAATCAAATCAAACATTTAAAATTCATTGAGTGATCGATAAAATCAATGAAAAAATACCTTGAAATCAAATCAATTAAACCATGTAATCATGCACATTTGTAAATCTTGCTGGGAGTTATTTGAGAGAAAGTTTTACATTCTAAGTGCTCAAAACTCGAAACCTTGATCTTGATTAATCAAACATCTTGTAAGCTCAACTCTTTGATCTTGATTCCTGATATTTTTGAAACACTTAATAAGATCATTAGATACTCAATTGAGTAGTTTGGAATCATTGAAACATTCATATCATGGGGTGAGATAACAATCTCCCCCTTTTTGATGATTTCAAACACTCAAATACCATTTGGCTAAGTGATACATAGATACACATATTTTCATACAAATCACATTAGCATGGCTTAGAGATATCAAGGATTGCATTCATTCAAGATCAATCAAACATTTAATGCTCAATGCAGACATATAAACATATTATAGACACGATAAGATCAAATATAGTGTCAAGTACACAAATACAATGTATCCAATATATACATTCATTTAAGTACACATTTCTTCTCCCCCTTGAATATTCATTAAGAACTCCCCCTAACTTGTAGCTTTCTTTTGCAAGTCTAACTTAGTCTAGTATATGTAATTTTTTTTCTCCCCCTTTTGAAAACATCAAAAGGTAAACTAGCTAGAGCTGGGGCCTTTCCCTTTTCTTTTTTCTATCATCCTCCTTCTTTTTTGATCCACTTGAGTTGCCTTCCTTCTCCTTGGATTGACTTGCTTTCCTTACGTCCTTAAGGAATCTTTCAAGTACAATCTTTGAAACACTGGATTTGTAAGGATTTGGAGGTGGAACAGGCTTAACTCTCTTTGCAAGTCTGTCAGCAAGACTGGCAGCAAACTTTGAAGATAGTGTATGACCTTTTAACTCAGGTCTGGTTGGATGCTTGCGTTTAGAACTAGGAAACCTCTGAGCATTTGCTGCTGGTGGAGGTGAAATCCTCCGTGACACTCTATGCAATGGCTTTTCATCAGACTTTTCTTCTTCTTCACACTCCAGAATGCCTAGAAGTCTATCAGACTCCTTTGGACCTTGTGGTCTCATGAAAGTTGGGGCTCTGGGTGTTGGTCGAACATTCACTCCACGTTTCTCTAAGAGATAGAAGAGCATTCCAAATCTCTTCATACTCATAGCAATGTACCATACTATGGAATGAAGTCTGTTGTTCATAACCTTGAAGAGATCCTCAAAGAAACCAACTACACCTTCCAATCGATCTGCTGCAGTGGTGATGGTCTAGGAGAGATCTATAATAGTGGATGCTAAGAAAGGCATTTTGTACTCAATGAAGCACATCTTGTCATATGCTTGATTGACAACATCAAGAATCTTGTTCAACCTACTGTCCTCAGAAGGTGCTGGCCTAGCAGTGTCAACCAAAACACTGTCCTTTAGACTTGAGATGGCCTTTAGCACTGGATCAAAACTAGTTTTACTAGATACTTGATATAGAATTGCATTCAGCAATAACTGTAGAGCATCTGTGGTGGCCGTGTCCTTTGAAGATTTAGCAACACGACCCTTCATACTCTGAATGTCTTCATAAATCTTCTCCAGGATAGCATCATTTGATCCATCTTGTGTTGAACTGGGCAACATCCTCTCTTGTTGACTTGATTGAGGTTGAGGTTGGCTTGGTTATTGTTGTTGAATCTGAGCTGGTTATGGTTGAGGTAGTGGCTGAGTTGGTTTACGACCAATTGAAGTGACAAAGGCCTTCATAAATGCCTTGATGGATTGTAAATTCTCTTGAATATCCTTCATCATACTGTCACTTGGAGTGGCTGAACTTGATGATGGAAGAGTTTGCATGGCCGCAAATTATTTATCCATTAGCTCTGTAACTTGGCTCAGTTTGTCTGAAACTTGTACCATACTTTCTGTGCAAGCTTTTATCTCTCCAAGTTCTTCATTCTTCAACCGTAAAAACTTCTTAATTTCTCCCAACATATTAGTATTCTGCTTGTTCTGCCCTTCTCCCATTCTTTCCAACAGTTTGGAGTTCATATATTCTTGATTCTCCTTAGAAAATCCTCTTCATCAAACTATGACACTGCTGGTTCACTACAATGAGAGTAAGATGGTGAAGATTCATCATCTTGATCACCAGTCTCATGTGCAACACTTTCTTCTTGATCTGCCTTATTGTACTCCTCTTCTTGGACATGAGGTACAATGACAGTTTCATCAAATCTTTCCTCAGGAATTTCCATAGTAACTTCTTGAAATCCTTCTTCACGAACTTCCTCTAGAGGTTCATAAAATGCTCCATCCTTTTGATCATGGGGTTCCTTTTCCATAGGAACATCCTTTGGAGATGGTAAATCAGAAATTGTTTTTTTAGAGTCCTCTTCAACTCTCTCTTGAAGTTGTGCCTCCACAACAACTTGGGCAATCTGATTCACTTCTTCCATGGTTTGATCAGCTTGTTCAATCTGAACGTCTTCTTTAGCATAATCAACCTGTTCAACCTGAACATCTTCTACAACTTGATCAGCTTGTTCAATCTGAATCAACTTGTTATTTTGCAGCATGATCAACTTGTTCAACTTGAACTTCCTCTCTTGCTTCAAGTGGTCCAGTCTCCACCTCTTGTGGAACTTCAGACATGGGGAACCACTTTTCCAAAGTAGAAACATATACATATCTCATCAACTTGATAGTTGTTTGCCCAATGCAGTGATGTCTCCTAGTTCTAAATGAACTAGCCTTTCTACCTCTTCATCAGGTAGACTACAATATAGGGCGAGAGTTGAACTTGTCATTGACTCTCTCTTCATCTATTCATAGTTCTATGAGTTTGTTAGGTATGGTGTAACCATTTACAATTATTTCCCATAGTTTGACATCTTGTGATCAAAGAAAGGTTTTCATCCTTATCATCCATGCCTCGAAATGGTCTTTACAAAACAAAGGTAGTCTATCTAGACTTCTAGACATTGATGCCACTGATATCAGGGAAATGGTTAGATTTCGGTGACCAACTTGCTCTGATAACAATTGTTGGCCCAGGTATATCCAAGAGCGGGGTGAATTGGACACTTAGAAAAATTAAAAATTAATACAATGGCAAACAATAAAATGCAGAATCAAATGAAATTGACACAACAAATTTATAGTGGTTTGGCTTCTTGCCTACCTCCACTACCTAACCTCCTCAGCTAGGATTTGAAAAACTCTAATAACAGATCTTCTTCACAGGTGAGAACCAAACCTTTACAACCTCTCGACTTATAGGTTAGAGACTACCTACGCTTTCTCAACTTATAGGCTTGAGAAAAACCTCTTACCTTTTTAACTTACAGGCTTGAGAACAACCTCTCACTTTCTCGACTATAGGCTAGAAAACTACCTATGTGCTCAACTTCACGGGTTTGAGCAAACCACTATCTTAGGTACAAGATAAAGTGAAATTAGTAGTTTATATAACTACTTTTACAACACTTGATACAATTACAAGACATATGAAATGAAGTATAACTGTATCTTACGAACTATCTCTCAAATTTCTCCTTCAGCAAGTAATGATATGAGGTTTAAAACTGTGCTGAAAATTTGAGTGAAAAAAATTCTCTTTTCTTCAAACAAATTTTCAATGAAATAGATAAAGTGTAAGCTCAATATGAAAATCTTTTGAATGAAACTTGTTTCAAATACAACACTTTCAAAAACAATTGAACTTTGAAAAAAGATTTGAAAATTCGACTAGCTTTCAAAAGTAATGGCTCGAGAATTTTCGATATTGTGTGTTTTGAATCTAAGTACTGGTATATATATAGAATTAGTTGAGATAAAGTGGTTGAGCATTTGATTTGAATTTCAAATACGAACGTTTTCTCACAACGACTTTAATCTTTCCTGAAAATGGTAAGACTGGTTCTTAAGAAATAGTTCTGATACAATTTAGATATCACGAAGAAGGAAAGTCTTGGAGAACACGATTCATGCACTTGAACTGTCAGCAATTAGGTTGAAAGTTACTTTTTTAGAACTTATGTCAGTGTTGAATTAGCGGCTTGATGTTCAATCAGCGTCTTGGCGCATAATACCAACTTTTGTCTTTTTGTTCCTTGAGGGCGCTCACACAACGTGAGCTTCCTACTAAACTTTGAAGTGAGGGCGCTACTGGAATGTAAGCGTCCTGACTTACTTAAGACATTTAGAACCGTAAGGGAACTATTGGAATGTAAGCGTCTTAATGTTAAAAAGACTTGAAAATCGATAAACAATAAGCGCGATGATAAACAATCAGCATGCTGACTCGTTTTAGAACAAAATATCATGAGGGCGCTACAGTACTGTAGGTGTCCTAATGCTTGAAGTATTTAAGTTCAATCAGCGTGCTGATATTCAATCAACGTCCTGATAGATAAGTGCATTTTCAACCTAGAACCTTATCAGCATCCTGACGTGTCATCAACATCCTGATTTACCAAGTATAAGAGGGTGTTGCTGAGACATTAGCGTCCTGGTTGATGCATTAGCGTCCTGATGGACACTTGAAAACAGTTTTTGCATTTTTCAACATTTTAAAGCTCGATTAAACAATATTAAACACTTGGTATTTTGAATCAAATCAAACATTTAAAATTCATTGAGTGATCGATAAAATCCACGAACAAATACCTCGAAATCAAATTGATTAAACCATGAAATCATGCACATTTGTAAATCTTGTTGGGAGTTATTTGAGTGAAAGTTTTACATTTTAAGTGCTCAAAACTCGAAGCCTTGATCTTGATTAATCAAACGTCTTGTAAGCTTAACTCTTCGATCTTGATTCCTAATATTTTTGAAACACTTAACAAGATCATTAAATACTCAATTGAGTAGTTTGAAATCATCGAAACATTCATATCATGGGGTTCCTTGAGATAACACCACCTTCTTTCAACAATTATCATCAACCCAACCAATGTTGTATGACTTAGGATAAGGTTGAGTAGGGAGTTTAAGGACATTAACTATGGTGGAAAATACAATGTTCTCACTATTTCCACTATCAATGATGAGCTAGCATATCTTATCTTGCACCTTACAAAAAGTACGAAACAAGCTATGTTGAGTAAAAACCTTTGCTTAGGGTATCGATGACAAATTGTGAATAAAGAAGGCAAGATGTTCATCGTTATCGTCATCATTATATTTATAAGGATCAAGTACAAGTTTGCCTTGATCATCATGACCTTCATCGCAAGGATCACTAGTAGGAATGGTTTTCAAGGAGTCTTCCTCAATAATCAATGCTTGTCAACTTCTGCACACATCCGAAGTATGATCATGTTTGCCACATTTAGACACTTGTCTAACTTTGGGTGGACATATGGGTTTTGTGGTGTAGGTTTAGAAGGCAGTACATAGGTGGTGTCGTGAGATGGAATGGTGGATGTGGTTTGGAAGAGTTGGGTTAGGAATGGGATGATATGCTATGAGAAACAATGGAGGTGGTGGCTTGAGGAATGTGGTTAGGTAGAGCAACATCAATAGGAGGGCTAATTCTGGGTTGTGGAGATTTTATTGGGATAAGTTTAACATTGTGGTCTTTTATTGTTGAGGTAGGAGGGTTTGGTATATGGTTTAAGGGTGAAGAAGAATGATTCAACTTTGAGGGCATTGTTGATGGTAGCATGAATAGGAGTGTATTGGTGAGTAGCCAACTTTTATTGAATATTCCAATTTAGACCATTGAGAAAAAAAAACCAATAGTTTGATCTTCATGATTGTCATGCAACTCATTACGGGATAATATACTTGCCTTGTAAACTTGTCAACCTACTCTTGAACTATGCATGTGTCTTGTCTACAATTATGTAAAATGAAAAATAAGGTTTGTACATAGTCTGGGGTAAGAAAATGTTACTTCAACAACTATTTCATGGCTGGCAGTAATTGCATTTGTTGAAATTTGTGACAAAGTCTATCTTTTTGCAGGTGATCCCTCCAATAAGAAACAACAACAATAAGCTTGAAGGCAACAAGCTTCACTTGTTTATCCTCGAGTATGGACATGTATTCAAAAAGTCCCACTACAGGTAACCAAATCAAGGAAATCCTCAATGTGTACAAGGCCATTAAATTGGAGAATGTCCACGTTGAGACGATATTCAATTGGTTGCCCATTGTGGCTTTGTTGTTGGTTTTGAGGGGATGTGATGATAGGAAGAAGTGTTCAACCTTGTCAAAATCAGTGAATGGTTGAATGCAAAGTGGAAGGTAATTATTTTATGAAGTTGGTGGTCTCAAAAACGTGGGGGAAGTATATATGCATTAGGAAAGAGGTGAAAATTAGCATCATATGAGGTATGTTTGATGGGTTAGGAGGTGGAATATGGATCAATTTCATCTAGGAAATCAAAACATGTCATTGAAAATTGTTGTCTAGAAGAAGTAGGATATGAGAAAGTGTTTTGGGAGGGTGTGTCATAGTGGGAAAGGTGGTAAGTGGTTGGAGCATGTGTATAATGGGATCGTGAAGGGGGTAAAGTGTTGCATAGTGGCCATCCATAAGATTTCAAGTATATAGTTGACTATTGGGTAGTGATAAATTAGGGTCACATAATGTTGTGGGGTTTTGAAAAATGTGTGGGAAAGATATAGTCGGTTTGTGTGGGTTGGAATATAAGTTAAGAGGGTGGAGGGAAAGGGGCAATATGAGAGAGTTGTTGATATATTATGGCATAGCTGAAACATGTTTGATCACCTTCTAATTGTTCGGCTAAGTCTTCTCCTTTCTTCTTTCCATAGTGTTAAGAGGGTAGAGGAAAAATGGCAATATGAGAGAGTTGTTGAGAGATTATGGCATAGTTGAAACATGTTTGATCACCTTCTAATTGTTCGGCTAAGTCTTCACCTTTCTTTTTCTTTCTATAGTGTTGTTCAACTAAGATCTATAAATTTCTTGAACTTTTAATCTAATTGCTCAATAAATGAAAGTAGTAAACTCTTAATCAAAGCTCTGATACCATTCAATGTAGCGGAAGCATGTTTGAATTAATATATATAAGATAAATTGAAAATATGATCTAAAAACTTTCTTTTTTGTTGCAACCCCTGACCGGATGACGTCACAACCAGCACAAAATTCCAAGTATGTCATACCCTCGCATACCTGAAACCCTATCAGCTTTTCTTAATAACCCATATTCTCAAAAAATTCGACAGTGTCCCCATAAAATGGATACAATCATGTTCACCTGATTAACCAAAAATCAATATCCACAACTCAATAAAATCATGTCCTTTATCCTTATCCTGTGAGAACATTCACACAAAGTTTACAAATAACTCATAGTCCCATCTCTGTGATAGCATATATATATAGATTATAATGATATAGTTATTTACATAGCCAAAATAACAAAAAAATTCGAAGAACCCAAGTCCCTGTCATGTTCACATGTATCCAAAGTAATGAAAGGTTATAAGTTAGCGATCTAAGCCTTGCCCTTTCTTTTTGGATCTGAACCTAAAAAAGTAGGGAAAATAGGGTGAGCAACAACTAGCTCAATGAATAATCTCACAAGTAATTCCATAAATGCATTTATAAAACATGTGTGCCATTTAATAACATTTACAAATTTAAATACATCAATTTAAAGATAGAATATACATGATTCAAACTATAACATGTAAATCATGCACAAATTTTAGAAAAACTAAGCAAACGCTCAACCGAGGTCACCAATGGATAATTCAGTCTACACACTTCTGTTTCGCAACAACTGAAGATAGTTAGAACTGAGCATCCAATCCAATCTTTCTACCCTTACATTCCTCAATATACAAAAAGTCCTTTCCACAATGCACTATCAAAGTAACACCACCAGCACATTTTCTCAAGCTTTAAACTTATTATTATTTAGAATCAATATCTTGATAGTTGTCACATTTGATTCACTGTTTTACATTACCTATATTTGAATCAATTGCATTTGACAAAAACATATTTCGACACTTTGCATCATTTAGAATCACAGTGGTTGAAATAGTGATTGTTGTCTCATTCAAGATTGTAAGCTTATATTGTTGAGAGTGTTGTTATACAACTCTCTATATCTTTGTAATCTTGATGTATTGTTGACTTGGTTAAGTCAATTGGGACTATACCTTATTTGTATGGCACGTAACCAACCCCGTAAGTTGGTTGCAAGTTGTGGCTTTCTAGCCAAGCCCTGGTGTAGGCTAGATTGTGGTTTTCTAACCAAGCCCTTGTGTAGGTTAGCGTTATAGTGGCTATTTAACCAGGCCCTGGTGTTGGTTAGTGTAAACGGCTTCTAATCCGCTCGTAAGTGATTAGCCAATAGTGGATTTGGAAATCTTGATCGGTGTGATTGGGTAGTGGACGTAGGTTCAAGGGGAACCGAACCACTCTAAATCCTTTGTGTTCATTTATTTTCCTGCACTTGTTATCTGGATTGTTACCGACTGCGCACATTATTTGTTTAATTAAAATATTAGAAAGGTAATGCTAAAATTCGCAAAGTCCAATTCACCCCACCTCTTTGACTATAATACTGGGCCAACAAGTGGTATTAGAGCGAGTTTTTGCACTCAAAGTTATCTAACAATTTCTTTGAGTAAATGGCAGGACATAGTTCTAATGTTTCTTCTAGGGGCACACATGATGAGGAAAATTCTGTGAATCGCCTTCCACTGTTTAAGGGTGTTAATTACTTGCACTGGAAAATAAGGATGAGATACTTCATGAGGTCGCATGACTTTGATATTTGGGACATTGTCAGAAATGGATATATTACTCCCACAAAGATTGAAAATGAAGTTATTGTGATGAAGCCAAAAAGTAAATGGTTGCCTAGAGAAAAGAAGTTAGAGCAATTGAATGACAAGGCCATAAATATGCTATTCTACAGTCTCTCCATCAATGAATTCAATAGAGTTAGGACTGCCAAAGTGATTTGGGACAAATTGTAAGTAACTCATGAAGGCACAAAGAAAGTAAATGAGACAAAGCTGAGAATGCTGGAGGAATCATATGAAAAATTCAGAATTAGTGAGAATGAAGACATCTCTGATGCAATAATGCGCTTTACCAAAATAATAAATGAGATGAAAAATCTGGGTGAGGTGTTCCCATAGGCAAAACAATTGGGAAATTCCTTAGGAAATTACCAAAAGAGTGGGACCTTAAAGTCACGACAATCGAGGAAGCCAAAAACCTTCGTGACTACACCTTTGATGGATTATCAAATGAAATTGAAAAATAGAATCAAGAATGAATCAAAGGATGACAACAAAGCAAAGAAGGACTTAGCTCTGAATGTGAACGATTCAAGTGATTCTTCTTCCGATGACGAGAACTCAGATGATGAAGTTGCTATGTTGACAAAGAGGCTAAGTTACTTGAGAAGAAAGGGAAAAAGAGGATCTAGTTAAAAGTACTTCAAAGGAAAGAAAAACAACACCAAATCAAATGAAATTACATGCTACGAATGTAATAAGCAGGGACACATGAGAAATGACTGTCCAAACAGAAATAAAAAGTCCATAAGGCACTTGGGATGATACAAGTTCGAGCGGGAGCGACTGAAATTCTGGCAATGAAAAGGTTGTATTGTGACTCATGGAAAGTACGCGTAAAAGACTCAACCTCTCTTGTTCTTGATGATTGTTTTGATTCTAATGATGAAAATGATATTGAGTATTTGAGACTTGAGCTTACTAGGCAAATTAAAAAGAACTCAAAACTCAAAAGTAGCTTAAAGGAAGCCTTAGTTGAAATAGAATCACAACAGGATGCTTTAGAGACTTTTCAAATCGATTATGAAATACTTAGACAGGAGAGAGATACATTCCAAAAGAGTGTAGATGACCTAACCAGTGTGGTACACAAGTTTACAAACGGTAAAAAACTGTTTGATATGATGTTAGAAGTACAAAGGTGTGCTTTTGATAAGGCTGGGTTAGGATATACAGAAGGGTCAAAACAAAAATCATATGACTATTTATTGACCAAGAGACTTACTTGCAACTATTGCAATAGGTAAGGTTATACCATAAAAAGGTGCACACTTAGAACAAAAAGGAAAAGCTACTTCGCATGGGTAAAAAAAGATATTTTGAATGAGGCTAACCTTGTGGGACCCAAGGCCACTTGGGTACCAAAATCAAAAGTGATCTATGTGGTGTAGGACACTTCAAAGAATAATGTATGATACTTGGTTAGCGGATGCTCTAGGCACATGGCCGGTAACAAATCAAATTTCTTGAGCATGGTCCGCAAAGATAGAGGTGCCGTAACCTTCGGCGACAATAGCCAAGGAAAAATCGTCGGTGTAGGCATTGTTGGTAACGACTCTCTATCTATATCTAATGTTCTTTATGTCAACGACCTGGAATATAATCTCTTGAGCATAAGTCAATTGTGTGACAAGGGATTTGTCATTTCATTTGAAGCAAATCGTTGCCTTATCAAGCATGATACTGAAAATGTTGCATTCATTGCATATAGATCTAAAAATGTTTATACTATAGATTTGCATGAACCGTGCAATCAAAATGTTTCATGTTTAAGTGCTATTGAACAAAATGATGCTTGGCTTTGGCATAGGAGACTAGCTCATGTAGGGATGGAAACTGTTTCAAAGTTGGTAAAACTGACCTAGCTAGAGGCCTCGCTAAAGAAATATACTTGAAAGATAGAGTATGTGAGCCATGCCAATTGGGTAAACATACAAAATCTTCTTTCAAGAGTAAGGCCCAAAGCTCAATCACAAGGGCTCTTGAACTTGTCCATATAGACTTGTTTGGACCAACTCGAACACAAAGCTTAGGTGGAAAATCTTATTGTCTTGAAATTGTTGATGATTTTACTCGTTATACATGGGTTTACTTTCTTGCACACAAGAGTGATGTATATGATATATTTGTGAAATTTTGCTCTTTGTTGAAAATAAAAAGGGATATAAGATCACTGTCACGAGAAGTGATCGGGGTGGAGAGTTTGTAAACAAAAGTCTTGAAGACTTTTGCAACAAGCAAGGATACACCCATCACCTTTCAGCCCCCAAAACTCCTCAACAAAATAAAGTTGTTGAAGGAAAAACAGATCCCTTCAAGAATTATGCAGAACAATGTTATGTGAATATGATGTAGAAAAATTCTTTTGGGTTGAAGCTATAAATATTGCTTGCTATGTCATGAATAGAGTGATGGTTTGGAGAAAACTAAATAAAACTCCATATGAACTTTGGAAGGGTAGAACTCCTAAAATCGATCACTTAAAAGTCTTTGGTTGTAAATGTTATATCTTCAACGATAAAGAAAATCTTGATAAATTTGACCCTAAGTCTAACATTGGTATATTTTTAGGGTATGCATCTCACAGTAGAGCTTATAGGGTATTCATTAAATTTTCAAAAACTGTAGAAGAATCAATACATGTTAAATTTGATGAATCTGACCCTAGAATGGCTCTAGAAAATAAAATAGAACTGGTTAGAATAGATGATGAAGATGATGAAATCATAACAAACAAACCTGTTGATCACGAATCTAGTGAGCCCCAAGTTGAACCAGTCCTTGAACCACCCAAAAACACTAGGTTGCTTTTAGGTCACCCTCAAGATCAGATCATAGGTGATCCAAACCTAGGTGTAGCAACTAGAGCATCACTTAGAGATCAAAGGCACATATCATTTGTATCCCATATTGAGCTTGCTAAGATAAAAGAAGGTTTAGCTGATGAAATCTGGAGTCTTGTTATGCAAGAAAAGTTGAGACACTTCACTAGAAACAAAATGTGGGATCTTGTACCTAAACCTAAACACCAAAGTGTTATTGGAACCAAATGGGTGTTTAGGAACAAGACAGATGAGAAAGAAATCATAGTCAGAAACAAAGCAAGATTGGTAGCACAGGGCAATAATCAAGAAGAAGGAATTGACTATGAAGAAGCTTTTGCTCCAATAGTAAGATTAAAAGCACTAAGATTATTACTTGCTTATGCTTGTTATAACGGATTCATGTTATATCAAATGGATGTCAAAAGTGCTTTCTTGAATGGATTTGTAAATGAAGAGGTCTATGTGAAACAACCACCTGGTTTTGAGAACTGTTTCAAACCTGATCATGTTTATAGACTTAGAAAAGCTTTATACGGTTTGAAACAGGCTCCTAGAGCATGGTATGATAGGCTTAGCACATTATTTTTGGATCATAAGTTCAAGAAAGGAACCCTAGATCCAACTTTATTCATTAAATCCAAAGATAATGATATGCTTCTAGTGCGAATCTATGTTGACGACATTATCTTTGGTGCATCAAACAAGACCTTGTGTGATGAGCTCTCCTTTATCATGACAAGTGAGTTTGAAATGAGCATGATGGGATAATTAAACTACTTCCTTGGTTTACAAATTAAGCAAATAAAAAATGAAACTTTCTTAAACCAATCGAAGTATGCAAGGGACACGATTAAAAAGTTCAAATTCGAGAATTTGAAAACTATTGATATTCTTTGTAATTCAACCATGAAAATGGATAAGGATGAAAAAGTCAAACCAGTTGACACTAAGCTATATCAAGTAATGAAAGGAAGTTTGTTATATGTAACGGCAAACAAACATGATATTATGTTTGGTGTTTGTCTATGTGCTAGATTCCAGTCTGATCCTATAGAGTCTCATCTAAAGCGTGTTAAACGAATATTTTGATACATTAGTGGCACACTAGATATGGGTATCTAGTACGCTAAAGGAACTTCTTTCGATCTCAAGAGCTTTGTTTATTTCGACTATGCTGGAAGTTTAACAGATTGAAAAAGCACCTCAAGATTCTGTCACTTTATTGGCGATTCACTCATTTCTTGGTTTAGCAAGAAATAAAATTCAGTGGCATTATTCATAGCAGAGGCTGAATACGTTGCAGCCGAAAGTTGTTATGCTCAAGTGTTATATCTTAAACAACAACTTTCAAATTATCAAATCAACATTCCATGTGCGGATATTTATTGTGATAATACAAGTGCTATAAATATTTCTACAAATCCCGTAATGCACTCTCGAACGAACCACATTGAAATTTGACATCATTTTCTTCGAGATCATGTGCAACGTGGAGACGTGAATCCATATTGGAACCAAGGATCAGTTAGCTGATATCTTTACTAAGCCTTTGGCTAAAGGTTAATTTTCACATATAAGGCGAGAATTGGGCATGTTTGACTTTTCAAACTTGCCAAATGTTTAATTGATTATGCATCTCTCCACCATCTCAACTCAGTTATCCACTCCGGTTCCTTATTTGCTACCTCATCTGTTGTTATCGCTGTTATACCTAATGCAAATGTTAGTACCACCCTTGCGGAGGATGATGCCCTGACCTCAACGAATATATTTTCTGGGCTAGGATCTCTGGATCCTCGATCGTCACCTTCGTCATAGGCACACCCTCTTTTTGATGTTTCAAAAGGGGGAGAGATTAGTATGATTGGTCTGATTGACTAGTTCATTCTGTGCACATCCTCAGGGGGAGAGTTTATACACTCAGGGGGAGTGTTTGGAGTTGGACATATATTTTGGAGATGTTTTGTATTTTTCTTGTTTTTTTATACTTTTGTACTTTTTGTGTACTTATGTTATTTGTGCTTTATTTTTTGATGTACACATCTATTTTTTGATATACATGTACATTTTGTGCTTATTGATCATATCTTTAAGTATGTTTTTATTGGTATCTGATTGATCATTCCACGTGGTATTAAATGTTAAATCTTTTATTAAGTGGTATATTCTTAAAAGTGGCATGATAAAATTATTCACTGAACTCATTCATTCATTTGAGAAATCATGCTTATTGCTTCAATAAGGCCAATAGTGAATTTGTTTGAAATCATCAAAAAGGGGGAGATTGTTAATGTAACTACTCTCACCCAGTTTTAGTTTGATGATTGCAAACAACATACCTGTGTTATCTAATCTCTTTGACGTAGTTGTTTTAGTGCTAACTAGATATATCTAATGGATTCAACTACAATGTCAAAGCATGCAGAAGAAACAGTACTTCACGAAGAATCAAGAGCTTCATGGTTGTATTACTTTACTAGAATCTTAGTGTTGTAGAGTAACTTTTACTTGTTCCAACCACACATGATTTGCATCTTTTTAAAATCATTCATATAGTTTATTATTATTATGCATGCACATATTTTAGTTTAATAGTTATGTTGTCACTTAGTCATAATTGTTTATCATACATATTTTGATTAATGTTTAATGTGCATTCATCACGTCAACTTTGCATGGTTTAATTGGTTGAATCACTCACGCTTTAATTGTGTTAATTATACCTTAATCGTGTCAAAAATGTTTTTGAAATGTTAGTCTATGTTTTTGACAATGTCCTAAACCTATAATGATAAAAAAAAATTGAGTTTCTTTCACTTGTCAGTGAAAGAACGCGCTTCTATAGAGAAGAACGCGCTCCTGAGCTTTTTCCTGAGACTCAGTAAATTTTTGATCAAGGGTTAAGGAACGCGCTCCTGTGGCATTTCCCAAGACTCAGAATTTTTCTGATCAAGGAAAAGGAGCGCGCTCCTTAAAGGAGGAACACATTCCTATTGCCAAGGAAAAAATGGGAACAACTTTAAGAGTCAGTGGTTTTTGTTGAAAGAATTCGTTCTTATGCCCAACGGATATATTAAGGAATGTGCTCCTTAAGTAAGGAACGCACTCATATGTTAAGGAATGCGTTCATGTGCCTCGGTATTGTGTTTGCCTATAAATACTACACTTGCTCATTTGAAGAGTAACTTTTGCAAAATCAAGAGAAGTTGTGTATTTTTTGTCTAAGTTGTTTTACAAGCCAACAAGAAGTTCGTGAGTCATTTAATCCTTCTTTGAAAGCAAAAGTTCAATAACATGATCATTTGATCCAATCTTCCGAATAGTTCTCCACATCTTTCAAAACCTTGAGAAACTTGGAGAGTTTCTCTTATGTAAGTGTTCAAGACGATTCAAGTATTTCTACATCTTCTATTTGAGTCTTCATCGTTATTTCTCGCATCCAACTTCACACTAGAAGAATCTTGGTGCTTCAACCTTCCCGAGTGGGGTATACATTTCTATAACTAGATTATTGTGATTTTGGTTTATGCAAATCAATTTTCGTGCTTAGATTATAATCTTTAAAACTGATTTTATATTGATTGTGTTTTTAAAACCTTATCTTGATCGTCATAACAAATTACTTTGTTTAGTGGTTTCATAAATAGTTTATTCATGTGCTAATATCATATTATATTGAATCGAAGTTTTTGATCATACTTGAGTTGTTTGATTCTTGATCTTCATTACATATTCATTTAGAATCATCATGATATATTGATTCTTGAGATTTAAACTTATTATTATTTAGAATCAATATCTTGATAGTTGTGCACATTCGATTCACTGTTTTACATTACACATATTTGAATCGATTGCATTTGACAAAACATATTTCAACACTTTGCATCATTTAGAATCTCAGTGATTAAAATAGTGATTATTGTCTCATTCAAGATTGTAAGCTTATATTGTTGAGAGTGTTGTTATACACTTCTTTATATCTTTGTAATCTTGATGTATTGTTGACTTTGTTAAGTCAACTGGGACTATACCTTATTTGTACGACATGTAACCACGACCGTAAGCTTGGTGCAAGTTGTGGCTTTCTAGCCAAGCCCTGGTGTAGGCTAGACTGTGGCTTTCTAACCAAGCCCTTGTGTAGGTTAGCGTTGTAGTGGCTATCTAACTAGACCCTGGTGTTGGTTAGTGTAAAATGGCTTCTAATCCGCCCGTAAGTGATTAGCCAGTAGTAGATTGAGAAATTATGATCGATGTGATCGGGTAGTGGACGTAAGTTCAAGGGAACCAAACCACTCTAAATCCTTTGTGTTCATTTATTTTCCTACTCTTGTTATTTGGATTGTTACCGACTACGCACATTATTTGTTTAATTAAAATATTAGAAAAGTAACGCAAAAATCCACAAAGTCTAATTCACCCCCTCTTGGACTATAATACTGGGCCAACAGAGTGTTCATCGTTCAAATCAAGACGCTAATCGAGTATTAGCGCCCTCATTGAACTAACCTGAAAAAAATAGCAGCCGCCATCAGGACACTGATCGAGTATTAGAGCCCTCCTTGAACTACTGGGTTTCCAAAACATAAACCCATCAGGACGTTAATATAGCATTAGCGCTCTCCTAGAAGAAGTTGACAGAAAGTTTATTTTTCAGAACAATGTATTTCAAGATGTTGATGCTCCTTCAGGACGCTAATGTAGCATGAGCGCCCTCCCAGAAAAAGTTGACAGAAAGTCTATTTTTCAAAACAATGTAATTCAAGACCCTAACGCTTCTTCAAGATGCTAATGCGATACTGACAAAAGTTCTTGAAAGTCTGTCAACCTATGTTGTTTCTGAAACCTTCTATTCTTTTGTTTGCACAGATGCTTCATGTTTTCTCGAACAGTTTGAAAATATAAATTTTGATGAAACAATTTGACCGTTTGATTTAAAACTCAAATCAAGAGCCAAAACTTTTTAAAAGTCTAAATTTCAAAGGCTCTCTATATAAGTATATCACTTTGAGCCCTTGAATATACAACAAGAAAAGAAACAAGATTTTCACAAAAACTCTTTGAAAGTTACACAACATTTTTGTGAAAAATAGTGTGAAAATACTCTGATTTGAAATCACCTTCTATATTAGTTATTCTTCACTATCATATCTTTCAAAATCCGTTGAAGGAAGGAGGAGCAATAACCTTTCACTTTTCAACCGAGCATAATCATACATTCCTAGCTGAATCAGTGTTGGTCCGAGGTTCATTATTTGCTCTGTAAGTATTTCTTTGATTCTTGCTAAAAGAATCAAACTCTCAAACTTGTATTTGATTTACTTTGGTGACTGTGTATGTCACTAAGATTGAGCATATGTTTCTCAAATAGTTAATGGTTTTTTTCTCACACCCGTGAAGTTGAGAAAGGTTGTAACGGTTTGATCCTCACCCGTAAGAGGATTCGATAGTGGAGTTTGGACAAAATCCTAATCGGGGAGATTATGTAGTGGAGGTAGGCAGGAGCCAAACCACTCTAAATCTGTGCATACATTACTGATTGATTGTTCCTTTAACTATTATTTATAGTTTATGTTTATTGACTGATGTTGTCTTGTTTCAACTATAAATCTGTTATGTTAAGTTTTTATAACGTGCACCATTGTCCAATTCACCCCCCTCTTGGACATTTTCGGGCCAACAATTGGTATCAGAGCGGGTTTCCAATCAAAAGATCTCACAATCTTTGATTGATCCTGGCAGGTCAAAATCTAAAAGACATTGCAACCCATGGTGAAGGAAACTCCACCAACAGACCACTTCTATTCAAAGGAGAAAACTATCTCCATTGGAAAACTAGGACTAGATTTTACCTTAGAGCCCAAGATCTAGAAATGTGGGTTGTTGTGATGAACGGTTATCCAACACCTACAAAAATAGTTGACGGTAAGACTGTACCTAAGGATTTAGAAGAATGAACAACAAAGGAAAAGAAAATAGAGTTGCTTATCAATCAAGCTATAAACATACTATTTTGCAGCCTATCGATTGATAAATTTAATAGGGTTAGTGTTACGCACAAACCCGCAAGCGTACGGTGTCAAGTTATAATATAGTCCGATAAGATATCAGGTATCGTCCTGAGGGATTAATACTACACTAGCTATCATGTTTTAACCCTAGTTTTATCTAGACAATCGAAATCGAGTTATTGAGTAATTAAAATAGCAATTAAAACAATTAAATATTAACTAACAACGCAATGCCAATCAGATAGGAAAACAATGGTCGAATGGTCTAGAGGTTCGATGTCACCTCACTCTCAACTATGCCTTTATATATATATTTATCATTCAATCAGTTCTTTCGTTTATAAGTTGGAAATCCTAACATTTCTAATTCCCTCTTTTGGAGCAACAACTAGAGCATGTTATTGTCATCTTGGCTTTACTCTTTCGATGAAAACCTAAGATGATAATAACTCATTAAGTTCTATGATTTCCACCTAACAACTTCAAAGGTTCTCGATCTCCTTGTGAGTCTCCCGATTGCCTAGGTTATATTTCCCAAATTCCAACCCAAGGTATCCTCTTTTGAAGCATTTGCCTCAAGTTTATAATCATCTAATCCGTGGCCAATGGATCAAAAACATTATACCCAGAAAAATATAAATAAACAATAGAAACTTTATTAACAATAATTAAACCATAAAACTAGACATAGTATCAAGCTTGGATCAATCTACACCTCTAGAAAGAGGCTTTAGTTCATGACTAAAGACATAAGAACATAAAATATACGTTTGAACATGAATAAGAACCAAGAAAAACAAACTAGAATGTTGTAGAGATTGTGAACAGTTTTCAATGTAGATCTTCTTCTCCACTTCACTCCAGCGTACTCTTCTTGTTCTTCACACTATTCCAATGTATTATACTCGAAAAACCTTAAATTTTGATATATAATATGCCCCAAAGTCGTGTGGAATTAGAGTTAGAATGTGGGGAAAAATCCACTTTGAAAACATGCTAAAATTGCACTTTTTTCCTTTTCAGTGCCGCGACGCTCAATTCCAACGCCGCGACGCTCAGAACGTTGATTGTTGTATGATTTTTGGGACTTAGCCATTTTTTGCTCCTTTTTGCCATTTTTTGCTTCTTTTTGCTGGGTTCATCATGTTTCTCTTTTGCACTTTCTTGTACATGTTTTCATCATCCAAAACCATGACTAACACATCTAAATACCTACAAAACAAAGCAAATCAAATCAATAACACACTAAAATATGAACTGGATCAAATTATATACTAATAAACTAAATAAATGCATAAAAACCCAAATAATCCTAAATTAACAAATGCATCAAAACTAACATAAACACATCCAACTTATGCATAAAATATCCTAAAACACACCTAAAACATGCTCTAAAACTTATCTAAATATGCAACTATCAGTTAGTGCATGTGAAACAACCAAGGAAATTTGAGAAAGACTTGAAGTAACCTATGAAGGAACTTTGCAAGTCAAAAGGGCTAGACTTCAAATGTTAGTTGAAACTTATGAAACATATAGGATGGATGAAACCGAGAACATAGCAGAAGTTATTGCGCGGTTCACCAAGAACTTAAATGAAATGAAGACTTTAGGAAGAACTTATGATCAAGAAGAAACAATTAGGAAATTTCTTAGAGGATTACCTAGAGTATGGGAACCTAAAGCTACGACTATTATGGAAGCTAAAAACCTGGTCGAGTACACTTTCGATGAACTATGTGGTTCATTGATGGTTCATGAAATGAAACTGAAAAGTAACAAAGTCCAAACTAAAATTGAGGATAAAGAAAAGAAAAGTATAGCTTTGAATGTAGAAATTGAATCCGAAACTACCTCTGATAATGAAAGTATGGATGAGGACATAACCATGTTGTCTAGGAAGTTCAACAAGTTGATTAGAAGGTGATAGATGCATATTTAGACATATTTTAGGAGTAATTTATAGGAGTTTTTAGGATGATTTATGCATTAGTTTAGTGTGTTTAGGTTAGTTTTGGTGCATTTGTTAGTTTAGTAATGAAATAGGTTTTTATGCATTATTTCGGTTTGTTAATTTATATGTTGGATCAATTTATGTTTTTAGTGTGTTAATTACTTGTTTTAATTTATTTTGTATGTGTTTAGATGTGTTGGAAGTGAGAATGAATGATGGAGGCAACATGTGAGAAGGTTAGAGGATGATTCATGAAGAACCCAAGTCAAGAAGTGAAGAAAAATGGCTAAGTCCACGAATCAGGTGCAACAGTTGAGGGTCTGGGCACCGCGGCGCTCAAACTTTGCTACTTGTACTGAAAAGACGTGGCTCTGGGCACCGCGACGCTGGAACAACATTAATGGAGTGCCGTAACGCTGGGAGATACCACTTAGGGCGTCGCGACGCTACGTGTTTTCCAGTTACGGTTTTAGCAACTTGGTAAATTAGAGGCTTTCTAATTATGATTTTGGACAATGAGTGGGGATTATTATATATCAAAAGAAAGGGTTTTTTGAGAGAAGAGATGGGAATATAGAGAGGAGAAGGAAGGTCTGACGGCTGGAAGAAAAGTAGAGAAAAAGATTTGCATTGAAGATCACTCACATGTTCTAAACTTATTCTAGTTTATTTTCTATTATTCTGATTTATGTTGACACTATTGTTTACTATTTTTATTTCTTTACTTATGAACTAAACCTCTTTCTGGAGGTGTAGATTGATCCAAACTCGAGACTATGTCTTAGCTTTTATTATTTAATTATTATTAATGAATTGTTTTAGTTTATTTATACTTTTCTGTGTATAAAGCTTTTGATCCCCTGATCAAGGATTGACTGATCCTAGATTCGAGGTAGATGCTCCAAAAGAGGGTATTGAATTGGAATCTGGAGAGTATAACCTAGGCTATCGTGAGACTCAAAAGGAGATCGAGAACCTTCGAAATCATTAGGTGGAAATCATAGATCTTAATGAATTACCGTTGTGTTTGGTTTTCATCGAAAGAGTTAAATCAATACAACGATAATATGCTCTAGTTCTGCTTCAAAAGAGAGAATTAGAAACGTTAGGAATTCCGACTTATAAGCTAGAGAATTGATTTAATGATAATACATATATCAAGGCATAGTTGAGAGTGAGGTGACATCGAACCTCTAGTTTAATATCCAATTTATTTACCATTTGATTTGCATTGCGTTGTTAGTTATTAATTAATTAGTTTAATTTTTGTCTTAATCATTCAATTATTCGATTTTGGCTGTCTAGATAAAATTAGGGTTAGAACGTGATAGCTAGTGTAGTAAATATCCCTGAGGACGATACCCGATTTCTCATCGGAATATATTATAACTTGACAATCGTTCACTTGCGGTTTGCACGCAACAGAAGGAGAGGAAAGGGAAACCCAAGTTTTAAATTCCATAAAGGAAAGAAGTTCGGAGCTAAACCCACTGAACTCATTTGCTTTGGTTGTAATAAAGCAGGCCATGTCAAGAGTGAATGTCCTAACAAGTATAAAAAGAATTTCAGCTCAAAGAAGGACAAGAAAGTACTTAAAGCTACATGGAATGATACAAGCTCGAGTGAAAGTGATTCGAACTCAGACCACAAAGTAGGTATTGACTTATGGCAAGTACCGAGATAAAATCCAAACCATTCAATGAAAATATTGATGTTCTTGACTCTCATGTGCATGATTGCAAAATTAAACTTAGTAAAGAGACTAGAAAAAATGAGAAACTCAAAAAGAGTCTTGAAGAAGCTCTTGAAGAGGTTGAATCACAGCAAGAGGCTCTTGATGAGTTATCATTAGATAATGAACAACTCAAAAAACCAAATGAGAAAATGAAAAATGAAAATGAGTTGCTTAGGAAGAAAAATGAAGACCTAAATAATATTATGATTAAATTTATAAATGGTCAAAAATTATTTGATATGATGCTAGGATCTCATAGATGTGCATTTGATAGAGCAAGAATAAGTCATACTCAAGGGTTAAAGCAAAAATACTATAACACTTTATTGACCAAGAGACCTAAATGCCATAACTATAATAGAGACGATCATACTATATTAAGATGCAACATTACAAAGATGAAGAAAAGAAAACTTGCATGGATTGAAAAGAATATTTTTATTGATGCTAACATGCATGGACTCAAAGTAATATGGGTACCAAAATCAAAAGTATTCTACGTTGTGTAGATGAGCAAAAATTGAGAAATATGGTATCTGGATAATGGATGCTCAAGACATATGACTGGTGATAAGTCAAAGTTCTTGTGCATGGAAAAGAAGAAAGGCGGGAATGTGACGTTCGGAGACAATAGCAGGCATTGGAACTATTGGTAATGATTCCCTAACTATCTCTGATGTACTGTATGTTAAAGGGCTAAAACATAATCTCTTGAGTATAAGCCAATTATGCGACAAGGGTTGTGGAATTTCTTTTGAAGCAAATAAATGCATATTTAGGCATTCTGATGGTTCAATTGCATTCATAGCATCTAGACATAAAAATGTGGAAAAACAAAATATTACATGTTTAAGTGCTATATCTTATGATGACGCATGGCTTTGGCATTGAAGACTAGCACATGCTAGTATGGATAACATGTCTAGATTAGTCAAAAATGATCTTGCTAAAGGAATTCCAAAAGGAATATACCTAAAAGACAAGGTTTCTGAACCATGTCAATTGAGTAAACATACCAAATCATCTTTTAAGAGCAAGAAATATTTATCTACTACTAGAGCTCTTGATTTGATTCAGATAGATCTTTTCAAACCAACCAAAACACAAAGCTTGAGTGGAAAGTCTTATGTGTTTGTAATTGTTGATGATTTTACTAGGTTCACATGGGTATTATTTCTAGCTCATAAATCTGAAGCATGTGAATTGTTTATCAAATTCTGTAAAAAAATTGAAAACGAGAGAGGACATAAAATTAATATCATTAGAAGTGATAGAGGAGGAGAATTTGTTAATAAAAGTCTCAAAGAATTTTGTAATAATCAAGGATATACTTACCAATTCTCAGCCCCTAGGGCACCACAACAAAATGGTGTAGTCGCAAGAAAGAATAGAACACTACACGAAATGTGTAAAACAATGCTTAGTGAATATAATATTGCAAACTTTTTTGGGCAGAAGCTAATAACACAGCATGTCATGCAATAAATAAAACAATGATTAGAAAATCTATGAACAAAACTCCATATGAATTATGTAAGGGAAGAACACCTAACATAAGCTATTTTTGAGTATTTGTATGCAAATGCTTTATTCTAAATGACAAAGATAATCTTGACAACTTTGAACCTAAATCTGATATTGGGATATTTCTAGGATATTCTTCTCATAGTAGAGCATATAGAGTGTAACAAATCCACTAAAACTGGAGAGGAATCGGTTCATGTCAATTTTGATGAATGTGAAATGAAAAAAAGCTTGGAGATGAACTTAATCAAATAAATCTAGATGATGATGATGACAATCCCAAGACAAGTCAAAGCTCAGAAATTGATAATGAAACACCTTTAGAAGTATCAAGAAATTCTAGAATACTTCTAAGTCACCCCAAAGATAAAATTTGGGTGATCCATCAAGAGGTGTATTCAGTAGATCTTCAATTCATAGAGATCAAGAGCTTATTGCCTTTGTATCTCAAATTGAACCAACAAAAGTTGAAGGTGCATTAAAGGATGAGAACTGGATTCTTGCTTTGCAAGAAGAACTATGATGCTTTGTCTTAAACAAAGTTTGGGAATTAGTTCCTAGACCAACTCATCAAATTATAAGAACCAAATGGATATTTAGAAACAAAAAAGGATGAACAAGGAATCATAGTCCAAAATAATGCTAGATTGATTGCACAAGGGTACAATCAAGAAGAAGGCATAGACTTCGAGGAAGCCTTTGCTCCAGTAGCATGAATAGAGGCAATCAGAATGTTACTTGCCTATGCTTGTTACAAAAACTTTCGCTTATACCAAATGGATGTAAAAAGTTCATTTTTAAATGGTTACATCAATGAAGAGGTATATGTGGAGCAACCTCCAGGTTTTGAGGATTCTCATAACCCGGAACATGTGTTCAAACTCCACAAGGCTTTACATGGACTCAAACAAGCTCCTAGAGCTTGGTATGATAGACTCAGTTCATTTATTGTAGATCACAAATTTAAAAAGGGAAAACTTGATCCAACTTTGTTTATCAAACACCAAAATGATGATATGCTTATTATTCAAATATATGTGGATGATATCATATTTGGTGCATCAAACAAAGATTTGTGTAGAGAGTTTTCTAAGTTAATGTAAGATGAATTCGAAATGAGTATGATGGGAGAACTTATACTTTCATGGTTTGCAAATCAAACAAATGACTGATGGAACTCTTATCAGCCAATCAAAGTATGTTAAGAAAATGGTTAAGAAATACCAAATGAATAATCTGAAGTCTATAAATACTCCATGTAACTCAACAATCAAGTTAGAAAAAGATGATAAAGTAAAACCTATATATCCTAAACTATACAGAAGTATGATTGGCAGTTTACTTTATCTCACAGCAAGTAGACCTTATATCATGTTTAGTGTTTGTCTGTGTGCAAGATTTCAATCCAATCCCAAAGAATCACATTTAAAATGCGTCTCTTTACATAAATGGTACAACTGATCTTGAAATTTAGTATTCCAAAGGTACATCATTTGAACTAAAAAGCTATGTAGACTCTGATTGTGACATTTTCACCTAAAAGCCAGTAAATGACAAAATTGATATTATGAGAAAAGTTTGAGGATAAAAGTAAAAAGGGATATAGTTGGTATTAATTAAAAAGCATTTTCTTGAGAAATATTTTGAGAAAGGATATAGATGGTATTAATTCAAAAGAATTTTCTCGAGAGATATCTCGAGAAAGGATATAGATGGTATTAAGTAAAAAGAATTTTCTCGAGACCTTAACCGAGCACAGGACCAGGACGGTAATTAAATAAGATCTCCAAAGGCATTTTGGGAATAGCCCATAATTTTCATCCTATAAATAGGATTGAGATTTTCAAAATTTCTTTCAAACTAAACTTCTTTCAAACTCTCACTCTTTTTGTATTTTCTATCTTTTGGGAAACGCTTATGGGAACGCTGCTGTAATATTCATTTCAAGGTGGGGAGGAACCTATGGTTTGTGCATTCTAGTTTTTTCATTAATTTTTATATTCATGCTGAAGTTATGCACACAATTTTACTTTCACTAGTGAAATATTATTTGGGTTAGAAGTTGGCCCTTGCTGGACTGCTAAATGCAGCTTACTTGGGTACAAACTGGCCCTTGCCGGATTGCTAAATACAATTTTATTTGGGCTGGAAGCTGGTCCTTGCGTGATTGCTCAATGCAGCTTACTATGTCAGATTTCATAAAATGTTCTATTCACTTTGTGGTAAAAATTTTATGTGTATATGTGTGCAATTGTTGCTATTATATTGCTTATGTTTCAGTTATGCAATATCAACTTTAATGGTTTGCCTAAAGTGTGGAAACCCGTTGGGAGACCCACTGGGCTTAAAGCTCACCCTATTCGACTCTTATCTTCAGAAAATTAATGTGGACGAAAATTGGTAGGATAGAGAAGGAAAGGAGAAGATCTAGTCAGCAAATAATGTATAATTGTAGATAACCTACAAATAAGCTGATCTTACCAACTTATGACTGTATATAAAGGTTGGGATGTTCAGGCACTTGTGTGAATTAGTTAAATCATAAATATGTACAAACTATAGTATATGCAGGAAATGTAGAATAATCTTGTAATATAAGTTGTGCTAATAAAGTGGAGTTTTTTGGAAACTATCAAAGTTGTAACTTTGAAATTTTCTCTTGTTGCTATTCATCGTCAAATCACCTATCAAAGTGATATGCATATATGCATATGTTACCATATAGTTACAAAGTATATATATATATATATATATAAGGTAAAACTTTTAAATTATTATGATCCTTGAATTGCTTTCAAGACATAATAATATTAATAGATACATTTTATAACTAATTGTAAAGATTGGTATTATAACCCTTGAAACCTATTAGTAGGAAGTAAAATATCAAATGATGAGAATTGGACAAAAAAAAAAAAAAAAAAAGTGAATTTTGAGGATAAGCTAGGAGCGGTCAAATTCCTCTAGGAAATTGGTTTTGGGGTGGTACTCTCCAAATACCTTCAAAGATAAAAGAAGGATTATTTTCGATGCTTTTATTGTAATTTGGAGGTCATTGAAGAAGAAAATAATGTGATGACATCATATTTGGATCCAAACAGATTGAGTTAACAGAAGAGATATTAGAAAAATTTAGGCTTATATTAGCTTCTGTAATTGCTATTTGGTTAAACTTTCCTTGTGTTGTGAGACCATGATTGATGGGGTGGTGGCAAATCATGAGTTCTAATTATGGGCATATTCGAGGTGGAATAGGACATCACGAGTAGGACTTGTAATTGGAGCAAGTGAGGAGAAATCAACGCATGGCCATGTTTGGCAATTATGGAAAGGGCTAGTTGATACTTTTTATCCTTAAGTTCGACGGAATGGAACGTATGAATTTTGTGGATAACTATTATACACTAGATATTTCCATCAATTGCAATGATTGTTAACCATTAAATCTAAATTCACATTGCGATACATTAGAATAACTTGACCTTAAGTTCGATACTTATTCACTAAATATAGTGTAGTTTTTTTAAATAAAAAACAACAAATTGATGTATTTTAGAAACTAAACTTTCAACAAATATATATATAGATAGTTTTGAAAACTAAATCGTATGAGGTTTGATTGTTTTGAAACCTATATTCAACAAATGCAACCGATAAACCCTATGCCTTTAACCTAGAAGCTAGGTGGAAATCCTAATAATTTAACTAGGAAACTAAAACAAATCTTATTTGTACCACAGTATGACGGTACAAACGCGATGACAAATCACCAACGGCTCATTCCAGGCTTCGAGGAGTGAGCTACTTGGGGATGGAGAGCCATCTAGAGTAGAGACAACGTTTACTCTAGAACAATTTACAGAAGACGTCAATACACTAGGTAGAGCACCCACAACCAATCCACCCCACCACAGGGGATGGGCAATGGGTCATCGGCACCATCGCTGACCGAGATGGAAAGATTTTTCCAACATTTCGTGGATTTCGTGGACTTCAGAATGGAAGAAGCACAGAGTCAACGAGCCACAACTCAACAATTTCACGCAAATGTGGGAAGAGTAGAAGAGGATTACCAAATGAAACAAATAACCAAGTTTAAAAGACTGCAACTGTTAACCTTCGAAGGAAAACCGGACGTAGAAGCCACACAAAAGTGGCTAGATGAAACTCAGAAAGCCTTTGAAGCGATGGGGGTACCGTATGAGAGAAAGATTCCACTTGTCGCAGATCAAATGGTTGGAATTGCACACAGTTGGTGGAAAATGATTACTGAGGATCCGACTTTAGATATGACTAAAATGACGTGGCTAAAATTTGAAGTTGTGTTCATTGAGGAATATTTTTCCAAAGCCACAAAAAGTTAGAAGCAGTTGGAATTTTTTAAGTTGTACCAAAGACAAATGACGGTGCAAGAATATTCAACAAAGTTTACGGAATTATCAGTGTTTTCTCCTTCTTTAGTAGCAAATGAAAGAGACAAAGCTGAAAATTTTTATAATGGACTTAGGCTTGAATTAAGGCAAGCATTGTCCATTTTAGAAGTAGAAAATTACAGAGAAGTTGTAAATCATACCATGCTGTTAGAGTAGGAGAGGTAGCAACAGGAGCAAAGGAAAGGGAAAAGATCGTCAATTTTTTAAGGATTTGGGGACTCAAGAAAGTTCCAAAGGAAGGAGCAGACGAAAAATAAAGATGCAGCCGAAGTGAAGCCAGAGCCACAAGGGTCAAACCAAGGAAACCAGGGATCAAAACCAAACCCCAATCAGCGGCAGGAAGTAAGAACGTTTTTCCGATGTGGATAAGCTGGTCACATCGCTAAATATTGTACTCAACCTCAGCCATAAGCTCCGACGAATCAATATGTTGTACCAAGACAACCTAATCAACCCAACCTTCAGTCGCAAGGCCAAACATTTGTTGTTGTGGCACATGAGCAGTGTGATACGAGTGGTTGAAGGTATATTTCCTTTATTCAACTCCCAAGTTCAAGTATTGTTTGACAAGGGGTCCACCCATTCATTCATCACGCAGTTATGTTCCAACTGCAAACTTAGGATGAATGATGAACCTTGCATCGTGACCCCTTTAGTTTTAATCGAAGACTTTGACATGATTTTAGGAATGGATTGGTTAACCCAGTTAAACGCTCAAATTCACTGCCTGAAGAAACAGGTAAATGTGACCCTTCCAAACCAAACTATTCTTAAAATACAAGGTTCAAACCATTATTTTCTCGAATCATTAGTTGTAGCCCTGAAAAATGCAACTCAAAGGTGATATAGGTTTTAAGGAACCTATTCTTAGGGACTAGAAATAACTTTCTCAAGCGGTTTAGATGAGTGACTTACCTTGTTGGCCCAGTATTATAGTCCAAGAGGGGGGTGACTTGGCGGATTTTCGCGTTACCTTTCGAATATTTTAATTAAATAAGTGAAGTGCGCAGTAGGTAACAATCCAAATAACAAATGCAGGAAAGATAAATGAACACAGAGAATTTAGAGTGGTTCGGTTGCCCTTGAACCGACGTCCACTACCCAATCACCACGATCAAGATTTTCCAATAAACTATTGGCTAATCACTTACGGGCGTGATTAGAAGCCGTTTACACTCTAACTGACACAAGGGCTTGGTTAGAAAAGTCATAACCACTAACCTACACCAGGGCTTAGTTAGAAAGCCACAAACTAGCCTACACCAGGGCTTGGTTAGAAAGCCACACTTGTAACCAACTTACGGGCATGGTTACGTGCCATACAAAATAAGGTAATGTCCTGGTTGACTTAATCAAATCAACAATACATCAAGATTACGAAAGATATAAAGAGATGTTCAATAACAGTCTCAACAATATAAGCTTACAATCTTGAATGAGTCAACAGTACTATTCCAACCACTATGATTTTAAATGATGCAAAGTGTTGAAATAGGTTTTCTCAAATGCATTCGATTCAAATATATATATAATGTAAAACAGTGAATTGAATATGCACAACTATCAAGATATTGATTCTAAACAATAATAAGTTTAAACCATGAGGATCAATATACTATGATGATCAAAACTTCATGATTCTAAATAAATATGTGAATAAGATCAAGAATTAAACAAAATCAAGTATGATCTAAAACTTTGATTTAATATAATATAATGTTAACACATGAATCGATATCCTAACCTATTTATGAAACCACTAAACAAGATATTTTGTTATGAAGATCAAGATAGGGTTTCACAAACACAACTTAACACAAAATCAATTTTAAAGATGATAATATAAGCACAAAACTGATTTACATAAACCAATATCACAAGAATCTAGATATAGAAATGTATACCCCACTAGGTAAGGTTAAAACTCCAAGATTCTTCTCTTGTGATGTTGGATGAGAAAAATCACGATCAAGATTCAACAGAAGATGTAGAAAGCACTTAAATCGTCTTGAACACTTGCAGAAGAGAAACTCCCAAGTTTCTCAAAGATTTGAAAGATGTGGAAAAATTTTCGGATATATAGATCAATAGATCAAACGTTGTTGAACTTTTGCCTTGAAAGAAGGTTTAAACCACTCAAGAACTTGTTTATGACTTGTATAAAGACTGAGATGAAAAATACACACATTCTTTAAGTTTTGTAAAAGTTGCTTTTCAAATGAGCAATTGTAGTATTTATACACAAACACCACACCGAGGCACAGGAACGCGTTTCTGGTTTAAAATCTGGAAAATCTCAGATTTTCCTCCAATCAAGGAGTGCGTTCCTTACTTAAGGAGTGCGTTCCTTACTTAAGGAGTGCGTTCCTCAATATGTTCGTTGGGCATAGGAACGGGTTCTTTCAACAAGAACCACTGACTCTTCAAGTTGTTCATATTTTGTCCTTGGCAACAGGAACACGTTCCTTCTTAAAAGGGCGCGTTCTTTTTTTCTGATCAGAAAAATTCTGAGTCTTGGGAAAAGCCACAGGATTGGGTTCCTCTGACAAGGAGCGCGTTCCTTAAACCCTGAGAAAAAATTTATAAGTCTCGGGAAAAAGCTCAGGAGCGCATTCCTTCCTAGAAGAGCGCGTTCCTTCACTGAGAAGTGAAAGAAACTCAATTTTTGATCATAATAGGTTTAGGACATTGTCAAAAACATAAACTAACATTTTAAAAACATTTTTGACAAGATTGAGGTACAATTAACACAGTTAAATGTGAGTGATTCGATCGATTAAACTAATGATTAAAGCAAACATAACAATACACGTGAAACGATAAACCATGTAAAGTTGATAAAATTAATGCATGATAATCACTGATCTATATGTGCATGATAAGCAATTATAACTAAGTGATAGCATAATTATCAAAGTAATATGTGTGCATGCATAATTAATCATATAATAATGTATATGCATGAGAATAATAAACTATATGAATGATTTTTGAAAAGATGCAAATCATGTGTGGTTAGAACATGTAAATGTTACTTTATAGCACTAAGATTCTAATAAAGAAATACAACTATGAAGCTTTTGAATCTTCATAAGGTGTTGTTCCTTCCACATACTTTGACAATGCAATTGAATCCATTTGATATATCTAGTTAGCACTGAAACAACTACGTCAAAGAGATTAGTTATCACAAGTATGTTGTTTGTAATCATCAAAACAAAACTCGGTGAGAGTAGTTACATCAACAATCTCTCCATTTTATGATTTCAAACAAATTGACTATTGGCCTTATTGAAGCCAGAAGCATGATTTCTCAAGTGAATGAATGAGTGAAGTGAATAATTATATTATGCAACTTTTAAGAATATACCACTTAATAAAAGATTTAATATTCAATACCACGAGGAGAATAATCAATTAGATACCAATAAAAAACATACTAAAATATATGATCAATAAGCACAAAATGTACATGTCTATCAATATAGTCAAATCAAACAAATACATGTGATCATCGTAGATGTGTACATAAAAAATAAAGCACAAATAACACAAGTACAAAAAGAGTACAAAAGTGTAAACAAAAAATACAAAACATCTCCAAAATGTATATCCAAACTCCAAACACTCCCCCTAAGTGTATAAACTCTCCCTCTGAGTATGCACACAAAATGATCTAGTCAATCAGAACAATCATACTAATTTCTCCCCCTTTTGAAATATCAAAAAATGTGTGTGCCTATGATGGAGGTGAAGATCGTGGATCAAGAAATCCTAGCCTAGCAAATATATATGGTGAAGTTGGGGCATCGTCCTCCGTGGGGGTGGTACCAGCATCTGCATCAGGTATGACAGCGGTAGCAGCAGATGAGGTAGCAGATAAGGAGCCAGAGTGGATAACTAAGTCACGTCCTGGAGATGGTGGAGAGACGCATAACCAATTAAGCATTTGGCAAGTTTGAAAAGTCAAACAAGCCCAGTTCTCGCCTTATATGTGAAAATTGATCTATAGCCAAAGGCTTAGTAAAGATATCTGCTAACTGATCTTTAGTTCCAATATGGATCAATTTCACATCTCCACGTTGCACATGATCTCGAAGAAAATGATGTCGAATTTCAATGTGTTTCGTTCGAGAGAGAATTACAGGATTTTTGGAAATATTTATAGCACTTGTATTATCACAATAAATATCTGCACATGGAATGCTGATCTGATAATCTAAAAGTTGTTGTTTAAGATATAGCACTTGAGCACAACAACTTCACAACTTCCGGCTGCAACGTATTCAGCCTCTGTTGTGGACAATGCCACTGAATTCTATTTCTTGCTAAACCAAGAAATAAGTGAATTGCCCATGAAGTAACAAAATCCTAAGGTATTTTTTAGATCTGTTAAACTTCTGGCATAGTTAGAATCAACAAAGCTCTTGAGATCGAAAAAAGTTCCTTTAGCGTACTAGATACCCATATCTAGTGTGCCACTTATGTATCAAAATATTCGTTTGAACACTTTAGATGAGACTCTTTAGGATCAGATTGGAATCTAGCACATAGACAAACACCAAACATAATATCAGGTCTGCTTGTCGTTAAATACAACAAACTTCCTATCACTCCTCGATATAGCTTAGGGTCGACTGATTTGCCTTTTTCATCCTTGTCCATTTTGATGGATGAATTGCAAGGAGTGTCAATAGTTTTCAAATTCTCGAATTTGAGGTCCCTTAGATACTTCGATTGGTTTAAGAATGTTCCATTTTTCATTTGCTTAATTTGTAAACCAAGGAAGTAGTTTAATTCTCCCATCATGCTCATTTCAAACTCACTTGTCATGATAAAGGAGAACTCATCACACAAGGTCTTGTTTGATGCACCAAAGATATTGTCGTCAACATAGATTTGCACTAGAAGTATATCATTATCTTTGCATTTAATCAATAAGGTTGGATCTAGGGTTCCGTTCTTGAAGTTATGATCCAAGAAGAATGTGCTAAGCCTATTATACCACGCTCTAGGAGCCTGATTCAAACCATATAAAGCTTTTCTAAGTCTATAAACATGATCAGGTTTGGAACTGTCCTCAAAATCAGGTGGTTGCTTTACATAGACCTCTTCATTTATAAATCAATTCAAGAAAGCACTTTTGACATCCATTTGATATAACATGAATCCGTTATAGCAAGCATAAGCAAGTAATAATCTGATTGCTTCTAATCTTGCTACTGGAGTAAAAGCTTCTTCATAGTCAATTCCTTCTTCTTGATTATTACCCTGTGCTACCAATCTTGCTTTGTTTCTGACTATGATTCCTTTCTCATATTTCTTGTTCCTAAACACCCATTTGGTTCCAATAACACTTTGGTGTTTCAGTTTAGGTACAAGATCCCACATTTTGTTTCTAGTGAAGTGTCTCAACTCTTCTTGCATAGCAAGACCCCAGTTTTCATCAGCTAAAGCTTCTTCTATCTTAGCAGGCTCAATCTGGGATACAAAGGCTATGTGCCCTTGATCTCTAAGTGATGCTCTAGTTGCTACACCTAGGTTTGGATCACCTATGATCTGAACTTGAGGGTGACCTAAAAGCAACCTAGTGTTTTTGGGTGGTTTAAGGACTGGTTCAACTTGGGGCTCACTAAATTCGTGATCAACAGGTTTGTTTGTTATGATTTCATCATCTTCATCATCTATTCTAACTTGTTCTATTTTATTTTCTAGAGACATTCTAGGGTCAGATTCATCAAATTTAACTTGTATTGATTCTTCTACAGTTTTTGAAAATTTATTGAATACCCTATAAGCTCTACTATGAGATGCATACCCTAAAACTATACCAATGTCAGACTTAGGGTCAAATTTATCAAGATTGTCTTTATCGTTTAAGATATAACATTTACAACCAAAGACTTTTAAGTGATCGATTTTAGGAGTTCTATCCTTCCAAAGTTTATATGGAGTTTTATTTAGTTGTCTCCAAACCATCACTTTATTCATGACATAGCAAGCAATATTTATAGCATCAGCCCAAAAGTATTTTTCTACATCATATTCACACAACATTGTTCTGCACAATTCTTGAAGGCATTTGTTTTTCCTTTCAACAACTCCATTCTGTTGAGGACTTCTGGAGGCTGAAAGGTGATGGGTGTATCTTTACTTGTTGCAAAAGTCTTCAAGACTTAAGTTTACAAACTCTCCACCCCAATCACTTCTAATGACAGTGATCTTATATCCCTTTCTATTTTCAACACAAGAGCAAAATTTCACAAATATATCATATACATCACTCTTATGTGCAAGAAAGTAAACCCATGTATAACGAGTAAAATCATCAACAATCACAAGACAATAAGATTTTACACCTAAGCTTTGTGTTTGAGCTGGTCCAAACAAGTCCATATGGACAAGTTCAAGAGCCCTTGTGATTGAGCTTTGGGTTTTACTCTTAAAAAAAGATTTTGTATGTTTACCCAATTGGCATGGCTCACATACTCTATCTTTCAAGTATATTCCTTTAGTGAGGCCTCTAGCTAGGTTCAGTTTTGCCAACTTTGAAACATTTTCCATCCCTACATGAGCTAGTCTCCTATGCCAAAGCAAAGCATCATTTTGTTCAATAACACTTAAACATGAAACATTTTGATCACACAGTTCATGCAAATTTGTACTATAAACATTTTTAGATCTATATGCAATGGATGCAACATTTTCAGTATCATGCTTGATAAGGAATCAATTTTCTTCAAACGAAATGACAAATCCCTTGTCACACAATTGAATTATGCTCAAGAGATTATGTTTCAGGCCGTTGACGTAAAGAACATCAGATATAGATAGAAAGTCGTTACCAACAACGCCGACACCGACAATTTTTCCTTTGTTGTTGTTGTCGAATGTTATGACAACTCCATCTTTGCGGGCCATGCTCAAGAAATTTGATTTATTACCAGTCATGTGCCTAGAGCATCTGCTATCCAAGTACCATACATCATTCTTTGAAGTATCCTACACCACATAGAACACTTTTGAGTTTGGTACCCAAGTGGCCTTGGGTCCCACAAGGTTAGCCTCATTCCAAATATCTTTTTCTACTCATGTGAAATGGCTTTCCTTTTTGTTCTAAGTGTGCACCTTCCTAAGGTATGGCCTTGCATGTTGCAATAGTTGCAAGTAGGTCTCTTGGTCAATAAATAGTTATATGATTTTTGTTTTGACCCTTCTGTATATCCTAACTCAGCCTTGTCAAAAGCACACCTTTGTGCTCCTTAACATCATATCAAACAGTTTTTGACTGTTTATAAACTCGTGTACCACGCTAGTTAGGTCATCTACACTCTTTTGGAGTGTATCTCTTTCCTTTCTAAGTATTTCATAATCGATTTGGAGAGTACCTAAAGCATTTTGTTGTGATTCTATTTCAACTAAGGCTTCTCTTAAGCTATTTTTGAGTTTTAAGTTCTTTTTAATTTGCCTAGTAAGTTTAAGCCTCAAACACTCAATATCATTTTCATCATTAGAATCAAAACAATCATCAAGAACAAGAGAGGTAGAGTCTTTTACCTCTGTACTTTCCATCATGAGGCACAGTACAACCTTTTCATTGCCAGAGTCTGAGTCGCTCTTGCTCGAACTTGTATCATCCCAAGTGGCCTTGAAGACTTTCTTGGCCTTTCATCTAGAATTAGAGTACTTATTTCTGTTTGGGCAGTCATTTCTCATGTATCCTGACTTGTTACATTCGTAGCATGTAATTTCGTTTGATTGGGTGCCACTTTTCTTTCCCTTGAAGTACTTTGAACTAAATCCTCTTTTTCCTTTTCTTCTCAAGAAACTTAACCATTTGGTAAGCATTGCAACCTCGGCATCCGTGTTCTCATCACCAAAAAGGAGTCACTTGAATCGTTCACGTTTAGAGCTAAGTCCTTCTTCGCCTTGTGATCATCTTTTGATTCACTCTTGAGTCTGTTATTCAATTTCATTTGGTGAACCATCAGAGATCCACACAACTCATCAAAGGTGTAGTCACCGAGGTTTTTAGCTTCCTCGATTGTCATGACTTTAAGGTCCCACTCTTTTGGTAATCCCTTAAGGAATTTTCCAACTGTCTTTGGCTATGGGAACACCACCCAGATTCTTCATCTCATTTATGATCTTGGTGAAGCGTGTAATCGCATTAGAGATGTTGTCATTCTTATTGATTCTGAAGATTTCATATAATTCCTCCAACATTCTCAGTTTTGTCTCCTTTACTTGTTTTGTGCCTTCATGAGTTACTTCCAGTTTATCTCAAATCTCTTTGGCAGTGTCGCAGGCACTAACTTTGTTAAACTCATTGATGGAGAGACTGTAGAAAAGCATGTTTATGGCTTTATCATTCAGTTGCTCTAGCTTCTTTTCTCTAGGTAGCCATTCACTCTTTTCCTTTAGCATAATTACTCCATTTTCGATCTTTGTGGGAGTAGTATATCCATTACTTACATTGTCCCAAATAACGGAGTCATGCGACCTCATGAAGTATCTCATCCTTGTTTTCCAGTGCAAGTAGTTATCACCCTTAAACAGTGGAGGGCGATTCACAGAGTTCCCTTCATCGTGGGTAACCCTAGAAGAACCATTAGAACTATTTCCTACCATTTACTCAAAGAAATTGTTAGATAACTTTGAGTACAATAACCCGCTCTGATACCACTTGTTGGCCCAGTATTATAGTCCAAGAGGGGGGTGAATTGGTTGATTTTCGCGTTACCTTTCGGATATTTTAATTAAATAAGTGAAGTGCACAGTAGGTGACAATCCAAATAAAAAATGCAGGAAAGATAAATGAACACAGAGAATTTAGAGTGGTACGGTTTCCCTTGAACCGACGTCTACTACCCAATCACCATTATCAGGATTTCTCAATACATTATTGGCTAATCACTTACGGGCGTGATTAGAAGCAGTTTACACTCTAACTGACACAAGGGCTTGGTTAGAAAATTCATAACCACTAACCTACACCAGGGCTTAGTTAGAAAGCCACAAACTAGCCTACACCAGGGCTTAGTTAGAAAGCCACACTTGTAACCAACTTACGGGTGTGGCTACGTGTTGTACAAAATAAGGTAATGTCATGGTTGACTTAATCAAGTCAACAATACATCAAGATTACAAAAGATATAGAGAGATGTCAATAACACTCTCAACAATATAAGCTTACAATCTTGAATGAGTCAACAATTCTATTCCAACCATTATGATTTTAAATGATGCAAAGTGTTGAAATAAGTTTTCTCAAATGCAATCGATTCAAATATATATATGATGTAAAACAGTAAATTGCATATGCACAGCTATCAAGATATCGATTTTAAACAATAATAAGTTAAAAGCACGAGGATCAATATACTATGATGATTCTAAATAAATATATGATTAAGATCAAGAATCAAACAAATCAAGTATGATCTAAAACTTCAATTCTATATAATATAATGTTAACACATGAATCGATATCTCAACCTATTTATGAAACCACTAAACAAGGTATTTTGTCATAAAGATCAAGATAGGGTTTCACAAACACAACTCAAAACAAAATCAGTTTTAAAGATGATAATATAAGCACAAAACTTATTTGCATAAACCAATATCACAAGAATCTAGATATAGAAATGTATACCCAACTGGGGTAAGGTTGAAGCTCCAAGATTCTTCTTGTGTGATGTTGGATGAGAGAAATCACGATCAAGACTCAATAGAAGATGTAGAAAGCACTTAAATCATCTTGAACACTTGCACAAGAGAAACTCCTAAGTTTCTCAAAGATTTGAAAGATGTGGATAAATTTTCCGAAATATAGATCAATAGATCAAATGTTGTTGAACTTTTGCCTTGAAAGAAGGTTTAAATCACTCAAGAACTTGTTTATGGCCTATATAAAGACTGAGACGAAGAATACACAAGTTCTCTAAGTTTTGCAAAAAGATGCTCTCCAAATAAGAAAATGTGGTATTTGAAGACAAACACCACACTGAGGCACAGGAACACATTCCTTAACACAGGAGTGTGTTTCAGGTTTGAAATCTGAAAAATCTCAGATTTCCCTCCAATCAAGGAGTGCGTTCCTTACTTAAGGAGTGTGTTCCTCAATATGTCCATTGGGCATAGGAACAGGTTCCTTCAACAAGAACCACTGACTCTTCAAGTTGTTCTTATTTTGTCATTGGCAACAGGAGCGCGTTCCTTCTTAAAAGGGCACGTTCCTTTTTCCTGATCAAAAAAATTCTAAGTCTCGGAAAAAGCCACATGAGCGCGTTCCATAAACCCTGATAAAAAATTATTAAGTCTCGGGAAAAAGCTCAGGAGCGCATTCCTTCCTAGAGGAGCGCATTCCTTACTGAGAAGTAAAAAAAACTCGATTTTTTATCATAATAGCTTTAGGGCATTGTCAAAAACATTGACTAACATTTAAAAATACATTTTTGACAAGATTGAGGTACAATTAACACAGTTAAATGTGAGTGATTCGATCGATTAAACCAATGATCAAAGCAAAAAGAACAATACACGTGAAATGATAAACCATGCAAAGTTGATAAAATTAATGCATGATAATCACTGATCAATATATGCATGATAAACAATTATAACTAAGTGATAGCATAATTATCAAACTAATATGTGTGCATGCATGATTAATTATATAATAATGTATATGCATGAGAATAATAAACTATATGAATTATTTTTGAAAAGATGCAAATCATGTGTGGTTGGAACATGTAAATGTTACTCTACAACACTAAGATTCTAATAGAGAAATACAACCATGAAACTCTTAAATCTTCGTAAGTTGTTGTTCCTTCCACATACTTTGACAGTACAGTTGAATCCATTTGATATATCTAGTTAGCACTGAAATAACTATGTCAAAGAGATTAGTATCACAAGTATGTTGTTTGTAATCATAAAAAAAAACTGGATAAGAGTAGTTACATCAACATACTTGTGATCTATGAATTTTCCATAGTATGTTTAACTGATCTCCCTGGGTTACCACCTAATCGAGAATTTGGTTTTGAAGTGAAGTTACTACCAGGAACAAAGCCAGTATCTATTCCTCTGTATCGAATGACTTACATCGAATTGATTGAACTAGATAAACAACTTAGGGAATTGGAAAACGAAAGGTTTCATCCAAAAAGTGTCTCACGTTGGAGGGTTTCAGTGTTGATTGTTAAAGAGAAAGATGGTGCACTTAGAATGTGTGTAGATTATCAAAACCACAATTAGGTTACCATAAAAAATAAATACCCATTACCTTGAATTGAGGACCTCTTTGATCAATTGCGTGGTGCGCAATATGTTTCAAAATTAGATCTCCGTTGAGGATACCATTAATTGAGAATCAAGGAGAAAGATATTCACAAACAAGAACATGAAAAACATTTACGAATTGTGTTGGAAACTCTACAAACTCACCAACTCTATGAAAAATTTAGCAAACGTGAGTTTTGAGTTTCTGAAGTTAAGTTTTTGGGTCATGTTGTCTTGGTAACTTCTAAAGTTCCAGGTCGGTGATATAGCATTCTTGAAAGTACAACCCATCAAAGGATTCTATCTATTCAGAACGATAGGAAAATTATCTCCTTTGAGATTAAACAAAGAATCAGAGCAGTTGCTTATCAACTTAGTCTTCCAGTAACCATGGCAAGAATGCATGATGTGTTCCACATCTCAATGTTGCGGAAGTATCATCTTGACCCTTCCCAAGTTATCTCTCGGATAGACGTTAGAATGGAGGAAGGAAGTAAATATCAAGAAAAATCAATACAAATTTTAGATACAAAAACCCAGCAGTTGAGAAGAAAAGCTATTACATTAGTAAAAGTATTATGGAACCATCATGGCATAGAAGAAGTGATATGAGAATAAGAAAATGATATACGGCAAAAATATCCAGAATTGTTTACTCATAACATTGAAAATGAAACTGTGTAATCATTATGTTTATGTTTCATCTTGATGTGTGACAATATACATATTTCTATTATTATAGAAATACCTGGATAGTATATGTGTTGCTTTGTCATAACCAAACGTTTGCACTTTCAGATGGATCCAAATGAGAACGTGCCTAATCAATACGACTGGAATAGAATGTACCAATTCCCTACTCTTCCGAATCAAGAAGGGCAACCAAACAATGAAACCCTAGAACTTCCACCATAACCTTATTACCCATACTATTACAAAACTGAAACATCAGAATTATACTCTACTTTCCCTTTTCTTAGGCCACAATCTCCTGGATTACCTTTTTCTGAAATGTTTGCAACGCCACCTCAAAACCCAACACCAAATGAAGGGGCCATCGATGTGCAATCGAAATTGCAACAACCAAGAAGAAAGCTCAGATGTAGGGTAATCTTACCAACAGAACGCTTCGCCTTTATTCGGGCTCTCGATGCCTATTCAGACACCACTCCCCCACTTTTGCCACTTTCATCTTAACCCTCGTCATTACGTGGTAATTTTACGCAGTAGTTTTTCTAAGACCATAGTCCATCGGTCAATCAACCTTACGTCTATCGTCCAGAACTAGAATGTTTATCAGCAGTAAGTGGAGTTTATGAAACCCTTCAACCATGGCAACCACCACCAGTACAACCAGAGGAAGTAGTTGGGGAAAATACTTTGTTGCTTTTGTAACAAGATTCGGAGGGTGAACCGTATATCGGTAAGATATTTTTGTTGGTTAGTACATCCAAATTTGTAGCAGCAAAACATCGGTTGCTTTACTCTTAACAAAATAAAATAAATTTCAGGGACAGAATTATTTAAGGGGGAAAGGTTGTGACATTTTCACCTAAAAGCTAGAAAAGGACAAAATTGATATTATGAGAAAAGTTTGAGGATAAAAGTGAAAAAGGATATAGTTTGTATTAATTAAAAAGAAGTTTTTCAAGAAAGGATATAGAAGGTATTAATTCAAAAGAATTTTTTCGAGACCTTAACTGAGCACAAGACCGAGACGACAATTAAATAAGATCTCCAAGGGCATTTTGGGAATAGCCCATAATTTTCATCCTATAAATAGGATTGGGATTTTCAAAATTTCTTTCAAACTCACTCTTTTTTGTATTTTTAATCTTTTGGGAAACACTTACGGGAACGCTGCTGTAATATTCATTTCAAGGTGCGGAGGAACCTATGGTTTGTGTATTCTAGTCTTTTCATTAATTTTTATATTCATGCTGAAGTTATGCACACGTTTTTACTTTCAGTAGTGAAATATTATTTGGGTTGGAAGTTGGTCCTTGTTGGATTGCTAAATACAGTTTTATTTGGGCTGGAAGCTAGCCCTTGCGTGATTGCTAAATGTAGCTTACTATGTCAAATTTCATAAAATGTTCTATTCACTTGGTGGTAAAATTTCTATGTGCATATGTGTGTAATTGTTGCTATTATATTGCTTATGTTTCAGTTATGAAATATCAACTTTGAAGTCTATGCCTTCTTCTTGGTTGTACCCTTGTCCAACCAATCTAGCTTTATTGCGGACAATGATACCTTGTTCATTCTTTTTGTTTCTAAAGATCCATTTGGTTCTTATAACAGATAGATGAAAAGGTCTAGGAACTAATTCTCATACTTTGTTTCACACAAAGTGTCCTAGTTCTTCTTGCATAGCAAGAATCCAATTTTCATCTTTCAGTGCCTCTTCCACTTTAATTGGTTCAAATTTTATACAAAAGCAACAAGCTCCTGATCTTTTTGAATTGAAGCTCTAGTGGATACACCCTTTCATGGATCTCCTAAAATCTGATCTTGGAAATAATCTTTAAGTAGTCTAAAGTTTTTAGAAGATTCTAAAGATGGTTCAGGTTCAAGATCTATAATCTTGGTTGTCTTGGGTTCATCATCATCAAAATTTAATGGTTTAAATTCCTCCTTAAGACTCTTCTTATTTTAGTTTCATCAAAATTTACGTGAATTGATTCTTCTACTGTTTGATTAGATTTATTGAACACTCTGTAGGCTCTACTATGAGAAGAATATCCTAAGAAGATTCTTATGTCAAACTTAGGTTCAAACTTATCTAGATTATCTTTATCATTAAGAATAAAACATTTGCATCTGAATACTCGAAAGTAACTAATGTTGGGTGTTCTACCGTTCCATAGTTCATATGAAGTTTTATTCAAATCTCTTCTGATTAGAACTCGGTTCATCACATAGCAGGCAGTATTAATAGATTTACCCCAAAAATGATTTGCAGTGTTATACTCATTAATCATTGTTCTATACATCTCCTGCAGAGTTCTGTTCTTTCTTTCAACTACATCATTTTGTTGTGGTGTCCTAGGGACTGATAGATGGTGAGTGTAACCTTGATTGTTACAAAATTCTTCGAAATTTTTATTGACAAAGTCACTACCTCTATCACTCCTAATTATGTTGATTTTATAACCCTTTTTATTTCGACTATCTTACAGAATTTTATAAATGTTTCACATGCATTAGATTTATGAGCTAATAGAAATACCCATGTGAATCGAGTAAAGTCATCAACAATCACAAACACATATGATTTCCACCTAAGCTTTAGGTTTTGGTTGGTCCGTAAAGATCTATGTGAATCAGTTTGAGAACTTTGGAGGTTGATTGATGCCTCTTGCTCTTAAATATACCCTACGCAAGATCATGTTTGACAATTCTAGATATGTTATCCATATTAACATGAGCTAATCTCCTATGCCATAACCATGCATCATTACAAGAAATAGCACTTAAACATGTTACATTTTGTTTCTTCATGTCATTAAAGTTTGTACAATACACATTCTTAAGTCTAGATGCCATGAATGCAATGGTTTTATCAGCATGCTTGACAGTGCACCTAGTTGCTTCAAATGAAATGTCATAACCCCTGTCACATAATTGAATTATGCTCAAGAGATTATACTTTAGCCCTTTAACATAAAGTACATCAGATATGGATAGAAAATCGTTACCAATAGTTCTGATGCCTTCAATGTCACCTTTGTTGTCATCTCCGAAAGTGACCTTTCCTCATTTCTTCTTTTCAAGGCTTAGAAATTTAGATTTATCTCCAGTCATATGCCTTAAACAGCCGCTGTCTAGATACCATTTATCTTCATTTTTGCATATCTACACAACATAAAATACTTTTGACTTTGGTACCCATGCATGTCAGCATCAGTAAGAACAGATTTTTCAATCCATGCATATTTCCTTTTCTTTCTACTTAAGATATTACATCTAAGTGTGGTATGACCTTCCTTATGACATTTGTGGCATGTTGGTCGTTTGGTTAGTAAGGTATTGTATCCCTTTTGTTTCGACCCATGAGTATAGCCTAAGACAGTTTTGTCGAATGCACATCTTTGTGATCCTAACATCATATCAAAAAACTTTTGACCATTTGTGAATTTAGTCATGGTGCAGTTCGGGTCTTCATTTTCCTTTCTAAGAATTTCATTTTCAATTTTTAGTTTCCCAACAACTTTCTTAAGTTGTTCATTGTTTAGAGACATTTCGTCTAGCTCTTCTTGTTGGAATTCTATTTCCTCAAGAGCTTCTTCAAGACTATGCTTGAGCTTTTCATTTTTCTTTGTCTCTTTACTAACTTTGGTTTTAAGCTCCCGAATCTGAGTATATAGCTTATGAAGTTGGTCAATGGGTTCAGATTTTACCTCAGTGCTTGCCATTAAGCACAGTGCAGCAGTGTGATCTGAATCCGCTTCATCTTCACTTGAGCTTGAGTCATCCCATGTAGCTTTGAGAACTTTCTTGTCCTTTTTATATGAGCTTGAGTTCTTCTTATATTTAATGGGACATTCGCTCTTTACATGACCTGGTTTGTTACAGTCGTAACATATTAACTCTACAGACTTAGACTCGGGTTTCTTTCCTTTGTGAAACCTTGAGTAAGAGCTATTCTTACTCCTTCTCCCAAGCAACTTGTTAAACTTTCTAGACAACATAGCCATGTCATCTTCTGAGTCTAAATTATTTTCAGAATCAGTTTCAGTATTGAGGGCAATAGATTTCTTTTCTTTTTCCCCAACCTTGACCAGGCTCATCTTATCTTTTATTTTCATTTCATGAACCATTAATGAACCGCATAGTTCATCAAAAGTGTATTCAACCAGATTCTTGGCTTCTTCAATGGCTGTGACCTTGGGTTCCCATGCTCTGGGTAGGCCTCTTAGAAACTTTCTAATAGTTTCTTCTTGGTCATAGATTTTTCCTAGGTTCTTCATCTCATTAATGTTTGTTGTAAACCGAGCAATAGCCTCAGCTATTGAATCAGTTTCCTTCATCCTATAGGTCTCATATTTTTTAACTAACAGTTGGAGTTTTGCCTTTTTGACTTGCAAAGTTCCTTCGTGGGTGACCTCTAACTTGTTCCAGATTTCCTTAGCGGTTTCACACGCACTAACTCTATTGAACTCTTCAACTGATAAACTGCAAAACAAAATGTTTACAGCTTGGTTATTCAATAGTACTATTTTCTTTTCCTTGGTACTCCATTCGTCTATTTCCTTCGGGACAGTAGCACCGTCAACTATTTTAATATGTGTTGGATAGTCGTTTGTCACAACATCCCACATCTTTAAATCTTGGGATTTTAGGTAGTACCTAATCTTAGTTTTTCATTGTGAATAGTTTTCTCCCTTGAATAGTGGTGGTCGGTTGGTGGAGTTTCCTTCACCTGAGAGATAAGTACTTCTTTCGTTTTGTCCTGCCATACTCAATCAAAGATGGTTAGATACTCTGACGTTTAACCTACTCTGATACCAATTGTTGGCCCAGATATGTCCAAGAAAGGGATGAATTGGACACTTAGCAGATTTTAACCTTTCTTAAAATTGTGCGAAATAATAAAAACAGATTAAACTAAGTATAGCAATCAAATACCACAAATGTAAATAGGACAATGCAAGCAAGATTCATAGTGGTTCGATCGCGCCTACATCCACTACCTAACCTCCTCAATTAGAATTTGTTCAAACTCCACTAAGGAACTTCTTACGGGTGAAGATCAAACCGGTACACTTTCTCAACTTACGGGTGTGAGAACTACCGTTTCTTAGCTTACGTGTGTGAGAAGGTTGTTTCTCAACTTTCGGGTCTGAGGTGACCGTTTCTTAACTTTCGGGTGTGAGATGACCGTAATAACTTTGAGCAACACTTGTTCTTGCCCAGTGACTAACCAATCATTGCAAATTTAATGCAAGATGAGATATGATTCCCTTTACTTAGAATCAAAGTGATACTTACAAAGCTTTGAATCGAACCTTCTGTGATCACAAATTCAGCAAAATATGTATAATGAAGTTTATGCTGAAAACAGGTTCAAAGAGCTTTTGTCTTCTTCAATGGATTGTCAAAATAATGAAGATGAAGATCAATCAACCCAAAAGACTTGAAGTTTTTCTTTCGAAAGATCGTAAGATCCAGCACAAGTGAAAGACGACTAACTTTCAAAAAGTGTTTTGGCACAAGTAAAAATTGTTAATACGTTTTGAATGAATATTAGTTTTCGTATTTCATTAGTGGTTTTTCTGCTCTAAGGCAGCATGTATATATAGGAATAACAGAGGCACAATGGACTTGATGATTTTGGTGCTCTAGGTTATTTCAAATACAACGTATACATTCTTTCCCGAAATGGATCGATTCATCTCAATGCACATTACGGCGATAACACCTAAATCATCTGATCCTTTCACAAAAAGAGAATGTTCTGACATGCTTTTAAAACGTTCAAAAAGTTTTGAAAAAGTTGTTGTACAATTCTGAAAAGTTTTGAAAAGTATTCGTACGGTTTTGAAGAAAGTAACATAAATGGTGTTATTGTCAGAATAGTAACATTTTTTGAATTAGCGTCCTTGCGCATAATATCAACTTTTGTCGTTTTGTTCCTTGAGGGCGCTCATGGGGGATAAGCATCAAGCTGAACATTGAAGTGAGGGCACTACTAAGTTGTAAGCGTCCTAACTTACTTTGACGATTTAAATGACTCAAATAATGAGGGTGCTACTTCGCAGTTAGCGTCCTGCTTTGTTTCAAAACATTAAATACACGAGGGCGCTACTCAAGAGTTAGCATCCTAAAATCTAAAATCAGCTTTAAGACAAACTTAAAAAAAATGTTAAGTTCGCTGATGGACAGTAAGTGTCCTAAAGGTTATTAAGTTGATTCTAAAGATGATGGCGCTCCTACACAAATAGCGTCCTGATAGTTTATTCAACTTATAGCTATCAGTGTCCTTAAAGATAGAAATCACTTGAAAACAAAAAGAACTTCCAACGAGCTGAAACTAAGTTAGCGTCCTGACATTCTCAACGGTTGATAAAAGAAAGGCCGCTACTTACAAGTAAGCGTCCTTATTAATCAGTTCAATTCAACCTTGAGCGTCATAATATTTTATCAACGTCCTGACTCATCAAGTCCAGGAGGGCGCTACGAAAATATTAATGTCCTGAAAGACTTTATAAAAAAGCAATTTTTGATTTCTCGATTAAAGCTCGATAAAATATAGCGTAACCAAATTAAATCGAATATGCAAACGATCGATTAAAACATGTAGGCATGCATATCACTGAATCATATGACATAGAAGGTCCTACAACCTATCATAATCTAATCATACAACCGAACATCTTCAAATGATCATGGTCTTCAAGAAGATGTTTAATGCGTTCACCATGCATCATTGATTCTTTGAAACCTTCAAGTAAGATTAGATATGCCATATGTGCAGTAATATCATAAACAGAATGTGGTTTGTAATCATCAAAATATCTTTCATATTGGTTCACCAGCTAGTAGTTGTTGTTCTCAAGTTTTATACATGAAGCAACAACTTCAACATTACCAAATTCATGTTGGTTGCACTGACATATTGTGTGAGAATACAAGCGATATCAATATATCGAAAAATCCAATTTTGCACTCCCAAACTAAACACATTCAAATTTGGTGTCATTTCCTAAGGGATCATGTGCAAAACAATGATGTGAAGCTTGTTCACGTTGGAACTAAAGATCAACTGACACATATTTTTACTTGAGCCTTACCAAAAGACCAGTTTATTTTTATTAAGAGAGTGTTAGGAATGTTTTCTAAATCAAACCTATCAACTTATTAATGCTTACACTACCCATAAATTATTATTTCATTTCTTTTTTATGTTTTCAAAAGGAGGAGAAGTAAAGTAAGCAAGAAAAGTATTAAGCAATTAGTTAGGGGGAGAGATGTTCATGAAAATGAATAAATCCATAAACATTTTTTTTTACTCATTTGATCATTGCATGTCACTTGCATCTATCTATTGTAGGTTCATGCATTCATATTAGTTTTATGCTCCAAGGCTTATAGTAATGTGTTTGAAATCATCAAAAATTGAGAGATTGTTGTTCCAATAACTCAAGTCCCATATATGAGAAAAGATATTTTGACGATTAACAAACCACATTCCTACGTATATTGAATACATGATGATGCATAGATACTTCACTCAAAGCATGGTGGAAAGAAGGAAGTCAAATTCTTGATCAAGATGAAGACTATATATATTAAAATGATATGTTATTAAAATGATTTAGGACTGTAGAATGTTAGTCATTATCTGATTCAGCAAAATCATTTACTTCATGAATTTTTCATGATTTCTCATAAGTTTTCAAAAGATTTTCTATCTCATAGAAAATGAGTTTAATCGATTCAATTTGAAGATTTTTCGACTCATCTTTGGACTAATTGCAAGATTTCCAAGTGTTTGGTTTGATCCAAAAAGCTTAAGTGTTAATTTGGTTTGATCGAGTTTTGGAAAAATTAATTTTCAAGAAAATTGTTTTTCAGGTTCTTTCAGGACGCTAATGCAGTGGCTAGTCACTTAATATAAAGCCAACACTACATGACGCTAATGGACCATCAGGGCACTGATGGTTTCTGGGTTTGAGTGTTCATCGTTCAAATCAAGACGTTTATCAAGTATTAGAGCCCTCATCGAACCAACCTGGAAAAGCCAGCAGTCGCCATCAGGACGTTGATCGAGTATTAGCGCCCTCCTTGAACTTCTGGGTTTTCGAAACATAAACCCATCAGGACACTAATGTAGTATTAGCGCCCTCCCAGAAGAAGTTAACAGAAAGTCTATTTTTCAGAACAGTGTAATTCAGGACGCTGACGCTCCTTCAGGATACTAATGCGACACTGACAAAAGTTCTGGAAAGTCTATCAACCTATGTTGTTTCTGAAACCTTCTATTCTTGTGATTGCACAGATGCTTCAAGTTTTTTCGAACAGTCTAAACATATACATTTTGATGAAACAATTGGACCGTTTGATTTGGACTTCAAATAAAGCGCCAAAACTTTTTAAAAGTCTGAATTTCAAAGGCTCTCTATATAAGAATATCACTTTGAGCCGTTGAATATACAACAAGAAAAGAAACAAGATTTTCACAAAAACTCTTTGAAAGTTAGTCTGATACTTTTGTGAAAAACAATGCAAAAATACTTTGAAAATACTCTGATTTGAAATTACCTTCTGGATTAGTTATTCTTCACTATCATATCTTTCAAAATTCATTGAAGGAAGGAGGAGCAATAACCTCTCACTTTTCAGCCGAGCATAATCATGCATTCATAGCTGAATCAATGTTGGTTTGAGGTTCATTATTTGCTCTCTAAGTATTTATTTGATTCTTGGTAAAAGAATCAAACTCTCAAACTTGTATTTGATCTACTTTGGTAATTGTGTATGTCACTAAGGTTGAGCAAGTGTTGCTCAAATGGTTAATGGCTTTTTTCTCACACCCGTGAAGTTTAGAAAAGTTGTAACGGTTTGATTATCACCCGTAAGAGGATTCGATAGTGGAGTTTGGACAAAAATCTTAATCGAGGAGATTAGGGAGTGAAGGTAGGCAAGAGCCGAACCACTCTAAATCTGTGTGTAGTTTACTAATTGATTGTTCCTTTAACTGTTCTTTATAGTTTATGTTTATTGATTGTTGTTGTCTTGTTTCAACTGTAAATCTGTTATGTTAAGTTTTTAAAACTTGCACCATTATCCAATTCACCCCCCTCTTGGATATTTCCGAGCCAACAAAAATCATTTTTATAATTATAAACACAATGCACATATATCGTAGATGCATACAACAAATCAATTTCATATATATAATATCATAAATGGAATTTAAGAGTGAGAAATACTCACAATCTATCCAAAGGTTACCAACACAGTCAACAACCTCCCAATGAAATCAATCTAATCAAAGTCCTGCAAATCATCATGAATTTATACAATCTAGATCGATTCCATGGTTCATAATATATACTCAATACACAATAATTCATAACTAATTTTCCAACATAACCCAATTAGGTCCTTACACCACATATCATTCTAATTCAGTCATAATTCTCCATTCCCATACCATAGACATCTAAGTCTAAATCTCATCCACAATTCACATTCATACTTCATTAATTTAACCTTTGGGCACTAATCATGCCTATTTACATAATTAGTCAGTGTTTAAGCCTAGGTCACCACATGACCAACATAGGTCAATTATGATACAATTCTACGCAATTCAAGTCCAATTAATCATAATCCATCACAATTTACCAATTCCAAGCCAATTCAACTTAATTTACAACAAAAGCTCTAATTTGGAAAAAAAAAACTCTCTACAATGAGACTTAGGGCTAAATTGTAGTAGATATTGAGTCATAGTAGGTAAATACCCAAATTAACACCATCAATCATTTAGGTATACCAAATTAATCAACATAGTTTACATGCACCAACATTAGAAAACCCTAGGTCTAAAATCAAAAGTTAAGTCTCTAACATGGAAACACATCTAAACCTTAGTAAAAATCATGCAAATGCCTCTAACAAGCTCAAAAACAACTAAAAAGTCATTCCATACACGATCACCTTGGAACCTTGGGTTTCTATCTAAACCCTAACCTCAAACCTCTCCAAAATCATGGAGAAAAGCACCCAAAACATGATTTGGGCATGGGTATAGGTCAAGAACGCCTAAATCCACCATTTTTGAGCTATTTCAAGCTCATGCATACCCAAACCTAAGCTAAGTCTCCCCAAATCCGAAACTCATATTACAAATTATACCATTCAAAAGCTTAGATTTAGGTTAGGAAGTGATTTTATGAGGAAAAATTGACAAATTAAGCTTACCTTGGGTGGATTTGAGCAAGAATCACCCAAAACCTACTTTCTTCTTCCTTCTCTTCTCTTCTCTTCTCTTTATTTCGTTCTAAAAAACGTGGAGAGAGAGAGAGAGAGAGAGAGAGAGAGAGAGAGAGAGAGAGAGAGAGAGAGAGAGAGAGAGAGAGGGGGGGAGAGAGAGAGAGATGGGTATATGAGAGATTTGTTGTACAAGTTACTTAATTTAGCACCCCGTCTCAACTTTTTAAAGCTATTACAACTCTATTTAGATACTTTCTAATTGAATGGATTTTTTTTTCTAATTCATTTTAGAAAAGGTAACTAGAACAACTTAGAAAAAAGTGAGAATGCCTCAAAATACAAATTACAACTCAATAGAAAGAACCCAAAAAACCTAATTTTGAGATTTCTATAATCTATTACACTTATTACATTGATGTATCTATCGTTCAATTAGTATTATTGTTTGACTTCAAATTTACAATCACACTAGTGTTGGTGTAATGACCTGAGCCCTTGAATATTTTGATAATTGCAAACAATATCTCAATGACTACTAATCACTTTGACTAAGTTGTTTCAGTGCATAATGATCAAATCTTAAAAGTCAATAGAATGGTCAAAGTCAAAGCTTGAAGTGAATTAAAGCAAAGGAAAGATTAAGATTAATTTTACTATGCAATTGCATAAATTCATCTATGGTTGTAAAATTCTCCTTAAGTTGTTCAACCAAAGAATTGCATGCATTTAAAATATTTAAATCATCTAAGTTTTGAAAGTCAAACCAGTTTCAATTTAGTCAAACATTTGACTTTTATTCAAAATGATTTAAACACTTGCATGAATCAAGTGTGTTTAAACTTGATTTATCGAGAAAACGTGTTTTGAACTTCAAATTTTCAAAGAAAAACATGTTTCAGTGTTCTGTGCATAACAGGAACGTGTTCCCTATAGGAAAATGTGTTTCCACTGATCCAAAGTGATTTTTTTTCACTTGGACAGACAGAAACATGTTTCCTGTCTCAGAAACGTATTTCCATCATTTTGTCTAGAATGATGATTTCTGAAACTTAAGCACAGAAACACGTTTCCTTCACATAAACGCATTTTTATTATTTTGGCAGAATGATGAAAATAGTGCAGAAACGTGTTTCCTTGTAAATTGGCAGAATGCCAATTTTACATGTATTTTAATAGAAACGTGGTTCAACTTGTGCAAACGTGTTTCATGCTTTTACGAAGTGTTTTCTACTATAAATACATGTCTTAGCTAATTATGAGCAACTTTTGCAAAATTTTTAGAAACTTGTGCATTTGTGTGTTCTCCTTATTTTCAAAGCAAACAAGTTTTACAAGTTTACGTGTTTGTTGACTTAAGACAAAAAAATGTTTTGATTCTTCAAGTGTTCATCACTTTCAAGCAATCTTAGAAGTTTTCTCTCTTGCTTTAAAGAAATATCCCGAGCTTTCATCTTCACTCTTTGAGAAGAAACTTTTTGAGAGATTTCAAGTATTCTAGAATTTTTTACTTGGTGTACTTCAACTTCATCTTCTTCAAGTCAAAAAACATAGAAGGAACCTTCTATTGTAGACCTGCACTTCATTTTCATCATCTTTGCCTGAATTGATCTAGAGAGGTATTCATTCTCTATTGTGCTTAAATCTTGAGAGTTGTTTGGTAGGAACACTCTCTATCTTTTGTAAATAATTATAGTATTTAGGATTGGCCGGTTAGCCAATTGGAAAGTTTTCCTAACCGAAAAATGATGTTTGTAACAGTTTGATTCACACCTGTAAGTTGGATCAACGTTATTGGATTTTGGAAAATTTTTATCAAGAAGGTCAAGTAATGGAGATAAGCTTTGAAGAAGCTAAACCACTAGAAATCATTGTGTCCATTGTTTAATATCCTTGCACTTTACTTTGCTTTCTATCTTTGCCATAATTGTTATTTATGATTTTCGAAAAAGTCCAATTCATCCCTTTGGACTATAATTTGGGCCAACAATTAGATGTCATTAAAACAAGATTAAACTTTTGCTAACATGAATGGCTCAAGATTCGAATATTATTTAAAATTTAAAATATTTATTTAAATTAAATTTCAAATGAGTGTAATAATAATAATAATAACAATCAGTAGTAGTAGTAGTAGTTTGCTAACCTACATTAATGTTGTTTATGAGTAAACTGATAAAAATACTTTTTTGTTTATAATTAGAAATAGAGTAAAAAATTGTAAAATGTTAAGATTGGAGAGGGTACAGAAGATAAATTGCATGGAAGGTATGCTAAAAATAAGGGTTGCTTCTCATTTTACTCACAAGTCAATCTCACTTTACTTACTAATCCTTTTCAATTTTTTTAACAAAAAAGACTAAATTATATACAATATTTTAAAAAATTACGTCAGCATTGTAGTTTGGCCATACCTTGTTGAACCTTATATGTTATGGTTAAATCTTAAGGTTGAGGTTCAACCAAACTTGGCTGAGCATCACTAGGAGCACCCAAGAATTTAGGAGTTTGATTAAATTGTTATGCGGAAGTTCAGAAATGAGACAAATTTACTAGTCCTTGTTCCATCAATCTTGGTCAAATTAAGATTTATTTATACTTAAGTTTATTAATAACAAGTAACTTATCCTAATATATGTTTTTTTTTTTCTTTTCTTTTTTTGTTGTTTCTTTTATATATATATATAAAAGGTTCAATCATTCTTGGATGAACTATAAGGTGAAGTTTCAGCCAAGTCATTGAATTTCAAAGTTGTAGTTGAGGCTGCATTTGGTTTCTAACTTAGAAACAGTTTTATTTTTAAAACAGTAAAAAGATCAAAACAATGAATTAAAACATGTTTGGCTGAATAGAATTTAAAATTTTCTTTTCACTCTTCCCTTTACAAAAAGAAAACTTGGAAATCAACATTTAGTCATTTTTCAAATTTTTCAGTTTCATGATTTAGGTACCATGAAAATAGGTCTTCTATTTTCAGGTATCGAATCAAACGTAACCTCAGTTTCTTAGTTGAACCTCAATGTCTAAGTTTAATGGGGTAGTTGTTATGTTGCAAGGTAAATATGTCATTTTTGTTAAAAAAAATTAAAAAGTTAAATTGGTGGCTAAGGTGAAATTGACTCCGGGGTAGGAGGCGAGCATCCTTAAAATAAGAGAACTAGAGGAAAGTAGGAATTGTATAAAATAAAAGGTAACTACAAAGTTTTGAGAGTTGTTTTATAACTTTGGTAAAAATGACCAGAAAAGTGACCCTCTCCAAGCATTTGTATTATTAACAGTTTAGATTTCACAAACCTCATCACACTTTATATAATACTCAGTACTATTGTGACTCGAGTTTTAGACATTCTTTTTGACATAGTTGTAAGGTATGAATTTCAATTGCATTACTTTTCAAAATACATGAAAACATATTTCACGAAATTGCTTACTCTTAATTTAAGGGTCATTTTAATTTATATAACTATAGCACAAAAGCTTTAGAGATGATTAAAATATTGTTAACAGTATTTGTCTGTTCAGTATATTATATTGTTTAAATTTGCATAATTTTCAGTCTGCCATATCAAAATAAATAAATAAAATAAAATTACATGGATTGAAAAAAAAAAAAAAGTTGTGTAATTTTTTCTAACTCGTTACTTTAAATTTAAAAAACATTTTTAATATCAAATTAAAAGGTTTTTTTATTTTATATCAAGTAAGCTTCTAAGTAATATTTATAGTCAATAGAACTTTTTTCATCGTCACTTGTCATAAAGTGTAAGTGTAGAAAATTAAATGAAGCTACGGTTAACAAAATCATCAACAAGTATCAAACTCGCGTATGTTTGATTAGGACATCTATGTGGTATTGTGCTCGGCAGCCCTAACCATCGGATGTGAGAACCCCCTACATTTCATAGAGTTCATGTACTTTTGCTATTTTGTGGTGCGAAAGGATAAGGAGGAGAAATTTAAAATTTTTTCCTTGCTTCTTAACTTTTATTAGATTATTAGATTCCAATTGACTCGTCTTCATAGCATGACGAGACACAAGAAAAATATCTTGCTCTAGAGAATAGAAAGCACGTCATTTCACTTGTGTCCCTACAATCACGCTGCTCCTCCCTCAATAACAAAGGAAAAATGTTATAAAGCGATGTGATACAACACATAGTGTAAGACAAGTATTGGTGATAATGATTTGAAAATCACACCAGAAACTCATGCTTTGACGCCACAGATACCCGTCTCAAATCAGATGTTACAACGTGGTTTTAACGATCGTGACATACACCATTTGTGTCTCTAATGGTTCTAAGGTCCTCTTTGAAACAACTTTTACTATTAAAAAATGCGTTTTGAATAAGTTAGTCTTAACCAATTTTTTCAAAATATAGAAAAATTACTTTTTTACAATAGTAGTAGGTGTGTTTTTTCTTTTTTATTTAGAGAGAAAGAGAGAGAGATAGAGTAAATTGAAAATAACTCGAAAAAGAGTACAAAAAGAGGGATGATACAAATAGACAATAAAAGCAACATCACGACAATTACGAGCAAGATTCCCAGTTTCTAGCCCAATCACCAAGAGAAAAAAAAAAGCCACGTTAATATTAAAAGCAACCAGCCAAGAACTAGCCAAAATAATAGTCTCATTCTATACCATTTCAGCATTTATAGAACCACCCTCGAAAATACGACAATTTCGTTCCAGCCAAATCATCCATAAGGTCACAAGCATAGCCACCCTCATTAACACGCAAGCTATTGAAAAAACGTAACCCATGAACATGACTCGAAGCAAGAGATTCTCCACAAGACACCGAGATTCAAAATTTATCACCTAGCCTAACATGCCACTCCCACCAAAGCCTAGAAGAAAAAGAGCATCTTATAAACAAATGCTCAGCCGATTCGTAGTCCTGTAAACATAGAGGACAATAAACAAGGATGAGAGAAATGGAAGGTTGCCTTTTTTGAAGAACATCACTTGTATTAAGCTTGTTATGAGCCAAAAGCCACCCAAAAACTAGGAAAAAACACCATATAAGGGTGAAGATACCAAACAAACCTATTTTGTTCTGAGGAGAGACACTGAATCAAACAAGGCAAGTAAATAACACAATTCAAATTGTTGACCCACTGTGAGGATATATGGGAGATGAAGATCCCAATTGATGGGGTTTGAGAGAACAATATTGGAAATAAAAGAAGTAATGGAATGGTTTGGGAGAGGGGATAGCTTGTACAATCAAGGAAAAAGATCAGCCAAGGGGAAGTCACCAATCAATCGATCTTCCTAAAAATGGAAAAACCGACCATCCCCCACCCTCGGGCTATTATGGGGGAAAAATTCAGCGAGCAAAGACACCATGAATTTCCAAGGGCTTCTAAACGTAGATCGAATAATGGGGACGACCCTCCTACACATCTCAATCTTGTATTTACTGGTGATAACTCGAGCCTAAAAAGATTGATGCTCCTTCAAAAACCTCCACAACCACTTTGCACATAAACTTTATTCCTCGATATGATATTACCAATACCCAGACCACGCTTACATACTGGTTTTTGAATAGTCATCCAATTAATCAAATGTAAGCCATTGCTTTTATCCATGCCCTGACAAAAAATTGCTTTCATTTTGTCTCCATTTCATCAGCAATATCGAGGGGCATATTAAATAGAGACAAATAATAGGTAGGGATGGCTATCAAGATCAAATTCATCAAGGCTAATCTCCTTTCCCTTGATAAGAAACCCGTCTTTCATGCCTCCAACCTTCAAGAAATCTTGGACACAACTGGATCCAGAAGATCTTGCAAAGAGGGTTTCCACCCAAGGGCAAGCCTAAGTACTTTGATGGCCAATAGAGCAATTGACCTTCAAAGCCAACTAAACCAAAATATTTTGATCAATATTAATCCCCACCAATTGACTTTTTGACATATTAACTTCAACGCCAGACATCACACTAAAACACTGAAGCTAGTCAATGGCATTGTCAACATTCTCTTCATCTCCATGATCTAAGAAAAGCATGTCATCTGCAAATTAAAGATGAGAAACTTCGACATTGTTTTTAACCACACTAAAACCCCAAACAAAGGATGAAATGCAAACCTTATTCATCATCTGGCTCCAGACATCAACCACCAACGTGAAAAGAAATGGAGAAATAGATCACTTTTCCTCAGACCTCTTCCAGCTACAAACGAACCACTAGGCTTGCCTTTCATAACGATAAAATAAGTGATAGATCTCAAACAACCTTTGATCCAACCCCGCCATGTCCTCCCAAAATTCTTCTGTTCCATCACAAAATCAAGGAAGTCCAAATCCATAGAATCATAGGCCTCGGCAAAATAGACTTTCAAAACCACTTCTTGAAGCCAACGAGATTGATAATCCTCTACTACTTCATTTGCAACCAAAATTGCATCCAAGATTTGGTGATCATAAACAAAGTCAAATTAGGTATCTGCAATGGTTTTATGCAGAATAGCTCGAAGCATCAATGAAAGAACCTTTGAAATTATTTTTAGAGGATAGTAACTAAACTGATGGGCTTGTAGACTTTTGGATGTCGAATTAAACAAATATAAGTTTCATTTGTTCTCATGTTGACGACACCATTCCTATAGAACTCATGCATGACCTTCATGATATCAGAATGTCAAAAGGTGGAACCAAAATGTCTTTGGGTCTACCTCTGCCAACCTGAAGGATCTTGAGGAACTTATAAGGTGTTTGGACTTCTTAGAGGGGCACAATTAGTCGTCGTCGGATCTTATTAATCTTCGGAAGAGGGCAAAGATTGAGATTGAAGGCATTAGTGTGAAGGAGAACATAATGGCCAAGCAAAGAGCCAAGATTGCTTGGATCAAAGATGAAGATGCAAACTCGAAATTTTCACACAAAATTCTTAGTAATCAGCGGGCAAAAAATTACATTTCTAAAGTTGAACGCGATGATGGTAGTTTGGGGGGAGGGGTTCAATTGCAATTCTAGAAAATGTTGACAACAATTCAATAGCTAGGAGGCTATTAAAAGAACATAAATGCTAAAATGACCAAAAATTATAATAATACTTATGTGGTAAGTAGTGGATGGTTATTGTTTCTTTTTCCTTTTCTCTTTGATGATGTCATGCTAAAGTGATTTATTGCATCATCTTGAATATAATTTTGAGTTCAATTTTTGGGTTGTTTTAGCACTCCATCCCACTCCAAAGGTTTTGCACCAAGGAAAAAGGTTAATATCGATGAGGGTGAAACTAGTTTGCGACAAAGCCCATTCAATGATTAAAATACTCTTAACTATATTGATATTGGATATTGTGTAGTAGATATCTTTGGGTGCCTAGGGATTTTTGCATATATAGTGTGACTGTGACACCCTTACTATGTACCTTGGTAAAAAGTGACCACTACGACTTAAATTCCTTAGGGAAACATGGATTTGAGGACTCAAAAGAATCTTAAAATGAGGTGTTAAGAACCCTAGAAAACCATATTTTAATGCCAAACACCATCCATAAAGTACCGGGACTTGAAAACGGACAAAACCGAGAAGAAAACAAGCATGAGAGGGGCCCCCATTGGAGGAATGCATTCCTTAATGTGGGGAACACATTCCCTCTTCCGGAATGCATTCTAGCAACCCAGAATTGGGTGTTTGCACGGGTTTTGGGTTCTAGAGTTGAGGAATGCGTTCCCACAATAAAGGAACGCGTTCCTACAGTAAATGAACGCATTCCAAGATGTTTTTCTCTATAAATAGCTCGATTTTTCTTCATTTTAAACCTTTTCAACTTTAACTAAAAGGAGAAAGAGCTTGATGGACGATTTGGGAGGTTCTTGTAGGAGATCCAAAGGGGTTCAAAGGTGGTTCCTAAGGGTGGATTAAGGCTCCCAAACACTAAATCAAGAGAATTTGAGGTATGATCTCTCACTTCTCTTGATTAATCTTCATTGATTTGAGTTTTCTTGTTCCCCAAGTTACCTTGTTCAAATTATGTTTATGGGTTTGCATGGGTTTCTTAGGGTATAAATGATAGTTTTGAAGGTTTCTTGATGTTTTAAACATGTTTTTAAACAAAAATGGTGAGACTAAACTGATTTGAATGAACATGGGGAGTTTGCTTGTTCATCAAGAAACAAAGGGGTTTTTTACTTCGCCTTAAGATACTTGTTCTCTTTTGTTATTTATTGAAGATTTAGTTATTGTAAATGAAATAAGGATGAAAGATACATAGATTCATTGATTTTGAGAGATTTCTTGCTCTCCAAGAAATCAAGGGGGAAGCATCTTGGTTCACATGAGACTTACCGATTTTGATTTATTAGTTTGGAAACATTGATGTTTGGGTTTAATGATATTAAATGAACCTAGAACCAAGAATTGATGGGTGGTTGAACTTGAAACACCCGCGATTAGCCAATACTTGGCTACTAATAAAGGGTTTTGAAAACCAAACCCTTGTAATAATATGATGAGATGGGGAAAACCATTTTCAAGGATTCAATGGATGATGAATTGGTGTTAGATGATAGTTGGATTTGTTAAAGTTGGAAATCAATTAAGATTGGTATGTTTGTAAATGTTAGGAAGTGAGGAACCCGCGAAGTAAGGGGCGAAGGTTCCTATGGTGGGGAATACCTTTGCAACAGTATCACTATGAGTAGATTTCATTCTCCCATCATATGCATATCATCATAGCTATAAAGAGTAATTATAACATGATTCAGGCCTATATATACTATTGAATGATGCATGAGATGTTGATAAATGACGTTGCTTACATGCATGAGGAAGACAAGCATGCCAATTATGCATCTTTGTTTATTTATATATGCTCTTGTATCATTATTGGGATAATCTAACTTATCCTTTGTTTGGATGTAGAAAGCATGTTTAGGATACATTGATGATGTTTTCCATGCTTATGGACTATTTTGGAGTATTAGCATGCCTTCTTGCTTATGGTACAAGTTTTATATATATGATGAACTTATCATGCCATGAACATATACTTGCATATATGCGTCATGCATAAACTTTGGGTGTTGTTCCATGGGGTTGGTTGTTGGAACTAGCTGATAATAAGGTATGAGAGTGCGCTCACGGTAAAGACGTCGTCGACTAGACGTCTAGAAGACTTCCATTAACAACCAATGATCGGAACAAGGAACCCGACTATGGTCATGGAAATGTAGGTTTGATACTTCATAGGCTGAAAAGTACCTAGGATGCACCTATGTGATATGACTAGGGGTGGCAATTTGGCCCGAAGCCCATGTGCTTGACCCAACTCGTTATAAATGGCCCGGTCTAAACTCGGACCCAACTATTACATGGGCTGGCCCGGCCCGGTCCCAAAACTTATTAGGCGAGTTTGGAATGACATAGCTAGACCCGGCCCGACCTACTAACCTAGTCCAAAGGCCCGAATATTGGGCCCGATAATACATACATACATTATACATATATATATATATATATATTACATTTGTATATATTTTAGATTTATTGTAAAATATATGTATGTGTAAATTATAATATACTCTTAATACAAAGTTACACACACACACATATATATATATATATTTTATAATAAATACAAAATATATATGTGCACGGTAATTAAGAGTATAAAATGAAAAAATAAAACATAATTAAAATTGTGTTATATAATTAAAGTATATATAAATATGATACGTACCACATACATAATACATTGTGTCCAAAATATAATATATATATATATATATATATATATATATGTGTGTGTGTGTGTGTGTGTGTGTATAATGATAAAAAACATAATCAAGTGTATTATTATGATTAAGAGTGTATAATATATATTTAATTAAGTCAATAGTATTATTTAATTAAGGGTTTATATTTGTATTATATATACATTATTAAGAGTATGTTCAATTATGTATATAATACGAATAATCCACATACCTACTCTATTTCTTAATAAGAGTATATATAGCATATAATTATAATACAAAATGATAAAAACAAAACATAATTAAGATTCAAGAGTATTATATAAATAGAAAATATATTATACATACATATACAGACGCACAAACTTATTTGTATGTATATATATAATTAAGAGTTTACAAAATGAAAGAAAAAAAACATAATTAAGAGTATTTAAAGTGTGTATAATAAGAAAAATACAATAGTGAAGAGTGTTATATACTTATATATAATTAAGTGTTTATATTTGTATTGTATATACATAATTAAAAATATATTCAATTAAGTATATAATACGAAAAAAGAGTACATATAATTAATTAAAAATACATATATGCAATTTAACTTTGGTAACTATACTCTCTAAAATTTTATTTACCAAATATACTTTATTAAGTATACTCTCTAAAAGTATATAGTAGGGCTAGATATAAATATATAAAGAATTTAACTAAATTATAATAAGGGTTGAGCTAAAATTATGAATGAAAGAAAGATATTATTCAACTATATACATAAACTCATTCATTTTGAATAAATTAACACATATTTAAGATAAATTAAATAAAACAAATAATTCACATACCTAGTCTATTTCTTAATAAAATAAAATTTGCTTATTATATTATTTTAGTTTCTATTTAAATTTTAAATTCTACCAATTTAACTTTTATTTACCTAGATAGGTTTACCAATTATAGTAATAAGTTGTGGCTAACTACTTGTTAAAAAAGAGTTAAAACACCTAAACTAAACATAAATAATTAAATAGTTAAATTTTTGAAACCATGAAATAGTTAAATTTGCTATTAAAAAAAATAGTTAAATTTGGCCAAAAAAAATTAAATTTAAATATGTCTAAAAGCCCGGTCGAAAGGCCCGACCCGATTATTATTAGGCCCGGTGGGATTGGGTCGGGCCTGGCCAAATAGCCTGAATTGCCACCCCTAGATATGACCGGTGAGACATGGTTTTGATCGAAGGATTTTATGCAAATGCAAAGTTTTTTATGGATTAGTCTATTTTCCCAACTTGCACATGTGATAGATATACTTATGACTTCTATGATGATTGATATGTGCATTGTTTTAAATCTATTGATGAGCATGTGTTTTCATGGCACCAAGGCGATGTCTAGGCGATTAGCCCTGTCTAGGCGATTTGCCTTATCTAGGCGAGGCATAGCCTCGGCGAAGCCTAGACGTGGCCTAAGCGATAAGAAAAATATTTATTTATAGGTCCCTAGATAGTTAATTAATTATTTACAGGTCCCTGGACAGTTCATATACAAAATTATATATATCTAATTATGTTCTATAATAAAAGTTAAATTTTCATAAAATAATAAAAAACACTTCATATTAATTAAAATCATGTCCACAAAACATTAATTCATGTCATAATACATATTATCCAAAAGGTTCAAAAGTACAAAACTAAAATATCTATAGCCGGAGGGTCGTCGACGGTTGTTGAAGATTTCAACGACGTTTCTTGGTCGGAGCAAATGGAAAAGATAGGCTTAGGGAGAGAAAGATTCGAGAGTTTACTATAGAAAGGGGGTTTTTATGTTTTTTAAGCATTTTTTTTTAAAATTAGAGAGATCCCCCAAAAATTTTTAAATATTTGCACAAACCCCTACTGTCTGCCTAGCACAGAGCCTAGGCGTTTTCTCCTTAAAACGCCTAGGCGAAGCCTTGAAAACACTGATATATGAAACCATTTCACTAGGCTATAAGCTCACTCTACTTATCTATTTTTCAGGATCCAGCAGTGCCCTTGATAAGGGCAAGAGTATCGCTTACTGACCTTCTCTCTCGGTGTTGACTCCATTGTTCCCTTGTTGGTGAGCGTTGGATGGAGGGGGAGGCGCCTCGATCTACTTGTTTAGGAGATGTTTTATTTCCATTTAAACTTGGAGATTATACTTCGACATAGAAAACTGTAATAACTTTACTTATCTTTTATGAAACTCCGCACTTTGGTTGATTGATTATTAATGGTTGGTGTATATCTATCCCTTGTGTGACTTGTTCATAGTTGTTTATGAGTGGGAATGTTGGCATGAGTAAAGGCTAAGGGTTACTAGTACTCTATTGGAGAGAGTACTAGCCCAGGCAATTCGATGTTTCCTTGTTGGGAACTAGGGTCATCATAATGATTTTGTCAACTATCCTTCCCAATAGTGGCACTAGCTTTCTACTTTCCCCTAACCACCTCATTGTTCAGGGTGTCAAGTAGGATAATTTGCAAAGTCGCAATGATAAAGTCCGGTTAGTAGTTAACAATCACATTAGTTGTGTTTGTATGTGTATGACAGATTTTGAAGCCTTCATATGTTAAATTAACCGTTTTTTAGCTTGAGTTTGACAAGTTTATGTGTGAACTAAATCTTTCTTTTAACATGTAAATGAAAAAAAGAACAAGAAAGATCCAAATCATGAAGAAGTCCTAGGAGACTCAAGACTCAAGTATTTTTTCCGTAGCAATATATCTTTGTGTCTAATAGAAGTAATTAGGATTTGTATCATTCTTCATCTTGGATCACTCAACATTTAGATTCAAGTTTTTCTTTTGATTGTTAGAACCATCTTTTTTTTGACAAAATCTTTCTAAACATATCTTAAGATTATACTACATAGGTTTTTCATGTTTTCAATGATGATTTCAGATGTTTTAAACATTTTAAAGTCTTTTGAAAGTCTTCCTTAAAATCAATTCAAAATTAGCCAAAATCTAGGCTGCAATAGTTGAGTAGAATTGGTAGTATTCAACTACAAGGCTTTCTAGTTGACTACTTGTGAAAACAAAAACAACAATAGTCAACTTCAAGAATTACTAGTCGACTAATTGCAAAGGACCTAAAGCGTCAACTAATGTTAAAACTATCAAGTCCCTCCTAATAGATAACTAGGCTTGGAGTATATAACCCTGGCATGTAGGTGAGCATGCAACAACAGAGTCAACAAGGAGGATCTTAGGTATTATTTCTTAGCAAAGAGAAGGGTAAATGTGATATAAAATTCTAGAGAGTTAGTTAGACTACTTGGAGTGAGGCTAAAGTACTAGTTTCATCATAGGTGATTTCTACTTCTACAATACTAGTTGGTGTATAGACACAGAGTTACGTCGTTAAACCTCATCCATGGTAGTTCACAAAAGTATAAAGGCAGGGGCATATGATCACAAACTCAAAGATTCAAAGCCCTACACAAAGCATCTCAAGTGGGATCTTTAGTACCCGTAGCTCTATTCATTTGTTACAAATAGGAAAGCATAAACATAAGAAGAATGAAGACCTTTTTCAAAGTGAAAACTCTAACTAGTGCATCTTCACTTTTGACAAAAGAAAAAGTACACAACCAAATCTTGAAGCCACCAAGAATCTTATAGAAGGTATGATCAATATTTTTAAGCAGTCAAGCATATTTTAACTGATGTTGAATCTACCAAATCAATTACATCCGGTAACATGGTTAATTCATTAAAATTATTTCCTATTAGAGCTAGTAAATTATTGATGCTGAGTACAACTTCAAGAGAAGAATTTATCCTAAACTGATTTGAGAGAATTGCATGGTGAGAATTAGCGAGTTTGAAATTTCAATTAACTTAAGGGTGCTCAAATTTCTTGAATTTGATGCTATATTATCTATGGATTGGTTAACAATATATTATACATATGCTAATTGCTTTGCCTGAAAGTTATACACCAGATCTCAAGATACCAAGATTTTGTGTATAGAGGCTATTCATCAAATAAACCAACTATTAGGTAGATTGTTAGTATATGAGGACAGAGACTTTCAGCTAGTTTGATGCTAAAGGAAGACAAGGCTCTTGAGTTCAACAACAAGATGCCTATGTTGTAATCCAGATAATTTACCTGGATTACCTATAAAAAGGAAAATTAATTTTATTATTGAATAAATTTCTAATACAAAGCCTATCTCTATTCTACCTTATAAAATGTCATCTACAGAGTTACAAGAGTGGAAAGTGCAACTAGAAGAATTGTTGACTAAGGGTTTTATTCACATGTGTATATCACTATGAGGAGCTCCTCTCTTGTTTGTGAAAAGAAAGATGAGAGCTTGAGATTGTGAATTGATTGCAAACAATTGAACAAGGTGATCATAAAGAATAAATATCATATTTCTAAAAATGACAATTTATTTGATCAGTTGAGGGTTGCCAAATTCTATTCTAAGATTCATTTAAGATCTAGTTACCATTAGTTGCGAATTAAGGATAAGGATGTGCCTAAGACTGCATTCAAAACTAAATATGAATATTATGAACTTTTAGTAATTTCCTTTGGAGTGACAAATGCATATGCGATGTGCTGATGCATAGAACATTTAAACCATATAGATTAGTGTATTATATCTATCGATGATATTCTAATATAAGATCAAGTGTTTCAACAATTATAAGTATGTGTAATCAAGTGTTAAAAGTAAAAGTAATAAAATAGTCGTTACTCTCAAAATATTACAAAGATTATAAATACTACTTTAAACTATATATTTTATAGTTTAATGATTTTGTTCTAGCATATATAAAGAGAAACATAGAACTTTTTTATGTCTAAATAAAATTTTTAAAGCTTTTCTATGATGTTAAATTTTTACAAAAAATTTCTATGTTGAATTGAACTTCCCCAAATTACTCAAATTTTAAGGTTTGCAAATTTAGGATAATTTTGAATTTTCAATCCCCTTAATCAATAAGATAAATGAATCAAGTATGTTTCACCTACTTTTGTTCTTTAATTGGGATAGTATATGTGTGCCACATGATTTTCAAAGATTCATATTGATCAAGTGGTGTATATGCTTCACTCTTTGTAGGTTTCTACACTGATTGATCCAAATCCCAATACCCAATGCGTTTGCAGGCTTTACACACTATTGTAATCACATTTCAAGTGGATCCTTGCACAAGTACAAGCCACTTGAATGTTTGAAATGGAACAACCTGCTCAGTGGTCTCTTGCAGTCCAGTGTATAATTGGAACTCTTTAAGGATCCAATTCAACCAAGCTGTATCCTAAGCTTTCCCCCATTGTCCTCCCGCCATAAATAATGACTAGCTTCCACATTTAATTTGTGATTCTATCATTTCCCATTTTATTTTTATTTTTATTCTACTAGATTCAATTAACGTTTTCAATTTCATTTTCTGATTTTGTTATTTCAAACAAGCAATTGATTGCATGAGATTCCAACCACTGCAAGGTCTGGTGAAGGAATGATATACATCCTTACTCTAACGATGTGGAGAAGTTCTACTGGATTCGAACTTCTGACCTGCTATAAAGGAGTAACTTTTCTTTTTTTTTTCTTTTTTTTCTTCTTTTTTTTTCTTTTTTTTTATCAAGGGGGATAGGGGTAGGGGGAAATCTCTCCTCTGGAGAGAAGGTTCGATCTCCCAACCATCAGGTTGGGGGGTGGGTATCCTGCCAACTGGGCTATGCCCTGGAACCCTGCTATAAAGGAGCAACTTCACTCCCCATATTCATAATCCAATAGATCAAGAAAACTTATCTCCAAAAACAAAGATGTGAAGTTTATTCAAAATTGCAAACACTCATTTTCTCCCAATTAAATGAGCCTACTAAATGAATTAACTTCCTCCACTTTGCTCTATCAGGATCAAATCTTTAATCGTGTGATTCTAATTTTTCTCTTCCTCTATTGTTATATCATTATGGCTAATGGATTACTCTCCCTAAGTGACAAAATGATTTTGTTGTATATGTTTAAACCATTTTGAAAAATTCTCTTATCTCCAATTAGAGCTATTCATATTGTCTTCCTAATGTACTTGTTTCTATTTCTTATTATTTACAAGACATCCATCTAAAATTTACATTCTCATTACATTTAATAATTCATTAAGAGAGTTTTTGTAGTTCAACATTCATACTATTCACAAAGCTTGGTTGGTTTAATATTTATCTTATAAACTTTTTATTTCAACTTCAATGGAATATAACAATCATATAATACATTGGAATCAATCCCCCCCTCAGCCAAACCTTTTTTTTTCTGATAACCATGGGTTGTCTGGGCCAACTTCTATGTACCTCTACTAGTCCCATGAGACACTTGACCTTTCCAGGAATTGACATAGTCTCTCATTTCTTCCTCTTGATGAAAAAATGACGTCTAAAAACCTAACATTCTCACTCTTTGGTATCTCTTGACCCTCTACATTCACTCTCTATCCACTAATAACTCCAAATCCACTAAAAATACCAGTCATTTATTTAATCTTAATCCTACTAATCTTAAACGCTTTGGATTCTAAAGCTTTCCTCTGAACTTCTAATTTAACATTAACCCTTGTTTCAATTTTATCAATTTAAATTGTATCATCAGCGAACATTGCCATGCCAGACCATTATAACAACTAATCACTTCTACCATAACCCATTAACATATATCACAAAAGACCATTAGATGCACCAATCAAATCGAGTGACCCATTGACAAGTAACAGTAATGATGGAAGCAAAAGAGAGCTTGAATGACATGGATAGAGATACCAAGGAAATATGTAATTATTTGTAATTCAACTATCAACTTAGCCCTTGATAAAGTAGAGTGAAAGAAGTGGGACTCATGTAGCCAACCTCATGTAGTAAAAGGATTTATCAAGTTGAGTTGTATAATTCTATCATAGCTAGGCAAAAAGATAGGGGCTTCAAGCTGATTTATGATATCTCCTACTGTCATTTTTTATGAAAAAAAAAAATGATAAATGAAGTTAACAAAGAAAAGCAGGAGCAGTAAAGGACATGGACTATTTGAATTCCTTGATTTATCTTTCAAACTTTCCTGTCAAATGATCTAATAATCTATCCCCAACAATGCATCTGACACCATTAATATACCTCCACCATGGAATATATACAGTATTCCCTTCAAACCGTTTTTTGAACTATATGGAGTATGGACCATGTTCACGTGAGCCAAAGTAGCCACGTAAGAGGCACGATTCAACAAAACTTAAAAGAATGATGGAAACTAACTAATTCATGTCATGCCACCATTCAATTAACGCCCAATCCATCGACCTCTCCCATTCTTGTATCTTATGACGATATAGAGCATTTTCGTTTGCTTCCTTTAGCAAGAATATGTCGACATGATAAAGAGAGTTCCTTACAAGAAGAAAAGAAGAGATCAAAAGTTTGATGGTTCGCGTGATGATTCTTGGAAAAGTGATGTACCAAGGTTAAAGAGCTTGATTTCATGCGCATTGAGATTTTTCACATAAGGGAAACACAAGTGTCTAAATGTACAGATACCACATTGAAGCCCCAAAACACTAAGAAAAGAAACAGAAAGTGGAATGAAAAGTGGGAAATGATTGGAAGAGATTTCAATTCCATCATGGCTGAAATGACAAGCATCCTAATGATGGGAATGGCTAAAAGAGGATGCATGTGGCCATGGGAGGAGTCTTGTGCAGGACCAGTCAGATATGTTATTGTCACCGTGGTATTAATGTCTGAAATAAATCTGGCAGAAGTAGCTAGAGTCATTGCCAATGGGGGGGAATGGTTTCTGGTTGCTGCTTATGGTTTAGTAGGCAAGGTCCATCACTTGGAACCTTAATATCAAGTATCCAAGACGCAGCTTATTACCATATCATTGTCGTGATAAAAATATGGACCCAGATTTGGCTAAAAAACATAGGCATATCATGTCTAGATCCTTGATAATAAAACTACTTCTACAACCTCCTATCTAAACCAACCACAACAAATATCCAATTATTGGCTTAAAATTGATCCATCCATAATCAGGAAACTGTTGATGGCCACAGGCACTGGATAATTTCCTCAAGTTCAAACTACTGTGAACAGGACATCAGAACATTCAGTAACATACTAAGGTCTTAGCCTGTTAAAAGATTTCTATTGCATACAAGAACATGATTATCAAAAGGTGAATTTTAAATGGGGTTGACAGAACATGTGATATATACTAAAAAAGCCAAATTCCATAGATGTCAATCAAATCCTATTTAACAATCAGAGAACAAGATTTCAACGCAATAATTCCACCCAATACACTAGCAGCTAAATGCTCCAAATGGAGATTTTCCATAAAGATAATAATAGTGAGAATTGGAGTAGTTCAAACATGGCTTGAGCTCCTAATCCGTCATCTATACTCTCCCTAAATACATAAGATTGGAGTTTAAATGCTCTAATATTTAAAAAAAAATAAAAATAAAAATTGAAAGCATTTTGATTTGCATTAAAGATAGCATCAATCACAAAAAGAAGAAAAGAGTAAACAACTCTTTTTAAATATAATACATAATTTGGAGGCAATGCGGCCATCTAAATGCCCCATGATGTAGGACATGTGTAAGATTATAGAAGTCTTAAAATCAGATTTTTAGTTTTTTAAGACAAGTTTCCTTTTTGCAGAGAAGTTTACATTTTGGTAGAATTCTATTTTAGTAGTCCCAAATGGTTTCTTAATTCTTTTTTATTATTTAATGTGTATGAAAAAGTGTTTAAAACTGTCCAAAACAGAGTTTTAACATCATTATAGTGTAATAAATAACATAGGAAACTTATTTTTAAGTGTTTTAGGGAGCTTCTAAATTGTTTCAAAGGAATTATCTATATAAAGAGCTCCAATTATGAAAATTGCAATTTAATTAACCATTCAAATAAATCAATTATCAATTATATTCTCTTTGAAAGAAAAAATTTGCTTCTTATTTCTTTATGTTTTCTATTTTTTTCTTGAATCCATTGGATTCAAAACGCTTCCATTACATTATCCCAAATGATAATGCTCAATCAAATAATAAAAAAAAATGGAATGCATTGTCAATCTCCCAACAATTTATCCATTTATTTTCACACAAGCTTATCACAATATGACATCTCATTACTCATGGTCAAGGTATTAAAATTCTTAAGGTGTAATCGAGGTGATTTTCCTACGTGAAGCAAGGCATAAGCCTTGAGGAGGTATGAAGCGTAAGCATCAAATTTTTATAAAAAAAAAAATACATAAAACTTTTTTACATTAATCTTAAAAAATAAAATATAATTAATGAATTGAGAGACATGAAATATAAACAAACTAGAGCTAATTTTATGTATGCTCATCTTGTCATTTAATAATGTAAAGCACTCTAGACCACGAACTTAATATATTAATGTTGCAATCATAATAAACAACTATGAGTGCATGTTATAACTTTACAAGTCAAGATTTTCAAATGTTATGTTTTTATATTATTATATTTAAAAAAAAAAAAAAACAACCAGTGTTGTCAAAGCATCACCTAGGCCACACCTAGGCCATTTTGGGGGAGAACTTAGACGCGAGGGAGAGGGGTCTGAGAAATTTTCGAAGAGTTGAAGGTGTCGATGGATCAAGACAGAAAACTATAAGGGCTTATTTGTAAATATGTTATTATTTAATATAAAAGGATTTGAATAGGAAACCCTCAAGCCCTAACTCACTGCTGTGTTGTCTGGCAGTTCTCCAACGATTCTCTGATGACGTTGTTTATATTGACCATCTCCGACGACATCGTTGACGACATTTCCAGCTTCTAGCGATCTCTCCGACATCGAAAAATCTTCTTTCCCTTTTTTTTTCATCGTTCTTCCAATCGCATTCGAAGTTTTGATAGAGCTTCAAACACTCGTCGTCATTGTTTAAGGACTTTGACAAAGCTAAGGACAACTCCGTCGAAGCTTCTATTGCCCCTGGTGATTTGGATTTTCACCAATAAGGATTTTTTTTTTTCGTTTTTTTTTCTCCACCAAAGCTATGTGACCTAGGCCTCGCCTAGCCTAGATAGGGTATATCACCTACCATCGCCTTGTCGCCTTAACAATACTAAAAGAAACTAATAGAAACTTAATGAATGAAATAAAACAATATTAAGTATAAACACTTCTTAGTTTTTGTACTAGTAACTTTTTCTTAGGGAAACAATTTCATTAGAAGTTCACTTGGTAATGTGCATGTGGTCTATGAGAAATTTAGGCTTGGAGTTTCAAAACTTGGATCTCTCTTAAAGGTTTCATTAGAGCTTCAAAAAAAAAAAAAAAAAAGAGAGAGAGACTAGTTTGTTTATACTAATAGTTGAATTGTTTTAGAAGAAATGAAAATTGTAAACAAAAAGAAATGACTTGAGTTTAGACTTGGAGTTTTAGAACTTAGATTTCTCCAAAATAAATTGAGATTAAAAGTTTAAAAAAGAAAGTGGCGTGCTTATTCTAGCATCATTCATAGTGTTTTGGGAGAAAAATAGGAAAATCTAAATAAAAAGAGGCGGTAAGGCTGACATTATGGTAGGTCACATATATTGAGGCTTAAGGGTTTCACGAGGCTTAAGCCGCACATAATTTTGAGGCATAAGTCCCAAGGTATAAACTCATGTAGCCGAGGTGCAAGCCACAAGAGTGCACTGTTGAGGCTTAATACTTAAGGTGATTTTCAATAGCCTTGAGGGGAGATGGCCCTCAAGGCATAAACCTCAGTGGATTTTTAAAACTATGCTCGTGGCTGTGAAAATTATTCCCATTGGTTGTCCATCACAGTTGAAATACAAGGAAAAAAGTAAATTATAAGTTTTGGACTTCTTGGGTTGGACTGAATCAACTTGGATGGACAACATAAGTTTTTTGACCCTCAAAATTTCAGAAGGCATTCTCATCAGCTCAAGTTTCCTTCCTTTTTTTTTTATAGTTTGAATCTTACCTCCCGTCACCATACAAATACTACCACAGCCTCTAGCTCAAACCATTTTAATTCTTATACACAGATATCCAAATTTCTTCAGAGAAGAGAAAAACGAACAAAAAAGAAAAAGGACAGGGCAGGGATGGAGTGAATTAGAAAAGAACCTATGAGCTTGGAAAAGGAAATGATGATAAAATTTCACAAAACCTTTTGAATTCTGTTGATGCTGACATGAGTTTGAACAACCCAAAGAAAGTGAAAACAGAATACAAATATACAATTGACATATACATATATAATATATATAGGGGCTGTGAGACAATACTGCATGATTGCATCAGAGCTACTAGGCAAGTGAACAAAATTGAAGAAAGCTTGAATTTCTCCTCAAAGCCATCTTCTTTGTCTACTCGTGCAAATTCACATTCCCAGCAGTACACTCATAGTATTGGTCGGAACCATAACAACATCATTATATTTCCTTTGAACACCATTTTCACATTGAAAGAGCCAAAATAGCTAACATCTAAATTCAAGCTCTGCCGGTGCAAGCAACTTAAAAAGGGCAGAAAACAAGAAGAGGAACTGATGAGAAGAGTTTCTAGCCCCAACATAGCTTCTAGGAAGATTTTTTCTGACCCTTCTGGTTCATCTCAGTCAATTAGATTAAAAGCAAGGTCTCATCTATGAAATTAGTTTTGTCAACTCAGACCCTGGCCCACTGTAGTGTAGCACTACAAGCAGGAAACCATTGTCTGGTGTCAATTCAATTTCTAGGTGCTAGGCAATCCAACAAAATTCATCTGGCATGAGGACGCAAGACATGAACGACAAGAACAGCTAGTGTAACAGGTAAGTCCCATTTCATGAGGTGAGGCATTACTTGCAGAACCAGGAATGAGAAGAGAATTATTTCTCAGTCCCATTTCACTTCCTACGGTATTTGTTTCAAGTTCAAGATATTGTATTGACAGCTGATAATGTGTTCATAATCTTCCAACTCACATAGTTCATACAACCCTAAGCTAATAAGGATCAATGGCAAGGTAGTTTTGAGAATAATCTCTTAGAAGGCCATGAGCCACATCTCATAATTATAGAACATAGTATCAAACCCTCCTCCAAAAAAATAAAATATGCTATATCTAATGAAGAAGTGACTTAAATGTCAATGTTTATGTATGTTGGCTATAAGACCTTGATTTTTCACCATTCAATTCTCCAAACTGATGTTCTTCTTAAAAAAGAAGGTCGTAAATTTTTTAGATTTTTAATGAGAGTGTTCTTGAGGCTCAAATATGACTGTTGGGACAATGAGTTCCATAAACCCAAACTGGAATATCAACAAATTGAAATTTGATTTAGGATTAAAACCTTGTAAAGTGTGTCAATGAGTGCAAAATAAATTCATTTAAAGGAGCTTTTGGAAAACTAGATCACTAGTTAGACTGTCTTGAAGAATCATGGAAGATGATTATTTAAATTCATTGATTAAAACTTCATAGGGACTTGGTTGAAGGGATAGCAATAGACACTGTGCAGGCCCAAATGAAAAAATGACAATGAGATGTATGGGAAGAGGCACGCATATCACAATCCCCACCCCAACACATAACAAGGGGCATGAGAGAGAGTTTCCAAGAGGGGGATTATGAACCAATTATGACCATTTAGCTAAATCTACCATGCCATTCACAAATAGTAATGATACCACTAAGAACTTGTCTGCTTTTATGTTAATATTGTGATGAATGCATTAATCACTAAAATTAAGAATCCATATGTGAATCACATGTCTAGATGGACTCACAAGTTATTGTAATTTTTGCATCACTATATCAAATTGAATATTTTGATTGCCAATGAATCTTGATTACTATGTTTCAGGTAGAAAATAACTTTTGGCATGAGCCTGGATTTATTTTATAGAAAAGAATGATGTTATACAAAATGTAATTTTGATACATCACTTATGATATAGATAGAAAGCCAAAATACATTAAATAATTTTAGTGAAAGTAGAAATATAGATGAAGAGACAATGAAGATCGAAGCCAAGAGATACCAAGACTTAAAAGTTTTAGGTACTTGGAATTTATTAATCATCAAGAGAGAAATAGGTGAGGTCCGTGAGGATGTGAATCATAAAGTTAAAGTAGGATGGGTTAAGTGGAATATTGCTTCTAGAGAATTATGTGATCAACGCATTACATTGATGTTGAAATTTTTTTTTTATAAAACCACTATTAGGCCAACTATGCTATATGGAACACTATGTTCAACAATAAAGAGACAACATATAAACAAATTAAGTGTAATGGAAATGAATATGTTAAAGTGGATATATGGTGAAAAGTTAAAAACATAGAATTAGAAATTAACATATTTGAAAAATGGTGGGAGTAATCACAAATGAAGATAAAATGAGAGAAAACTGATTACGGTACTTTGGACACACAACAAAATATCCAACATCATGGACAACAAGAAAAAGGCACGACACTATATATAAAACACAAACAATGCTTATCAACAAAGCAACAAAGAATCAAAGCAACCTCATAGTCCCAACGCAACCATCTATGGGTGAAATGAAATGCCAGCAGCAATGCATTTAATAATCAAACTAATATTAAAAATTATTTAAACAAAAAGCCAAAATTTACAATGCAAATAATCAAATGCTTCACTAGAGGGAAAATCTTTTAGAAATTATTGGCATTTTAGTTAAAACAGGTTAACAAATAAGAATATTGTTATGCAACACTTAAAGTAAGGAAAGAAGATTGTTAACTGAAATTTTGATTGAAGCACTGGAGCCTAGTAAACTACGATACACTTCTAACAAGTTATAAAAACGTATATATGCTCCAACATTGAGGGGAGTTGTTAGTGCTGCGTGTCCTTACTTGTATAGTGTCCCAATACATCTACACAGGATTAACATAAATGCAGAGGCAATTTTATCCTTTGATTCTCAATGGAATTCTGTTCATTGTATAAAGAGAGAATGGAGGTAAGTCCGGTGATCATCTCCATTTTTTTCTCCTATAGTTTTACAGTTTTACTTTTCTTCTATATTAGTATTTGATTACAAGTTTGGCATCACAAGTATCAGCCCAGGATGAGAAGTCAGACATGGTTAGCATATTCCTTATCAATGAAGCAATAGCAAAAATAATGAAAAAATTGAAGGTTCACAATAGTTGGAATGATGCATCAATAGTATAAGAATTTTCATCGCAGATTGATCTTTATTAAGAACCTACAATAAGTTGATGCCAAACATGATACATAATTTTCAATAGGGTAGAGGCAAATACTCAGTATTTTCAAGATTCAAATTTTGACAATCTAAAGAAGTAACTCTAACTCGTTCACTGGAACGCCTGGATATTTTTTGCAAACACAATGACATGCCAGTAGAAACCTCTCCTAATCAGCGCCTGAATAATCAAAAAGGAGACAACTTACATGCATGTGTATCACAAAACATGTTCATTCCCACCAATCTTGCCTTTGTCCTTAAGCAAGTAACTGAATTCGAGCCCCCATCATTACTCCCTGGAAAGATGTCAAATAACAGCAGTTCTGTAATCACAACAGCAACTCTAAAGGCTCTTGACTAAAGAATTAGAAATTTGCAACACAAATCATGAGGGGAAAAAAAATTAAGAGAGTGATTTTCTTATTCACCATACAAACTACAAAGAGGAAACAAACAACCATGTAAAGTGTCATAGAACTTAGTAAACTGACCGTTGATGACCTCTCGCTTCTCGGTATCCTAATCCAAATTTTCAAATGTGTACAAATGATAGAGTTCAGTGAAAGTTACAGTGATATGAGAACTACATTTACCAATAATAGAGCTTTACATGAACCTTGTACGGGCTTTTGACATGATTACCCTTCAAAAAAAAAAAAAATTTTACAAATGCCATCCAAACACAAATAATGACCCATTTGCCATACTTTACTGTTCATCGCACAGTCAGTGCGCCAAACAAGTGCCACGTGGGCGCGGAGGTGGCATTTTGTACAAGGAAGGCGTCTTTTGAAAAGACGTCTTTCTTTCATAATTTTTTTTTTAAGTGAAGGGAAGGCGTCTTTTGAAAAGACGCCTTCCCTTAAACCCTACATATACCCCACCCGCGAGCACACACACTCCCACACTTGTCGCCCCACTCCTCTCTCTGAAACTCTTCGGACCGTCGCCGTCGTCTCGCTCCGTCGCCGTCGTTGGCAGCCTCGCTCTCTTCTTGCTAGCGACGCCATTCCGTGTAAGATCTGATCGTGCCTGTTGCCATTCTCGATCACTAAACAAAGGTGCCATTTTTTATTTTTATTTTTTCATTTTCTTCTTCTTATTATAGGGTTCATAACTCCGTGCTTGTTGCCATTCTTGGTCTCGGTTTTTTTTTTTTTGGTGCAGCCAATGATTGAGTCGAACAAAACTCGTGTGCCCCTTTGGTCTACCAAAGGGTGATTGGCATGATATTTTTGTTGTTTCGAATTGATCTTTTAGGGTTTTAGGGATGGAATTTCAGTTTTTTTACTTGTTTTTTGTTTATTCGGAGAAGGGAAATTTGGAACGATTTAGGCTGTTGATCGATTAATTAGGGATGGTTATGGTTTTTGAGTTCTTTACTGCAATAGCATTTTTATGTAAAACTACGTTAACAAGTGTGATTTTGCGAGTGATTTTGGTTCTTTGGCTACATTGTTTTAGCTTGTGGTATGAAATGAATGGAGCCTTACTAAGGTGCAGGGAGGTATAATTGATTGGTCAATTTGGATGAAAATTCTACTGATTATCTATATGAATTTTAGTAGCTAGATGACTCCAAAAGTTTATGAGTTCAATTAAAACAAATGTGCATCATAATCAACAAATTAGCCTTATTACATTTCCTTTTAATTGTTACTTTGTTGAAGTCATAGGCTTTAATTTCATATTTTGTTTGAAAGAATGACGATTGTATTTTGCTTATTCCCACACAGATGACAAATAGGCTTGTTTCTATAATATGCTACAGTGGTGGTTCTGTAGTACATGGTTCGCGAGGTGCATCATACGATAGACCGCCAGTAGGGCTTGTAAGAGTCCGATCAGGCATTGGTTTTGAAGAATTTGAAGGGGTTATTCGAGGTTAACTACGGATTTCAACGTGTGCAACGATCAATATCACCTATAGATATCCTTTGCTTTTTGGCGAAAAGGATTTCAATTATACGGTTCTGCCGATTAGCAATGAGGAAAAGCTAAGGGATATTTTTTCCATGTTGCAAGAAGTCCCACCTCCTACTACTATGGAGATGTATGTAGAAGTTGTTGGTGGAAATCCAACCCAAGGTCGTCAAACGGGTCATCGGCGAAGCCACATGTATTTTGGCGGTCATAGTGCACGAAGATCAATGGAGCACATTGGTCCGAGTACAGCTTCACCTATTGATGCTACAATCGATCACATGACCAATGATTCTGAAGATGCCAGCCCTTCAAATGTACATTTGTCTGATGATGAATTCAATTTTGAAGACGACGACAGTGATGAAAACAGCGATGAGGATGATGGACATGAGATGGATAATTTTGTTGATATGCGTGGTACTTTGTTGAGAGTAATTGAAAATGATGGGTCTATGTATGCATCGCCACTACGAGAAGATGGCAATGGCGTAAGCATTGAAGAAACAGAGTTACAAGACACTGAGTTGCATAGTATGGGTGATACACCACAACCTACCATAGCAAGTTTTGAGGCTCCATCACCGAATTTCATGGAACTTAATCATGAAGCTATGACCCCATTATCAGACAATCATGATAACATATCGATGGGGTGGAACGAGTCACAAGATCTTTGCGAAGGACTCATATTTCCCTCAAAGGAAGACTTGCAACATAGAGTAAAACGATGTTGTATAGCCAAACAACAAGAATATGTTGTGGTCGAATCAGAACCCAAATTTTGGTCAATTAGGTGTAAGAAATGAAAAGATGGTTGTCAGTGGAGGCTACGGGCTTCGAAACGCAAGAAATCGGGATTGTTTGAGATCACAAAATGCCCATTCCCACACACATGTATTTATGCCCAAATGTCGCAAGATCATAGACAATTGGATTTAAAGCTAATATATCGCGAAATTTTTGATATTGTAAAGCGAGATCCTTCAACTTCTATGTCGGCGCTACATCAAGTAATTAAAAATAATTACAAATACAATGTGCATTACAGAAAAGTGTGGCGTGCAAAAAAAAAAGGTGATGGAAAAGATATTTGGTGATTGGGAGGGATCGTATAACCTACTCCCAAAATGGATGGATGCATTGAATGCTAGTAATCCAGGTTCGCACGCATTTGTAAATCACTACGAACTTGACAACAATGGGATAGCCACATTTCATCGTTTTTTTTTGGCTTTTGGTCCCTCAATTGAGGGTTTTAAGCATTGTAGGCCTATCATACAAATAGATGGTACACACTTATATGGAAAATACCGCGGTAAGTTGCTCATCGCCACGGCAATCGATGCAGCCAGTCATATATTCCCTCTCGCATTTGCAATTGTTCATCAAGAAAATACTGACAACTGGGCATGGTTTCTAAGGAAGCTTCGTTATAGCGTGACTAACAGAGAAGGCATTTGCCTTGTCAGTGATCGTCACCCTGGCATATTGAATGCAGTTAAAAGAGTAGAGAATGGTTGGACCGAGCCGGAGGCATATCATAGGTTCTGTTTGAGGCATGTGGGTAGTAATTTCAATGATAAGTACCGTAACGAGAAGTTGAGAGATTTGGCCAAGGCAGCAGGGTCACAACACCAACCACGTAAGTTTGAGGCACTAATGAAAGAACTAGAGCACCAGAAAGAGGGTTGCACAAGATGGTTTAATCTCATTACCCTTCCTAGAGAGAGGTGGACAATGGCTTACGATGGTGGGGTGCGGTATGGTTGGATGACGACGAATGTCGCTGGTTAGTGTATGCATTTACTTATTTGAATTCTCTGAGCTATATTTTTTATTGTCAATTACCGTCTGATTTGTTTCCTGCTTTTTTTCTTTAGAGTGTTTCAATGAAGTATTGAAGGGGGCTCGATTTTATCCGGTTACAGCATTGGTTCAGTTGACGTTTTATAGATGTGTTGGGTGGTTTATTGTTAGACGGCAAGAAATAGATGAAGCAATTAGTAATGGAGAAGTTTTCACAAAGTATGCGGTTGAGAAAATGAAAAATTGGGGGCTTAAGGCAGGCAACCACACTGTTACAATGATCAATCGACAGCTGGAGACATTTGAGGTTGTTACCGGTATACAAGATGTCCGCATGAACAAAGGGGGAAACAAGCAGGTCGTTCGACTAAAAGATCGTTTCTGCAGCTGCGGCAAATGGCAATGTTATGGGATTCCTTGTTCACACGTCCAAGCAGCGTGTCGTTATGCTTTGATCAATTGTGACCAATACATTGATCATTGGTACCTCCTCCAGCATTACTCTAAGTGTTACGAAGCTCAGTTCCATCCCATTCCGCACGAATCTTATTGGCCACAATGTACTATTCCGTATACGGTGATACCTGATTCTGGTCATGTTCGCAAATCTGGTTCGACCGAGGTCGTCGCGCTTAAGAAATGAGATGGATATAAGGGAACCCTCGTCTAAGATTAGATGTGGACAATGTGGACAAGAAGGCCACAGCAGGCGGAAGTGTCCAACCCTCCGTGATGGGGCTGTATAAGCTATTGTTTGCCCACATATATTTCATGTTTTCTACTTTTTCAGTCTCCTGTATCTTTTGCAATGTAATATGACACTTTGGGATAGACTTTGTCATGTACGAGCTATTGTCTGATAATTATTCTCTCATTTTTATCTTTTTCTAATATTTCTTTATCTACGTTTGATCCTAATATGTGCTAATTAAATGTAATGTTAGTTCATCTACGTTAGATGGATCCAGGACCTTTACATCCATCAGTACTATCGTTGCAGGCCCGTCATCGATCTCGTCCCATATGGGATGGAGAGGTACTTACGTATTATTTTGATATTTAATCCCTTTTGAATTAAATCTTTGATTGACAATATAATAATTTATTTTTGCAGCCAGTGCCAGAGTTGCATTGCCGACGCAGGGAAGTCGTGGTCCATCGCACACTTCCGCTTGACCCACGTATTATTCCATACTTGCAGCGAGCTGATTTTTATGGGGTAGCACGTGTTGGATACATTCAGTTAGACTGGCACTTAATTACGACCTTCATTGAGCGTTGGCGTCAAGAGACCCATACCTTTCACCTTACATGCGGAGAGGCGACTATTACACTCCAAGATGTGGAGGTGCAATTGGGCTTGCGTGTCGATGGTCTACCAGTGACGGGATCGACCAACCTTCTTTACGAAGATTTATGTGCTGAGTTGCTCGGGTTCATTCCAGTTGGGAAAGAAAAACGCGGGGGACGATTGAGTCTAGTTACCCTTGGAGAAAGAGTTCCAAACTTACCCGAAGAAGCAACAGAAATTGAAATACAACAGTATGCACGAGCATATATTTTGCAGCTGATTGGAGGTGGGTTGTTGTCTGACCAGTCAAACAACCTTGTACACCTATGTGTTCTGCCTCTTCTTGAGGACTTCGATGTTGCCGGTACATACGCGTGGGGCAGTGCAGTGCTAGCATGGTTATATCGTCAAATGTGTCGTGCGGTTGATTATGACAAACGAGGTGTTTCAGGAGCACTGGTCCTAATACAACTATGGGCATAGGATAGATTTCCTTTTTTGGCTCCACGAAGATGCAACATTCAACGCGAGGATCATGTTGGTCCAAATGCACATCTGTTGCCACCACCACCATTGGCATATAGGTAAATGAGTAATTTTTTACTTAAGTCCACACCGATCTTCCTTTTCAACATTTACTGTTAACATTTATTAATTTGTCCTTACTATTTGCAGGTGGAGACACGCCTTAATAAAGAAAGAAGTCTCAACGCATGTATTGAATAAATATAGAGAGACCTTGGACTCTAAAGGTTTTGAAGAGGTACAATATTCCAAACAATTTACATAAATGTATTCCTTAATTTTTTGCAATGTTTTTCAATTTTGACGTTAGGGGTCCATGTACAGGTCAGTTGGACTTCATACACCGATGATTTGATTGATGCCTTACCAGATTATTGCAAGCATGGGCGACACATTTGGCACACTGTTTCTCCACTCATTTGTTTCGTCATAATTGAGTTACATCGGCCAGATCGAGTGTTACATCAATTTGGCATGAGACAAACGATTCCGGAGCCATGCGACACAAGTATTGAGCTTCACAGGTGTGATATGAGGAGCCAATGTGACAGTGATTGGATTGAAAAGCACAGATATTATGTTGATGAATGGCAGCGTCGTGTCGATAACTTGGCAGTTGGTGAAAATAATGATTCGTCACGTATGGAGTACAATGACCCATACATGGTTTGGTTTCGATCAATAACCCGGAGGTATATGACTGAAAGTGGTGCAACAATCGATTTCTTGGTAAGAAAGTACATTATGCAATTCACGTTTTCACTTATTACTAAGCTAAGTTGTAGTTATTTTTGCTAGCGTATGACACTTTTAATTTATTTAGGTTTGCAACGTGGCTCAAATGCATTTGCGCAGTGAGGTTAATGATATGACTGTAGCGACGGACATTAAGAGGATATCAATGACTACGCTACAAACAGTGCATGCTGATTACATGATTAGGAGGGACACAACAGAGGGACAATCGTCAGCATATCATCAGAGTCCCATCACTCCTTGCGGTCGTGCTGATTCATTCACAAATGTCCACACGTCACCATTGCAGCACGATCCTTCCCCCTTTGGCGATGCAATACCAGATGTTGATATGGACCCGACAGCTACTTCATTCGAGGACAATCCAACCTTGGGTGAAGAAGGAAATTGGATAGGTAGACAGCAAAGAATGCCAAGGCGAGGAGCAGATACGGCTATTGAGGCGCATGATGATCGTGAGGATGATCACATATCAGCTATGCCCGTTAACGATGATCCAACACCATCTGTGGAGCAAGTTGTTCAGGTGCCTTTGCAGCAGTATAGAAGAGATCACTTACGGCGCAATAAACGACGTAAATGGTCAATATGTGGCACAGATTGATAACTTCTTTCTCATTTAAACTTGTATATGTTTTGATAATGTTGTACTCAACATGTATGTATACTTTCTACTTTAATTCAATAAATTTTTTTAAACAAAATTACCTTGCATATGTTTTAATAACGTTGAATTTTCATTTAAACTTGAATTCGGGATGGGGGTCGAAAAAATCAACCGGGCATGGGAATGGGATTCCGTCGACTCCGGGGGATCGGGGGAGGATAGTGGGACGTGCTGAAAGTGGTCTGGTTAAAAAAAACCAAGTGGTTTGGTTTCGGTGAGGTCGAGCAGTTTAGTAATAACTTTCAATTTTCATTTAAACTTGAATTCGGGATTGGGGTCCAAAAAATCAACCGGGCATGGGAATGGGATTCCGTCGACTCCGGGGGATCGGGGGAGGATAGTGGGACGTGCTGAAAGTGGTCTAGTTAAAAAAAACCATGTGGTTTGGATTCGGTGAGGTCAAACAGTTTAGTAATAACTTTCAATTTTCATTTAAACTTAAATTCGGGATGGGGGTCGAAAAAATCAACCGGGCATGGGAATGGGATTCCATCGACTCCGGGGGATCGGGGGAGGATAGTGGGACGTACTGAAAGTGGTCTGGTTAAAAAAAACCAAGTGGTTTGGATTCGGTGAGGTCGAACAGTTTAGTAATAACTTTCAATTTTCATTTAAACTTGAATTCGGGATTGGGGTCCAAAAAATCAACCGGGCATGGGAATGGGATTCCGTCGACTCCGGGGGATCGGGGGAGGATAGTGGGACGTGCTGAAAGTGTACAAGTACAAAAAAAAAATTGAAAACAAAAAATCAGTATGGAAGGCGTCTCAAAAGACGCCTTCCCTTCACTTAAAAAAAAAAATTGTGATTGCCTTAAAAAAAAAACGTCTTCACTTGTCGTGCAAAAAAATTTCTTTCAAGGGAAGGCCTCTTTTCAAAAGACGCCTTCCCTTCACTTAAAAAAAAAATTATGAAGGGAAGGCGTCTTTTGAAAAGACGCCTTCCCTTCACTTTAAAAAAAAAATTATGAAAGAAATGCGTCTTTTCACTTCAAAAGACGCCTTCCTTGTACAAAATGTCACATCTGCGCCCACGTGGCGCTTGTTTGGCGCGTTGACTGTGCTATGAACAGTAAAGTATGGCAAATGGGTCATTATTTGTGTTTGGATGACATTTGTGAAATTTTTTTTTTTTAAGGGTAATCATGTCAAAAGCCCAACCTTGTACTTTAGATGTCAATTTAGCCCTTGAAAGAGTGGAGTAGAGGAAGCAAGTTCGTGTAGCCAACCTCAAGTAGTTGGGAAAAGACTTAGTTGACTTGAGCAGAGCTTCCTACAAATAAGCTTATTATAACATGGGGATCTATGCTTATCCCTAGAATTCAAGATAAGTCTTATTATAACATGGGGATCTATGCTTATCCCTAGAATTCAAGAGAAGAAAAAGGGAATAATAGGAATACTTCAGATATGGTAAACTATGAGGAGCAATAGTATTTACTTTTGTAACAAAGAAGTCCTGATTCTACGAACAAAGGACAAAAGGAATAAGAGTTTAAGAAGGTCAAAACACACTGTTATAAACTCTGAATTCACATTTCATCTTTTCAACTTCATAGTTCCCTAAGGAAGAAAAAGAAGAAGAAGACAATTTTCCTAACTCCTTAAAAAGACAAATCCCCATAACCCTAGCTAACACAAAACAAACTACAGTTAAAACAATTAAGGACGGACATGACTCACCATTTGATTAGCCATCCGAACAGGAAATGCTGCATGATAGGAACCTTCTCAAGAACCTCGGCCTTGTACATCTTGAGCAATCCACTATTAACCTTCTTCCAATTAGGCACGCCGCTAATATCATCCAACAACGGAGAATGCTCAGCAAACAATCCCTTCTTCACCTTCTTGACAAACGCAATGCAAGAAAGATACATATACTCTTCCGAGAAATTATCCAGTATATCCTGGTTATGAATCGATTTCGGCTTCATATACTTATGATCAATCAACTGCGAAGAACCAAAGGTAAACGGCAGAAAATGGTAATCATCCAAACCCCAAACTCCGTGCGATCCAGCCGGTTCAAGACAATACACCAACTGCAATTTCCTCATCAACTCAAGATACTTAACAAAAACCCTAGAAACAACCGCTTGATAATCTTCCTCCTTCAATTCCCCTAATCTCGCAAGACAATAAAGCCACGCAGCGAAATTCGTCTCATGCCCCGTGCCATAATCAATCCGACTCGGATTCCCGAAACTATCGGCGAAATATGGAACGATTTCCAAAGTCGCGGATCGGAATTCCTCCGGCAAGAACTCAAGCATCAAATTCTCGGCATTCTGGACGAGGCGATCGTGCCAAACGCGAAACGAGTAGTTACCGTAACGGGAGGACTGTTGGACCGGAGGAATGTCGTCTATCCACCGGAGAAGGGTTCCGATGATGGCGATGATGACGTTGACGGTTTCCGATTGGCGGCAGGGATCGGAGATCTTTTGGCCGCGGATGGATTCGCTGAGGGAGACGACGAAGCCGAGGAAGTTGTTGCCGGAATCGGAGTCGTGGAAGCGGCGGATGTCGTCGGGAGAGTGGATTTTCTTGATGGGGACTTGGAATTGATAGGGAGGAGAGACGATGGTGACTTTTTTGGGTTGAGGGACGGGAGCGAGGATGATGGCTTGTTGGGCGCTGTTGTTGGGAGGGAGGTTGATGGCCGGAGCGCGAATGGGGCGGTAGGTGGGTGGCGGAGAGATATCGGACCATGTCGGAGGTTGGCCGATGGTGGTGGGGCCGCCGCAGCTGCAACAATCGGTGGTAGTGGTGGAGGTTGGAGGAGATCGGTCGGGTACGGTGGTTGATGGTGGTGGTGGTGGTGGTGGTGGCGGCGGAGTTTCTTCGGATTGTTGGAGCGAGGCCGGATGTGGTTCCATTTTGTGAGTCTGAAGTGGGTTCGAACCCAAGTTCGTTTGTAAGGGATCCCGGGAAAACGGTGCTTTTGTTTTTTATACTTTTTTTTTTTATTATTATTATTTTTTTTTAAGAAAAATGCCTGAAGTTACTCTGCTTGAAACACCGCTTCCCATCCCCATCATAGTGATTTTTTTTTCTCTTTTTTTAAGGAGAGGATAAACTAGGGTGTCATCCGTTTGATTTAAATTAGTTTAGATCTTAAATCATAAATTGAATCGATGGACATCGAATTGACTTTTTTTAAGCCAATCTGAATCGATTATACCCTCCCAAACCGAACCGAACTAATTCGGTTTAGTTCGGTTTGAGTTAATCGATTTGTATTTTTTAACCTGTAAAATATATTTTTTAAAATTAAAAGAAACACCTATTACAAATAATATAACATAATCATGTAAAGTTACAAAAAATATATATATTTCATCAACATATCTGGTTGCATCAATACTCATATAAAAATATTTAACATACATAGTATTACAATACAACATAACCATGGTCGGTTCCGTTCGGTTTACTATCGATTTTCAAGACTTCAACCCGCAACCCAAACTAAACCGATTAGAGCAAAAAAAATCAAACTGAACCGAACGCACTGATTCAGTTCGGTTCCGCAGTTTAAACAAACCTACTGACACCCTTAGAAGAAACTTTATAATTGCTAGTCATGTGATTATGAGTATTTCTAGCTAAAATGTTAAGATTTTTCTTGATATTATTTGTGCTAATTTTTTTAGAATATATATATATACATAAATTGGTGCAAGATTTTAGCAATACCAGACAGTGATGACGTGGAGGGAACGTACACCGATGTAGTGCTAGCCAAAGACCCTCCAATGCCTAAGACAGTTATGAGCTCTCTAAGGAATTAAGAGTGCATTAACTGGAGTAATTAATTACTTACCTCATTAATAGAGGATTATGCGGTATTTATAGAGGTGGATTCTTTGGCCTAGTTGGCGGTGACACTTGGCACCACATTATACATTCAAAATCTTGGATTTGGTGCAGTGGGTCCCGCATCGTTCTTACCCAATTATTGATACAGTCGGGTTAAGTTAGCTCAGCACGCCGAGCTAACATCATTGTCATAATCTGAGCTCATCAGGCTCTATTGAGTAGTCGGTACCCTGGTAAAGTGGTCGAACCTATGAGTTGTCGTCTTTCCCGAGTCTTGAGGCAACTTAGGTGATCGGTTACGTGGCTATCCAGTCGGAGAAACGAGAAATGGGCCCAACATCTACCCCTCACGCTCTAATCAAGCTTCAGCTGGTCAGAGCCTTCGATCTGTTCCTCGAGGCACCGGGGTACTGCTCGTCTTCCAATTTTCCTCAAGAAACATACACTGCCATTTTGTATTGCTGCCTCATGACCATTGGATATTGCCTCAAGATATACGAGTCGCATTAATTGTCGCACTTGTGGACCGCCCTATAAATAGCTGCACTTGTCACTTTCACTGCATTTTTTTCTTAATTTCTACCGAGCTCGATACTTTCCTTCTCTGCTTTTCATTTCTATTGCTCAACTTGGTACCCTTAGATTTTTAGGTTACTTCCCATGGTCGACCATAGTTTAGATCCCGAGCAGACTTCCCTTCTTACCGAGGAGCTCAGTATCAATTACGAGGAATTTTTCCCCAATGAGGAGGGTGAAGGGAGTCCTAAGGATGTTGAGGTTGATCCCGAGGTGGGTAGAGAGGCTTGTGAGGAAGGTGAGGGTTCCGAGGAAGCTGGGAGCTTCGAGGAGAAGTTTGAGGGGAGTGACTCCAAGGAGAATTCCAATGAGGACTTTGAGTTGAGAAAGGAGGATACTGGCAGTCTGAGGGGAATGACTCCAAGGAGAATTGTGAGGAAGACTCTGAGGGGAGCAAAGGGGATACTGACTAGGAAGAGGTGTTTGCTGTGCCTCCCCTATTCGTAGACCGATCATAATTGGTGTTCAGTACCATCGAGTCGAGCACCTCAGGTCGCCCCTGTGGCAGAGGGCTTCACAGTTGGCGAACCCACCGACGTGGATTTCTTCATCGACCATGTCCTGTCACGCATCAAAGATCACCATCTTGAGCAGCTCTGCAGGGTTCTCGATATCTCGAGTAGCGTGTTGATGAGGGCTTCTCAGCCTGGTGATCGAGCTAACCACCCCTCTGATGGGGAAGTAGCCTTGCACACCCACTATTTTAGAGATAGCCATAGGTTGCCCCTTCAACGCCCCCTTTTTCGCCTTCTTACCGAGCTAGGTGTGGTCCATGCTCAGCTCAACCCCAACATATGGAGGTAAATTCTGAGTTTATTGGTTCTCTAGAGGTAGCAAAAGTGGTCGGAGTACGACTTTAGAGACTTCAAGCTTACATACTACGTAAAGTCCCATCCCAAGTGCATGAAATGATATCACGCAGCCACCTACCAGGGGGTGAAGGGCAGTGGTCTAATTACCCCGCTTTCCAATAAAATTTGGAAAGATACCTAGTCTTTTTACATTGAGTGAGTGGGTGGAGGTGGCCGGTGTACCGACCAGATTTGGGAACCCAAGTACGGAGTGCCCCTTCATCCCTTATGTGCTTTCTTATGCCTTTTTTTGCCTGCTCGGTATAGCTTGCTTGATACTCATTCTTTATTGTTTTGCAGATTCCTGGGAAAGGCCATCAAGTGGTAGCAAGCCAGGCTTGCCTCAAGTAGCTTCAATCTACCAACTCCCCAAATTAGCTCGGGAATAAGGTTATTTTGACAGCTGAGAGGCTACATCGAGCTATGTTTATAGGTAGCCCATTTATTTTAATATTTATGTATATCTTACTTGTGTTTTAGCCAATGTATACTAATTTTTAATGTAACACAACCAAAACATTTATGATTTATTCAAAGGTGTTTTTCCTATCTCCTAATTATTTTATTTTGTTTTAATATTTTTAAAATTATGTAAAAAAATTTTAACTTCAAGAGTTCAAGTTTCGTTGGTAAATAAGTTTTCTACAAAAATTAACTACGATATATATATTAGTGGTTTTTCAGCACTTAAGAGGTGTCCTCCTTCCTTTTAGGTGAGACTAATCCTCGTGGACTCAGGCATTGCAATGACATTTGGGTTGGCCCTCCCAACAGGGACAGATAAATGGGGGCACGTCCAAGCTCGAACTCGAGACCTAAACCTCAATCCTACTTATACTCAATTTCTCAACCAACTGAGCTACCACCTGTTGGTAACCATGATATATTAACCATGACTATATTTAAATTATTTATATTGAGTCAAGAGTTTAATAACAAACCAACTTTAATATATTAAATGAATATTCAAAAGAGTAATTAAAGGATATCATGCAAAGTAACAGCCAACAACTTTATATTAATATTTATTTTAATTGGAAACTAATATGAATTAATATTTAACTAATTATTTTCTTAAAATTAAGGTATATCTTACTTGTGTTTTCAACTAGTGGAGTTGTGTTCTTCTCCATACTTTCAAATACAAAACTAAATGATCTTCCCAACAATATACACACTTTAATTGTTAACTATGCTGCAATGTTTAAAACTTCAAGTATAAGTCTTGTCGATAAATAGACTTTCCATAAAAATTAACTCTAACGTGTTAACTATGACTATATTTTAAATCATTTGTTGTATGTATGGTAGCAAGCATCATAGAAAAAATAGCTTTCGATATAATCAGCTAAGCTAGTCCCTAGGCTGAGTGGTGAAGTCACAACGGTCTCGCTTAAAAATCACTCTTCTAGAATAGCAAGTTGTCTCACATTCACTATTTAAAAGTACTTGGGATAAGATTTTGTCTAGTTAAACTAAATCAATCGCTATTTCAGCAAAGTAACGGTATAGTAGCAGTAGATCGATTCTAGAGTTTACTCTGTGTCTTTAAGACAATTTTGTCCCACACTGGTGCTCACTGTGTATGACAATCGTCTTCTAAGATACAACGATCTCCTTTTTGTGATAGCAGCATTTCAAATCACAAGAATATTCGAACCAATAATGCCAATAATCTCTCACAAAATAATGTGAAAATATAGGAGAAAGAAAGAGGAGAAAATTTTGATATTTTTGGATGATTTTTCTAAGTTATGGAGGGCCCTATTTTGTTGGACCCATTTCTCAGCATACCAAACTGGACAACACGTCATCAACTACACCAACCGGATCTACCACCAGGTGATGACGTTAGCTGTGAAGGGGAAGATGTTGACTTGTTACCACACAAGTCATGTGAGTTAGCACCTAGGTGTGTTCCAGCTCAACACGTTCCCTCTACCTAATCATCTATTGGTGTTGATCAAATCTTGCACTAACATTTGGAGCCGTTTGTGGGGACCTACACTTTGAGCCAAGATTGGCTTTGTAGCCATGAGCCAAGAAACAAAACTTCCAATCGAAGTGGAACCCACCGCTATACTTGTGGTACCTCGGGACGAGAGGGGAAGACCACCTAAGAATTGATCGAAGAATTCTACTCAAAAGTAAAAAGCTTCAGCCCAAAAGTAGAAGTCTTGAATAAGCATTATCGAGAAGAATGTTGAGAAGATGTCCCGGATAGTGTTGGAACAACATCAAGTATTGAGAGAAGTACTCCCCCTTCGACCACTTCCTGACCTCCGACCTCAGAAGGAGGAAATGAGCAGGTGTCGAAGCGTGAGCTTGAAACAGAGATCTGTAGGGAGCCAGAGCTTGCCGAGCTCCAACCACAAGTCTCTACCTGTCGGGGACCTACGCCACTTCTTGGATGCCAAAAAAAGGAGTCAGAGCTCGACATATTCTCGCCCCAGATCGGTACCTGCAAAGAAGACTAGCACAGAGAAGAACATCTCTACCAGGTTGGTACCTGCGAAAAAGACTGGCGTAACGAGGAGCACTTCTGCTAGGTCTGTGTCCAAAAAACCATCCAGATCTGGGTGTGTCGACTCTACATGGTCGAGGGGAGGAGACCAGGCAAGACACTACAAGGAGTTCAAGGAACTTCATTTACCTTTCGTTGAGGAAATCCTCCGAGCTCCTTTGTCGAAGAACGTTAAGTCAGCTGACGTTAAATAGTATGACTAGAGGGGAGATCTTAGAGATCATGTGGAAAACTACAAGTCCTGGATAGAGTTTAAAGGATATGACGACCCAACCATGTGCAATGGTTTTTGGATTACCCTCAGTGGACCAGCTTGGACTGCAAGCTCCAACCAGGTTCAATCTATTCTTTTGGGAACCTCTACTAGGAGTTCATAGAACACTTCATAGGACAGAAAGAGAGGATGAAGCTCGTAAACAACCTACTAACCATAAAGTAAAAGCAAGTGGAAAGTTTGAAGGACTACCTAGCTCGCTTTAATGCTGAGGCGACCAGGTAGATGACTTTAACGACAGTAAAGCCCCCATAGCTTGTTTAGTGGGGTTACGAGCAGGGAAGTTGCACTATTTCCTTGGTAAGAAAAAAGCTCATACGTACAAGGATCTCCTACACCGAGCTACAAAGTTCATCAATGAAAATGAATTGAATGAGGTGAAGCGAGCATACGACTGACCTACTAAGGATTTTGACCAGGGCAGGAAGAGAAAAAAATACAAACAGGAGAAATCGAAGGAAGATCACTGAGGTGGGAAGAAATCGAACCCTGGTCATTGAGATCAGAAGAACAACAAGGTGCCCTAGAGTGTCCACACCACCTACACACCTCTGAACATGTCCAGAGAGCAGGTTTTACAGGAGATCCAGAACAAAGATTATGTTCGTTGGCTAAAGAAGTTGCAGGGTAGAGAGATGGGAAAAAGTACTGTTGGTACCACCAGGACCATGGTCATAACTCTATTAAGTATTATGACGTGAAGGAGGAAATCAAGACGTTGATCCACAAGGGTCATCTGAAGGAGTTTGTCGAGGACTCTGATCAGAGGAGAGGTGATGTTTTAGAACAGGATAAAGTAGAACTAGTCAGGGAGATCATAACCATCTTCTGTGGTGATCAGATGGGTACATCGAACCAGGCTAAGAAGGCTTATGTTCGAGAAGTCATGAACCTAGGATTCCTCCTTGAGAAGCAGTGGCGAAATGACTTCGCGATTATTTTCATAGAGGAAGAAGCCCAGGGCATCCTCCGCCCACAAGCAGATGCCTTAGTAGTGGCAATGACTGTAGCTAACTACAAAGTTCACCGAATGCTGGTCGTCAATGGAAGCTTAACAAACATCCGTTACTGGTCAGTATTTTGATGCTAACAAACAATATAACAAATGGTGCTAATGTTTCCATCTAAGTATGTTTCAGCATCATAAGCAAATAGAAGAACAAATACAAGATCAAAATACTTCAAGTCCCTCAAGCAAAAAGATCAAAGGATCAACCACATACAAAGCTTGGACAACTTGGAGGAAAGAAGAAACAAGAGGTTGAGAGTCCCATCTTTGTCTAGAATTAGGGTGTAACCTACTTGCTTTAGTTTGCTCAATCATCATCTGAAATATCATGCATTAGTCTTTCGCAAAATCATATTCGAAGATTTCAAGTTTTCAAAAATGTCCTTAGCATGATCTTGTTAAAATGGTTTTAAAAAGGTTTCGATCTTGTTTTCAATGAGTTTTTAATGATTCAAAAGTGTTTAATCCTATATCAAAATGTTTTGAATCAATGGAATGGTTCTTGAATGTCAAAAGTTTGATTTTTCCAAATTCAGGAACTTATAGCGTGCTATCCAACTATTTGCCAAAATTTCTAGAAGGCAATAGCGCGCTATCATGGATGACAGCACGTTATCGAGTCAATTGTCAAAATATTGACTTTCTGAAAAATAGGCAATAACGCGCTATCATTCATGATAGCACGCTATTGCCTAAATCGAACTTTTGGCAATAGCTTGATAGTGTGCTATCATCCATGATAGTGTGCTATTGGAAAAATCTGAAAGTTAGAACTCTCGGTCGTTTCAGTATATCAAACACAATAGCCCACTATAATTTAATATCGAACTAAGTGAGCAGTGTGATAGCGCGCTATAGGCCAAGATAGCGCGCTATCATTGGCAGAAAATAGAAATCTGACATTTCTGATGAAAAAAATGTGGGCACTTCCACTTGCTCTATTTGTCTATTCCTTGCACAGTTTTGTCAGGTCATTTTAACTGAAATATTCTCCACTAACACCTGATTGATTCCTATTGTCTAGCATGCTCTTACACATTTTAGATTAAACAATTTTTGAAATCAAATCAACCAATATCCAGTTTTCTATAAAAATAGCAAGTGCTCATTTCCAAGACACCAACTGATTTTAAAACTAGATCTAAGCATGTTTTTTCAAGTTGGTCGTTTTTCTCTGAGTATTGAGAAGAGATGAACACTCATCAGGTTTTGAGCTTCGCACTTTGGTTTTCTCATGTTGAGCAACACAACCATGGAAACCGAGAGAAAAGAAAGAGAGAAAAACAGAGTATGAAAGAGTGTGAGTGCATTAAGTGTTTTCCAAACATCATACCATTTCTCACTCTTGAACGTACTAGAGCTAAGCATTTTGAAAACCAAATGAGATGATTTTGAAAAGGTTTTCAAAGTGAACTTTATGGATTTCATTCAAATCATCATCAAATGCATTCTTGAGCAAAAACTGTTGCAAGAAAGGTAAATGCACTGTAAGGTCTCTCTCTCTCTCTCTCACTCTCTCTCACTTTGAGCTTAATTTTCATATCTTGTATTTGGAAATGTGTATTGTAAGCTTCATTGTAATTGTTCTACTTGTATAGAACAAACACCATGTCCTTGTGTTCAGTGTTTTGGTTTGCTTCAAGGTTGAAACAAACCAAGTTAAAGTGATAGTATATCACTTGTGATTTCAAGGTTGGAATCAAGGTGTAGTTTCATCATTTATCTTGAAAAGGATCAAGTGGTTAATCTTCAGCCCGCGAAAAGGATAGTAGGTTCTTTCTTATCCCGCAAAAGAAAGTTATAGGTTCATCCTTAGCCTGTGAAAAGGATAGGTTTGTCTTGGCCTTGAAAAAGACATTGTAACGGTTTGGTTCACACCCTTGAAGTGAATCTGGTATAGTGGAATCCTAGAGAAGGTTTCTCTAAGCATGGAGTAGGAAAAAGATTTCTGAACCACGTAAAAATCCTTTGTGTGCATTGTATTTATTTCCAATGACTTGAATTAATCAATGGATTTTTACAAAGAAATTAGAGATTGTCAAAATCGGTCATAACTCCCAATTCACCCCCCCTCTTGGGTGAACCAACAATTGGTATTAGAGCTAGTGCTCCTGATTTAAGGTCTAACCATCTTGAGCTAAAGATCAAATGACAAATACAATCAGTTTTGACTTAGGTGACAACCCATACTTACCTCCACTGCTTAATGTAGATAACTTCATGTATTGGAGAATTAGGTAAGAGCATTTATCAAGGCTCAATCATTAGATCTGTGGGATATAGTTAGAAATGGACCATATGTGTCCACAAAAACCATAAATGAGGTAGAAGTTCCCAAACTCAAGAAGAAATGGAATAGGGAAGAAAAATAGTTAGCTAGACTTGATGTTTTAATAAAAAATATACTAATGTCTAGTCTTTCCCCAAGTGACAATGATAGAGTATCTTCATATGCTTCATCCAAAGATGTTTGGAATAAATTAGAAGAGCTCTATAATGATTCACATGCCTCCTCATCCTCTTGTGAAGATAAGGAGAGTGTAGAACATAAATGTCTTATTTCACATATTGGTGATTGTTCTACTAATACAAATGATACAAATGTTAATGTCATTTGATGATTTGTCTACTGTTTATATTGATCTTCAATTAGAATTTGACAAACTTATCAAAAGGAATGAGATGCTCAAGAACATGATATCTAATTTGATGGATGAGTTAGAAACTCTCCAAAATGATTTTAAAAGTGTTCTTGAAGAAAAACAGGGAATTCTTGAAGAAAAATGAGACAAAGAAAATGAAAATGATATTCTTCAAGAAAGACTAAATGAGTTGACCATGCTAGTTGCTAAGGTCACAAAAGAAAAGGAGGATTTAAAGTTAGAACTTCACTTGGAAAAAGAAAAGACCTCCAAATTAGAAAAAAACAATTGGGCAAATCAAATATTAGATATTTTAAGCCCAAGACATGCCATAGGAGCTTCACATATCCTTTTAAGGATAAATCTCACAAAATGGCATGGGTACCAAAGGAATCACTCCTAGATACTAAAATTATAAAATCTAGAGGAAAATGGATTCCTAAGGCTATGGTTCCCCGGGTCACATAGATTTGTGATATAGAACCATATAGGTTATAGGTCTTTAAACACTTTAGGCAAACTTCCATTTATTATATGTCAAATGTGTTTATTTATATCATTTCATGACATTTGGAAGTATTCTAGGCTTGATAAATGATTTTAATTATGATGCCTATAATTGTCCAAGTTGTTTATCACATTGAACATGCTTAAATATTTATTTATTTTGTTCAATGTTTGCAAAGCATACTAGGTACGCAACCCAGAAGTATAATTTGAATTTCATATTCATTGCCTCCATATTGTGAACTTGCTTCCACTATATTTATATTTCTTGTTCACTTGTCCCAAGCATACTCTATGTATTTATCTTATTTTATAAGATGTATGCTTGTGTCTAAATGGAATATGTTAACTTTACATAACTAACAATTCATTTAGATCCTTATAAGAGATTTGAGCATAATTAAACTATGTTGATTTAATATGTAAGCTTGCTTCTATTTAGGATTTCAATTGCTTACATTATATGCTCATACTTTAGCAATGGACCAAAATTAATGGCTATCTACTAAAGTCCATCACTCTTGTACTTTTAAGTTTAATGACATATATCATTTAAAGTACAAGAAATTCAAATAACCATTCCTTGGAGATTAATCATGCTTAGTCTAAGAATTTCAATTCTTAGCAACTATGAGAAAACCTTAAAGGTCACTTCTCCAACCCAACTAAGGAAACATTACTCCCCATGCATATTAATAATTTTTATTATAGAAGGGGTAAGGGAAAGTAAGTTGATCTATTATTTGAACATTTGTTTCATAGAGACATAGAATAAGAAACAAAAACTTTAGTCTCTAGCAATTATTGATAAGACCTAAATATTTAACTAGTCATTGTCTCTTAGAGACCCAAAGGCAGCGGCCCATGCACTATAAGGACAATTATCATTATTTAAAAATATATATAGGTAAAAAATCAAGGCATGACAACACATAATTAGATGTCACATGCTCTACATGAGTGAATACCATATGATAAGATTTACATCTATCTGTATTCATTCCTTTAGAAATGAATCTAAATGACTAAAATGATATTCACATTTTCACTTATAAATTTTAGTCAATCACGTGGAACAAATTGAACATGCTAGATTGCACGAATAAGCATTGATGTGTGGTTTATCTATTTATTTTGTACCATCATGCTTATATGATATCATGAATGCTTAGTTACCTTCTATGCTTGGATGAATGCTTATTATATTAGAAGGAAACATGTTCAAAATGCATTTTGACAAATCATGACTTACATTTGTCATTTCTATTTCATTGTCATGATTATGCTTGTATGCATGCTCTAGTACTAAAATCTTATTTTAAGAATACTTTGAGCTTGCATATAAAATGTCATGTTTCATTATAAGTCTAAGTATATGATTGATGTGCTTATCATAAATCATAGGCGATCATAAACCTTATATGATCATGATCATTATCCTTCTAGGATAAATGAGTGAAATCAAAATATACCACTCCATTCACTCATACTTGAAGGAGAACAATATGAAATGACTATCTTGACTTCAAATTTCTATCTTATGAAATTTTAGTCATTTTCATAAATAATAGTTCGATTTGTCTATTGATTCTAAGTATCAAATTCTTTATGACAAACTCACACTAAGAAACCTAGTTGACCATGAGCCCAAATTTATAAGTCCAGTCAACTAGAATGAGTAATAAGGACTTGAATGACTATGATGTTCACATCGTATATTTCAGTCATTCAATCATCTGCCATGTGTTGCATCTTCATTGATCAATTATTTGAAACCACGGTGAATATACTTTATAAGTGTACTTATTGATTTTCATAGATACTTCATTACTTATCATAAAAAATTCTTTTTAAGTTTTTCCTTCGTACCTCATCAAAAGTCATTTTAAGGAAAATACATTTTAAAGATATATGTGTCTAGATTTATTATTTCATATATATCATGACACATGTGTTTGTTGATGTTGTTAACTCTGTGCTTAAACTTAATTAATAAGTGTATAGCCAGTTGAATAGCATGATTAATTACGTTAACAAAATCATGTCTTAGGCAGTGATGTGCTCATGAATTATATTCATGCCTATGTGTGATAAGTATGCTATGCTTAAAACCCATATAGTCCTGCATGCTTATCATAAACCAAAATGCTTGCAATATGAATATAATGCTTATATATCATTTATCATATTTCATCCCTCAACATGAAATAGGTCTTTGCTTCAAAATTTTGCTATCATATTGCCTATTTCTTTGAGACCATGATGTCATTGATGTATGAGGTTCACCCCTTGAACTATTTGAACATCAATGAAATGATTTGTTTGAATTTAATGCCATGTGTAAAATACTTAAATTCTCTACTTTATGAAACATGTATGATCTATAAGCATGTTGCACGTTATGCCATATATTTATCATGCTTATACTTGTTTGGTCTATGCAATATAAATGTCTTTCATGGATACACATATAGAATATCATATTGCTTTCTATATAGGTTTTTGCTTCATAATTTTGATCTACTAATGCCTATATGTATCATGTGTATATGTTTCCATATGCTTTAAAAATGTGGATATACTTTGGCTCATATTCACTAAGACTTGTTTTGAACATATGCTTATCATATTTACTTTTCTTGATCAAAACATAAATTATGCTAGGCTCTTGTGCTTTAATATTTTCATATTGCTTAGTAGTCACATTTAGAGTTATGACATGCTCATATTTTGAAATCATATCACAAGGCATATTCTCAATAAATAAATATTTTCCTTAAAAACTATTATTTATATCATGAAAAGGAAAATATGTGGAGAGATTGAAAGGGCACGCGTGAGTGTCAGTGATGACCAATTCTAACAATTGGTATCATAGGCTCTTGAGAATCCTCCAATTGGTTTAGAAGCGCAATCGCAATTTTATTTGGAAACCATATTGGACACTTTATTCCATGGATGATCTTTAAACATGAAAATTATTTTTGACATCCATTTCAAAAATGAATAGCTAGGCATCGTACTTCATTATATCACTTATTCTGCCCATGCTATCTCATTTGAAGTATGATCATGCTTGTACTTAATCATCTTCACAAGTGCATGACTCATATATATTCATGTCTCAAGTATGCATGCCCTATATTTCATATCTTTTACATGCATTAACTTGAATCCATGATTTAGGCTTTGAATTATTTTTAGATCTTTATACATGTCTAATATCATGAAAAGAGAGTGCTTGAATGAATTCATCCTTTATGGATACCCTTACTCATGACATATCTCTTTAGGACTTTATGCTAGATACTTCAAACTAAAATTCAAAATATCCTTAGCATCTAGTTATAAGCCAAATAGCTAGGCAATGCATTACTCTACAAAATTTGATTTGTCTATGCTATTTCACTTAGAGCGTAATCATGTTAGAATTGAATTTAGTACTTAATCTTCTTCATATATGCATGACTCATACATATTCATGATTCAAGTATGCATTCCACATTATCTATATCTTTCAATGCATTACTTGGAATCCACATCTTAGGTCATGTGCTTATTTACATTCTTTCACATGCCAAGTCAATGGAAATAGGATGCCCATACTAATACTTATCCATTTTGGTATTCATGTTCCATTCATACACAATTTTGATGCATTGCTTGAATTTCAAATCTTATATGCATCAAACGTTTTGAAAATTGAGCTTTTAAACTATATTTTGCATCTCATTGAAATCAACCTAGCTAGGTCATGCTTAATCATAGATTATTTTGCCTATACTATGGATCTTGATGTATGCTTTGCTATTATTGATATACATGACAAAACATATATTAGTTTAGGCCATGTTCTTTATATATATATATATCAAATTCTTGCCCGTGCCTATAAACATGAGAATGATTATGTATGCCTAAAATTCTTTATGAATTCATCCTCTTGGCATATCCTTCTCATTGTTACATGTCTAGATGCTTCTCATAGAATTCTATCTTAAATCTATGCATCTACATGTTTAAAATTGGATGTGCTATGTTCAAGATCCTATCTAGCCAGCCTATGAACCTGTTGAGCTAAAATTTTTCCAATTTATATGTTAGTAAATTTCTCCATGTGCTTAAAGCATCATTCTTCAATCTCATGTGTGTGTCTTATGGTATGACATCTACTATGCATTCATGCGTGCTTAATCTTGATTGTACATCATGAATCCTCTTGAGTGTTGAGTGCATAGATTTAGGAGGAGCCTCTATTTCTTTTTGAAAGGGGGAGCTCTCGTATTTTGATGTCTAGGTCATAGGAATTTCTTCATGAGAATCTAGGCGATTCTTTTTAACCTTTTTGCTGATATCAAAAAGGGGGAGAGATAATGGGAGAGAAAATGGAACCTTGATAAACAATATGAGTTGATAGTATGTTTGTAATATTTCACATTTATCATAATCATGCTATCCTGTATCTTTTTGATGTTAAAAAGTATATCAAGTTTATATTGTTTTGTTATCATCAAAAAGGGGGAGATTGTTGGCCTAAGTGGTTTCCCACTAGGCATTCTCCTAAGTGTTTTGATGCTAACAAATAATATAACAAAATGGTGCTAATGTTTCCATCTAAGTATGTTTCAACACCATAAGCAAATAGAAGAACAAATACAAGGTCAAAGTACTTCAAGTCCCTCAAGCAAAAAGATTAAAGGATCAACCATATGCAAAGCTTGGACAACATGGAGGAAAGAAGAAACAAGAGGTTGAGAGTCCCATCTTTGTCTAGAATTAGGGTGTAACCTACTTGTTTTAGTTTACTCAATCATCATCTCAAATATCATGCATTAGTCTTTCACAAAATCATATTCAAAGATTTCAAGTTTTCAAAAATATTTTAATCCTTAGCATGATCTTGTTAAAATGGTTTTAAAAAGGTTCCGATCTTGTTTTAAATGAGTTTTTAATGATTCAAAAGTGTTTAATCTTCTATCAAAATGTTTTGAATAAATGGAATGGTTCTTGAATGTCAAAAGTTTGATTTTTTCAAATTTAGGAACTTATAGCGCGCTATCGTGGATGATAGCACGCTATCCAGCTATTTGCAAAAATTTCTAGAAGGCGATAGTGTGCTATCATGGATGATAGTGCGTTATCGGAAAAATCCAAAAGTTGGAACTCTCGGTCGTTTCAGCATATCGAGCACAATAGCCCGCTATAACTTAATATTGCGCTAAGTGAACAATGCGATAGCACGCTATAGGCCATGATAGTGCGCTATCATTGGTGGAAAACATAAATCTGACATTTCTGACGAGAAAAATGTGGGCATTTCCACTTGCTCGATTTGTCTATTCCTTCCACAGTTTTGTCAGGTCATTTTAACTGAAATATTCTCCACTAACACCTGATTGATTCCTATTGTCTAGCATGCTCTTACACATTTTAGATTAAACAATTTTTGAATTTAAATCAACCAATATCCCGTTTTCTATAAAAATAGCAAGTGTTCATTTCCAAGACACCAACTGATTTTGAAACTAGATCTAAGCACGTTTTTGCAAGTTGGTCATTTTTCTCTGAGTATTGAGAAGAGATGAACACTCATCATGTTTTGAGCTTCACACATTGGTTTGCTCATGTTGAGCAACACAACCATGAAAACTAAGAGAAAAGAAAGAGAGAAAAACAGAGTATGAAAGAGTGTGAGTGCATTAAGTGTTTTCCAAACATCATACCATTTCTCACTTTTGAACGTACTAGAGCTAAGCATTTCGAAAACCAAATGAGATGATTTTGAAAAGGTTTTCAAAGTGAACTTTCTGGATTTCATTCAAATCATCATCAAATGCATTCTTGAGCAAAAACTGTTGCAAGAATGGTAAATGCACTGTAAGGTCTCTCTCTCTCTCACACACACACTTTGAGCTTAATTTTCATATCTTGTAATTGGAAATGTGTATTGTAAGCTTCATTGTAATTACTGTGTTCAGTGTTTTGGTTTGCTTCAAGGTTGAAACAAACCAAGTTAAAGTGATAGTACATCACTTGTGATTCCAAGGTTGGAATCAAGGTATAGTTTCATCCTTTATCTTGAAAAGGATCAAGTGGTTAATTCTCAGCCCCCGAAATGGATAGTGGGTTCTTCCTTATCCCGTAAAAGGAAGTTATAGGTTCATCCTTAGCCAGTGAAAAGGATAAGTTTATCTTGAGCCTTGAAAAGGACATTGTAACAGTTTGGTTCACACCTTTGAAGTGAATCTAGTATAGTGGAATCCTAGAGAAAGTTTCTCTAGGCATGGAGTAGGAAAAGAATTTTTGAACCATGTAAAAATCCTTTGTGTGCATTGTATTTATTTCCAGTGTGTTTCATTATGCACTTTACATTTGATTTGAGCACATGACTTGAATTAATCAAAGGATTTCCACAAAGAAATTAGAGATTATCAAAATCGACCATAACACCCAATTCACTCCCCTCTTGGGTGAACCAACAGACACCAAAGTGCGAAAAGGCTTTCAAGGAGTTAAAAGGCCTACCTAGGCCAAACTCCTTTGTTGTCAAAGCCCCTTCCCAGAGAACATTTCTTCTTCTACCTAGCAGTCTGGGAAGCAGCAGTTAGCTCCGCATTGGTAAGGGAAGAGCTCGGGGTTCAAAGTGTAGTCTGGTACACTAGCAAGTCCCTGCTTGAGGCAGAGACCATATATTCGGAGGTAGAAAAGTTAGCCCTTGCACTAGTCACTTTAGCTCGGAAGTTGAGGCCATACTTCTAGGCTTACACCATAGTGGTCCTCACCATACAACCGCTATAACAAGAACTTTTGAGGCAGGAGACTTTCGAACAACTGACCAAGTAGGCCATTGAACTGAGTGAGTTCTACATCAAATATCGACCTCGAACAACTGTGAAGGGTCAGGTACTGGCAGATTTTCTTTCTGAGCTGCCACATGTTGCTCAACCTACTGACCAGACTTCTCAGGAGACGTGGAAGCTGTTCATTGACAGATCTTGGTGCAAGCAAGGTTGTGGAGCAAGAATTGTGCTTATCTCTCCCTGAAATGAAAAACATTTATGTGTTTTTTGCGTTAGCTTCCCAACTTCTAATAACGAGGCAAAACATGAAGCGCTCCTAGTAGGATTGTGACTCGCTCACAGCTGAGGGGTAGGCGGCCTGTGTCATACCAATTACCTCTGAGGTTGGATATTTTGATGATTACAAACCACATTCCATATCAATTTATCATTTGACAAGAGTTTTCAAGCTTAAATAATATGATGTCTATCCAATCAAGTGAAGCTCAAGTCGAAACAAATAAAGTCATTCTTCAAAGCTTTGATCGTGGTGATACTTATCTTTTTAGTGCTTAGAATGTTTTCAGTATTGTAGAATCTACACTAGGAATGTTCAGCAAAGATCAAATCATTCCAAAATTAGTTATTCGAAAGATCATAAGTTTTTCAAGTTCTTTTAGTTTTTTGAAATGAGTCTCAAAATGAATTTGATTGCTCAATTTGATTGTATCTTTGTGAAGTTAAAATGTTTTAAGTGTTTGATTCTATCCATAAAGGTTTTCAGTTGATTTGATTTGTCGGATCTTTGAAAATTTCAAGAACTCAAAATTTTCTCAGTTGAGCAGGATGCTCATACTTGGGTAGGACGCTCAAGTAGTGGCCAAATAACTTAATCATTAGGTCGATACTGCAGGACGCTCACAATTTTTGGAAAAAATTCTGTAACAGTCCTCAAGGACACTCACATCACGTCAGGACACTCACATTGCGTTCAGACGCTCGCCAATTTGACTGAGATCAGACTAACTATCGGGTTGTCGAACTGCAGGATGCTTGTTGGAGTGCAGGACACTCATGTGCTAAATGAACCCTTGGTTTTTCATTGTAGCAGTGCCCTCCTCGAGCAACAGGACTCTCGCCCAACTGTGTCAGACAAAACTAACTTCTGAAGCGTGTGGCGACAAATCTGAATCATTTACTATTTTGGTGAAAATGTTTTTTGACAGACATTTTCAACGGACTTGTTTATACCATTTCCATGAAAGTTTTTATCCGTTGAATTTGGATTTCAAACGAATCTTTTAGGCTGTGTTTGGTATGTAATTTAAAAATAATTTCCAAAAAATAAAATATGATTTCATTTTTAGTTGATTTGTAGTTTTTGAAAATATGTTTGATATCATATTAAAAAAATTCTTTTTAAATTTGGAAAACAAGAAAAACTTCTTTGGTTGTTCTAAGATTTCATACAAATCAAGTACAAAAAAAAGCTTATGTGGGTCCCATCAATTACAAATCAACCAAATGAAAAACTCAAAAAACAACTTTTCTATGTTTTCTAAAAACAACCCTTTTTCTTAGCATTTTTCTAAAAGCATTTTTTGAATCACAACTAACCAAACAAGTTTTTCATAACTTTTTTTACCTTTTGTTTTTAAGTACAGAAAATCCAATTTAAAAACGATGCCAAACACAACCTTAGGGTTTTTGGGAGATTGAAACCCCAATGTTCTTCTATAAAATGAAAAACTATTTTAAGAGATAAAAAAAAAATCTACGCCCAACTCTTTGAAATTTAGTCTGATATCTTTGTGAAAAATATTGTGAAAAGAAAAATATTCTTACTGAGATTTGTGAAATCTTTCCTCGGATTTAAGAGCCAAAACTTCTATCTTTTAAATCAAAATCCAAAAGAGGAGAAGTAGAGCAAGCTTCGCATTTTCAGCTGAGCTTAATCATTTAAACATCTTGCTAAACATAACTTGTGTGGAGTTCATCTGTGCTCTGTAAGTATTTCCATAGATTTATGGTAAAAGAATCAACTCATTACTTTGTAATTCATTTGCAAAGTGACGAGGAGTCACTAAGTAGAGCTAGAGTTAGCTCAAGGTGTAATGGTTATTCTTACACCTGTAAGTTGAGATAGTGCAACGGTTAATCTTCACCTGTGAAGAGGATTTTCTAGTAGAGTTTGAAAATCCTAATAGGGGAGATTAGGTAGTGGATGTAGGCGAGACCGAATTACTATAAATTTTTGTGTATTGTTTTTATTCATATTTTTGTTGTTCTTTAAATTCACTGTTATTTGTTTGAGAAAGGTTTAACCTGCAAAACAATCTAATTCACCTCCCTCTTGGACATTTAACTAGGCCAACAAGTGGTATCAGAACCAGGTCAACCATCAAAGATTTCTAACAATTTCTTTAAAGTAAATGGCAAGAAACAATTCAAAAGATACTATCCTTGGTGAGGGTAACTCCATCAATCATCCATCCCTCTTTAAGGGAGATAACAATCTTCACTGGAAGACAAGAATGAGGTTCTATCTAAGTGCCCAAGATACAGAAATGTGGGATGTCATTGTTAATGGCTATGTTGAACCCACTAAGATTGTAGGTGATTTAGTTGTCCAAAAAGAAATGGATGAGTGAAATGCAAAGGAGAGAAAATGATATCTCCTAAACCACCAAGTAGTAAATATACTGTTTTGTAGCTTGTCCGGAGAAGAGTTTAATAGAATTAGTGCGTGTGAAACAACCAAGGAAATTTGACAAAATTTAGAGGTAACCCACGAAGGTACACTACAAGTGAAAAAGGCAAAACGCCAAATCCTTGTAGAAAAATATGAGTCATTCTAGATGGGTAACAATGAACCTCTAGGTGATGCTTTAAAAAGATTCACACGAATCATAAATGAATTAAAGACCCTAGGAAAGGTGTATGAACTAATGAAATGTCTAGGAAATTGCTTAGAGGTCTACCTAATGTTGGCCCATATTCTAGTCCAAGAAGAGGGGTGAATTGGACTATGTTGGTTTTTGGCAAAACCTTAAAAGACAATTAATGACAAAATAAAATTAAAATCAAAACAAAACAAAGTGCAAGGAAATAAAGATGGACACGTCGATTTATAGTGGTTCGATACCAACTGCCTATGTCCACTACCTAATCTCCCCGATTAGGATTTCCCAAACTCACTTACTTGATTCAACTTACGAGTATGGATCAAACCGTTACAACTTGATCCAACTTGTGGGTGTGAATCTTACCTAACTTGATCCAATTTACGAGGGTGGATCCTACCGGTCTTTGATTCAACTTAAGGGTGTAAATCAAACCGTTACAAGATATAAAACTCCTATGTGGAGTCTTCCCCAATTGGCATCCAAGCCAATGTACATTCAAACTTACAAAAGTATGAAATTGAAGCGTACAAGTTTGAATGAATTCCTTCCAAGTGTGTACAACCAAAAGATATGAATTGATGCACAAGCTTAAGCAAAGGAAGATATACCTTAGGTCTTGATTGTAAGAAGATGAAGATGAAGTGTGCAGTCAAAAACCTTTTCTCGATCACTTGAAATCTCTTGATAAGAATAATCTTCTAGAAAATGAAGATATGAAGTGCTGGAGATTTCTTCCAAGTGATGTAGAAATACAAGTCTCTCAACTTGAGAAGCTTGTTGAAAATGATTGATAAACTTGAAGAACTTTGAAGCCTTTCTTCTCAAATGAACACTTGAAAACTTTTGAACTTTGTTCAAAATCACTTGTTGAAAACTTGATTTACTCTCAAAAGGGTGGAGAACAAAATGATGTACAATGTTTCAAAGATTTTCCAAAAAATGCTCTCAATGAGCTAAGGATCATATTTATAGAAAATATATGTCGAAAAAGTGTTTCTGTTCAAACTAGCCAAGAAAATAGCTCTCTATTTTCTTAAAGAAATGGGTTTCTTTCTAAGGAAATGCGTTTCTGTATACATTCCAGAAACATGATTTTTTGGGTTTCTGGAGGAATCACGTTTCCTTCCATGAAATGTGTTTCTACTTAGCTTAGTGAAAAATCTCACCAAGTCCAAATAGGAAACGCATTTTTGTATGACTCAATGAAAGATTCACTAAGTTCAAACAGGAAATGCGTTTCTATATTTACAAAAACTGTGAAACCTATTTTTTTTTTTATAGAAATTTTGATCAAGCAAGTTTTCTTGATCAAACAAGTTTAAAACACTTTACAACACTGGATTTAATCAAAATGAAGAATGAGCAAGTATTAAACTTATTTTGAATGAAAAGTCAAACTTTTTACTGAATGTGAAATCAGTTTCACTTTCAAATACAGTTGACTTTTTCAAAGCAAAGATTAAATACAATCAACCCAACTTCAAAAAAATACAAATAAAGTGATTTTTCGATCAAACATGCAAAAGTTGACTTTCGGTTAAAATAATTGACTTAGCAAAAACACGAATGATTTGGAATATGATGCATGTATAGACTTTGGCTAACACAAGTAGAAAGTATTCTACAGCCCTATGGAATCTAAGAAACTACATTACATAAATATGATCTTGATCGTCCGATTGCTTTGATCCACTTCGAGCTTTAAATTTGATTTTTCGGTTGACTTTACAGATATGATCATTTAAGTACTGAAACACCTTAGTCAAAGTAATTAGTATGCAAAGAATGTTGTTTGCAATTATCAAAATATACAAGGCTGAGGGTCAATGAGTTAACACACCTAAGCCACGGGAACCCAAAGTGACAACAATAATTGAGTCAAAAAATCTAGACATTTATAACTTTAATGAACTATGTGATTCGCTCATGGTTCATGAGTTGACACTTAAAAATGACATTGTTCCACCCAAAGTGGAAGAAAAAGGCAAGAAGGACTTGGCTTTAAATGTCATAGCTGAAACAACTTCATCATCAGAAAATGAAGGAACTAACGAAGAAGTTGCAATGCTATCTAGGAGGCTTAGTCACCTAATTAAGAAGAAAGGGAAAACTGGATCAAATTCAAGGTTCCACAAAGGAAAGAAATTTGGAGCCAAACCAAGTGAGTTGATATGTTTTGGGTGTAATAAACTTGGACATGTCAAGAGTGATTGTCCTAACAAATACAAAAAAGGCTACGTACAACTCAAAGAAAAAGGACAAGAAGGTAGTTAAAGCTACTTGGGAAGACAACAACTCAAGTAAAAGTGATTCGGATTCCAATGACAACAAAGCAATCATTTGTCTCATGGCAAATGATGAGGTAAAATTTGAACATTGCAGTGATTATGATGATCTTTTTGATTCTCTTGACTACAATGTTATTAAGACCAATTTGGATAGAGAGACCAAAAAGAGTTTCAAGCTCAAGAAAAGCTTGTTGGAAGCTCTTTAAGAGATTGAATCTCAATAAGAAAGCTTAGACAATCTTTCACTAGATAATGAACAACTTAAAAGAGAGAGTGAAAGATTAGGAATGAAAATGAAACACTCAAGAAGAGTGTTGAAGACTTGACCGAGGTAGTTTTAAAATTTACTAATGGGCAAAAAATGTTTGATATGATGTTGGGAGCCCAAAGGTGTGTTTTTAGTAAAATTGGTGTAGGTTTTACTCAAGGTTCAAAGCAAAAAGATTACAAAAATCTCTTGACCAAAAGACTCACTTGCCATCATTGTAATAGGCAAGAACATACTACTCTTTGGTGTAAATTTAAAGTGATTAAAAAGGGTAAACTAGCTTTGGTAGAGAAAAGTGTTTTGAATGATGCTAACTTCAAAGGACCCAAAGCCACTTGGGTACCAAAGTCGAAAGTATTCTATGTTGTGTAGGGTGACACAATTGGAGATACTTGGTACCTTGATAGTGGATGCTCGAGGCACATGGCGGGAGACAAATAAAAAATCTTGTGCTCAAAGGAAAAAAAAAGGGTGACTTTTTGACATTTGGTGATAACAACAATGGTAAAATTGTTGGTATTGGCACCATAAGTAATAATTCACTTTTCATATGTGATGTACTATGTGTCAAAGGCCTAAAACATAACCTCTTGAGCATAAGTCAATTATGTGACAAGGGTTATGACATTTCATTAAAGCAAATAGATGCATTGTTAGGCATTCAAATAATTCCATTGCATTTAGACATAAGAATGTGTATAGCACAAATCTTGATGATATTGGTGAACAAAATGTTTCTTGTTTGAGTGTTATGACTTGTATGTTGACCTAAGCAGTTCATCACTTAGCACGTCCCTAAATATACTTGATGAGGTATATTTTGATGATCACAAACAAAATCTATTTCGGTTCTAACGAGCTTCAATCAAGAACCTATCTCAACACCTCAGGAATGCAAAAAACTTAAGAATGATTCGATCAAGGAACTCAAGGTCATATCAGACGTTCAAGATCGTTTCAATCATAGGACCTCAACGATCATATCTTGATTTCAAGATCACACCACACGAACGATTTGTTCAAGTGTTTCAAGACTACATCGATCAACGATCAAGACAGTCAACTCAAGCACGAAGTTCACATCGAAGATCTCATAATGAAAAGTTGGATTTAAAGATTATGAGAAATACAAGAAATGCACAGTATTTAAGGTATAATCGATATTGCTCAAATGGTTTTCAAAATCGCATGTTTTGAAACATATATTTTAAGGTATTTCAAATGATTTAATTTTCTATGTTTGATTTGACTTTAAATTGACCAAATTTTTAATCGTATCTTTAATCAGTGTCAAAACTATTTTTAGAGTCTTTCAGGATGCTAATGACTTATTAGGACGCTAATAACATTAAAGGTTGAATTGAACCGATTCATCAATATGCTCACTTGTAAGTAGCGGCCTCACTTAGAATCAACCCTTGAAGTTGTCAGGGCGCTGATTGTGAATCAGCTTGCTGAAAGATCTCTGAGAGTCTAAGTTCTTCAAAGATGTTGTCTTTGAGGACACTGATAGTTGTAAGTTGGATAAACTATAAGGACGCTACCTGGATAGGAGCACCCTCATCTCTGGGAACCAACTAAATAACTTTCAGGACACTGATTATCCTTCAACGTACTGAATACCGCTTTCAAATGTTTTAAATATGTTAGGACGCTTACATAGTAGTAGCGCCCTCATGTTTTGTTTTTAAAAGGTAGGAAGCTTACCCAGAAGTAGCGCCCTAATTCATTTAATTGATTTAAAAAGTAAGCAAGGCGCTAACTGTGCTTTAGCGCCCTCAAAGTTGAGTCATTTATGTCGCAAAGAAAGTCAAGACGCTTACGAGTCTGTAGCGCCTTCACTTCATTGTTCAGCTGGACACTTATACATAATGAGAACCCTCAAGGAACAAAATGAAAAAGTTGATATTATGCGTCAGGACGCTAATTATAGAATCAGGACACTAATTCAACAACCGTCACTGTTCTGACAGATACGCTATATCAGTCTACTTTTTTAGAACAGATCTTTGCACATAATCCTTTTCAGATTTATCAGAGATTTTCTCTGACATGCTTTCTAAGGTATTCCTTATTCATGTAATCTGAAAGGAACCATAATGGTTATGAAAATTGCAGTTGCCATTTTTGTGATACATTCTAGCCGTTGTGTGTGGCTCACATTATATTTGACCTTCAAATGTCTAACAACTATTATCTACTAAGTCTATAAATACCAATACTTTGAATCAAAAAATTCACTGATAATTTTTATTGTGCCAAAAACTTTTTGAATGTTAGTCATCTTCAAAATGTTTTCAACAGTTCAAGTTTTTCAAAGTATTTTCACTGATACTCTACTTATTCAAAACATTTTCATATTGAGCCTACATTATATTCTATCTCTGAAAATCTATTTGAATTACATAGAACTGGTTTCTACTCAAATTCTCAGCGTGAATTTATACTTAACATCAATCATGTTGATGAAAGAATTTGAGAGATAGTTCATGAGATGCAGTTGTACTTGATTTCATATCCTAGTACTGTATCGAACTATATCAGTAGTTGCATTAACTACTGAATACTAAACCAGAAGTTTTCACGCTTATACATTTTATCCATTTTGAAAACCTTCTGCGTTTGTGTATTTATACTAGTCTTGCATTTTCAACTTCAATGTTTTAAATGGTATCAAATTTTTTTGAAGAAGCATTCAACTGATTTACATATCATTCACGCTTTTTGAAACTGCGCTTGAGCAATATCGAACATTGAAAGGTAAATGACTGAAAGTGTATTTTCACTTAGCATTACATATTCAAATTTATATATCTTTGCAATGCTATGTATATGAGCGTAATTGTAAAGTGTTCTACTTTGTTAGAACCAACATAATATTCTGTATTGGTATGCTGGTGTGTTTTAGGAATGAAACAACCAGGTCTAGTGAATGTAATTCATTTAATGATTTCAAGGTTGAAATCATGTGTAAGGTTCATCCTCACCTGCAAGTAGGATAACTGTTGTTCCTGATCCCGTAAAAGGAACATGGGTTCTTTCTCAGCCCAAAAAAAGGACATACGGTTGTTTCTGATCCCGTAAAAGGATCATGGTTCTTCCTCAACTAGTAAAAAAGAAGATGAGTCCTTAACCTGTAAAATGATAGGTTATCTCTGAATCTGTAAAAGAGAACCGGTTCATCCTTAGCCCGCAAAAGGATAAGTTCGTCCTTAACCTTAAAAGGATAGGTTATCTCTGAACCTATAAAAGAGAAATGGTTCTTCTTTATCCCGTAAAAGGAACATAGGTTTTTCCTCATCCCGAAAAAAGGAAATGTGGTTCATCCTTAGCCCGCAAAAGGATAGGTTTGCCTTGAACTTGTAAAAGGGCAAGTTGTAGCGGTTTGGTTCTCACCCGTAAGAGAATCATTTAGTGGATTGAGAAAATCCTAATCGGGAGATTAGGTAGTGGACATAGGCTTGGCCGAACCACTATAAATCCTAGTGTGCTTTACGTTATGCATTTTAATTTATGGTTAGTATGTGCATTTAATTCCAATGTATCAAATTATATCACTAACTCATTGGAAAAGGTTTTATAATTGACCATCACCCAATTCACCCCCCTCTTGGGTGCACCAACATTGTGATGATGCATGACTTTAGCATAGGAGATTAGCTCATGTTAGTGTGAAAAATATTTCTAGACTTGCCAAGAATGAGCAATGAGCTTGCAAAGGGTGTTTAAAAGGGAGAGTACCAAAAAGACAAGGTGTGTGAACCATGCCAACTGGGCAAGCATACCAAATCTTCATTTAAGAGCAAAAACTATTTGTCTACATCTAGAGCTCTTGAATTAATTCACATGGATCTTTTTGGACCTACACGAACCCAAAGTCTAGGTGACAAATCTTAGATTCTTGTTACTGTTGATGACTTTACAAGATTTAATTAGGTATTCTTTTTGGCACATAAGCATGAAGTGTATGAAATTTTTGTTAGATTTTGTCGTAAAGTTGAAAATGAAAAGCGGTATAAAATTAACATAATTAGAAGTGATAGAAGTAGGGAGTCTATGAACAAAAATCTTGAGAACTTTGCAACAAACAAGGGTACATCCATCATCTTTCGTCACTTTGGACACCTCAACAAAATGGGGTATTTGAGCGGAAAAATAGAACCTTATAAGAAATGTGTAGAACTATGCTTAGTGAATATAATGTAGCAACCTATTTTTGAGCTAAGGCAATTAATACAATTTTGGATGAACCTTCCCTAGATGTTCCTAAGAATACTAAATTTCTCCTTAGTCATCCTAAAAATCAAATATTAGGAGATCCATCTAGTGGGCTAGCAACAAGAGCTTCTTTACACAAAGACCAAGAACATGTTGCTTTTGTGTCTCAAATTGAACCATTAAAGGTTGAAGAAGCATTGAAAGATGAGAATTGGATTCTTGCTATGCAAGAAGAACTAGGACACTTTGTGATAAACAATGTTTAAGAATTAGTTCCTAGACCATCTCATCAATCAATCATAGGAGCAAAATGGGTATTTAGAAACAAGAAGGATGAACAAGGTGTCATTGTCAGAAACAAAGCTAGATTGGTTGCCTAAGGGTACAACCAAGAAGAGGGCATTGATTATGAAGAGGTCGGCTTTTGCCCGTCTAGCAAGATTAGAGGCTATTAGAATGCTACTTGCCTATACTTGCTATAAAATTTTTTCCTTATACCAAATGGATGTTAAAAGTGTCTTTCTAAATGGCCATATCAATGAAGAGGTATATGTAGAACAACCTCCAGGTTTTGAGGGTGCTCATAACCCGGATCATGTTTTTAAACTAGATAAAGCTCTGTATGGACTGAAACAAGCACCTAAAGCCTGGTACGATAGGCTTAGTTCATTTCTTCTAGATCATGACTTTCATAAAGGTAAACTAGATCTTACACTGTCCATCAAACACAAAAATGATGATATGCTACTAGTTCAAATCTATGTTGATGATATCATTTTTGGTGCTTCAAACAAAAGTCTTTACAATGAATTTTCAAAACTTATGCAAGACGAGTTTGAAATGAGTATGGTGGGAGAACTTACATACTTTCTTGGATTGCAAATCAAGCAATTGCCAAATGGCACATTCTTGAGTCAATCAAAGTATGCTAAGGATATGATTAAAAAGTTCAAGTTGGAAAACTTGAATACCTCATGCAACTTTACTATCAAAATGGACAAGGATGAAAAAGGTAAACCTATTGATCCTAAGTTGTATAGGGGAATGATTGGTAGTCTATTGTACTTAACAACTAGTAGACTCGACATAATGTTTAATGTATGCCTTTGTGCTAGATTCCACTCGTATCCTAGAGAATCCCACTTAAAGTGTGTTGAGCAAGTCTTTAGATACGTCAATGGAACAACTGATTTGGGAATTTGGTATCCCAAAGGTACTTCTTTTGAGCTTAAAAGTTTTGTAGACTTCGACTATGTAGGTAGTCTTATAAATAAAAAAAAGTACCTCAAAATTTTACCACTTTTTGGAAAATTTCTCTGATTTCTTCGTGTAACAAGAAACAACACTCCGCGGCATTATCCACAGTTGAAACAAAATATGTTGTAGCTGGAAGTTGTTGTTCACAAGTTCTTTACATGAAGCAACAACTCAAGGATTACCAAATTTATATTGACTGCGTCGAGATATTTTGTGATAATACAAGTGCAATCAATATATCAAAGAATCCTGTTATGCACTCATGAACAAAACATATTGAAATATGCCATCATTTCTTGAGAGATCATGCCTAGAAAGGGGATGTGAAATTAATTCACATAGGCACCAAGGACCAACTTGCTGATATTCTTACAAAAGCCTTACCCAAATATCAGTTTGTTCACATTATGAGGGAATTAGGCATGTTTTCTAAATCCAATGTATTTAATCTCTGATTCCTTAATGCCATTATGTGATATTTTGATGATTCTTGCATGTTTGACCATTTTCTCGCCTAAAACTTAATTTGTCAGTCTAGAGTATTGAGGATGTTACACCTAGTGCAGGGCATTCCTAGGTTGACATCTTTAACGTCACTTAAAGCTTTGATGACGCTTCTTTCTCTTTAGAACAATTATGCGTTCCCCTCTTTTTGATGTTTCAAAAGGGGGGAGAAGAAAAGAAAAGAAAAGAGAAGGAGAAGCAAAAGAGAATTAGTCAAAGAGGGCAAGAAAATTAGATTATCTCATTAAGGGGGGGAAATTCATAAGTAAGGGGGAGCTAAATGTGAATTATCCTGATTGATGAGATGCTCTCATTATATCAAATTATATGATCATTTTCTTAATCTTCATCATTAGCATGTCTTGCATTATCATGCATTCATATAGACTAGTTGCTTCTAGGCCTATAGTAATGTGTTTGAAATCATCAAGAAGGAATATATTGTTATACCAATTACCTCTGAGGTTGGATATTTTGATGATTACAAACCACATTCCATATCAATTTATCATTTGACAAGAGTTCTAAAGCTTAAATGATATGATGTCTATCTAATCAAGTGAGGCTCAAGTTAAAGCAAGGAAAGTCATTCTTCAAAGCTCTGATCGTGATGATACTTATCTTTTTAATGCTTAGAACATCTTTAGGATTGTAGAATTCCACACTAGGAATGTTCAACAAAGATCAAATCATTCCAAAATTAGTTATTCAAAACATCATAAGTTTTTCAAGTTCTTTTATTTTTTGAAATGAGTTTCAAAATGAATTTGATTGCTCAATTTGATCGTATCTTTGTGAAGTTCAAATGTTTTAAGTGTTTGATTCGATCCACAAAGGTTTTCAATTGATTTGATTTGTTGGATCTTTCAAAATTTCAAGAACTCAAAATTTTCTCAGTTGAACAGGATGCTCCTACTTAGGTAGGACGCTCAAGCAGTGGCCAAATAACTTAATCATTAGGCCGAAACTGCAGGATGGTTACCCATGAGTAGGACGCTCACAATTTTTGGAAAAATTTATGTAATAGTTCTTGAGGATGCTCACATTGCGTCAGGATGCTCGCCAATTTGACCGAGATCAAACTGACTCTCGGGTTGTTGAACTGCAAGACACTTGTTAGAATGTAGGACACTCATGTGCTAAATTAACCCTGATTTTTCATTGTAGTAGCGCCCTCCTCGAGCAACAGGACGCTCACCCAACTGCATTAGACAAAATTAACTTCTGAAGCGTGTGGCGACAGTTCTGAATCATTTACTATTTTGGCGAAAATGTTTTTTGATAGACATTTTCAATGGACTTGTTTATACCATTTCCATGAATGCTTTTATCAATTGAATTTGAATTTCAAACGAATCTCTTAGGGTTTTGGGAGATTGAAACCCCAATGTTCTTCTATAAAATGAACAAGTGTTATAGGGTTTCTTACTGAGATTTGTGAAATCTTTACTCGAATTTGAGAGCCAAAACTTCTATCTTTTAAATCAAAATCCAAAAGAGGAGAAGTAGAGCAAGCTTCACATTTTCAGCTGAGCTTAATCATTCAAACATCTTGCTGAACATAACTTGAGTGGATTTCATCTATGCTCTGTAAGTATTTCCATTGATTCATGGTAAAAGAATCAACTCATTACTCTGTAATTCATTTGTAAAGTGATGGGGAATCATTAAGTAGAGCTAGAGTTAGCTCAAGGTGTAACGATTGTGCTGACACCCGTAAGTTGAGAAGTGTAACGGTTCTCTCACTCCCGTAAGTTGAGAGAGTGTAATGGTTTAATCCTCCCCGTGAAGAGGATTTTCTAGTGGAGTTTGAAAATCCTAATTAGGGAGATTAGGTAGTGGATATAAGCGAGGCCGAATCACTATAAATCTTTTTGTATTATTTTTATTCATATTTTCGTTGTTCTTTAAATTCACTCTTATTTGTTTGAGAAAGGTTTAACCGGCAAAACAGTCCAATTCACCCCCTTATTGGACATTTAGCTGGGCCTACAACCTGATCATCTACTGTGATTCTCAACTCGTGGTAGGGTAGATCATATCAGAATACCAGGCCAAGGACGACAGGATGCAGGCATTCCTGAAGGAAGCATTAGCACTATTGGGAAGGCTCAAAGAATATGATGTGACCCAAATGTCGAGAATGGAGAATGCTTTGGCTGATGCGCTCTCCAGGCTCGCTACATCTTCTGTGGACGAGCTCATGATACATGTTCCAGTGGAGTTCCTACCAGCTCGAAGCATTGGGGAGCCTGCTCAAGTCGGCACCCTCAGTCAGACACCCTTATGGATGGATTTGATCTAGAAGTTCATATGTAGTGGCGAGCTGGCAGATGACAAAGTGAAGACACGAAAGATAAATAGATAGGCTGCCCAGTACTCTCTAGTAGACGACTAGCTCTATAGGTGCAATTTCACGTGCCTTACCTGAAGTGCCAGTGCCAAGAGCAGACACAACAAGTTCTTGAGGATATTCATGCAGGCATATGTGGCAATTACGAGGGCGGAAGAACTCTTGCACACAAGGTTCTTTACTAAGGTTACTACTGGCCCACGATCAACAAGGATTCCCTACGAACAACTTGAAAGTGTGATAGTTGTTAGAGGCATGGTACCAACATCCGAGTTGCAGTTGATAATTTCTCGCCAATCCAAAACCCATGGCCTTTTGCTTAGTGGGGGGGGGGGGTAAATTTGATAGGACCCCTTCCAACCTGTAAAGGGCAAGTCAAGTTCGCGATTGTTGTGGTAGATTACTTTATCAAGTGAGCAGAAGTTGAACCTTTAACACACATTACTGAGCAGGAGACCACGTGCTTTATCTGGCAATCGACCGTATGTTGCTTTGGTGTTCCATATGCCATCATCTCATATAATGGCAAACTGTTTGACAACGTTAAGTTTGGATTGTTTTGTGAAGAGCTCGACATTCGAAATTTCCTTTTTATGCATGCTCATCCTCAAGCCAATGGCCAAGTCGAAGTTGTAAACACCTGAGCTGATGACATGCCACGGGTCCTATGGATATATTGCACCACCTCTCGAACTGTAACACAAGAAACATCCTTCTTTCCAGCTTTCGAGATGGAAGCTGTCATCCCTATAGAGGTCAGCATACCGACCTTAAGAACTGCAAACTTCGACGAAACCATGAATTCAGAAGCTTTGTGTACCAAGCATGATTTGTTGGAAGAGAAGAAGGAACAGGGACAACTCAGACTGGCAGCATATCAGTAGAGGGTCTCCAAGCACTATAACTCCAAGGTCAAGCCAAGAAATTTTAAGGTTGGCAACTTAATGCTCAAAAACATTATGATTAACACACGTGAGCCTGGAGCGGGAGTTTTTGGTCTAAACTGGGAAAGACCATACAAAGTCACTGTTGTGCTCCGACTAGGAGTGTATGAACTCGAAGACTTATCTAGAAGGAGAATACCCAAGCCTTAGAATGCGAGGTATCTCAAGAAGTACTACTAGTAGAAGTTGTCTAGTTTCATTTTTGTGTTATTTTTTACATTATTTCTCAGAGAACAATTTACTACTTCAATAAAACAACTTCATATGCCTTTTCTCTACAATTCTACAGTTGAGAACTACAAGTGTTCTAAATGACTTGGGACTCCTAAGCAGGTCGGAAGTCACCGAGATGAAGGGTTGTAGCCCTAGAGTGCCTTGGGAGGACCTCGCAACTACTGGTTGCTCACCAAGAAGATGACCTTAGTCGAAAAGTACCTTGGGATACTAATCTTTGAAATTGGTATCACCGAGAAGAAGGGTTAGTACCCTAGAGTGCCTTGGAGCAGCAAGGATGTTGATTACCGAGATGAGGACTTAAAGTCCAAAGGGCCTTGGGGGGTTGGGTAATCCCTACTGAGAAGTTAAGAGTGAACTAACTAGTTTACTAGCCAACCGACCTGGCTAATAATTAAGTAAATTTTTTTAAGTGTTGGGTGTCACACCCCACCCGGACGCGCCTAAACCGGCAACACACTCGTGGACGGGGCACGCATTTGGAGTAATGACAATGATAACAACAGAGTGCGCAGCGGATATACATACCAATATGATTTCATTTAATTCATAATATTTTTTTGTACATAAATTGGTCAAGGGAACATACTCCCCAAAATCCCCAATGAATAATACAGAGGGTACAAAAATGTGGGCCCCATAACCTGCACCCAGTCCACCCTAATTTCCTGTGAAAGATTCGATAATAATGGAGTGAGCTTAACGCGCTCAGTGGGTAAAATAGTTCGTGAGTATAACAATTAATAAAGCATACTTCAATATCAAATATCTCAAATACACAAGTGAGCATCATAATCAATCAATATGTATGTATGCATGACACCGTCTCGTATTGGTTTGATGAACGTACATCGCCTCAGTTCACGTACAAATGTTCGTCCAGACGTTCTCCCTTGGCGTAGCCAGGTTCTATTGTACGCCCCTCTTCAGGAATGATGCTCTGGATTCACGTACTGATGCCCCTCCCCAAGCGTAGCTGGGTTCTCATTTACGTCTCTCTCCAGAGAAATATAATGAATAGCGAGCAATGCTGCTAACTATTCTATGAGTCATAAACCATATACGTCCCTAGGTGGTGATATGTATGATGCCACTGCATGAACTGGTCTAGTCTACTGGTCTGGTCCTTTCTTGACATTTAGATTGACTTTGGCAACGTCTGGTGATCCTTATCAGAGTTGGTATCATGACGTGCAAGGTTAGGACAATTAGTATTACTTGTATAAGATGATAGCTTTCAATAAGACCAACTAGATCAGTCTCCAGTTGAGAGGTGAGACACAAGGTCTGCTTAAATACCAATCGCTTAGAGTAGCCCGTTGCCTCCCATTCACTATTTAAAGTTACTGAGGACAAGACCGAGTCTAGTTGAGTCAGATTGACCACAAATCCGGCATTATAACAGTATAATACGTGAATTCCAAGTGTACAGGCATAAGTGCGACAGTATAAACATTATATGACATAATGCAGTATAAATGAACAATAGGTATAATAATAACTGAATGCAAACTTTAATAAAAGTTATAAAACACGCAAACCTATGTTTCGTTCCCCACCTTCAGATAAGAACTTTTTCTTTTTTAGATCTGGCGTTTTCCTCCGGACAGAACTTCGTCGCACCGCACCGAGAGTCTTGAATAGAGAGTCTGAAAAGGCTAAAAACTCAAAATGAGTGAAAAGAGGAGGAAAAATCACAATTTGGAGTGAATTTGGTGTGAAAAATGAAGAGGGTGGGTTGGTTTATATAATGGTTTTGGCGCCTGGACTTCCGGGGGGGTTGCCTGGACTTCCGGGCACATCTGCCCAAACGAATATATATATATATATATATATATATATATATATATATATATATATATTGTGAAATAGAGGGTATTACACTCTACCCCCCTTAAAGGGATTTCGCCCTCGAAATCAATTCAAGTAATTATGATGGTTATCTGCTTGAGATTCAGTTTCGGCGTCATCTCTTGCGAGTTCAGGGTAGTGCTTGAATGGTCCCTGAATAGTACTGTGGCTGGTGGAATCGTCATCATGATAAAACCATGGAGAGCAAATGGAATCGGACTCGTCCTCTGAAGATTCCAACATTTGCATAACAGATGGTGGTGGAGGGCGCTGGTTACATTGTTTGAGGGGAGGTAGGTTGAGCGGTGGAATACTTTTTCGTGCTGTTGTGTTCGGCCGGCTGGCAATTTTGGTAGAAGGTCTTGCCAAAATGAGGGCACGAGATTGTTACGAAAAAGCCATGCACGCTCTGGCGATAATGATCGCTGTCTGTGTGGTGATGGAGTTGGTGATGCAAGGTAGTTTTGACTTGACTCTGATTCTTGAGAAGTAGCCACGGGTTGCCAAGGAGGCCACTGCGTGTGTGCATCACTGTATCCATTGATATTATGTTCAGACATCTGCGTAGTTATTCAAGTGAAACAATGTATTAAGATAAGTGTAAACAATGTTTCATCATTTTATTGATAAGTGAAAATAATACAATGTATTGCATCATCAGTTGGTACTAGAAAATAATTCAGGGTATTTCTGTTTAATTGTTGCTTCTAGTTCCCATGTTGCTTCCTTTACGGCGTGGTGATCCCAGAGCACTTTCACAAGTGGTATGCTCCGTCGCCGTAGTTCTTGAGTTTTTCAATCTAAAATATGCGTCGCTCTCTCCTGATACTTATTTTCTTCCTCAACCCGCGACTAAATGCGAAGGATCAGGATGACACTTGCGAAGCATAGATACGTTAAAAACGTCATGAACCTTAGGCATGGACGATGGAAGGGACAGACGATAAACAAGTTTGTCAATACGTTCAATGATCTGAAATGGACCGATATACCGCGGGGAGAGCTTTCCTTTGATCCCGAAGTGTTTGACACCTCTTGTGGGCTGAACTTTTAGAAAAACAAAGTCCCCCTTATCAAATTCTAGAGGCTGTCTTCGTTTGTCGGCATAGCTCTTCTGTCAACTTTGTGCAACACGAAGTCGTTCCTTTACTAGTGTGATCTTCTCAGAGGTCTCTTGAACTAGTTCAGAGCCTAAGTGCGGTCGATCTGCCATATCTTACCAGCATACCGAAGATCTGCAAGGGCGACCATAGAGAGCCTCGTATGGTTCCATGCCGATACTAGTTTGGTAGTTGTTGTTGTATGCAAACTAAGCTAAATGTAAGTGTTTCGCCCATTCGTCACTAAAGTCCAAAATGCAGCATCGTAACATGTCTTCTAAGATTTGGATAAGCCGCTCTGACTGCCCATCAGTCTGAGGGTGGAAGGCTTTGCTCATAGTGATCTTAGAACCCATTCTACTCTAGAAGATTTTCCAAAAGTTTAACGTGAATCGAGGGTCTTGATCAGAGACGATCGTGAGTGGTATGCCATGAAGGCATACGATCTCTCTTTCTTATAGTTCAGCAAGTTTGGCGGGATTATCCGTGAACTTTATTGGCAAGAAGTGTGCAGATTTTGTAAGTCTGTCAATGATAACCCATATAACATCTTGCCCTTTGTTGTTTCGAGGTAAAGCCGTAACAAAATCCATTGAGATGTTTTCCCATTTTCATTCTCCAATAGGTAACGACTGGAGAAGTCCTGAGGAAAGTTTTCGTTCTGCCTTAACTTTCTGGCAAACGAGACATCGAGCAACGAAGTCTGCAATTGCCTTCTTCATTCCAGAAAACTAGAATTGTCGTTTGACATCCTGGTACATCTTGTCACCCCCAGGATGCATAGCGTACCTCAAACAGTGCATCTCAGTAAGCACTTCTTTCCGAACCTCAGGATCGTTCGGTAAACAGAGACGTGTTTTATAGAAAACGGTTCAGTCTTTAGCGACCGACCAGTGAGGAAGGTCCTGTCCGCTGAGTAGAAGTTCTTGTTTCTCCATTAACATAGGGTCATTGGCTTGAGTTGCTGAAATCTTTCGAACGAGCTCAGAGTTGGCTGATAATTGAGAGAGTCGTGGTCTCGGTCCCTCTTCGTTCAGCAGTAGGTTAAAGTTATCCATCTCTGTAGCCAACTTCCCCATTTCGTAGTTAAGAGTGCAAGCAACATAAGATTTTCTACTCAGGGCATCGGCCACAACATTGGCCTTTTCGGGATGGTACTGGAGTTGAAAGTCATAATCTTTCAAGAATTCCAACCATCGTCTTTGGCGAAGGTTTAGGTCTCTCTGAGTGTATATGTACTTAAGACTCTTGTGATCTGAGAAGACCTCAAACAGTTCACCGTATAGGTAATGAAGCCATAATTTCAGTGCAAACACGACAGCTGCAAGTTCCAAGTCAAGTGTTGGGTAATTACCCTCATGAATCTTCAGTTGCTTTGAGGCATATGCAACAATTTGGCCTTCTTGCATTAGTACGATACCTAAGCCTTGGAAAGAGGCGTCGGTGTACAATGAAAATCCAATTGCATTTCTTGGAGTGATAAGTACAGGTGTCGTCGTGAGACGTTTCTTCAATTCCTGAAATGATGCTTCACAGGCGGGATTCCAGATGAATCGCACGTCTTTTCGAGTGAGCTTGGTCATAGGTTCAACAATCTTTGAGAAGTCCTTGATGAAGCGTCTGTGAAAGCCAACCAAACCAAGAAAACTTCTAATCTGAGTAACAGTGGTAGGCTGCTTCCAGTTTAAAACTGCGTCAACCTTAGAAGGATCTACCTCAATGTCATTACTCAACTTTGCATGCAGTTGGTGGCTTCTCAAGGTCTGGAGGACTATCTTCAGATGTATCTTATGGTTTTCCTCGGTTGAGGAGTATATCAAGATGTCGTCCACAAAAACCACCACAAATCGGTCTAGGTATAACCTGAAGATGTGATTCATCAAATCCATGAATGTCACAGGTGCGTTTGTTAGACCGAACAACATGACCAAGAACTCGTAATGACCGTACCGAGTTCTGAATGCCGTCTTGGTAATGTCTGACTCTCAGATCCGGAGTTGGTTATAACCGGACCATAAATCAATCTTAGAGAAATATTTGGCATCTCTAAGTTGGTCGAACAAGTCATCGATCCTGGGCAACAAATATCTGTTCTTGATGGTGACGTTATTCAACTTGTGATAATCGATGCAAAGTCGTAACGAACCATCCTTTTTGCGAACAAACAAAACTGGAGTGCCCTAGGGTGATGAACTCTTTCTGATGAAGCCATTACTCTCTAATTCCTTCAGTTGTTTGTCTAATTCAACCAACTCGATATTTGACATTCTGTATGGTGGAATTGAGATAGGCCATGTCCCAGGTATGAGGTTGATCTCAAAATTGAATTCCCTAATTGGATGTAGACTAGGAAGGTCATTTAAAAGAACTGTTGGGAATTTAGATATTACCGGGACATCGTGTACTTCGAGAAGGTACAGTGCTGGTGATTCATTTTCTTCACTAAGGGATAGAGCTCGAAGTTGTGCCTTGAGAAGTGCAACTCTTGATTTGTGTATCTATTTCCTTGTTTTATGAATCTTGACAAACTCTCCTGTAGGCAAGGTTAACAGAACTTGCTTCTTCATACATTCGACCTTTGCATTCAGTGGTGTTAGCCAGTCCATGCCAAGGATGATGTCGAAGTCTTCAATTTCCATCACGGAAAGATCTGCATATATTATTTGTTCTGACATTCGAAGCTCACATCGAGAACACTGCAAATTCACATCAGTACCAGATCCGAACGGTGATGTGACATGAAGCGTGATGTTTGTGGGTTCAGGCTGCAGGCCTAAATGTCTTACCAATGCTGACGATATAAAAGAATGCGTAGCACCTGAATCAAACAAAACATGCACCATTGTATTGAACAAAGGAAAGGTACCTTTGACTACATTATTGTCTGGGAGGGGTTGTTGAGCGATTGCAAATGCTCTACCCTGATTCCGTTGACCCTGGTTCTGTTGGTTCTGCCTGGGTTGGGCATTAGCAGTAGGTGGTGCTTGGTGGACTGGAACAATGGGAATAGGTTGTTGAAGGTGTGGACAGACATATTTGACATGGCCTTTCTGGCTGCAGTTGAAACATGTCGGCTGATACTGCGGATGGTTCTGCTGGCCATGCTGATTGTTCTGCTGGCTATGCTAATTGTTGTGTCGACCACCACCTCTGCCATTACCGTTTCTACGGCCACCCCTTCCATAACGACTTCCGCGGCCATGATTACGAAAACCCTGATGGTTAGGGTTAAATGGTTCAGCCGCAGGTGTTGTGGCCTCATTCTTCGAAACAGGGGCTGGGAGGGTTGGGTTTTGATTGTAGTAGGGCTTCTTCTTATTGCCCTGTTGCGAGCCCTGTTGGGAAAAAGCTGCAGACCATTTTTCCTTATTCATTCTCTGCTCTTGTATAATCTTTTCTTGTTCAAAGCTCATGGCCTTGTCAACAACCTCCTTGTGAATCTTGAGATCCAAGATCGACAAGGCTTGTCGAATATCATGGCGAAGGCCATTATTAAATTTCTCAGTCTTATCTTGCTCCGTTGAGATGGCGGAGAGAGAGTTGACTGATAATTCTTTGAACTTTCCAGCATATGCCCTGACGGTCATGCTGCTCTGGCATAACTTATCGAATTCCTGGCGCTTCTGCCTCTTCAAAGCGCAGAAAAAATACTCATCAATAAACATTGACTCGAACTGTTGCCACGTCATATCTGCTGTGTTGACCCTTGGGTCCTCTTTCTCTGTTATCCACCATGTGTTTGCCCCACCAATAAGTTGGTAGGTTGCTAGTGGAATTTTTCGAGTCTCATCGACTCCCATTGCATGAAGAGCCTTCTTTGACTCATCCAACCACTTTTTCACCTCGTCAGCATCAATGGTGCCAGCAAAAGTAAGAGGTTGTAGCCTCTTGTATTTAGTAATCTGGTCGGTTTGAGATTCCGATCCAAATCTTACAGGTGCCTGTACAGTGGCAACCTAACTGGCCGCGATCTCATGAACGACCGTTTGAACAGTGACTTTCATCGCCTCAATAAATTCGGTGAAGAAGGTTTTCATGCTCGAAGGCATGGCAAAGGGTGCGGGTGGTGGTGGTATTTCCTGCCTAGATGTAGTGGCAGTGTCGGGTATGACTCGTGCTGCCGTCGGAGGCGGCGGTTCCTGAATCTCAGGAGGTGCCTCCACTGCTAGACGGACAGTACATGGCCTTCCTCTCTTCCTGGTTTGCATTTTCTCAATGGCAAAGAGAAAAATAAAACCAAGATTTAGGAACTGTAGCCAAGTATCATGTTATAGTATGCTCAGCAACAAATTCGAGAGTACTGCAATATTAAAATCACCTATTTTTCTAAGTATAGTGTAAGGTTTTTGTTGAGGAATCAAAGAATCTTATATATCTCGTATGTTTGGCCATGGTGTAAAAACAATGTTAGAATGTTTATATAATAAGTACAAAACTTTGCAAGTATTTCAAATGATTTGTTTCTGGTTTTTGGGAACATACTTATATATTTCATTAAAAATCCATACGAGTCATAAAAATTCTTAAGATTTACCTCGGGAAATATCCTGATCTAACTTTTTATCGCAATCTTATGCATTCAAACTCTTACCCTTAGTCTTTTCGATTATTATCCAAGTTTATGTGTCCCATACCACATGACTTTGGTAATAAGGGTGTTAACCAAGTTAAGTTTTATGAACACGGTTTCTAAAAACATTGGTTGAATAGTAGTTCACTAATAGTATCGTCCAAATTTACTCGTCCCATACCGTGCAAACTTAGTGATAATATTAGTAATGCAACTTTCTCCAAATGTTTTTTTTCACACAAGGTCATGGGTTTTCTTACTTCCACATTTTATTTAGTATCTTCCAATTTTGTTGTGTCCCATACCACTCCAAAGTTAGTGTTGCACAAGAAAGAATGGTTGTAAGTCGGCCCACCAAAGATAGTCTTAAACAAAACATTTCATTCATATATAAAAGGAAAGTTTACAATGCCAGTAATCAATCTTGATTTCCCTACCTACTACCGCTCCTTCTAGATCTCCTGCTAGGTACAGAATGACTACTAACAGAAGGTTGAGAGTTTGCTCGCTCTGCTTCGGAGTTTTGCATATGTGTTAATATATTATTTTGAGTTTCTCTCATTTCCTCCATATTGGATGCCATTTCATTTAACCGTTCAAAAAGGTTAGTCGATTGGCCCATTGGTGGTTGATGTCTCGATTGTCCCATAGGTAGAGGGTAGGCCATAGGCATTTGGGGAAAGTATTGGTTGTAAAGGTGCTTCATAGGTGAAAGATAGTTGTTTCGATTGTACGGGGATCCCCTAATTGGAACCCCTTGGGCATTTGCCATAGGATTCTGGTTTGTCTCGTTATTTGGTACTTCCCTGACGGGAATCTTTCGTCGACTTCTTCGAAAACAACGTCCACGTTTGTCTCTCATTATTTTGGCATTTCCTATTGTTGTGCCGAATACTTCCTCGTCAGTTACCCCTCCCCTCAGGACATATATCTTGAAGATAGAAGATGTTGTACCTGGCTCAATGATTTGTCTCGAAGTCCCATCAAAAGTGTTGATGTTTGCTTCGTATAGTATCCTCATGATCAAGACTCCATAACCGAGGTATTCCTTTCTCAAAGGATTTTGAATCACCCTTACCATTTGTTGGATGATGATGTGTGGTAGGAAGACCTTTATTTCCTTCTTTATGCAATATAACACAATAAGTTGGGCCCTTGACATAGTGCCTCTAGTCCCCCTTTCTGGCAAGATGTTGCCGAACACTATCTTTTCAAGGCCGGCAAGAGATGGCTTAATATAATTGTTTGGGAGGTTGGTGAACGTCGATTGAGTGTATGGCTCCTTGGTGAGGGAATTGAATAATTGTTCATTAGACTCCGCGATCTCTGTAATTTTCTGGGGTTCATGTGGATCAATAATTCTCTCCTCAATCGGAATCTCCATAAGTCGAGCGATGATTTTGACGTTGATAGGGATTTTTATCCCCATAACTGTTGTCTCCAATACAGGGCTGATTCTCTCTTCCTGAAGTACTATGCAATTCATGGCTTCGTAGAAAGATCTCACCAAGTTGTAAGAGACGTGACCCTCAACTTTTGTGATGTTCAACCACCCTAGAGTTGCGAGTTTGTCGTAAAGGATCGGGCTGAGGCGGAGATCTCTATTGTCGATGTTCCTCATAGTCATAACCTCCCTCTTGAACAATTCCTTGAGTCTAGTGGAATTGGTTCCCTACTACTGGAAGTTGCTCCTTCACTTGAGGCCATTCTTTTGCTGAAAGGAAAATAAATTTGTGAAAAACACAAAATATATTCTTAACATTTTTAAGATTTATGCCTTGTCAGTTGGACAATATTTTTTATTCTTAATGTTTATGCCATCATTTAATCCAATTTTTTTTTATTTTTTATCGGCAATATGATATAATATATATCGTATTCATATATGAATGTATAGAAATATATATATATATATATTTAATCATAATTATATATATAGTTTTCATAAATCAACTATATATATATTTGAAATTAAACTATATAAAAATCATATATAGTTTTCTTAGATATATATTTAATACAAATCTCAACTATATATAATTCATATATATAGTTCTAAAGATATATATATCTAATAACATTTTTCATTCAAATTTTTCATTAATAATATGATATATATATATCTCATATATACTAAGGTATATAGATATATATATATATATACATATATATATATATATATATATATATATTCAATCATAACTATACATATAGTTTTTAATAAATCATGACTATATGTGTATTTAAATCAAACTATATAAAAATCATATAATTTTCTAGATATATATTTAATATAAATCTCAACTATATATATATATATATATAGTTCTAGAGATATATATATCTAATAAAAATTTTCATCCACAATTTCTCATTTTAATCATAACTATATATATATTTAAATCAAACTATATAAAAATCATATAGTTTTCTAGATATATATTTTAAATAAATCTCAACTATATATAATTGACATATATATATCTAGTAAAATTTTTCATCCACAATTTTTCATTTTAATCATAACAATATATATAGTTTTCATAAATCATAACTATATATATATTTAAATCAAACTATATAAAACTATATAGTTTTCTTTGATATATATTTAATACAAATCTTAACTATATAACTCACATATATAGTTCTAAAGATATATATATCTAATAACATTTTTATCCTTTAATTTGGTGGACTTGGGCGGGCCGTGGACCGTACTTTCTGATACCATTAAATGTCACACCCCGCCCCGGACGCGCCTAAACCGGCGGTACACTCGAGGACGGGGCACGCATTTGGAGTAATGACAATGGTAACAACAGAGTGCGCAGCGGAAATACATAATATACATACCAATCTGATTTCATTTAATTCAGAATATTTTTTTGTACATAAAATTGTCAAGGGAACATACTCCCCAAATTCCCCAATGAATAATACAGAGGGTACAAAAATGTGGGCCCCATAACCTGCACCCAGTCCACCCTAATTTCCTGTGAAAGATTGGATAATAATGGAGTGAGCTTAACGCGCTCAGTGGGTAAAATAGTTCGTGAGTATAACAATTAATAAGGCATACTTCAATATCAAATATCTTAAATACACAAGTGAGCATCATAATCAATCAATATGTATGTATGCATGACACCGTCTCGTATTGGTTTGATGAACGTACATCGCCTGAGTTCACGTACAAATGTCCGTCCGGACATCTCCCCTGACGTAGCCAGGTTCTATTGTACGTCCCTCCTCAGGAACGATGCTCTGGATTCACGTACTGATGTCCCTCCCCAGCCGTAGCCGGGTTCTCATGTGCGTCCCTCTCCAGAGAAATATAATGAATAGCGAGCAATGCTGCTAACTATTCTATGAGTCATAAACCATATACGTCCCTAGGTGGTGATATCTATGATGCCAATGCATGAACTGGTCTAGTCTACTGGACTGGTCCTTTCTTGACATTTAGACTGACTTTGGCAACGTTTGGTGATCCTTATCAGAGTTGATATCACGACATGCAAGGTTAGGACATTCAGTATTACTTGTATAAGCTGATAGCTTTCAATAAGACCAACTAGATTAGTCCCCAATTGAGAGGTGAGACACAAGGTCTACTTAAATACCAATCGCCTAAAGTAGCCCGCTGCCTCCCGTTTACTATTTAAAGTTACCGAGGACAAGACCGAGTCTAGTTGAGTCAGATTGACCACAAATCCGACATTATAATAGTATAATAAGTGAATTCCAAGTGTACAGGCATAAGTGCGACAGTATAAACATTATATGACATAATGCAGTGCAAATGAACAGTAGGTATAATAATAACTGAATGCAAACTTTAATAAAAGTTATAAAACACGCAAACATATGTTTCGTTCCCCACCTTCAAATAAGAACTTCCTCTTTTTCAGATCTGGCGCTTTCTTCCGGACAGAACTTCGTCGCACCGCCCCGAGAGTCTCGAACAGAGAGTCTCAAAAGACTAAAAACTCAAAATGAGTGAAAAGAGGAGGAAAAATCATAGTTTGGAGTGAATTTGGTGTGAAAAATGAAGAGGGGGGGTTGGTTTATATAAAGGTTTTGGCACTTGGACTTCCAGGGGGGCTGCCCAGACTTCCGGACACATTTGCCCAAACGAATTTTTTTTTTTTTGTGAAATACAGGGTATTACATTGGGAGAAAAGACAACACAAATTAAAACAGGATTGACATCAGACCGAGATGAGAAACACCGAGCTAGGACGACTTATACTTAGAAAAATCCTAAGGTTGTTGCACAACTCAGAGCTCGATATAGATCAGACGACAAGTATACTATCAGCTACGAACCTGACAACTAAGCGAGAAGGTAGGATAAATAAAATGGGCACCCAAGCGACCTTTGAAGTTACCGAGCTGAGGCATGGTATACTTTAGTTTAATCCTAAGGACACCCGAATAGCTCGGTACCTATAGCCTAACAACCACCGACCACATTCAGCCTACAAGAGTTTACATCTAAGGCGTAGTGCAAAGAGCTCGGTACAGAATCTAGACCTACTGACCCATCAACACTATGTATAAGACAAATACTTAGAATATTTCCAAAAAGCAAAACATCAAAACATTCAAGCGTAAAGAAAGCAAATAAGCAAGAAAATTAAGCAAATATTGAATTAAAATTAAGTTTAAAATGGCATGAAGGCTAGTAATAGTATTAGAAGGTATGCAGGCCCATAACAACATCACCAAAGAAGAAAAAACGCCTAGGGAGCAGGGGCCCGACCAGTGGCATAACCCTGTTAATCACCCAAGAGGGGGGAGGGTGAATTGGGTGTTTTGGCCAATTTGGTCAATTTTATATTTTCTTATGTTATCCTTGAATTGGTTAAGACATTTGTTCAAATATGTCTTGTGCAAGATATACGTACATAAATTTAAATGCAAAGACACAAGGTTTTTACATGGTTCAGAAAACCTTTTCCTACTCCACACCTAGAGAAACCTTTTCTAGGATTCCATTATCTCAGATTTACCTACCGGGTATGAATCAAACCATTACAAAAGCCTTTTTACAAGTTCAAGACAAGCCTATCATTTTATGGGCTAAAGATGAACCTTCTCCTTCCTTTTGAGGGATAAGGAAGAACCTAAAATCCTTTTACCGGGCTAAGGATGAACCACTTGACCTTTTTCAAGAGAAAGGGTGAAACTACCTTTAATTCCATCCTAGGAATCTTAAGTGAATCAAATTCACTTGACTTGGTTGTTTTAATCTTGAAACAAACCAAAACTCTAATTACAAGTATTAAAATGAAGCTCAAGATATAACAATTTCAATCAATACAAGATATGAAATTAAAGCTCATGGATCGAGAAAACTTACAACCATATACCTTTCATGTATTCATATTACCCATTTGAATGATGTTGAAAAATGTGCATGATTGATGCAAAAAACGAAGTGCAAGCCTATAAAACGAAAGGTTCCCTTTGGATTTTCATTTGAGGATGATGAAGATGAAGCTTGAAATTAAAAACCCTTTCGATCACTTAAAATCTCTTGAAATGTATTTCTTTAAGGATGAAGATGGAAAACATCAAAGATTTCTTCAAAGTGATGGAACTCTCGAAAATGCTACTTGAAAATTTGTTGAAATCACAAGAAAACTTCAAATGATTTCTTTTCAAAATGAATTTCAAAAGCTTGAAGAAACTTGCATTTTTGGCAAAGATGTGGAGAACAAAATGACATGCACAAGTTTCACATTTTGCAAAAGGTTGTTCATTATGAGCTAAGACACATATTCATAAAAAATATTTCTGGAAAAGTTAGAACTTTGGTTCTCTGCACAGAACCTCATTTCTGTTCAAAATACACAAAAAACATATCTCTGTTTTTGTCAAGGAAAAGCGTTTTATGTATTTTCCAAAAATGCCCAAATAGGAGGAAACACGTTTCTTCAAGAGGAAATGCGTTTCTGCATATGATTCCAGAGAACATTATTCTGGACTTTCTGGAAGAAACGGGTTTCGTAACAAGGAACGCGTTTATGCTTGACTCAGTGAAAATTTCACAAGTACAAATAGGAAACGCATTACTCAAAAAGGACATGTTGTAACACCCCATAGTCAGTCATCGTATTTGATTTACTTGTATGTATATCGAGGCGTATTGTACACATATTTCGTACGTATGAATCAAATGTGTGTATAAGAATACATGCAAAATACGGGAATTGAATGGTATAAATTAAATACGTAAATTGAATTATATAAATTAAATGAGTGAAATTAAATTGGTTATGAATTAAATAAAATTTAGGTTGGAGTTGTTTAAGTAATTGACATTGGGAGCATGGAATAACAATTAAATGATGCTCATCTTGTTTGTTTTAATGCCAACGTGTTGGTGTTTTAAAAAATAAAGGAATGAAATTGAAAGAAGAACAGGAGCGCAGAACAAAAAGGGAAAAAGGAAAACAACGTGTTTTTCGGCCGATTCGTAACGCTGGTAAGTCATTTTCCTTCCTTTTTGTCACAAAATTGATCTTTAACTAGTGTACAATGTTTTTACCGGTACACTTTTTTCTATAGGAGGTGTTTTACTGTGTTTCCAAATATAGGGTTTGGACCCACTTTGAGTGGAAACACGTAGAAATGATATATTATAACTCCTATAGTTGTGTAAATACTAGATATGTGATTTGTTTGTGTCCATGAGTGTTATTTGCACCATTACAGCTGTCGAAAGCCAAATTTGACATTAGAGGGCTTTGGAACCATGTCAAATTCTGGTGAAATTCCAGTTTGAAACCATAGAATTATAGAGAACTAAATTCCGAATATTTCGATACCAAAATTATGATTTTTGGGTATCAAATTTTTAATACATTCCCGGCTGAATTCAGTAAATATGGCAAAGTTGGATATTGGTGAAAAAGTAGTTGACAGGCTTGTTTCTATTGTCCATTGCCTTAAAAATAATCATGAGGGTCGTGTAAAATATTTGGGACGCCTTCACGTGATTTTTAGACTGAAATGGAATTATGAGAATTAATTGTGTGAATTGGAAAGTTAGAATTAAAAGATTAATTGATAAAAAATAAATATAATAATTTGATAATTGATTATGGATTATCTGGGAATTAATATATGACAGGATTATATTGTTGATTGGATACGAATAATAGAGTGGTCGTAGAGGGTAGGTCTACGTGGTACAACTGTGAGTATTTCTTTGTTCTAGTTATTCTATATATGACATTATAGATATATAATGCTTTTGATTGATAAGCATGTTATGATTACTGTGCATGAGTTGAATTCATGGAATGATTTGCAATGGCAGACTATCTACATGCGGACGTGGCACACCCCACCCGGACGCGCCTAAATCGGTGGTACACTCACGGACGGGGCACACATTTGGAATAATAACAATGGTAATAACAGAGTGTGCAACAGAAATATAATATACAGTACAAGTCTGATTTCATTTAATTCAGAATTCATTTATACATGACATAGTCAAGGGAACAAACTCCCCAAAATCCCCGATGAATAATACAAAGGGTACAAAATGTGGGCCCCATAAACCTGCACCCAGTCCACCCTAATTTTCTGTGAAAAATTAGATAATAATAGAGTGAGCTTAACGCGCTCAGTTGGTAAAATAGTTCGTGAGTATAACAATTAATAAAGCATACTTCAATATAAAATATCTTAAATACACATGAGAGCATCATAATCAATCAATATGTATGTATGCATGACACCGTCTCGTAATGGTTTGATTAACGTACATCGCCTGAGTTCACGTACAAATGTCCTTCCCCAGGCGTAGCCAGGTTCTTACTGTACGTCCCTCCTTAGGAATGATGCTCTGGATTTAGGTACTGATGTCCCTCCCCAGGCGTAGCCGGGTTCTCCTTGTACGTCTTCTCCAGAGAAATAAAATGAATAGCGAGCAATGCTCCTAACTATTCTATGAATCATAAACCACATACGTCCCTAGGTGGTGATATGTGTGATGCCAATGCATGAACTGGTATAGTCTACTGGTCTGGTCTTTTCTTGACATTTAGACTAACTTTGACAACGTTTGATGATCCTTATCAGATGTCGTATCACGACATGCAAGGTTAGGACATTCAGTATTACTTGTATAAGCTGATAGCTTTCAATAAGACCAACTAGATCAGTCCCCAGTTGAGAGGTGAGACACAAGGTCTACTTAAATACCAATTGCCTAGAGCAGCCCGCTGCCTCCCGTTCACTATTTAAAGTTACTGAGGACAAGACCGAGTCTAGTTGAGCCAGATTGACCACAAACCCAGCATTATAACAGTGTAATACATGAATTCCAAATATACAGGCATAAGTGCGACAGTATAAACATTATATGACATAATGCAGTGTAAATGAACAGTAGGTATAATAATAACTGAATGCAAACTTTAATAAAAGTTATAAAACACGCAAACCTATGTTTGTTCCCCACCTTCAGATAAGAACTTCTTCTTTCAGATCTGGCACATTCCTCCAGATAGAATTTCGTCATATCTCACCGAGAGTCTCCAACAGAGAGTCTCAAACAGAAAAGAACTCATAATGAGTGAAAAGAGGAGGAAAAATCACTAGAGAAGGTGATTTGGTGTGAGAAAATGAGGAGGAGAGGCTTCCTTATATAGAGGTTTTGGCGCCCACCAGAACGTCTGGGCATTTTTGCCCAAACGAATTTTTTTTTTGTGAAATACAGGGTTTTACACTCTGCCCCCTTAAAGGGATTTCGCCCTCGAAATCAATTCAAGTAGTTATGATGGTTACCTGCTTGAGATTCACTGCCCGCGTCATCTCTTGGGAGTTCAGGGTAGTGCTTGTATGGTCCCTGAATTGCACTGTGGCCAGTGGAATCCTCACCATCATAAAACCATGGAGAGCAAATGGAATCGGACTCGTCCTCTGAAGATTCCAACCTTTGCATAACAGATGGTGGTGGAAGGCACTGGTTACATCGTTTGAGGGGAGGTAGGTTCGAATCCGGCCGCCTGGAAATTTTGGTAGAAGGTCCTGCCAAGATGAGGGCACGGGATTGTTACGAAAAAGCCATGCACGCTCTGGGGATAAAGATCGCTTTCTGTGTGGTGATGGAGTTGGTGATGCAAAGTAGTTGTGACTTGACTCTGCTTCTTGGGAAGTAGCCACATGTTGCCAAGGAGGCCACTGTGTGTGTGAATCACTATATCCATTGATATTATTTTCAGACATCTGCGTAGTTATTCAAGTGAAACAATGTATTAAGATAGGTGTAAACAAAGTTTCATCATTTTATTGATAAGTGAAAATAGTACAATGTATCACATCATCAGTTGGTACTAGAAAACAATTCAGGGTATTTCTGTTTAATTGTTGCTTCTAGTTCCCATGTTGCTTCCTCGACGCCGTGGTGATCCCAGAGCACCTTCACAAGTGGTATGCTACGTCGCCTTAGTTCTTGAGTTTTTCTATCCAAAATCTGTATCATTCTCTCTTGATACTTATTTCCTTCCTCAACCCGAACCTCGACTAAAGGGATGATATGCGAAGGATCAGGAGGATACTTGCGAAGCATAGATGCGTGAAAAATGTCAAGAACCTTAGGCATGGACGATGGAAGGGACAGACGATAAGCAAGTTTGCCAATACGTTCAATGATCTGAAATGGACCGATATACCGCGGGGAGAGCTTTCCTTTGATCCCAAAGTGTTTGAAACCTCTTGTGGGCTGAACTTTTAGAAAAACAAAGTCCCCCTTATCAAATTCTAGAGGCTGTCTCCGCTTGTTAGCATAGCTCTTCTGTCGACTTTGTGCACACGAAGTCGTTCCTTTACTAGTGTGATCTTCTTAGAAGTTTCTTGAACTAGTTCAGGGCCTAACTGTGGTCTATCTGCCATATCTAACCAACATACTGGAGATCTGCAGGGCCGACCATAGAGAGCCTCGTATGGTGCCATGCCGATTCTAGTTTGGTAGCTGTTGTTGTATGTAAACTCAACTAAATGTAAATATTTTGCCCATCCGTCATTAAAGTCCAAAATGCAACATCGTAACATGTCTTCTAAGATTTGGATAAGACGCTCTGACTGCCCATCAGTCTGAGGGTGAAAAGTTGTGCTCATAGTGATCTTAGAACCCATTCTACTCTGGAAGCTTTTTCAAAAGTTTGATGTGAATCGAGGGTCCGATCAGAGACGATTGTGAGTGGTATGCCATGAAGGCGTACGATCTCTCTTTCATATAGTTCTGCAAGTTTGGCGGGGTTATTCGTGAACTTTATTGGTAGAAAGTGTGCAGACTTTGTAAGTCTATCAATGATAACCCAGATAGCATCTTGCCCTTTGTTATTTCGAGGCAAGGCCGTAACAAAATCCATTACGATGTTCTCCCACTTCCATTCTCCAATAGGTAACGGCTGGAGAAGTTCAAAGGGAAGTCTCCGTTCTGCCTTAACTTTCTAGCAAACGAGACATCGAGCAACGAAGTCTGCAATTGCCTTCTTCATTCCAGAAAACCAGAATTGTCGCTTGACATCCTTGTACATCTTGTCACCCCCAGGATGCATAGCGTACCTCGATCTGTGCATCATAGTGAGCACTTCTTTCTGAACCCCAGGATCGTTCGGTAGACAGAGACATTTTTTATAGAAAACGTCCTCGTCTTCTGAAACTGACCAGTTAGGAAGGTCCTGTCCGCTGAGTAGAAGTTCTCGTTTCTCCATTAACATAGGGTCATTAGCGTGAGCAGCTAAAATCTTTCAAACTAGCTTAGAGTTGGCTGATAATTGAGAGAGTCATGATCTTGGAGTGATAAGTACAGGTGCTGTCGTGAGGCGTTTCTTCAATTCCTGAAGTGATGCTTCACAGGCGAGATCCCAGATGAATCGCACGTCTTTTCGAGTGAGCTTGCTCATAGGTTCAACAATCTTTGAGAAGTCCTTGATGAAGTGTCTGTAATAGCCAGCCAAACCAAGAAACTCATAATCTGAGTAACAGTGGTAGGCTGCTTCCAATTTAAAACAGCTTTAACCTTAGAAGGATCTACCTCAATGCCATTGCCTGAAACCACATGGCTTAGGAATTGAACTAGCTTCACCCAGAATTCGCACTTACTCAACTTTGCATACAGTTGGTGGCTTCTCAAGGTCTGGAGGACTATTTTCAAATGTATCTTATGGTCTTCCTCGGTTGAGGAATATATCAAGATGTCGTCCACAAAAACCACCACAAATCGGTCAAAGTATTACCTGAAGATGCGATTCATCAAATCCATGAATGCCGCAGGTGCATTTGTTAGACCGAACGGCATGACCAAGAACTTGTAGTGACCGTACCTAGTTCTGAATGTCGTCTTGGTAATGTTCGACTCTCGGATCCAGAGTTGGTGATGACCGGACCGTAAATCAATCTTAGAGAAGTATTTGGCATCTCTAAGTTGGTCGAACAAGTCATCGATTCTGGGCAATGGATATCTGTTCTTGATGGTGACGTTATTCAACTTCCGATAGTCGATTCAAAGTCGTAACGAAGCATCCTTTTTGTGAACAAACAGAACTGGAGTGCCCCAGGGTGATGAACTCTTTCTGATGAAGCCATTACTCTCTAATTCCTTCAGTTGTTTGTCTAATTCGACCAGCTCGACATTGGATATTCTGTATGGTGGAATTGAGATAGGCCCTCTCCCAGGTATGAGGTTGATTTCAAAATCGAATTCCCTAACTGGAGGTAGACCAGGAAGGTCATTAAGAAAAACTGTTGGGAATTCAGATATGACTGGAACATCGTGTACTTCGGGAGCGTACAGTGTTGGTGATTCATTTCCGTCACCAAGGGACAACGCTCGAAGTTGTGACTTGAGAAGTGCAACTGTTGATTTGTGTATCCATTTCCTTGTTCCCTGAATCTTGACAAACTCTCTTGTAGGCAAGGTTAACTGAACTTGCTTCTTCATACATTCGACCTTTGCATTCAGCGGTGCTAGCCAGTCCATGCCAAGGATGATGTCGAAGTCTTCAATTTCCATCACGGAAAGATTTGCATATATTATTTGTTCTGACACTCGAAGCTCACATCGAGAACACTGCAAATTCACGTCAGTACCAGATCTGAACGGTGATGTGACATGGAGTGTGATGTTTGTGGGTTCAGGCTGCAGGCCTAAATGTCTTACCAATGCTGACGATCGCGACTGGAATTTTTCAAGTCTCATCGACTCCCATTGCATCAAGAGCCTTCTTTGACTCATCCAACCACTTTTGCACCTCATTAGCATCAATGGTGCCAGCAAAAGTAAGAGGTTGTAGCCTCTTGTACTTGGTAATCTGATCGGTTTGAGATTCCGATCCAAATCTTACAGGTGCCTGAGCAGTGGCAACCTGACTGGCTGCGGTCTCACGAACGGCCGTTTGAATATCGGCTTTCATCGCCTCAATAAATCCGGCGAAGAAGGTTTCCATGCTCGGAGGCATGGCAAAGGGTACGGGTGGGGGTGGTATTTCTTGGCCAGATGTAGTGGCAGTGTCGGGTGTAACTCGTGCAGTCGTCGGAGGCGACGTTTCCTGAATCTTAGGAGGTGCCTCCACTGCTGGACGGACAGTACATGGCCTTCCTCTCTTCCTGGTTTGCATTTTCTCACTGGCAAGGAGAAAATAAAACCAAGATTTAGGAACTGTAGCCAAGTATAATGTTATAGTATGCTTAGCAATAATTTTGAGAGTACTGCAATGTTAAAATCACTTATTTTTCTAAGTATAGTGTAAGGTTTTTGTTGAGGAATCAAAGAATCTTATATATCTCGTATGTTTGGCCATGGTGGAAAAACAAGGTTAAAATGTTTATATATAATAAGTATAAAACTTTGCAAGTATTTAAAAAGATTTGGTTCTGGTTTTTTGTGAACATACATATATATTTCATTGAAAATCCATACGAGTCATAAGAATTCTTAAGATTTACCTCGGTAAATATCCTGATCTAACGTTCTATCGCAATCTTATGTATTCAAACTCTTACTCTTAGTTTTTCAATTATTGTCCAAGTTCGTGCGTTCCATACCACATGACTTTGGTAATAAGGGTGTTAACTAAGTTAAGTTGCATGAACGCGGTCTCTATAAACATCGGCTGAATAGTAGTTCACCAATAGTATCTTCCAAGTTTACTCGTCCCATACCGTGTAAACTTAGTGATAATGTTAGTAATGCAACTTTCTCCAAATGTTTCTTTTCACACAAGGTCATGGGTTTTCTTACTTCCACATTTTATTAGTATCCTCCAACTTTGTTATGTCCCATACCACTCCAAAGTTAGTGATACAAAAGAAAGAATGGTTGTAAGTCAGCCCACCAAAGATAGTCTTAAACAAAACATTTCATTCATATATATCAAAGAAAAGTTTACAATGCCAGTAATAAATCTTGATTTTCCTGCCTATTACCGCTCCTTCTAGACCCCTTGCTAGGTACAAAACGACTACTACCAGAAGGTTGAGAATTTGCTCGTTCTGCATCGAAGTTTTGCATAAGTGTTAATATATCATTTTGAGTCTCTCTCATTTCAGCAATATTGGATGCCATTTCATTTAACCGTTCAAATGGGTTAGTCGATTGTCCCATTGGTGGTTGATGGGTCGATTGTCCCATAGGTGGAAGGTAGGCCATAGGCATTGGGGGAAAGTATTGGTTGTAGGGGTGACTCATAGGTGAAGGGTAGTTGTTTTGATTGTACGGGGATCCCCTAATTGGATATTTAGATTTGTTTGAGGTGAAAAGTTTTGAAACAATGGGCTCTTTGGGATGTTTTGCCCTCCAAAATTTGGTGCCGCCCAATACTGTTGTTGTTGGTTCACAACAACTTGTGGAACTGGCCGATACAGTACCTCAGGAGTTGGAAACCTTTGGTACGAAGTGTTGCCTTGAGTTGGCACGTTCCAGGTTAGTGGATTTGCTTGAGTACTTTGTCTATCATGACTTGGTTGAGGTTGATTTAGTGTGGCAAATAACTCTTCCTCAGTGAATAGTCGATCGGTTGGATCATTATTCGGGGCTGGGTTTGATGTAGGATTCTGGTTTGTCTCATTATTTGGTACTTCCCTGACAGGAATCTTGCGTCGACTTCTTCGAAGACAACGCCCATGTTCGTCTATCATTCTTTCTGTATTTCTTATCATCGCGCCGAATACTTCCTCGTCAGTTACCCCTCCCCTCGTGACATATATCTTGAAGATAGAAGATGTTGTAACCGACTCAGTGATCTGTTTTGAAGTCCCATCAAAAGTGTTGATGTTTGCTTCGTATAACATCCTCATGATCAAGACTCCGTAACCGAGGAATTCCTTTCTCAAAGGGTTTTGAATCACCCTCAACATTTGTTGGATGATGATGTGTGGTAGGGAGACCTTTATTTTCTTCTCTATGCAATATAACACAAGAAGTTGGGCCCTTGACATAGTGCCTCTAGTCCCCCTTTTTGGCAAGATGTTGTCGAATACGATCTTTCCAAGGACGGCAAGTGATGGCTTAAGATGATTGTTTGGGAGGTTGGTGTACGTCGATTGAGTGTATATCTCTTTGGTGAGGTAATTGAACAATTGTTCATTAGACTCCGCGATCTCTGCAATTGTCTGGGCTTCATGTGGATCAATAATTATCTCCTCAATCGGAATCTCCATAAGTCGAGCAATAATCTCGATGTTGATAGAAAATTTTATTCCCATGACTGTTGTCTCAAAAACAGGGTTGATCCCATCTTCTTGAAGTCCCACGCAATTTATGGCTTCGTAGAAAGATCTCACCAAGTTGTAAGAGACGTGGCCCTCAACTTTTGTTATGTTTAACCACCCCAGAGTTGCGAGTTTGTCATGAAGGATCGGGCGGAGGCGGAGATCTCTATTATCGATGCTCCTCATAGTCATAACCTCCCTTTTGAACAATTCCTTGAGTCTAGTGGGAATTGATTCCCTACTATTGGAAGTTGCTCCTTCACTTGAGGCCATTCTTTTACTGAAAGGAAAATAAATTTGTGAAAGACACAAAATAAATTCCTAACATTTTTAAGATTTATTTTTTGTCTTTTAGACAATATTTTCTATTTTTCTCTTGATGTTTATGCCATCATGAAATCAAAATTTTTCATTAGCAATATGATGCATATATATCGTATTCATATATGAATGTATAGATATATATATTTAATCATAACTATATATATAGTTTTCATAAATCAACTATATATATATATATATTTGAAATTAAACTATATAAAAATCATATATAGTTTTCTTAGATATATATTTAATACAAATCTTAACTATATGTAATTCATATATATATATATATATATATATATATATAGCTCTAAAGATATATATATCTAATAACATTTTTCATTCAAATTTTTCATCAATAATATGATATATATATATATCTCATATATACTAAGGTATATAGATATATATATTCAATCATAACTATACATATAGTTTTTAATAAATCATGCCTATATGTATATTTAAATCAAACTATATAAAAATTATATAGTTTTCTAGATATATATTTAATATAAATCTCAACTATATATAATTGACATATATATATATAGTTTTAGAGATATATATATCTAATAAAAAATTTTATCCGCAATTTTTCATTAGCAACATTGTATATATATATCTCCCATATGCACAGATATATAGATATATATATTTAATCATAACAATATATATAGTTTTCATAAATCATAACTATATATATATATTTAAATCAAACTATATAAAAATCATATAGTTTTCTAGATATATATTTAATATAAATCTCAACTATATATAATATATATATATATATAGTTCTAGAGAGATATATATCTAATAAAAATTTTCATCCAAAATTTTTCATTAGCAACATGGTATATATATATCTCCTATATGCATAGATATATAGATATATATATATATATTTAATCATAACTATATATATAGTTTTCATAAATCATAACTATATATATATTTAAATCAAACTATATAAAAATCATATAGTTTTCTTAGATATATATTTAATACAAATCTTAACTATATATAATTCATATATATATATATATATATAGTTCTAGAGATATATATATCTAATAAAATTTTTCATCAAATTTTTTTTTTTCGTTAGCAACAATGTATATATATATATCTCATATATAAATAGATATATAGATATATATATTTAATCATAATCATATATATAGTTTTCATAAATCATAACTATATATATAAATCTAAACTATATAAAACTATATAGTTTTTATAGATATATATTTAATACAAATCTTAACTATATATAATTCATATATATATATATATAGTTCTAAAGATATATATATCTAATAAAATTTTTCTTTTCCTAATTTGGTGGACTTGGGCGCAGCGGAAATATAATATACAGTACAAGTCTGATTTCATTTAATTCAGAATTCATTTGTACATGACATAGTCAAGGGAACATACTCCCCAAAATCCCCGATGAATAATATAAAGGGTACAAAATGTGGGCCCCATAAACCTGCACCCAGTCCACCCTAATTTTCTGTGAAAAATTGGATAATAATGGAGTGAGCTTAACGCGCTCAGTGGGTAAAATAGTTCGTGAGTATAACAATTAATAAAACATACTTCAATATCAAATATCTTAAATACACATGAGAGCATCATAATCAATCAATATGTATGTATGCATGACACCGTCTCGTAATGGTTTGATTAACGTACATCGCCTGAGTTCACGTACAAATGTCCTTCCCCAGGCGTAGCCAGGTTCTCACTGTACGTCCCTCCGTAGGAATGATGCTCTGGATTCAGGTACTGATGTCCCTCCCCAGGCGTAGCCGGGTTCTCATTGTACGTCTTCTGCAGAGAAATAAAATGAATAGCAAGCAAGGCTCCTAACTATTCTATGAATCATAAACCACATACGTCCCTAGGTGGTGATATGTGTGATGCCAATGCATGAACTGGTCTAGTCTACTGGTTTGGTCTTTTCTTGACATTTAGACTAACTTTGGCAACGTCTAGTTGAGCCAAGATTGACCACAAACCCAGCATTATAACAGTGTAATATATGAATTCCAAATATTCAGGCATAAGTGCGACAGTATAAACATTATATGACATAATGCAGTGTAGATGAACAGTAGACACAATAATAATTGAATGTAAACTTTAATAAAAGTTATAAAAAACACAAACCTATGTTTCGTTCCCTACCTTTAGATAAGAACTTCTTCTTTCAGATCTGGCGCTTTCCTCCGGACATAACTTCGTCGTATAGCACCGAGAGTCTCGAACAGAGAGTCTCAAACAGAAAAGAACTCAGAATGAGTGAAAAGAGGAGGAAAAATCACTAAAGAAGGTGATTTGGTGTGAGAAAATGAGGAGGAGAGGCTTCCTTATATAGAGGTTTTGGCGCCGGAACGTTCAGGCAGTTCCACGAACGTCCGGGCATTTCTGCCCAAACAATTTTTTTTTTTTTTTTGTGAAATACAGGGTATTACAGGTCGATTCTTGAGTAAGCCTCAGGAACTAGTCCCATGTGAGTAACTGAATTTGTATTCACGTACTAGAGGATTGTCTTGGTTGGAGTAAAAACCTAGAATTGATGATTATATGGAAGTGGGTAATGAGAGAATTGTGGATACTCTTGTTATGGCCAAATGAGAGGTTAGACCCACTCTATTACTTAGAAGGAGGTAGATGAAATAGAAATGTTTTAATCTATTATTGTATCTCTTGTAATGGAAATTATGATGATCATGTATGTATTTCTTTCTGTGTTTCATGTTATTTATAAATGGAATTACTCAGAATGCATGTTTTATTAATTAATGTATATATAGTGCCATTGTTAGAAATACTCACTGAGCTTGTTGTAGCTCATCTCATTTTCCTCAAATATTTTAGGAAGAGACAAAGGGAAAGGAAAGGTGAGAGAAGAGTAGCAGGCTCTTCAGTTTCTTTTCCTATGTATGTATGGTTTGAGGATTTGGAAAAATGTTATTTTGATTTATCTATATGTAAAATCATATGTATATATATATATATTATCACTAGTTGAGAGGAGGGATGATATATATCCTGTGAGAAATATGAATTTAAGATTTATGTGAATGAATGTGAATTATGTTTTATGGATTTGGAATTTGATTTGATCAGGTAGTGTGGACTTGTGTTAGCCAATATTTTAGAAAGGTTATGTCGAATTTTTTTTTATGGAATTTGATGTAGAAATAAGGTTGATATAGTATTGTATATGTCGGTGTGGCGTATATAGTATTATGTGCCAGTCGTGACGTACAGAGTGGGTCACGACACATGCGTTTCAGTTTTCACAAAAACTGAAAACATGTTTTCAGAATAAACCAATGTTAAATACAATTGTATGAACTTTAAAACATTGTAATTGAAATACATTTGAAATCAACACATAAATCAAAATCATTTTGATCAAACAATCAAGTTTGTACTTTTATGAAAACTGTTGACTTTTCAAAACAAGTATGATTTTTAAAATCATTTTTAAATATATGCATGACTTTGGAAATAAATGAGCAATATAAAGACAAGAAAGATTACAACCTAATTCTACTTATACTTGTAAGCTCTCATTCTTTATCATCGAGTTAACTCGTCCAAGCTTTTGACTTTTACTTTGGTTGATCCACTTGAGTTGACTTAAGATCACTTGAATCTTGTATTGACCTTTTGACTTATCCTTAGTGCTGAAAGATGCTCAATTCAACCATTAGCTTCATGGTTATATTGTTTGTTAGCATCACAACACTTAGGAGAATTCTAAGTGGAAAACCACTGAGGTCAACAGACCCATGAGGTGGGTTGTTAAGTTGCATATTTAGATATGTTTTAGTGCATGTTTTAAATAAGTTTTAGGATAATTTATGCATTAGTTTTGTTAGTTTATCTTAGTTTTGGTCTATTTGTTAGTTTAGTCACATTTTGGTATAATATGCTTTATTTCGGTTTTTAATTCTATAAGTTGGTTAATTTGATTATCTAAGTGTGTTACTAATTAGATTTGCTTTATTTTGTAGGTGTTTAGATGATGTGAATGTGATTTTGGATGATAGAAACAAAGTACAAGAAGTTTGAATAAAGATACATGTGCAAAAAGTGCAAAAGATAGAAGAAAAAGGAAGAAAAAAGTCATATTGCATTACTCTTGGTGCTGCAACGCTCAATAGTAGCGTTGCAGCACTAAACCCCAGCCCACAAAATGCAAAATCAATATTTTTGGGCGTTGCGGCGCTCAATATGAGCGTTGTAGGGCTCGCGCGATTAGGAAACTACACAAGTTGTAGTTTTTGGGTCATAACTTTGCCAATTGGACTACGAATTGGATGTGGTTTATTTTTATGGACCCCTTACTTTAAAAAGAACATTATGAGAGGGTTTTGGGAGGAGAATAAAGTGGAGGATGAGATTGACGGCTATAGGAAGAGGAAAGAGAAGATGAAAGCGAAGCGATTCAAAACGGAGAAGATATTTTCTACCATTCTTCCATCAATCTAGTTTGTTTTCATTGCTGAGATTCATGTTCATATTATTATTTAGTGTTTTCATGTCTTTATTCATGAACTAAATCCTCTATCTAGAGGTGTAGATCAATCCAAACTCGATACTATACTTTAGGTTTTATTGTTTTGAATAGTGTCAATAAAGTTTTTAGTTTATTTATGTTTTTCTAGGTGTAAAGTTTTTAATCCCTTGATCACAGATTAGATGATTCTAGACTTGAAATAGGTGCCCGAGAGGGAGTATTTTGGGTTGGAACAAGGAACATATAACTTATGTGATCGTGAGAACGAGAGGAGATTGAAATATCCCTTGAAGTCATTGAAGAGAACCATAGATTTTAATGAGTTATTATGGTTTTGGGTTTTCATCAAAAGAGTTAAACTTAGAATTTGATTAGCATGCTCTAGCTGGTGCTCGAGAGAGGGAGTTAGTAACGTTAAGGTTTTCAACTTATAAACAAGGAAATTGAGTTGATGATAATTCCATATGCATGCATAGTTGAGAGCGCGATGAGATTGAAGCTCTAGATGTTTCTTTTATTGATTTCTCTTATTCTAAATTGCATTGTTTTGGTTTATTTTCTAGTTATTTAATTGTGTTATTCACTTAATAATTCGATTTCGATTCTCTAGATAAAATAAGGGTTAAAACTTGATAGTTAGTGTAGTAATAATCCTTGAGGACGATACCCGATATCTTATCAGACTATATTATAACTTGACACCGTACACTTGTGGTTTTGCACGTAACAAGTTTTTGGCGCTGTTACCGGCGATTAGTTACTAGTTCGCACTAATATCGTGTTAGCTAACTCAAATTTTAGTCTAGATTTTTATTTTTATTTTTTTCTAATTTTTTCTGATTTTATCTTTATTTGCTGAATTTTTGTTTACTTGCTTATTTCTTGTTTAGTTTTATTTCTTTGTTATTACTTCGTACTCTGAATTTTTCTTCTTTTCTTTTTTGTAGGTGTTCCAAGTTATATGCGGAGGGCGAAAAGCTTCAAAGTTACACCATTCGACCCCGAGGTAGAGAGGACACTTGGAAGACTTCGAAGAGAAAGGAGAGTAAAAGTTGAGGCAATGGCGAAAGAGCAAAATCAGTTGACCTTAAGAGACTACTTCAAGTCGGTCATCAATGAAAATTACTCAAGCATTGTTCGTGTTCCTATCAATGCAAACAACTTTGAGTTGAAACTATCAATGATCTCGATGGTAAAACAACACCAATTTGGTGGATCTCCTATTGACGACACAACTATCCACATCACCACCTTCTTGGAGATGTGTGATACGGTCAAGATGAATGGTGTTACTGAGGACACCATAAGATTGAGGTTATTCCCTTTCTCTTTAAGGGATAAGGCACGAGCATGGTTGCAATCTTTGCAGCCTGGAAGCATAGCCACATGGCAAAAGATGGTGCAAAAGTTCTTACAAAAGTTCTTCCCACCGACCAATACCGCCCAACTAAGAGCTGGGATTGGACAATTCAAGCAACAAGAGGCAAAGTCACTCTATGAGCCATGAGAAAGGTTTAAAGAACTTTTGAGGAAGTGTCCTCAACATGGATTTCAAGATTGGCTATAGAGTCAATTGTTTTACAATGGAATGACATTCTCCACACGGACATTGGTTGATGCGGCAGACGGTGGTTCACTCTTAACAAAAACAGCCACCGAGGCATTCACTTTGTTGGAAGATATGGCCACAAACACGTATGAAGTTACGTGTGCGAGATCTATGGTAAAGAAGGTAGCCGGTTTGCATGAGGTGGATCCGATATCATCTCTATCTGCTCAATTGTCTAGCATATCACATCAACTTACTGCACGTACTACTCAAGATGCTCAACCTTTTATTGAAAAGGCAGTGGCTGTAAATATGGGATGTTTGGTGAGTGAAATACAAGAGGAGCAAGTTCAATTCATAAACAACTGGGGGTACAACAACTATAGGGGTAACCAACCTCTACCAAATGAATACCACTCAGGTATTAAAAATCATGAGAATTTCTCCTATGCAAATACAAGAAACACATTGCAACCTCCACCGGGCATTTACAATCAAGTTCAAGAGAAGAAGCCATCCTTAGAAGATATGTTGGGTTCATTCATGATGGAGATAAGAGCATCTATAAAGAACTTGGAGGTTCAAATGGGGCAACTTGCATCAACAATGAATGCCCAATAACGTGGTTCACTTCCTAGTAATATCGAGGTGAACCCGAAAGAGCAATGCCACGCCATTACCTTGAGAAGTGGGAAGGAAGTGAAAGGGGCTGATTCTAATAGCTAACACATTGCATCTCCACCATCATCTAGTCAAGAGAATGAGGAGCCTAGCAAAGAGGCTAAGTCAAGTAAGACAAGGAAGAGACATCCGAGGGGGAGAAGAAAAAAGAGAGGCCTTATAGGCCGGGTTCTATCACATTTCTAAATAACCCCTTATTCTCAAAACTCATATTCGTTTTCCACAACGGTTTCAAAAGAAGAAGTTTGATGAGTAATTTGCCAAGTTTCTTGAAATTTTTAAGAAAATTCATATTAACATTCCTTTTGCAGATGCGCTGGAACAAATGTCAAACTATGTGAAGTTCATGAAGGATGTCATGTCAAAGAAGAGGAAGTTGGAGGACTATGAGACGGTGAAGCTTACGGAGGAGTGTAGTGCCATATTACAAAAGAAGCTACCTCAAAAGCTAAAAGATCCAGAGAGTTTTACTATTCCTTGCACCATTGGTACTTTGAATTTTAATAATGTTTTATGTGGTTTATGTGCAAGCATCAACTTGATGCCTCCTCTGTTTTCAGGAAATTGGGGCTCGGTGAGGTGAATCCTACTACTATCTCCTTATAATTAGTGGATCGGTCTCTTAAATATCCTTGGGGTATCATTGAAGATGTTTTAGTGAAAGTGGATAAGTTCATCTTCCCTGTTGACTTCGTGGTATTGGATATTAAGGAAGATGGAGACATTCCCTTGACACTTGGGAGACCATTCCTTGCTACTGGGAGAACATTGATAGACATGGAGCTTGTTGAGCTTTCCTTGAGGGTTAATGAAGACAAAGTGATGTTTTAGATCTACAATACACCCAAAGCTCCTAGAAAGAAGAATACTTGCCACCAGATTGATGTTGTGGGAGTAATTGATGAGTGTGCTACCAAGGCTTATGAGAAGCTTACACCAAAAGAAGCCTTGGAGCACTATGTGGACAAAGTGGAAAATTTAGATGACCCCCCTCCCTTGGTGTGGAAGGACCTATATTTGATGCCTCATGTTGAAGAAGAAAAGTTGTTGCATACTATGATTGAGCATAAGCAGATAGATGAATCGTTTTCTCGAGTCAAGCAAAAATGGGTAAAGTATTTTAAGGGCCAAGATGAAAAGAATGCAAAGGCTGTGCTTCTTGATGATCTACCTTGAAGAAACGAAGACGATAGTCAAGCTGAGGACTTTAAATCAAGCGCTTGTTAGGAGGCAACCCATCGGCTTTTTTTATGATTTTATTTATTTAGTTGGTTTATTTAGTTACTTAGTATCTACCTTTGCCAATGACATGTCTTTTGCTATCTTTTTTCCAGGTTCTAAATCAAGTTTGGGGGACCTTGTGTAAGCTACATGGAGGAGATGGCGAGCTTATGTGAAAACATCAACCCTTTGGGTTAAAGGGGGTTTTCTCAACCTCTCTTTCTTTTACTTCCATCCATCATTTGATTATGTTTTTTATTTTGAAGCACTGAGAACAATGCTTATTTTAAGTTTGGGGGGAGAGTTTTGATTTATGACTTGTCATGGTGAAGATGTGGTAGTTGTAGGTTAGGATATCCTATGATCTTACAAATTCTGATTTGATTCTTTTTTTTTTTTTAATTTCTGAATGGCTAATGATAGGAGAACATGTATATAAACATGACTTTAGGGGAATGTAGAGAGTAATTTATAAGTCTATGTGATTGATTCGACTATTAGCTTAGCATTGTTGAAAATTCTCTACATGTCTAGTGTGGTTGCTTTTGTGGAATCATGACTTGTTTGGATTGGATTTGTGCAAGTAAAGTTATATATATTAGATCTCTAGTAATCCTAGAACAAGTATGATTATCACTTGCGGCGAAATCCTAGAGAACATGCCATAAGGAAAATGATGTAGGCCATGTTTGGATAAGCTTGAGCCATATAGCCTACCTTATTTTTTATTATATCCTTAGTCATCCATTTTGAGCTTTATGATCTTTTCTTTGTTACCTATGCATTAATTCACTTGAGCCTTATCTGTTTAAATTCCTTGTTTTTCAACCTATGCTTCTTATATACTTTGATTATGTAAGAGTGTTATCTTTTTGGAAGGTAGAAAAGGGGGAATGGAAAAAAAAAGTATGAAAAGAAGGTGATGAAGTGAAGTATTATTGAGGTGAAAGTTTGCTTATTTTATGAGCTTTATAGAAAAGAAAAAGAGAATGAAAAGAATGAGTGATGAAAAAAAAGAAAAGGATGCTATGCTTATGTGTTGAAAAGAAACAAGTTGGGGGGGGGGGGGGTGTAGTATTCTATATGAAAATATATAACAAAAGAACAAACAAAACAAGAATGGGGATTGAATGAAAAAGTTGAATATTTGAAGTGGGTATATATGTTGAGATTGGGTTTTTGGTTCTAAATGTAATGTCGTGATTGTTTGTAATTGATCAAAGTGTTTAGGGTATTTTGAGCCTAAATTTTTTTTTTTTCCTACCTTTAAACCTTGGCCATACATTATAACCTAGGAAAGACCTATTGATTCTAAATGGCATGTGATCTATATTAGTGGAGAGTGGTATGAAAGATTTTCCTATGGGATTCACTTTATATCTATCAATTTGAGATCACTTACACTTTATACTTGCTTGCACTTATTTGTGAATTTCATGAATGTTTTATGAGATTGACTACGTGATGGTGTGTTTGAGAATGGAAGATGACGTTAGGTGAGGAGTTGGATTGAAAATCTAGACGTCTCTAACACTCTTGAAATTTTTCGATGAGTTATTATCTTTCAATGTGATGTTAAAGGCCATGATAATGATATGCATGTTATATTTTGAATCAAAGCTTAATTTGTTTGAGAATAGGATGGTAGATTGATGATTGAGTTAGTTTAATTTTAGTTTGTTTCCCTTTGCTCGGGACAATCAAAGTCCTAAGTTTGGGGGTATTTGTTTAGTTGCATATTTAGATATGTTTTAGAGCATGTTTTAGATACGTTTTAGGATAATTTATGCATTAGTTTTGTTAGTTTATCTTAGTTTTGGTCTATTTGTTAGTTTAGTCATATTTGGGTATAATATGCTTTATTTTGGTTTTTAATTCCATAAGTTGGTTAATTTGATTATCTAAGTGTGTTACTAATTAGATTTGCTTTATTTTGTAGGTGTTTAGATGATGTGAATGTGAGTTTGGATTATGAAACAAAGTATAAGAAGTTTGAATAAAGATACATGTGCAAAGAGTGCAAAAGATATAAGAAAAAAGAAGAAAAATGCCATATTGCATTACTCTGGGTGCTACAGTTCTCAATAGTAGCGTTGCAGCACTACACCCCAGCCCACAAAACGCAAAATCAGTATGTTTTGGGTGTTACGGCACTCAATATGAGCGTTGCAGCGCTCGCACGATTAGGAAACTGCGCAAGTTGCGATTTTTGGGTCATAACTTTGCCAATTAGACTCCGAATTGGACGTGGTTTGTTTTTATGGACGCCTTACTTTAAATAGAACATTTTGGGAGGAGAATAGAGTAGAGGGCGAGATTGAAGGCTAGAGGAAGAGGAAGGAGAAGATCGAAGCGAAGCGATTCAAAGCGGATAAGAGATTTTCTACCATTCTTCCACCAATCTAATTTGTTTTCATTGTTGAGATTCATGTTCATATCTTTATTTAGTGTTTTCATGTCTTTATTCATGAACTAAATCCTCTATCTAAAGGTGTAGATCAATCCAAACTCGATACTATGCTTTAGGTTTTATTGTTTTGATTATTGTTAATAAAGTTTCTAGTTTATTTATGTTTTTCTGGGTGTAAAGCTTTTAATCCTTTGATCACGGATTAGATGATTCTAGACTTGAAATAGGTACCCAAGAGGGGGTATTTTGGGTTGGAACAAGGAAGATATAACCTGGGTGATCTTGAGACTAAGAGGAGATCGAAATATCCCTTGAAGTCATTAAAGAGAACCATAGATCTTAATGAGTTATTATGGTTTTGGGTTTTCATCGAAAAAGTTAAACATGGAATTCGAATAGCATGTTCTAGCTGGTGCTTGAGAGAGGGAGTTAGTAACATTAGGGTTTTAAACTTATAAATAAGGAAATTGAATTGATGATAATCCAATATTCATGCATAATTGAGAGGGCGGTGAGATTGAACCTCTAGACGTTTCTTCTATTTATTTCTCTTATTCTATATTGGATTGTTTTGGTTTATTTTCTAGTTATTTAATTGCGTTATTCACTTAATCATTCGATTTCAATTCTCTAGATAAAATTAGGGTTAAAACTTGATAGTTAGTGCAGTAATAATCCCTGAGGATGATACCCGATATCTTATCGGACTATTTTATAACTTGACACCGTACACTTGCGGTTTTGCAAGTAACATGGGCCAAGCTCGGTGCATCATCGTCATCATCCCCTCCACTGACTTGCACATGCTCCTCGAAGGCAATTTTAACTGGCTGCTCATAAGTATCGGTCTGCTTAGGTGGCATTTCCTTTTATTCTACTTCATGCTCGTCCTCATCAGCCCCCGAAGTCAACCATACATCGAAAGGCTTGAAGTCCACCGAGCCCTAGAAGTAAGACTCGAGGTAAGGCTGGTAGGACATCACAACCTTCTAGCACTCATAGTCGATCCGTTCCTGGTGCTCAGAGGAAGCCTTGTAATCCTCCAAGGCCTTGGCCCTCTCCCGTGGTAGGTCGACTTACAAACCTTTTAACAAGGTTGTCTTCAGCTTGACCACCTTTTTGACCTTCTTCAGCTCCACAAACTTGGCCTTCAGCTCGGCCCTTGCTCCCTTCGCATCAGCTTTAACCGCATGCACCCGAACGTGCATAGCATTCATTTCATGCTTGTAGCTGGCCTGTTTCTCTTCGGTCTGGCAAAGAACAAGCACGGTCTAAGCTGTCGCTTGAAAAACAACAAAATGTCAGCACTAAACGTAGATGAAAGGGCAAATGTAAACAATACTGAGCAGCGTACGACTTCGGAACACCAACTCCAGAGTCACCATAACATAGCTCGGTGCCCCCGACCTGGCAGACCATCTTGTCCTCGTTCTCCCGGTAAGGCCTCTTCCTGGATTGATCCTGCTAGGTAGGCCCAGTCATGGGGAGGTGCAGGTTGCTCAGCAAGAAGAGGGGGTGGTGCTAAGCTCGGTGCTTTTGGCGTCTTCGCAGCAGTTCGGTCTGTGACCATCTCCTTCAACATTGAGGGGTCGATGTTATACTTGCTCATTTTCTTTTCTGGGGCCATTGTCTTTTTTTTCTTCTTCTTGCTTTGCTCGGTACTTTGATCAAAGCCTGACTTCTTGAATCCTGTGAGCACAAGAAAAGCGTATTAGCTCGATATAAAGTGGCTTGGTCGGTAGGAAAGAAAATAGAAGGAACTTACGCCCATAAAAGAGGACAACACCCTCAATTACACAAGCCTGGTGGAGTCTCTTGAGGACTAGGATAATCTTGTACAGGGAATGCTAAGCTCCTTACAAATGCTAGGCCAAATGCCAATATCTAATACATAACGGAATGACGTTGGCAATAAATACCTCATTTGCAAGTTCGCCAGCTGCAGAACTATCAGCCACAGGAGGCAAACCTGATGTGCTCGGCTGGTCAATACCGAGCACGACTTGAGATTGATCGACACATAACGGAGGCACATCAAGTACCTCCTGGTCGGTATCTTCTTCATTTTTCTTGGAACCTTTCTCAGAGCCCTCTCCAGAACCTCCCTCAAGCTCATCATCATTGGGTTCCTCTCCCTTCGAACCCTCACCCTCCTCGGCACCCTCCTCGGAGTCCTCACTTCCTGTTTCTAGGGGATCATCACAAGTGGTCCCACTGACCTCCGGCTCAGTACCGACCTCTTTGGAAGCCTTTTCCTCTTCATTGGGAAAAATTTCCTCATAATTTGATTGTTTGAGTTGAGAATTCTATCACGTTCCAAATCACGTACCATTAGGAAATCAAACCCCGGGTGGAATTACCTAAAATTAAAAATTAGTTGGGGATATGAATAATGAATAGCTGCCCCAAAACAGTCATTAGCGATATTCCTTAGAATAACCGCCCCATATGTGTTATTCTTATCTTAATCATGTTCTTTAATGAAGACACAGTATCACCCATGCAACATAAGTACGATACATAACTTGTATTCACATGATATGTGTTGGGTAACAATAAGATGTATGTATATATATACTGCTATAATATATATATATCTATATACAACTATAATATATATAATCTGTATAACAAACAAGTGGTTGGCGGTGGTGGGTTTTATTATATATATATATATATATATATTTCATGTGATATATGCATGTTGGTGGTGTGTGATGGTGGTAGATAACACACTATCATGCATCTGTTGGCCATGGTCACAATAGTTGTTGTTGTCTTCCTTATTGCCGTAAAAAAATATGAAAGAAGAGAAATAATCTAGAAAACAGGGGTAGTGAGGTGAGGAACCACACATGGCACTCATAGGTAACCCATGTCCATGAGAATGCTGAGAAGAACATGTGGTGCATCACCACGCCGACGTTGTCGGTACAACATTCGATCAAAACACGAAAAAGAGATGCGACAAGTAGAGGAGGAAATAAAAGGAAGTGTAAAACTTACTTTTGTAGTTGTAGGATTTCCAGTTGCAAGGGCTATGGATCTCCAAAGGATCTCCAAAGAGGAAGGATGAGCTTAGGTGGAATAGTATATGAGGAGAAAAAGTGGTGTTGGATTGCATATGAAGGTTTTATATGCTTAGGGTTTTATGAATGTCTTTGGTGTATATTAGCAATAGCTTAAAAGAAGGCAAATTAAAAATATATGGAAAAGATTTGAGTTGCCTTTATGGGGTTGTTTAAGAAAACATGTCAATCTTTAAATTAAAGCCATGATTAGCATGAAGAAAGGAGTGACAAATTAATAAAAGAATTCATGAAAGTTATATATATATATATATATATATATATATATATATATATATATATATATATATATGTTGTATATATTTAAGTTGTTGTTTGTGAATATCACAAATTGAATTGCATATGGAATTGAAGGAATTATATATAATAAGAATAATATTCATCCCATTATGTGGGTGAAGCTTCAATAAAAGAATGTATCTTAATATACTATAATGATTGTCCATGTAATTGTAATAGTATCCAAATCAGGAAGGAAATGGAAAGTAATATAACGAAAGAAGTGGAAAAATAAGGAGAGATTTAATTGGGATTGGTATGCCACATTAGGTATTTAGGCATTATGAGAGAGACGTGAATTTTAGCAAAAGAGAAAGGAAATAAAAGAAATATTAAACAAAAAAATAGTGAAAGGAAAGAGAGATTAACAGAAAATAATGAAAGGAAACAATGGTAACGTGCTCATGCATGCAACCCATGTATATGTCAGGCATGCGTGCACATATATGTGTATCCCCTCTCCCACTTTGACTCCGAAATTTGTGACTAAGTTCCTGGAGGATTTTGACGTCCTAAACTCATTCGTGAAGTTTGAAACGTACGAGTCCATCTCAATTAAATGTGCAGAATTATGAAAACGCCCCTAAGTTTAAAATTACGTAAATACCCTTAAAATTTTTGGGGTATTACAGGTGCCGACTCACTTGCTCTGAACCTCAGACCTTTAAAAAAAAAGAAGGGAAAAAGTAGGTTATCGTGAGGAGCACCAGTGTGGTGCTAGCCAAAAATCCTTCGATGCCTAAGTCAGTTCTGAGCTCTTTCGAGTATTAATCACACTGACTGGAGTAATTAATTGCTTACATTATCAATGAGGGATTAGGGATTATTTATGGTGTTCAGGATCTTCAGCCTAGCTGGCATCTCACTGTAATTATCATGTCGAATCCCAGATTTAGCCAAGCGGATCCCGCACTATCCTTATCGGTCGCCCGGTGATTTAGTCTGTCAGCTCGGTATCTCGAGCTAACGTTGTACTGTCGTGATCGAGTTGATTTTTTCACAGTGGTAGGTCGGTACATGTGTGGTACCAGGTCAGTATCTTCCCTTTCCGAGCTAACGTCATCACCTGGTGGTTGACCTGGCTGGTGTCATGTTGTCCAACTCAATATGCCAAGAAATGGGTCCAACATCTAGCCCCCAGGCTCTAATTAAACTCATTTGGTTAGAGACTCCGAGCTGTGTATCTTGCTACCGAGGTCTACAGCCGCCATCCGATCTACCTCGATGCACGAAATGGCGCGTGTCATTTTTCCAGCTGTCACACGTTCTTTATTTTCCTATCATTGGATTCTACCTCGGGATACGCATCATCATTAATGACGTACATGTGGGTCTTACTATAAATAGCAGACTCGTCATTTGGCTCTGCGTCTTGTTTGAAGTCTTGCAGAGAGCTCGGTGTTCTCTCTACCTCCTCTCTATTTTCTACTTCCTAGCTCGGTAGTCGTAGGAATTTTAGTTATAACCATGACCAACCCTACATTAGTTACCAAAGTGGGTGCCCAACCTTTCCAGGAGTTCAACTGCAGATTAATGTGTGAAACTTGTTTGTAATGTTCTTCTGTATATATCATGATAAAATGTTGTGAATGGTTTAGATGACCCACTGGGCTTTCAAGCTCACCCCTATTTTTTACATGCAAGTACATGAAAGAATAGAGTCGCAAGTTCGTGATGTGTCTCACAATAGTAGGGGTGGGTTTGTGGCTTGAGTAGCGTTATGGTAATTGGACTAAGTAATTATTTAATAATTGATTATTTCAATTAAATGGGTTGTATTAGAAATCAATGCTTTTGGAACATTATAGAGGTCGTTGAAGATTTCATGGGTTATTTTATATGTTTATGCCTTGGACTTGAACTTGTTAATTCTACTTAATGAATATATTTAAAATGTTGTGTCCATAATGGATGGACAAGGGCAAGTACCCTCATGGCTAAATATTCAATTTGGGTAATGGGAATATATAGTCCGTGGCCTAGAAATTGAAAGAGTATTCTTCTATCTTAACTTGTAACCTTATTTTGAATACAAATGATATTATTAAATTCATTTTTACCTGTGTAAAGATTTCGGGGTTAAGGTAGATGGATACAGTTCACGCCTCGATTTTCTTTTTCCTATTTTCGTGATAAGAGCAAATATTTATTCTTATTACTGTAACTTTAAGTTTTGAAAATCGGAGTGTGACAGCACCTAGGCAGGTTCCAGCTCAGCACGTTCCTTCTACCTCATCATTTATTTGTGTTGGTCAAATCTTGCACCAACACTATTTATAGGCATTTCGTGGTTGTACATGGTGTCTTTTTGTGCACCGTTGGATCTAATCTGATCGCAACTAGATGCGATCTAACCGCCCAATCGACGCACTTAATCGTACATCGTCAAATGGCACTCAATTGATTTATGAACCATTGGATCCCGGTCGATCCATGTGGTTGTGATATGACAGTCCCGATCGAAGCACCCGATCTCACACTGTTGGATCGTACTTGCGCAATCCAGCGGCTCAGCTCGCTTGACTAGGTTCATCAAACCTAGGCATCCAATCATTCATCGTATCTGGACGCCCCCAACGAACGCTCTAGATGCCACTTCCATGGACGCATATGATTTGCCTCAATTTTCAAAAATGAAAAGCTCTCTACCTCCTCGCAATATGTGCGAAGTGCAAAGTGCAGTGCACCCGATGCACCCTATGTCGCCATTTCGCCTGCGCATGAGTGAGGTGGTGCAAAACATCACCCATTAGCCTTTCATGTCTGTGTGTAGTGAGCTCAAATTCAAGTGATGGCTTCTAGTTAAAAGAACGTTCAGGCGCATGCCAGAACGTTTAGGCGCATGACAGAACGTTCAGGCGCAAAAATCTCTATATAAGGAACCCTCCTCATTTCTCATTCCTCATACCAAATCACCTTCTCTTGTGAATTTCTTCTCCTTTCCACTCATTCTGAGTTTTTAGTTTTGAGAATCTGTTCGAGACTCTCGGTGCGGTGCAACGAAGTTCTGTCCGGAGGAAAGCGCCAGATTTAAAAGAAGAAGTTTTTATCTGAAGGTGGGGAATGAAACATAGGTTTGCGTGTTTCATAACTTTTATTAAAGTTTACATTCAATTATTATTATGTCTATTGTTCATTTACACTGCATTATGTCATATACTGTTTATACTGCCGCACTTATGCCTGGATATTTGGAATTCATGTATTACACTGTTATAATGTCGGATTTATAGTCAATCTGACTCAACTAGACTCGGTCTTGCGTCAGTAACTTTAAATAGTGAACGGTAGGCAGCGGGCTGCTCTAGGCGATTGGTATTTAAGCAAACCTTGTGTCTCACCTCTCAACTGGGGACTGATCTAGTTGGTCTTATTGAAAGCTATCAGCTTATACAAGTAATACTGAATGTCCTAACCTTGCACGTCGTGATACCGACCCTAATAAGGATCACCAGACGTTGCCAAAGTCAGTCTAAATGTCAAGAAAAGACCAGACCAGTAAACTAGACCAGTTCATACATTAGCATCATACATATCACCACCTAGGGACGTATATGGTTTATGACTCATAGAATAGTTAGGAGCATTGCTCGCTATTCATTACATTTCTCTGGAGAGGGACGTACATGAGAACCCGGCTACGCCCAGGGAGGGACATCAGTACATGAATCCAGAGCATCGTTCCTGTACGTGAATTTAGGCGATGTACGTTCATCAAACCATTACGAGACGGTGTCATGCATACATACATATTGATTGATTATGATGCTCACATGTGTATTTAAGATATTTGATATTGAAGTATGCTTTATTAATTGTTATACTCATGCACTATTTACCCACTGAGCGCGTTAAGCTCACACCATTATTATCCAATCTTTCATAGGAAATTAGGGTGGACTGGGTGCAGGTTATGGGGCCCACATTTTGTACCCTTTGTATGATTCATTTGGAGATTTTGGGAGTATGTTCCCTTGACCATTTTATGTACAAAAGTATTCTGAATTATATGAAATCATATTTGTATTGTACTGTGTACTGTATTTCCGCTGCGCACTCTGTTGCTACCATTATTATTGTTCTAAATGCGTGCCCCGTTCGAGAGTGTATCGCCGGTTTAGGCTCGTCCGGGCGGGGTGTGACATTTAATGGTATCAAAGCGTACGGTCCACAGCCCACCTAAGTCCACCAAATTAAGGGAAGAAAATTTTCATTAGATATATATATCTTTAGAACTATATATATATATGAATTATATATAGTTAAGATTTGTATTAAATATACATCGAAGAGAACTGTATAGTTTTATATAGTTTAGAAATATATATATAGTTATGATTAATGAAAAACTATATATATTGTTATGATTAAATATATATATATCTATATATCTATGCATATAGGAGATATATATATACCATGTTGATAATAAAAATTTTGAATGAAAAATTTTATTAGATATATATATCTCTAGAACTATATATACATATGTCAATTATATATAGTTGAGCTTTATATTAAATATATATCTAGAAAACTATATGATTTCTATATAGTTTGATTTAAATATACATATAGTCATGATTTATTAGACACTATATGTGTAGTTATGATTGAATATATATATCTATATACCTTAGTGTATATGAGATATGTATATATATATAAAAAAAAAAAAATTTGAAAATGTTATCTGTTATAAAAAAAAAAATTATATATCTAGAACTATATATATGAATTATATATATAGTTAAGAATTGTATTAAATATATATCTAAGACAACTATATATGATTTTTATATAGTTTAATTTCAAATAGTTGATTTATGGAAACTATATATATAGTTATGATTAAATATGTGTATACATTCATATGTGAATACGACATATATACATCAGATTACTAATGAAGAAATTTTTATGATGACATAAACATCCAAAGAAAACTAGAAACTAATGTCTAGCAGACAAGACATAAATCTTAAAAATGTTAGGAATATATTTTGTGTCTTTCACAAATTTATTTTCTTTTCAGCAAAAAAAATGACTTCAAGGGAAGGAGCAACTTCCACTAGCAGGGAACCAATTCCCACTAGACTAACGGAATTGTCCAAAAGAGAGGTTATAACTATGAGGAGCATCGACAATAGAGATCTCCGCCTCCGCCCCATCCTTCACGACAAACTGGCAACACTGGATTGGTTAAATATAACCAAAGTCGAGGGTCAAGTCTCTTACAACTTGGTGAGATCCTTCTATGAAGCCATAAATTACGTGGGACTTCAAGGAGATGAGATCAGCCCTATTTTGGAGACAACAGTCATGGGAACTAAAATTCCTATCAACATCGAGATTATTGCTCAACTTTTGGAGATTCCGATTGAGGAGAGGATTATTGATCCACATAAACCCCAGACAGTTGCAGAGATCGCAGAATCTAATGAACAATTGTTCAATTCCCTCGCGAGAGAGCCATACACTCAATCAACGTACACCAACTTCCCAAACAATCATCTTAAGCCATCTCTTGCCGGCCTCGGGAAGATTGTATACGGCAACATCTTGCCAGAAAGGGGGACTAGAGGCACTATGTCAAGGGCTCAACTTCTTATGTTATACTGCATAGAGAAGAAAATTACAGTCTCCCTACCTCACATTATTATCCAACAAATGTTGAGGGTGATACAACACCCTTTAAGAAAAGAATTCCTCGGCTACGGCGTCTTGATTATGAGGATACTATCCAAGGCAAACGTCGCCACTTTCGATGGAACATCAAAGCTCATAATTGAACCAGTTACAACATCCTCTATCTTCAAGACATATGGCATAAGTGGAGGGGTAACTGACGAAGATGTATTCGGCACGACGATAAGAAATGCCGAAAGAAGGGGAGATTAGCATGGGCGTTACCTTCACAAAAGTCGACGCAAGATGCCCGTCCAAGAAGGCCCAAATAATGATTCAAATCCAAATCCTACATCAGACCCAGCCCCGAATAGTGATCCAACCGATTGACTATTCACTGACGAAGAGTTATATGCCACACTAAATCAACCTACACAAAGTCATGATAGACAAGGTACGCAAGCAAATCCACCAACTTGGAACGTGCCCACTCCAGGCACCACTTCGTACCAAAGATTTCCAACTCCTACGGTACCGTATCAGCCAGTTCCACAAGTTACTGTGAACCAACAACAACAATATTGGGCGTCACCAAATCTTGGAGGGAAAAACATCCCAATAAGCCCATTGTTTCAAACTTTTTCACCTCAAACAAATACAAATATCCAAGGGGTTCCAATTAGGAGATCCCCGCACTACCTTCCACCTATGAATCACCCATACAACCAATACTTTCCCCCAATGTCTATGGCCTACCCTTCACCTACGGAACAAACGACCCATCAACCACCAATGGGACAACCGACTAACCTACTTGAACGATTAGATGAAATGGCATCCACTATTGCTGAACTGAGAGAGAGCCACAATAATATATTAACCCGCTTGCAAAACTCCGACGCAGAGCGTGCAAACTCTCAACCTTCTGTTAGTAGTCGTTCTGTACGTAGCAGTAGATCTCGAAGGAGCGGTAGTAGGCAAGAAAGTCAAAATTAATTACTGGCATTGTAAACTTTTCTTTGATATATATGAATGAAATTGTTTTGTTTAAAGACTATCTTTGGTGGGACGACTTACAACCATTCTTTCTTTTGTATCACTAACTTTGGAGTGGTATGGGACACAACAAAATTGGAGGATACTAAATAAAATGTGGAAGTAAGAAAACCCATGACCTTGTGTGAAAAGAAACATTTGGAGAAAGTTGCATTACTAATATTATCACTAAGTTTACACGGTATGGGACGAGTAAATTTGGATGATACTATTAGTGAACTTCTATTCAGCCAATGTTTTTAGAGACCGTGTTCATACAACTTAACTTGGTTGACACCCTTATTACTAAATTCATGTGGTATGGGACACATGAACTTGGATAATAATCGAAAAGACTAAGAGTAAGCGTCTGAATACATAAGATTGCAATAGAACGTTAGATTAGGATATTTACCGAGGCAAATCTTAGAATTCTTATGACTCGTATGGATTTTCAATGAAATATATATGTATGCTCACAAGGACCATAACCAAATCATTTGAAATACTTGCAAAGTTTTGTACTTATTATATAAACATTCTAACCTTGTTTGTTTTTACACCATGGCCAAACATACGAGATATATAAGATTTTTTGATTCCTCAACAAAAACCTTACACTATACTTAGAAAAATAGGCGATTTTTGAAGTACACTCGAAATTGTTGCTGAGCATACTTGCCTACAGTTTCTTAATCTTGGTTTTATTTTTCCTTGCCAGTGAGAAAATGCAAACCAGGAAGAGAGGAAGGCCACGTACTGTTCGTCCAGCAGTGGAGGCACCTCCTGAGATTCAGGAACCGACGCCTCCGACAACAGCACAGGCCAAACCCAACACTGCCACTACATCTGGGCAGGCAATACCACCCCCACCCGCACCCTTTGTCATGCCTTCGAGCATGGAAACCTTCTTCGCCGGGTTTATTGAAGCAATAAAAGTCACTGTTCACACGGCCGTTCGTGAGACCGCGACCAGTCAGGTTGCCACGGTTCAAGCACCTATAAAGTTTGGATCGGAAGCTCAAACAGATTAGATTACTAAATACAAGCGGCTACAACCTCTTACTTTCGATGGCACCATTGATGCTGATGAGGTGCAAAAGTGGCTGGATGAGTCAAAGAAGGTTCTTGATGCAATGGGAGTCGATGAGACTCGCAAAATTCCGCTAGCGACCTACCAACTTGTCTGTGGAGCAAACAAATGGTGGATCACAGTAAAAGAAGACCCACGGGTCAACATAGCAGATATGACTTGGAAACAGTTCGAGTCAATGTTTATTGATGAATATTTTTCCAGCGCGGTGACGAAGCAGAAGCGACAGGAATTCGCTAAGTTATACCAGGGCACCATGACCGTCAGAGAATATGCTGGAAAATTAAAATTATTATAATGGAGCGTGATAAGACTAAGAAATTTTATAATGGCCTTCGCCATGACATTCGGCAAGCCTTATCGATCTTGGATCTCAAGATTTACAAAGAGGTTGTTGACAAGGCCATGAGCTTTGAACAAGAGAAGCTCTTACAAGAACAACGAATGAATAAGGGCAAACGGCCTGCAACGTTTTCCCAACAAGGCTTGCAACAGGGCAACAAGAAGAAGCCCCACTACACTCAAAACCCCGCCCTCCCAGCCCCGGTTTTGAAGAATGAGGCCACAACACCTGCGGCTGAACCTTCTAACCCTAACCATCAGGGTTTCCGAAATCATGGCCGTGGAGGCCGTTATGGACGAGGTGGTCGTAGAAACGACAATGGCAGAGGTGGTGGTCGACACCACTATCAGCAAGGCCAACAGAATAATTAGAATGGCCAACAAAACAATCAGCAGTACAGGCCGACTTGTTTCAACTGCGGCCAGCAGGGCCATGTAAGATATGCCTATCCGCACCTTCAGCAACCTATTCCCGTTGTTCCAATCCAACAAGCACCACCTGCTCTTAATGCCCAACCCAGACAGAACTAGGGTCAACGGAATCAGGGCAGAGCATTTGCCATCGCTCAATAACCCCTCCCAGACAACAATGTAGTTGAAGGTACTTTTCCTTTGTTCAATACATTGGTGCATGTTTTGTTTGATTCAGGTGCTACGCATTCTTTTATATCGTCGTCATTGATAAGACATTTAGGCCTGCAACTTGAACCCACAAACATCACACTTCATGTCACATCACCGTTCGGATCTGGTACTGACGTGAATTTGCAGTGTTCTCGATGTGAGCTTCGAATGTCAGAACAGATAATATATGAAGATCTTTTTGTGATGGATATTAAAGACTTCGACATCATCCTCGGCATGGACTGGCTAGCACCACTAAATGCAAAGATCGACTGTATGAACAAGCAAGTTCAGTTAACCTTGCCTACAGGAGAGTTTGTCAAGATTCAGGGAACAAGGAAATGGATACACAAATCAACAGTTGCACTTCTCAAGTCACAACTTCGAGCGTTGTCCCTTGGTGACGGAAATGAATCACCAACACTGTACGCTCCCGAAGTACACGATGTTCCAGTCATATCTGAATTCCCAACAGTTTTTCTTAATGACCTTCCTGGTCTACCTCCAGTTAGGGAATTCGATTTTGAAATCAACCTCATACCTGGGAGAGGGCCTATCTCAATTCCACCATACAGAATATCCAATGTCGAGCTGGTCGAATTAGACAAACAACTGAAGGAATTAGAGAGTAATGGCTTCATCAGAAAGAGTTCATCACCCTGGGCGCTCCAGTTCTATTTGTTCACAGAAAGGATGGTTCGTTACGACTTTGCATCGATTATCGCAAGTTGAATAACGTCACCATCAAGAACAGATATCCATTGCCCAGGATCGATGACTTGTTCGACCAACTTAGAGATGCCAAATTTTTCTCTAAGATTGATTTACGGTCCCGTTATCACCAACTCCGGATCCGAGAGTCGGACATCACCAAGTCGGCGTTCAGAACTCGGTACGGTCATTACGAGTTCTTAGTTATGTCGTTCGGTCTAACAAATGCACATGCTGCATTCATGGATTTGATGAATCGCATATTCAGGTTATACTTAGACCGATTTGTGGTGGTTTTTGTGGATGACATCTTGATATATTCCTCAACCGAGGAAGACCATAAAATACATTTGAAGATAGTCCTGCAGACCTTGAGAAGCCACCAACTGTATGCAAAGTTGAGTAAGTGCGAAGTTTGGGCAAAGAGAGTTCAATTCCTAGGCCATGTGGTTTCAGGTAATGGCATTGAGGTAGATCCTTCTAAGGGTGAAGCAGTTTTAAATTGGAAGCAACCTACCATTGTTACTCAGATTAGGAGTTTTCTTGGTTTGGCTGGCTGTTACAGACGCTTCATCAAGGACTTCTCAAATATTGCTGAACCTATGACCAAGCTCACTCGAAAAAACGTGCGATTTATCTGGAATCCTGCATGTGAAGCATCATTTCAGGAATTGAAGAAACGTCTCACGACGGCACCTGTACTTATTACTCCAAGAAATGCAATTGGACCTTCATTATACACCGATGCCTCTCTCCAAGGCTTAGGTACCGTGTTAATGCAAGAAGGCCAAGTGGTTGCATATGCATCCAGACAACTAAAAATTCATGAGGGTAATTACCCAACGCATGACTTAGAACTTGCAGCTGCCATATTTGCACTGAAGTTATGGCATCATTACCTATACGGTGAATGGTTTGAGGTCTTCTAGGATCACAAGAGTCTTAAGTACATATACACTCAGAGAGACTTAAACCTCCACCAAAGATGATGGTTGGAATTCTTGAAAGATTTTGACTTTCAACTCCAGTACCATCCCGGAAAGGCCAATGTTGTCGCCGATGCCCTGAGTAGAAAATCTTATGTTGCTTGCACTCTTAACTACGAAATGGGGAAGTTGGTTACAGAGTTGGAGAACTTTAACCTACAGCTGAACGCAGAGGGACCAAGACCACAACTCTCTCAATTATCAGCCAACTCTGAGCTCGTTCGAAAGGTTTCAGCCGCTTAAGCCAATGACCCTATGTTAATGGAGAAACGAGAACTTTTACTCAGCGGCCAGAACCTTCCTCATTGGTCGGTCTCTGGATATGGAGCCATTTTCTATAAAAAAAAAACGTCTCTGCCTACCGAACAATCCTGAGGTTCGTCAAGAAGTGCTTACTGAGATGCACTGTTCGAGGTACGCTATGCATCCTGGGGGTGACAAGATGTACAAGGATGTCAAGCGTCAATTTTGGTTTTCTGGAATGAAGAAGGCAATTGCAGACTTCGTTGCTCGATGTCTCATTTGCCAGAAAGTTAAGGCAGAACGAAGACTTCCCTCTGGACTTCTCCAGCCGTTAACTATTGGAGAATGGAAATGGGAGAACATCGCAATGGATTTTGTCACGGCCTTACCTCGAAACAATAAAGGGCAAGATGCCATCTGGGTTATTAATGACATACTTACAAAGTCTGCACACTTCTTGCCAATAAAGTTCACGGATAATCCAGCCAAACTTGCAGAACTATATGAAGGAGAGATCGTACGCCTTCATGGCATACCACTCACGATTGTCTCTGATCGAGACCCTCGATTCACATCAAACTTTTGGAAAAGCTTCCAGAGTAGAATGGGTTTAAGATCACTATGAGCACAACCTTCCACCCTCAGACTGATGGGCAGTCAGAGCGGCTTATCCAAATCGTAGAAGACATGTTATGATGCTGCATTTTGGACTTTAATAACGGTTGGGCAAAGTATTTACATTTAGCTGAGTTTGCATACAACAACAGCTAGCAAACTAGTATCGACATGGCACCGTACGAGGCTCTCTATGGTCGCCCTTACAGATCTCTGGTATGCTGGTTAGATATGGCAGATCGACCGCAGTTAGGCCCTGAACTAGTTCAAGAGACTTCTGAGAAGATCACACTAGTAAAGGAACGACTTCGTGTTGCACAAAGTCGACAGAAGAGCTATGCTGACAAGCGGAGACAGCCTCTAGAATTTGATAAGGGGGACTTTGTTTTTCTAAAAGTTCAGCCCACACGAGGTGTCAAACGCTTTGGACTCAAAGGCAAACTCTCCTCGCGGTATATAGGCCCATTTCAGATCATTGAACGTATTGGCAAACTTTCTTATCGTCTGTCCCTTCCATCGTCCATGCCTAAAGTTCATGACGTTTTTCACGTATCTATGCTTCGCAAGTATCGTCCTGATCCTTCGCATATCATCCCTTTAGTCGAGGTTCGGGTTGAGGAAGGAAATAAGTATCAGGAGAGAGCGCTACAGATTTTGGATAGAAAAACTCAAGAACTAAGGCGACGTAGCATACCACTTGTGAAGGTGCTCTGGGATCACCACGGCATCGAAGAAGCCACATGGGAACTAGACGCAACAATTAAACAGAAATACCCTAAATTGTTTACTAGTACCAACTGATGATGTGATATATTGTACTCTTTTCACTTATCAATAAAATGATGAAACATTGTTTACACTTATCTCAATACATTGTTTCACTTAATTAACTATGCCGATGTCTGAACATAATATCAATGGATATAGTGATGCACACACGCGGTGGCCTCCTTGGCAACTTGTGGTTACTTCTCAAGAAGCGGAGTCACGTCACAACTACCTTGCATCACCAACTCCATCACCACACAGACAGCGATCCATATTGCCAGAGCGTGCATGGCTTTTTCGTCACAATCCCGTGCCACCATCTTGGCAAGACCTTCTACCAAAATTGTCAAGCGGTTGGATTCGAGCCACAACACGAAAAGGTATTCCACCGCTCAACCTACCTCCCCACCAATGATGTAACCAACGCCCTCCATCACCATCTGTTATGCAAAGGTTGGAATCTTCAAAAGACGAATCCGATTCCATTTGCTCTCCATGATTTTATTATGATGGGACTCCACCGGCCACACTTCTATTCTGGGATCATCCAACCACTACCCTGAACTCGCAAGAGATGACGCCGGCAGTGAATCTTAAGCAAATAACCATCATAACTACTTCACTTGATTTTGAGGGCGAAATCCCTTTAAGAGGGGTAGAGTGTAATACCCTATATTTCACAAAAAAAAATTACTATTTGGGCAACGCCTGAACGTTCAGGCGCATGCCAGAACGTTCAGGCGCATGACAGAACGTTCAGGGGCATGCCAGAACATTCAGGCGCAAAAATCTCTATATAAGGAACACTCCTCATTTCTCATTCCTCACACCAAATCACCTTCTCTTGTGAATTTCTTCTCCTTTCCACTCATTCTGAGTTTTTAGTTTTGAGACTCTGTTCGAGACTCTCGGTGCGGTGTAACGAAGTTCTGTCCGGAGGAAAGCGCCAGATTTGAAAGAAGAGGTTTTAATCTTAAGGTGGGGAACGAAACATAGGTTTGCGTATTTCATAACTTTTATTAAAGTTTACATTCAATTATTATTATGTCTAATGTTCATTTACACTGCATTATGTCATATATTGTTTATACTGCTGCACTTATGCCTGGATATTTGGAATTCATGTATTACACTGTTATAATGCCGAATTTGTGGTCAATCTGACTCAACTAGAATTGGTCTTGTCCTCAGTAACTTTAAATAGTGAACGGGAGGCAGCGGGCTGCTCTAGGCGATTGGTATTTAGGCAGACCTTGTGTCTCACCTCTCAACTGGGGACTGATCTAGTTGGTCTTATTGAAAGCTATCAGCTTATACAAGTAATACTGAATGCCCTAACCTTGCACGCCTTGATACCGACCCTAATAAGGATCACCAGACGTTGCTAAAGTCAGTCTAAATGTCAAGAAAAGACCAGACCAGTAGACTAGACCAGTTCCTACATTGGCATTATACATATTACCACCTAGGGACGTATATGGTTTATGACTCATAGAATAGTTAGAAGCATTGCTCGCTATTCATTACATTTCTCTGGAGAGGGACGTACATGAGAACCCTGCTACACCCAGGGAGGGACATCAGTACGTGAATCCAAAGCATCGTTCCTGTACGTGAATTCAGGTGATGTACGTTCATCAAACCATTACGAGACGGTGTCATGCATACATACATATTGATTGATTATGATGCTCACATGTGTATTTAAGATATTTGATATTGAAGTATGCTTTATTAATTGTTATACTCATGCACTATTTACCCACTGAGCGCGTTAAGCTCACTCCATTATTATCCAATCTTTCATAGGAAATTAGGGTGGACTGGGTGCAGGTTATGGGGCCCACATTTTGTACCCTTTGTATGATTCATTTGGGGATTTTGGGAGTATGTTCCCTTGACCATTTTATGTACAAAAGTATTCTGAATTATATGAAATCAGATTTGTATTGTACTGTGTACTGTATTTCCGCTGCGCACTTTGTTGCTACCATTATTATTGTTCCAAATGCGCTCCCCGTCCGAGAGTGTACCGCCGGTTTAGGCGCGTCCGGGCGGGGTGTGACACTATGGATCAATTGTTTTTCTCTATAGTCACGAATGTAAAACTAGAAGATCTATATACGTATGTATCTCATGACAACACTTGCAGTTTCTAAAACCACGTATGCAAGTTTTCAAGTTTTACTAGTAATAAGTTTCACACAAAAATAACAATCAACAACTTTAGATCTGTTAAATGAATACTCTAGAAAGGGTTAAAGGTTACCACACAAAAATAACAATCAACATCTTTATTTCTATTTTTTATTTTAGTTGGATGTCAATACTAATTAATATTTGTAGGAATGTATTTACACAGTGAGATTAAATGAGACAGTAGAGGGAATGAGGCATGTGGGGGCATTGGCCTAAAGCAAAAATTGCCCCTGTTCAGTACCACGGTTCTATGGGCGTTCGCTCTCTAGGCTGCAACAATCTAATCGATCCAAGGGGTATTCCAAGAGGATCGTCAATAACAAACTTAAGTAACAATATTGCTCTCTTGGAAAACTTGGAGAATTAGATAGAATGAGAGAGTAGAAAGAAAGAAAAATATTCTTAGCAACATTCGATCGATAGAGAGAGTAGAAAGAGAGAAAATCTTGACAAAATTCTATTTATTTTTAAAAGATTGATGAGTTTAAATAACCAGAATCGCACCTCTGCGATAAGGGATGAAATCCCTTTGTGCAAATGCGTCCCTGCGAATAAGCATGAAGAAAAGTCACGTTAAAACATATTCAAATTTATTGCACTAGAGTCGTGATGCTCACTTTCCAGCATTGTGACGCTTGACTTTCTAATCTTTAGTAGAAATTCCAAATAGTTTAGAGCTGCAACACTCACTTTATAGAGTTGCGATGCTCAACTTGTTGGATATTTAACTAAAATCTTGCTAGTGTAGAGTCGCGACTCTCATTTTATAGAGTTGTAGCGCACGACTTGTTGGAATTTTCATATTCAATAATATATGTTCTATCAGTCCCCCACATTAATGTGAAAATTTGAAAAATGATGGTGAAAATTGATGAGAATGATGGAGAACAGAATCAAGAGAGAAAAATTAGATAAGACATGCTTTTGCAATAATGTCTTTTGGACTTGAACGATACATAGGTTAAACATATCAAATTTTTGAGTTAGGTAGTGGTCTTGATGCCTTGAACTATCTAACTGTAGATCAAAAACCAAGTCAACATGCTCCACACATGACTCATTAGAACCATTATCAAGTTTTATCGGTGGTGTTCATTTTGGCCTTGAACAATGACCCAGATTCATGATTACTCTAGAAAGATAAGCCTAAGTCTCTCATAAAAGTGGCCCAGTTCGATACTCATATAGGTGTGCCTATGAGAAGTATCTTGCTTTAACCTAGTGTTGGAACAAGTAATAACAACATTAAGAAGATATGCTTTAACCTTGCGCTAATGTAGGCAACATTGTAATTATAAGGAAAGGGACTAGAACTTTTTTGTTCTATCAGTGCTTCTGTGGGAATCATGCACAGCTAGTTGTCCAATTCAACGTAGATCTTGGGATCTCCAGTCAACTAGGTTGGGTTACTGTTGAAAGAATTTAGTATGAAATAGGCTTGAGTCTCATTCCCTTAAATGTCAATAGAACTAATTCTCTAGATAATCGTTTAGTGAAAGGATCTGCTAAATTATCCTTTGGTCTTACAAAATCAATGGATATGATCCCATTAGAGAGTAGTTCTTTCACAAAATTGTATCTCCTTTTAATATGTTGAGACTTGCCATTATATACTTTATTTTGAGCTTGAGCTATAGCTACTTGGGTATCACAATAAATAGATATAGTAGATAGTGGTTTCGACCAAATTGGTAAATGTACCAAGAAGTTTCTGAGCTATTCAGCTTCTTCACCTACTTTATCCATAGCAATCAAATTTGATTCCATTTTAGAACAAGCTATGCAAGTTTGTTTGGTGGAATTCCATGAGATAGCGACCCTTACAACAGTAAATATATAACAACTAGTAGATTTAGATTCTTTTGCGTCAGAAATCCAATTAGCATCACTGTATCTTTTTAGTACAACAAGATATTGACAATAACATAAAGCATAAGCCATAGTGTGCTTTAAATGCCTTAAAACATGTATCAAGCATCCCAAGGATCATGTCTTGGATTACTATTATATCTACTCAATTTATTCACGGAATATGCAATATTCGGTCTAGTAGAATTCATTATATACATCAAACAACCAATAATATGAGAATATTCCAATGGTGAAACACCATTGCCAATATTTTTCTCCAATTTAAAATTTGAATCAAAAGGTGTTCTAGGAGGAATACAATCAAACTGATTAAATCTATGTAAAACATTTTCAATATAATGTTTTTGAGATAAAACATAACCACCTTTATTTCTAGAAACTATAATACCAAGAATAACATCTGCAGGATCTAAGTCCTTCATGTCAAAATTTCTAGATAATAACTTCTTAATTTGATTGATAATATCTATATTAGAACCCAATATGATCATATCATCAACATACAAGTATATCACGACATGAGAATTATTTATGCACTTATAATAAACATATCTGTTAGCCTCATTTATTATAATATTAGGCTTGTTTGGAACAACTTCTGCTTATAGCTTCTACTTTTTGTAAAAATAATTATAGTACAAGTGCTTATAAAAAAATTGATGATAACCGTTTGACAACTATTTTTCAAAAGTGCTTTAGTGTCAAAAAGATGTTTGTTTGCCAATTTAAAAATTTATTTAAAAAAAAGACTATATTACCCTCTAGCCTAGTAAAAAAGTGTCAAAAAGTAAGAGAAAAATAAGGTAATGATAAAGATATTTTTGGTAAATAAATTCTAATTGCAAAAACTATTTTGACAAGCTAGTAGGAGGCAACTTTTCAAAATTACAATTAATCTGCTTATTTTTGGGATAAGCTATACTAAGAAATGTGATAAAAAACAACTTCTGCGATGGAATTAGTTGAAAAGTTGTCACAGTTGCTGTATCAAACAAGCCCATTATCAAATTTCTGCTGCCATTGCTTCGGTGCTTGTTTTAGGCTATATAGAGATTTAACTAATGCACAAACTTAATTTTCTTGACCTTTAACAACAAAACCTTTTGGTTGTTCTATATAAATCTCTTCATCAAGTTCATCATTTAAAAATGCGATTTTAACATCCATTTGATGAATTTCAAGATTATATATAGAAGCTATAACAATAAGCAATTGAATATATGTAATTCTTGTAAGAGGAAAGTAAGTATCAAAAAAGTCTAAACCATGCTTTTGTTTATACCCTTTTGCTATTAAAATAGATTTATATTACCTATGGTACCATCAGGTTTTAATTTTCTTTTAAAATCCACTTACAACTAGTAGGTTTGCAATCTGAAGGTAGAGTTGCTAACTCCCATGTATGATTGCTCATAATTTAGTCAATCTCCCTATTAATAGCTACCTTCCAATTAGGTGCCGCAGGAGAATTTATTATTTCTTGGTAAATTTGAGGATCACCTTCTGTAAGAAAACTAATAAAATTTGGTTTAAAATGAGCAGTTCTAGACCTTTTACTTCTTCTATGCTCAACATCAGCATTTGGTTCTACATTATCACTAGTTAAAACATCATTATACACTCTTTCAATAAGTCTACCAAAAGTTTCTTTGTAAGGATAAATATCTTCAAAAAACTCTGCATCTCTAGACTCAATTACAATATTAATGCTAATACTACTTATATCAGATTTAAACATGAGAAATCTACATGCATTACTATTATTAGCATATCCAATAAAAATACAATCAATTGTTTTAGGACCAAATTTTCTCCTTTTTGGTAAAGGAATTTGTAGTTTGGCCAAATAGCCCCACATTTTCAAGTATCTATAAGAAGGTTGTCTTCCTTTTCAAAGTTCATATGGGGTTTCATCATTATTCTTAGAAGGAATTTTATTCAAAAGATAACATGTTGTTAGTAGAGCTTCCCCGCACAATGACCGGGGAAATCCTGAACTAATAAACAAAACATTTACCATATCTTTAAGAGATCTATTTTTTCATTTAGCTATGTCATTTTGTTTTGGAGAATATGGTGCAGTGGTTTTGATGAATTATTGCATTTAATTGACAATATTCAGTAAGTAAAGTAGACTCATATTCACCACCCCTATCTGATATTAAAATTTTAATTTTCTTTTATAATTGGTTTTCAACTTTTGTTTTTAATAATGTAAACTCATCTTGTGTCTCATCTTTACTACTAAGGAGATACACAGTACAATACCTAGTACTATCAACAATAAAAATTATAAAATATATTTAAGATCTAAAAAGTTAGAATGAATTAATTCAAGAGGTAATGTTGTTCTATCAACATTTTGAAAAGGTTTTCTAGTAAACTATGATTCTACACACACTTTACATTTTTTAGAATTATCAATAGGTAATTTAGGAATCATACTCATATTCATTATTCTAGAAATTGATTTATTATTTACTTGGCCTAATCTATCATGCCATAAATTAAAACACTTAATAATATAAGCAAAAGAAGAAATTTTGTTAATAACAAAGGTTACATTGAGCTTAAAAGCCCATCATCCAAATATCCTTTCCCTAGAAACATCCCCGTTATTTGTAATAACACACTCATCAGATTCAAAGACCATTTTGAAGCCTTTCTTACTCAAAAGCCATTTTGATCGGGAAAAAAGATTTTTTCGAATATTCGAAACATGAAGTACATCATTCAGAGTAAGTACTTTGCCATAAGTAAATTTAAGATTTACTTTTCCATTGCCAATTACAACAAATGTAGTAGAATTCCCCATATAGAGTTTTTCATCTTCAACTATAGTGTAGGAGGATAACATATCTCTGTTAGAGCATATGTGCTTGGTGTCTCCCATATTTACTGTATGTGCAAAATCGCAAGTGTACGGTGTCAAGTAATAATAAACTGATGAGATATCGAGTTGTCATCCTCTGAGATTGTATTCTATTTACTAAATATTGTTTTCACTAATTATTAACTTTATCTAAAAAACCAAGATGTAAAATTGAGGTAATTTAAACAATGAAAGAAAAGTAAATATAAAAGCAATTAAACAATGGATAGATATCAATAGAGAAAAGTCTAGAGGTTTAACTTCACCCAACCATCATCTATGTACATTAGCTATGCCTATTATCAATATCCTCGTCTAATGTATAAGTCAAGAATCATAAAGTCTCTAATTCCCTCTCTCGAGTACCGAACTAGAACATATCACCAAGGCTTGATTTCGATCTCTCGATAAAAACCAAAACCCTAGCAACTCATTAGGTTTTGTGATTCTTCCTACAACTTCAAAAGCTATCATAAATCTCTCGATTCTATGATGATCTTAGGCTATAAATCATTTGTTCCAACCCAAGGAATCCTCTCTCGAGTGCCACCCCTCAAGTCTAATATCATTCAATCTGTGAACAAGAGATTAAAAGCAATAAGCAATGAGAAATATAAATAAACTATGAAGATTCAATCAATAATAAATATAAATCAAACTTAATACATAGAATCAAGTATAGGATCCATCTATCCTCTAGATAACTAAATTAATTCATAACTTGGAAGATAAAACCATGAAACATTGTTATAAAATTGAATAAGAACATGAAATAACAAACTAGAAACTCCTTGGTTGACGAAGATCTCTCCCTTATCTTCAACTCTGATATCTTCTTCTTCCTTTTTCCCTAGCTGTTTTTCTGCTCTTTATGATGCCTTTAAAACCCTCTCATAATGTTCTATTTATAATGAGTCCATAGAAACAAACCACGTCCAATTCAGAGTTGTAATAAGGAAGTTATGACCCGAACACCGAAATTGGAAACTTTCCAATGTTGTATCGCAACCCGGTGCCGCGGCGCCCAGTCCCTATCTTGCTCCACCACTCCTTCTTCATCTGGGCACCGCGCAGCCCACCCTGGACGCTGCGGCACCCAGTCACTATTTTTCAGCACTTTTTTTCTTAACTCCATGTGGACTTAGCCGATTTTTGGACCTCTTTTTGACTTGTTTTGTTCATGTGTCTTCATTGCATCTTCTTATATCATGTTTCCATCATCCAAGTGGACTTTAACCACATCTAAACATCTACAAAACAAATCAAAACCAATGATTAAGACACTCCTAAGATGGAATTTATCAACTTGTAAAATTAAACACCGAAATAAGCATCAAATACTAAAATGTAACCATTCTAACAACTAAGTCAAAACTAACATAAACTAACCGAATAGATGAATGAACTAACCTAAAACTCATCTAAAGCATACTAAAAACACATCTGAATAACCACTTATCAAATACCCCTAAAGTTAAGACTTTGATCGTCCCAAGTAAAGGGTAAAACAAAACTGAAACTCAACACATCAATCTACCATCCTATTCTCAAACAAATTAAAATTTGATTCGAAATATAACATGCATATCATCATCATCGCCTCTAAGATCACATTGAAAAAAATAATAACTCATCGAAAAATTTCAAGAGTGTTAGAGATGTCTAGATTTTCAATCCAACTCTTCACCTAACCTCATCTTCCATTCTCAAACACATCATCACATAGATAATCTCATAAAACCATTCATGAAATTCATAGATAAGTGCAAGTAAGTATAAAGTGTAAGTGATCTCAAATAAATATATATATAAAGTGAATCCCATTGGGAAATCTCTCATACCACTCTCCACTAATGTAGATCACATTCCATTTAGAATCAATAGGTCTTTCATAACTTGTAATGTTAGGCCAAGGTTCAAAGGTAGGGAAAATTGGAGAATTTTAGCTCAAAAACACTCCAATACTTTGATCAATTACAAACATCTAAAACATTACATTTGGAACCACAAACCCAATTTCAGCATATATATCCACTTCAAATATTCAACTTTTTCATTCACTCCCCATTATTTTGTTTGCTTATTTTCATGGAATACTACACCCCCAAACTTATTTCTTTGCAACACAGATATAACATCCTTTTTTTCTTCTTTTTTTTCTTTTTCTTTTCTTTATATATATATAGCAAACTTTGCAACTTCCCAATATATTTTTCTTCATCACCTTCTTTTCATTCTTTTTCTCATTCCCCCCTTTTTTACCTTCCAAAAAGATAACACTCCAACATGATCAAAGTGTATACGATGCATAGGTTGAAAAACAAGGAATTTAAACATATAAGGCTCATGTTATCCAATGCATAGGTAACAAAGAAAAGATCATAAAGCTCAAAATGGGTGACTAAGGATATAATCGATAATAAGGCAGGCTATACGGCTCAAACTTATCCAAACATGACCTAAATCATTTTTCTCATGGCATGCTCTCTAGGATTTTGCCTCAAGTGATAATCAAACTTGTTCTAGAAATTCTCAAGATCTAATATATATAACTTTACTTGCACAAATCCAATCCAAACAAGTCATGATTTCACAAAATCAACCACACTAGACATGAAGAGAATTTTCAACAAAGCTGAGCTAATAGTCGAATCAAGCACACATACTTAATGTATCTCTCTAAATTCTCCTAGAGTCATGTTGATATACATGTTCTCTTATCATTGACCATTCAGAAAAAAGAAAAAAGAATAGAATCAAATCAAAATTTGTAAGATCATAAGATATCCTAACCTAAAACTACCACATCTTTACTAGGAGAAGTCAAAAGTTAAAACTCTCCCCCCAAACTTAAAACAAGCATTGTCCTTAATGCTTCACAATAAAAATAAAAACAGAGAATGGATGAAAATAATAGAAAAAAGGTTGAGAAAGCCCCATTTGACCCAAAGGGTTGAAGTGTCACACCTCGCGGATGTGATGGGTACCTCATCGAGCGTACCCCAGCTACTATGATCCCATAATATTGTCTCATCCCAGTACACAGCCCACTCAACAGTGACTAGTACCCTCGGGATCATTTGTCCATATTGTTCACACATGAACAGTGTAGGGCCTCCCCCGGATTCGAACCTCAAACCTCATCCGTGGGAGGCCCTACATTGTTCATGTGTGAACAGTGTGGACAAATGATCCCGGGGGTACTAGACACTGTTGAGTGGGCTGTGTACTGGGATGGGACAATATTATGGGATCATAGTGGCTGGGGTACGCTCGATGAGGTACCCATCACATCTGCGGGGTGTGACAAAAAGGCCTTATGTATATATATAATTATGATTGTCTTCTCCTCAGTAACTTTAAATAGTGAACGGGATACAACGTTCTGCTCTAGACGATTGGTATTTAAGTAGACCTCGTGTCTTACCTCTCAACTGGAGACTGATTTGGTTGGTCTTATTTGAAAGCTCTCAGCTTATACTAGTAATACTGAATGTCTTAACCTTGCACGTAGTGATACCGACCCTGAGAAGGATCACCAGACGTTGCCAAATCCTGTCTAAATATTAAGTAAAATCATAGATAACACCACCTAGGGGCGTATGTGGTTTATGATTCATAAAATAGTTAGGAACGATGCTCGCTATTCATTATATTTCTCTGGAGAAGGACGTACAAAGAGAACCTGGCTATTTCTCTGGGGAGGGACATTTGTACGTGAATCCAGAGCATTGTTCTTGGGGAGGGACGTACAATGAGAACCCGGTTACTCCTGGGGAGGGACATCTGTACGCGAACTCAGGCGATGTACAATCATCAAACCATTACGAGACGGTGTCATGCATACATACTTATTGAATTGATTATGATGCTCTGATGTGTATTTATGATATTTGATTATGAAGTTTGCTTTATTAATTGTTATATTCACAAACTATTTTACCCACTGAGCGTGTAGCTCACCACGTTGTTATCCAATTTTTCACAGGAGATTAGGGTGGACTGGGTGCAGGTTTTTAAGCCCACATTTTGTACCCTTTGTATTATTTATTGGGGATTTTTCGGAGAATGTTCCCTTAACTATTTCATGTACAAAAATATTCTGAAATTAATGAAATCTGACTTGTACTTAACTATGCTTCCGCGCACTCTGTTATTATCGTCGTTATAATGCATTCGCGCCTCGTCCGTGAGTGTCCCGGCGGTTTAGGCGCGTCCGGGCGGGGTGTGACATTTAATGGTATCAGAGAGTAAGGTCCATGGCCCGCCCAAATCCACCAAATTAGGGGAAGAAATTATTTATTAGATATATATATCTCTAGAACTATATATATAAATGAATTATATATAGTTGAGATTTATATTAAATATATATCTAGAAAACTATATAGTTTTTTATATAGTTTTGATTTAAATATATATAGTTATGATTAAATATATATATATCTATATATCTATGAATATATGAGATATATATATCATATTGTTAATAGAAAATTTTGGATTAAATGATAGCATAAACATCAAGAGAGAAATAGAAAATATTGTCCAACGGACAAAGCATAAATCTTAAAGATGTTAGGAACATATTTTGTGTCTTTCACAAATTTATTTTCCTTTCAGCAAAAGAATGGCCTCAAGTGAAGGAACGACTTCCTGTAGTAGGGAACCAATTCCCATTAGACTCAAGGAATTGTCCAAAAGGGAGGTTATGACTATGAGGAGTATCGACAATAGAGATCTCCGCCTCCGTCCGATCCATCACGAAAAACTCGCAACACTGGGGTGGTTGAACATAACAAAAGTTGAGGGTCACGTCTCCTACAACTTGATGAAATCCTTCTACGAAGCCATGAATTGCGTAGGACTTCAAGAAGATGGGGTCAACCCTATTTTGGAGACAATGGTCAGGGGAACAAAGATTTCTATCAATGTCGAAATTATTGCGCGACTTATGGAGATTCCAATTGAAGATAAAATCATTGATCCACACGAACCCCAGATAGTTGCAGAGATCGCAGAGTCCAACGAACAGTTGTTCAAATCCCTCGCCAAAGAGCCGTACACCCAATCAACGTACACCAACCTCCCAAACAACCTCCTTAAACCACCTCTTGCTGGCCTTGGAAAGATCATATTCGGCAACATCTTGCCAGAAAGGGGGACTAGAGGCATTATGTCAAGGGCTCAACTTCTTGTGTTATATTGCATAGAGAAGAAAGTTAAGGTCTCCCAACCTCACATTATTTTCCAACAAATGTTGAGGGTGATTCAAAACCCTTTGAGAAAGGATCTCCTCGGCTACGGAATCTTGATCATGAGGATGCTATACGAGGCAAACGTCAATACTTTTGATGAGTCTTCGAAGCAGATCACTGAGGCGGTTACAACATCCTCTATCTTTAAGACATATGTTACAAGTAGAGGGGTAACTGACGAGGAAGTATTCGACCCGACTTTTAATGGAGAAAGAATTAGAGACGAAAAATGACATTGTTACCGAAAAAGTCGACGCAAGATTCCTGTTAGGGAAGTACCGAATAATGAGCCAAACTAGAACCATACGTCAAACCCAGCCTCGAATAATGATCCAACCGAGCACTTGTTCACTGAGGAAGATTTATTTGCCAACCTAAATCAATCTCAACCAAATCAGGATAGACAAGAAGTTCCAGCAAATCCACCTTCCTGGAACATACCAACTCAAGGCAATACTACATACCAAAGGTTTCCATCTCCTAAGGTACCGTATTGGCCAATTCCACGAGTTCTTGTGAACCAACAACAACAGAATTGGGCGGCACCAAATTATGGAAGACAGGACATCCCAATGAGCCCATTGTTTCAAGACTTTTCAACCTAAGCATATCCAAATGTCCAAGGGGTTCCAGTTAGGGGATCCCCATACAATCAAAACAACTACCCTTCACCTATGAGTCAACCGTACGACCAATACTTTCCACCAATGCCTACGGCCTACCCTCCACCTATGGGATAGTCAACCTATCAACCACCGATGGGGCAATCAACTAACCCATTCGAGCAATTAAATGTGATTGTAACTAGCATTGCTTGAATAGAGGAGACTCAAAGTGAATTGTTAACACGTATGCAAAACGTCGAAGAGCAACGAGCAAATTCTCAACCTTCTTCTAGTAGTCTTTCTATACCTAGCAGGAGGTCTAGAAGGAGCAGTAGTAGGCAGGAAAACCAGGAATGATCACTGGCATTGTAAAAATTTATTTTTTATATATGAATGAAATGTTTTGTTTAAGACTATCTTTGGTGGGTATACTTACAACCATTCTTTCTTTTGTATCACTAACTTTGGAGTGGTATGGGACACAACAAAATTGGAGGATACTAAATAAAATGTGGAAGTAAGAAAACGTACGACCTTGTGTGAAAAGAAACATTTGGAGAAAGTTGCATTACTAACATTATCACTAAGTTTACATGGTATGGGACGAGTAAACTTGAAAGATACTAGTAGTCAACTACGATTCAACCGATGTTTTCTAGAGACCGTGTTCATACAACTTAACTTGGTTGACACCTTTATTACCAAATTCATGTGGTATGGGACACACGAATTTGGATAATAATCGAAAAGACTAAGCAAAAGAGTTTGAATACATAAGATCGCGATAGAACGTTAGATCAGGATACTTACCGAGGAAAATCTTAGAATATTTATGACTCGTATGGATTTTCAACGAAATATATATGTATGTTCACAAAAAAAAACATAACCAAAACATTTGAAATACTTGCAAAGTTTTATACTTATTATATAAACATTCTAACCTTGTTTTTACACTATGGCCAAACATACGAGGCATATAAGATTCTTTGATTCCTCAACAAAAACCTTACACTATACATAGAAAAATAGGTGATTTTTATATTGCAGTACTCTCGAATTTGTTACTGAGAATATCATAACATTATACTTGGCTACAGTTCCTAAATCAAGGTTTTATTTTCTCTTTTCCAATGAGAGAATGCAAACCAGGAAGAGAGTAAGGCCACGTACTGTCCGTCCAGCAGAGGAGGCACCTCCTGAGATACAGAACCAAGAACCGCCGCCTCCGACGACAGCACGGGCCACACCCGACACTGCCACTACGTCTGGGCAGGCAGTGCCACCCCAACCCACACCCTTTGCCATACCTTCGAGTATGGAAGTATTTTTTGTCAGATTTATCGAGGCGATGAAAGTAACTATTCAGACGGTCGTTCGTGAGACAGCGCCAATCAGGTTGTCACTATGCAGGCACCTGTGAGATCTGGGTCGGAGTCTCAAACCGACCAGATAACGAAGTACAAGAGGCTACAACCTCTAACTTTTGCTGGCACCATTGATGCTGAAGAGGTGTAAAAATGGCTGGATGAGTCAAAAAAGGCTCTCGATGCAATGGGAGTCGATGAGACTCGAAAAAATTCCACTTGCGACCTACCAACTTATTGGTGGAGCAAATACTTGGTGGATAACAGTGAAAGAGGACCCAAGGGTCAACACTACAGACATGACTTGGCAACAGTTCGAGTCATTATTTATTGGTGAGTACTTCCTCGGTGCTGTGAAGAGGCAAAACCGCCAAGAGTTCCCCAAACTATACCAAGGTGGCATGACAGTCAGGGAGTACGCAGGGAAGTTTAAAGAATTATCGGTCTACTCTCTCTCCACCATCTCAACGGAGCAAGATAAGACTGAAAAATTCTACAATGGTCTTCGTCCTGACATTCGACAAACCTTGTCGATCTAGGATCTCACGATTTACAAGGAGGTCGTTGACAAGGCCATGAGCTCTGAGCAGGAGAATATTGTGCAGGAACAGAGGCTAAATAGGGGAAAATGGACTGCAACGTTTTCCCAACAGGGCTCGCAACAGGGCAACAAGAAGAAGCCCTACAATAATCAAAACCCAACCCTCCCAACCCCTGTTAAAAATAACGAGGCCACGACACCTGCGGCTGAACCATCTAACCCTCGCTAGCAGGGTTTTCGACATCATGGCCGCGGAGGCCGCCACAGCAGGGGTGGCCGTCGAAACGACAATGGCAGAGGTGGTGGTCAGCACCACAATCAGCATGGCCAACAGAACCATCAGCAGCAGCGGCCGACGTTTTACAACTGCGGCCAGCAGGGCCATGTAAGATATGCCTGTCCGCACCTTCAGCAACCTATTCCCGTTGTTCCCGTCCAACAAGCACCACCTACAGCTAATGCCTAACCCAGGCAGAACCAGCAAAACCAGGGGCAAATGAACTAGGGCAGAGCATTTGTCATAGCTCAACAACCCCTCCCAGACAACAATGTAGTCGAAGGTACATTTTCCTTGTTCAATACCATGGTGCATGCCTTGTTCGATTCGGGTGCTACGCATTCTTTTATATCGTCTGCATTGGTAAGACATTTAGGGTTGCATCCTGAACCCACAACACTCACAATCCATGTCACATCCCCTTTAGGATCTAGTACTGACATGAATTTGCAATGCTCTCGATGTGAGCTTCGAATGTCAGAACAGATAATATAAGCAGATCTTTTTGTGATGGACATTGAAGACTTTGACATCATCATTGGCATGGACTGGCTCGCACCACTGAATGCAAAGATCGATTGTATGAAGAAGCAAGTTTAGTTAACCTTGCCCACGGGGGAGTTTGTCAAGATTCAGGGAACAAGGAAATGGATACACAACTCGACTGCTGCACTTCTCAAGGCACAGCTTCGAGCTCTATCCCTCGGTGATGAAAATGAATCACCAACACTGTACCCTCTCGAAGTACACGATGTCCCAGTAATATCTAAATTCCCAACAATTTTTCTAAATGACCTTTCTGGTCTACCTCCGATTAGGGAATTCGACTTTGAAATCAATCTCATACCTGGGACCGGGCCTATCTCAATTCCACCATATAGAATGTCAAATGTCGAGCTGGTCGAATTGGACAAATAACTGAAGGAATTAAAGAGTAATGACTTCATCAGAAAGAGTTCATCACCCTGGGGCGCTCCAGTTATGTTTGTTAGCAAAAAGGATGGTTCGTTATGACTTTGCATCGACTATCACAAGCTGAATAAAGTCACCATTAAGAATAGATACCCGTTGCCTAGGATCGATGACTTGTTCGACCAACTTAGACATGCCAAATACTTCTCTAAGATTGATTTACGATCCAGTTATCACCAACTCCGGATCCAAGAGTCGGACATTACCAAAACAGCATTCAGAACTCAGTACGGTCACTAGGAGTTCATGGTCATGTTGTCCAGTCTAACAAATGCACCTGCTGCGTTCATGGATTTGATTAACCGAATCTTTCGGTTATACTTAGATCGATTTGTGGTGGTTTTCATGGACGATATCTTGATATATTCCTCAACCGAGGAAGACCATAAGATACACCTGAGGATAGTCCTCCAGACCTTGAGAAGCCACCAGTTGTATGCAAAGTTGAGTAAGTGCGAATTTTGGGCGAAGCGAGTTCAATTCCTAAGCCATGTGGTTTCAGGCAATAGCATTGAGGTCGATCCTTCTAAGGTTGAAGCGGTTTTAAACTGGAAGTAGCCTACCACTGTTACTCAGATTAGGAGTTTTCTTGGTTTGGCTGGCTATTACAGACGCTTCATCAAGGACTTCTCAAAGATTGCTGAACCTATGACAAAGCTCACTCGGAAAGACGTGCGATTCATCTGGAATCCCGCCTGTGAAACATCATTTCAGGAATTGAAAAAGCGCCTCACGACGGCACAAATACTCATCACTCCAAGAAATACACTTGGATTCTCACTATACACCGACGCCTCTCTCCAAGGCTTAGGTGTTGTACTAATGCAAGAAGGCCAAGTTGTCGCATATGCCTCGAGGCAACTGAAGATTCATGAGGGCAATTACCCAACACATGACTTGGAACTTGCAGCTGTCGTATTTGCACTGAAGCTATGGCGTCATTACCTAGTTGGTGAACGGTTTGAGGTCTTCTCGGATCGCAAGAGTCTTAAGTACATCTATACCCAGAGAAACCTAAACCTCCGCCAAAGGCGATGGTTGGGATTCTTGAAAGATTATGACTTTCAACTCCAACACCATCCCGGTATGGCCAATGTTGCGCTGATGCCCTGAGTAGAAAATCTTATGTTGCTTGCACTCTTAACTTCGAAATGGGGAAGTTGGCTACAGAGTTGGAGAATTTTAACCTACAACTGATCGAGGAGGGACCAAGATCACGACTTTCTCAATTGTCAGCCAACTCTGAGCTGGTTCGAAAGATTTCAGCAACTCAAGCCAACAACCCTATGTTAATGGAAAAATGTGAACTTCTACTCAGCGGATAGGACCTTCCTCACTGGTTAGTCTCTGAAGACGGGGCCGTTTTCTATAAAAAAACGTCTCTGTCTACCGAACAATCCTGAGGTTCGGAAAGAAATGCTCACTGAGATGCACTGTTCGAGGTTCGCTATGCATCCTGGGGGTGACAAGATGTACAAGGATGTCAAGCAAAAATTCTGGTTTTCTGGAATGAAGAAGGCGATCGCACATTTCGTTGCTTGATGTCTCATTTTCCAACAAGTTAATGCAGAACGAAGACTTCCCTCTGGACTTCTCCAACCGTTACCTATTGGAGAATAAAAGTGGGAGAACATCGCAATGGGTTTTGTTACGGCCTTGCCTCGAAATAATAAAGGGCAAGATGTTATCTGTGTTATCATTGATAGACTTACAAAGTCTGGACACTTGCCAAACTTGCCGAACTATATGAAAGAGAGATCGTACACCTCCACGGCATACCACTCACGATCGTCTCTGATCGAGACCCTCTATTCACATCAAAGTTTTGCCAAAGCTTCAAGAGTAGAATGGGCTCTAAGACCACTATGAGCACAACCTTTCCCCTTCAGACTGATAGAAGGTCAGAGCGTCTTATTCAAATCTTGGAAGACATGTTACGATGTTGCATTTTGGACTTTAACGACGGATGGGCAAAGTACTTACATTTAGCTGAGTTTGCATACAACAACAACTACCAAACTAGTATCGGCATGGCATCGTACGAGGCTCTCTATGGTCTCCCTTGCAGATCTCCGGTATGCTGGTTAGATATGGCAGATCGGCCACAGTTGGGCCCTGAACTAGTTCAAGAGACTTCTGAGAAGATTACACTAGTAAAGGAACGACTTCGTGTTGCACAAAGTCGATAGAGAGATATGCTGACAAGCAGAGGCAGCTTTTAGAATTTGGTAAGGGGGACTTGGTTTTTCTAAAAGTTCAGCCCACAAGAGGTGTCAAACGCTTTGGGATCAAAGGAAAGCTCTCCCCATGGTATATTGGTCCATTTCAGATCATTGAACGTATTGGCAAACTTGCTTATCGTCTGTCCCTTCCATTGTCCATGTCTAAGGTTCATGATGTTTTTCACGTATCCATGCTTCGAAAGTATCGTCCTGATCCTTCACATATCATCCCTCTAGTAGAGGTTCGGGTTGAGGAAGGAAATAGGTATCAGGAGAGAGCGAAACAGATTTTGGATGGAAAAACTCAAGAACTAAGGCGACGTAGCATACCACTTGTGAAGGTGCTCTGGGATCACCACAGAGTAGAGGAAGCAACATGGGAACTAGAAGCAACAATTAAACAGAAATACCCTGAATTGTTTTCTAATAATAACTGATGATGTGACACATTGTACTATTTCACTTATCAATAAAATGATGAAACTTTGTTTATACATATCTTACTACATCATTTCACTTGAATAACTATGCAGATGTCTGAAAATAATATTGATGGATATAGTGACGCACACACGCAATGGCCTCCTTGGCAACTTGTGGCGACTCCTCCGGGATCTAAGTCAAGTCACAACTACTTTGCATCACCAACTCCATCGCCACACAGACAGTGATCCTTATCGCCAAAGCGTGCATGGCTTTTTCGTAACAATCATGCTCAAAACAATTACATGCCCTCATCTTGGCAGGACCTCCTACCAAAATTGCCAGGTGGCCGGATTCGAGCAACAACACGAAAAAACATCCCACCGCTCAACCTACCTCCCCTCAAACGATGTAACCAGCGCCCTACACTACCATCTGCTCAGCAAAAGTTGGAATCTTCTAAGGATGAATCCGACTCCATTTGCTCTCCATGGTTTCATGATGTTGAGGATTCCACCGGCCGCAGTGTCGTTCAGGGACCATACAGGCACTACTCTGAACTAGCAAACGATGACGCCGACAGTGAATCTCAAGCAGATAACCATCATGACTACTTCAACTGATTTCGAAGGCGAAATCTTTTTAAGGGGGGTAGAGTGTAATACCCTAGGTTTGCACAAAAAAAAAAAAAGATTGTTCGGGCAACCTGCCCGAACGTTCGAGCGCCAAATTTCCTATATAAGGAACCCTCCCCCTCCTCATTTCTCACACCAAAATCACTCCAAATTGTGATTTTCCTTCTCTCTTCCACTCATTTTGAGTTTTTGTCTACTCTTTTGAGACCCTGTACGGTGCAACGCGGTTCTGCCCGGGGGAAGGCGCCAGTTCTGAAAGGAGTTTTTATCTGAAGGTGGGAAACGAAACATAGGTTTGCGTGTCTTATAACTTTTATTAAAGTTTATATTCATTTATAATTATGTCTACTATTCATTTACACTGCATTATGGCGTATACTGTTCATATTGTCATACTTATGCATGTATATTTGGAGTTCATGTATTACACTGTTATTAAGCCGGATTAGTGGTCAATCTGGCTTAACCAGACTCAGTCTTGTCCTCAGTAACTTTAAATAGTGAACGGGAGGCAGCGTGCTGCTCTAGACGATTGGTATTTAAGTAGACCTCGTGTCTCACCTCTCAACTGGAGACCGATTTGGTTGGTCTTATTTGAAAGCTCTCAGCTTATACTAGTAATACTGAATGTCCTAACCTTGCACGTAGTGATACCGACCCTGATAAGGATCACCAGACGTTGCCAAATCCTATCTAAATATTAAGTAAAGATCGAACTAGTTCATGCATTGGCATCATACATAGCACCACCTAGGGACGTACGTGGTTTATGATTCACATAATAGTTAGGAGCGATGCTCGCTATTCATTAAATTTCTCTGGAGAGGGACGTACAATGACAAATTGGCTATTTCTCTGGGGAGGGACATCTGTACGTGAATCCAGAGCATCGTTACTGAGAAGGGACGTACAATGAGAACTCGGTTACTCCTGGGGAGGGACATCTGTACCTGAACTCAGGCGATGTACAGTCATCAAACCATTACGAGACGGTGTCATGCATACATACATATTGAATTGATTATGATGCTCTGATGTGTATTTAAGATATTTGATTATGAAGTTTGTTTTATTAATTGTTATATTTACGAACTATTTTACCCACTGAGCGTGTAGCTCACCCTGTTGTTATCCAATTATTCACGGGAGATTAGGGTAGACTGGTGCAGGTTTTTGGGCCCACATTTTGTACCCTTTGTAATATTCATTGGGGATTTTTGGGAGAATGTTCCCTTAACTATTTCATGTACAAAAAAATTTTGAAATTAATGAAATCAGACTTGTACTTAACTATGCTTCCGCGCACTCTGTTATTATCGTTATAATGCATTCGCCCCCCGTCCGTGAGTGTCTCGCCGATTTAGGCGCGTCCGGGCAGGGTGTGACATGAATTCTCCATATAAGTTCTCCATCCTCTCGATGTAGCTCGCACAAGGACCCCAAACCTGATCTAGCACCATACTAAGAAACTAAATAAAACAAATAAATAACTAAAAACATAAAGTAAGCCAATGGGAAGTGTTTGGTTTAAAGTCCTCAGCCCAATTCCTTTTTGTTCCTGTAAGGCTCGCCAAGTGTGAGGAACTCTTCACGCCACTCCTCTTGTCCAAAATAATGCTTCAAGCGTTGCCCATTAACACGAAAGCAAGATCCATTTCCACTCTTCAATTCCACAGCACCATGGGGAAATACTTTCTTCACAATGAAAGGTCCCGACCATCTTAACTTTAACTTGCTCGAAAATAGCTTCAACCTTGAATTGAATAAGAGAACTTTTTGGCCCGGTGTGAAGTCCCACTTCAAAATCAATTTGTCATGCCATTGTTTGGTTCTTTCTTTATAAAGTTTGGCATTCTCATATGCATCTAAGCGAAACTTGTCCATCTTCATCAATTGAAGAAGCCATTCGTCACCCAAAGCTTTTAATTCAAAATTCAGTTTCTTGATCGCCCAATAAGCTCTACGCTCTAGCTCAACTGAGATGACAAGACTTTCCAAATACTAGGCGGTAAGGGGATATCCCAATAGGTGTCTTGAATGTTGTCCTATGCGCCCACAACGCATCATCAAGTTTCAAACCCCAATATTTTCTCTTTATGTTCACTGTCTTCTCAAAAATTTGCTTGCCTTCTCTGTTGCTAATATCAGCTTGCCCATTGGATTGAGGGTGATAAGCAAGAGCTCTCTTGTGCTTCACACCATATTTAGCAAGTAACGAATCAAAGACCTTATTGCAAAAATGAGAACCTTCATCACTAATGATAGCCCGAGGGGTGCTGAATCGAGTGAAGATGTTCTTTTGTAAAAATTTTAGCACCACTCTTGCATCATTAGTAGGTGTAGCAATCACCTCAACCCACTTGGATACATAATCAACAGCTAAAAGAATGTAGGATTAACCACAAGAAGAAGGGAATAGGCCCATGAAATCAATGCCCCACACATCAAAAAGCTCAACCTCCATAATGTTGGTCAAGGGTAGCTCATGTCGCCTAGAAATAGTACCCAACTATTGGCAATGGTCACAAGTTTTCACAAAGACATAGGTGGTATCCCAGAATAGAGTAGGCCAATAGAACCCACATTGAAGCACCTTAGACGTCGTACGTTGAGCACCATAATGACCTCCATAGGAAGAAGAATGACACTCATGGAGAATGGCTTGGATCTCATCTTCTGGCACACATCATCTAATCATTTGATCTTTACATTGCTTGAAGAGCAAAGGCTCATCCCACATATATGATTTTACGTTGTGTAAGAACTTCTTTTTCTTTGGATAAGAGAAATCTGGAGGCAAAGTACCACAAGCCAAAAAATTCACAAAATCAGCAAACCATGGAGTTTTGACTTCCAAACTATATAATTGTTCATCCGGGAAAGTCTCAAGAATAGGTAAGCATGTCTCTTCATCCTCATATTGCATCCGAGAGAGGTGATCGGCCACAACATTCTCACTCCCCTTTTTATCTTGAATCTCCAAATCAAATTCTTGGAGTAAAAGAATCCATCTAATCAAACGAGGCGTCACACCTTTCTTCTCAAATAAGTTCATAATGGCAGCATGACCGGTGTAGACAATAACCTTGGACCCAATGATGTAAAACCTAAATTTGTCGCATGCAAATACGATGGCTAACAAATATTTCTCCGTAGTGGTGTAATTTTGTTGAGCTCCATCTAGAGTCCGACTAGCATAATATATGGCCCGAAGCATCTTGTCTCGTCTTTGGCCAAGAACCGCTCTAATTGCATAGTCACTAGCATCGCACATAATCTCAAACGACTATTTCCAATCTGGAGCAATTATAATAGGAGCTGAGATCAAAGCCTTCTTTATCAACTCGAAGGCTTCCACACAATGATCATAAAAAACAAAGGGTACTTCTTTCTCAAGCAAATTGCACAGAGGCTTAGCAATCTTAGAAAAGTCCTTGATAAACCTCCAGTAGAAACCGACATGCCCCAAAAAACTACGAATACCCTTCACATTCTTAGGGCATGGAAGCTTCTCAATGGCTACTATTTTGGCCCTATCCACCTCAAGACCTTTTGAAGATACCCTATAACCAAGAACAATGCCCTTTTGAACCATGAAGTGACACTTCTCCCAGTTAAGCACAAGATTGGTCTCCTCACATCTTTGTAATACTATAGATAAATTCTGCAAGCAATGGTCCAAAGAAGAACCAAAAACTGAAAAATCATCCATGAATACATCCATAATGTCCTCAATCATATCAACAAAAATGGACATCATACACCGTTGAAAAGTAGTCAAAGCATTACACAACCAAAAAGGCATCCTCCGGAAAGCAAACATACCATATGGGCAAGTTAAAGTAGTTTTCTCTTGGTCCTTCGGTGCAATAGCAATCTGATTATACCCCGAGTAACCATCTAAGAAGTCGTAATACTCAAAACCCGCCAATCTATCCAACATTTGATCAATGAAAGGAAGGGAAAAGTGATCTTTCTTTGTGACCTTGTTCAGCTTCCGGTAGTCAATACACACTCTCCATCCCATAACCGTCATTATGGAGATAAGCTTATTATCATCATTCTTAACCACAGTAATTCCACCTTTCTTAGGCACCACTTGCACTGGACTAACCCATGAACTGTTAGAAATGGCATAAACGATGCCTGCTTTCAACCACTTTAAAATTTCAGCTCGTACCACATCTTTCATAGCCGGATTTAGCCTTCTTTGATGCTCAATAGAAGGCTTGTACGACTCCTCCATCAATATCTTATGCATGCAGACCGACGGGCTAATTTTTTAATATCCGATATAGACCACCCTAATGTCGATTTGTGCTCTCTCAAAATGCGCAACAATTTCTCTTCCTCAACATGAGATAAAAATGAAGAGACGATAACTGGATATGTCTATTTATCCCCCAAGAATGCATACCGAAGATGATTCGGTAATGGCTTCAAATCCAGTGTAGGTTCAATAACTTCACTTGAAGACAAAGAATCATCCATATTTTCCACCTTAGCTGGAGAAAGGTCGGAAGGTGATATTTCAAGAGCTAACACACAATACTAGACACCCCCAATCATGTCCATCTCTCTAGGAACCGAATGTGTGAGACATCTCTCCAAAGGGTCATCCGGTGTAGCCTCCTCATGTGCATCAAGCACACACTCATCAATTACCTCTACAATGTCTTCACGATGGCAATTAGTACGTTGTGATGGAAACTTGAGGGTGTTGTATATGTTAAATAGGACTTCTTCCTCATTGACCCTCAAAGTTAGCTCACCCCTTTGTACATCAATCAGTGCTCACCTAGTAGCCAAGAAAGGTCTCCCAACAATCAACGGTATCTCCCCATCTTCCTTCATGCCAAGCACCACAAAATCTACAGGGAAGATACATTTGTCTACTTTCACCAAGACATCCTCAATGATACCCCTAGGGTAAGTGAGAAAATGATCTGCCAACTGAAGTGATATGGTAGTCGGCTTCACCTCGCCAACTCCCAACTTTCTGAAAATAAACAAAGGCATTAAATTGATACTTGCACCTAAATCACATAAAACTATATCAAACATAAAAGTACCAATAGTGCAAGGTATAGTGAAACTCCCTGGATCTTTCATTTTCTGTGGAAGCTTCTTTTGAAGGATGGCACTGCATTCCTCAGTCAATTTTACTCCTCAAGCTTTCTCTTTCTTGACATCACATCTTTAATGAATTTGACATAGTTCGGCATTTACTCCAGTGCATCTACAAAAAGAATATTGATGTGAATTTTCTTGAAAATTTTCAAAAATTTAGCAAATTGTTCATCAAGTTTCTTTTTATGAAAACGTTGAGGAAATAGAAGAGGAGGTTTAATAATCGAAGGGTTATCCGAAAAAGTGATGGAACCCGGCTGGTGTGGCCTCTCCTTTGACTCATCTTTTTTTAACTCCTTTCGACTCGGCTTTCTCACGTGGCGATGATGATGATGTAGAAGAAACCACTTTGTTCTTGCTTTGCACATCAGCCTCTTCAATGTTTTTGCTACTCCTTAATGTAATTACCTTGCATTGCTTCTTAGGATTAACTTGGGTATTACTTGGGTATTACTAGGGAATGAACCTTGTTGTTGGACACTAATAGCTATAGCAAGTTGCCCAATTTGAACCTCCATATTCTTCATTGAAGTCGTCAAAGTCTTCACCGAAGTTTCCATAGTATCCATTCTTGAATTGGTCTTATCAATCTTTACTTTAGATTCCACTATAAAACTACTCAAAAGATCCTCCAATGATGGTTTCTTCTCTTGTGGTTGCATAGGTATGCCTGGTGGAAGATTCAAAACATTTCTTGAGTTGGAGTAGGAGAGATTCTCATGATTTCGGATCCCCGAATGGTATTGATTTGGAATTGGAGCATTACTTCTATAATTGTACCCCCGGTTATTCACAAAATTTGCTTGCTCTTTTAAGGAATCTACTCCTGAATACCCATGTTTGCCGCCGCCACTTTCTCAATGGAAGGTTGTGCACCATGTATAAAAGCAATATGGTTAGATATGGTAGACAACTGTGCTGATATTTCCGTCGTAGGATCAACTTCGAACACACCAACCACCTTCTTCACCAAAGACCTCTTACTAGGGATCTCATATGTGTTGGAAGCCATTTCTTCCAATAAGTAAAGAGCTTCCTTGGCCGTCTTACCCAATAAAGTGCCACCAGCTGCAGGATCTACCAAAATACGTTTAGAAACGGTCATCCCATTGTAGAACGTTTGAAGTTGCATCCACACTAAAAGCCATGTTATGGGCACTCCCTTAACAACTCCTTGAACCTTTCCCAAGCCTCCTATAGTGATTCAGACTCCAACATTTTGAATTGACCAATTTCAGCTCGTAGTTGGGCCGTCTTCGTCGATGGGAAGAACTTTTGAAGGAACTTTTGTACTAACTCTTCCCAAGTAGCCACCGTTTCGGGTAGCAACCCTTGCAACCAAACCTTCGCCTTGTCCCTCAAAGAGAAAGGGAACGATCTCAATCTAATCGTCTCCTTACTCACGTCATTCATCTTAACGGTGTCACATTTCTCAAAAAAAGATTGGATGTGAATTATTGGATCTTCAACTGGAGAACCCCCATATTGATGTTGTTGAACCATTGTTATCAATGCCAACTTCAACTAAAAGTTATTTGCATTGATAGGCGTTCTCATTATCCCTGAATAATTATCATGGATAACCGACTTAAAGTAGTCCCGAAGGATTAGTTGGTTATTTTCAGCGTCCATTGCCTCTTCTCTTTTTTTCTCCTCAAACGCCCCAAAGTACGTTCAATCTCCGGATCAAATTGCATTACTTCAAAGCTCTCCTCTCGGCACATATACTTTAAAGCTAACAAAAAAAATCAGAAAAATTTCAGAAAAACGTCTAGATAAAAATTTAAATCAATTACTAATGATATCAGTAAAAATAAAATGATACAATCTCCAGCAACGGCACCAAAAGCTTGTACGTGCAAAACCGCAAGTGTACGGTGTCAAGTAATAATAAACCGATGAGATATCGGGTTGTCATCCTCTGAGATTGTATTCTAATTACTAAATACCGTTTTCACTAATTATTAACTTTATCTAAACAACCAAGATGTAAAATTGATGTAATTTAAACAATGAAAGAAAAGTAAATATAAAAACAATTAAACAATGGATAGATATCAATAGTGAAAAGTCTAGAGGTTCAACTTCACCCAACCATCATCTATGTAGATTAGTTATGCCTATTATCAATATCCTTTTCTAATTTATAAGTCAAGAATCCTAAAGGCTCTACTTTCCTCTCTCGAGTGCCAAACTAGAACATATCACCAAGGCTTGATTTCGATCTCTCGATAAAAACCAAAACCCTAGCAACTCATTAGGTTTTGTGATTCTTCCTACAACTTCAAAAGATATCATAAATCTCTCGATTCTATGATGATCTTAGGTTATAATTCTCTTGTTCGAATCCAAGGAATCCTCTCTCGAGTGCCACCCCTCAATTCTAATATCATTCAATTTGTGATCAAGAGATTAAAAGCCTTAAGCAATGAGAAATATAAATAAACTATGAAGATTCAATCAATAATAAACATAAATCAAACTTAATACATAGAATCAAGTATAGGATCCATCTATCCTCTAGAAAACTAAATTAATTCATAACTTGGAAGATAAAACCATGAAACATTGTGATAAACTTGAATAAGAACATGAAATAACAAACTAGAAACTCCTTGGTTGATGAAGATCTCTCCCTTATCTCCAACTTCGATCTCTTCCTCTTCCTTTTTTCCTAGCCATTTTTATCCTCTCTATGATGCCTTTAAAACCCTCTCATAATGTTGAATTTATAATAAGGAGTCCATAGAAACAAACCGCGTTCAATTCGAATTTGTAATGAGGAAGTTATGACCCGAACACCGAAATTGGAAACTTTTCAATATTGTATCGCAACCCGGTGTCGCGGCGTCCAGTCCCTATCTTGCTCCACCATTCCTTCTTCATTTGGGCGCCACGGCGCCCAGTTTTTGTTTTCCAACACTTCTTTTCTTAACTCCTTGTGGACTTAGCCGATTTTTGGACCTCTTTTTGACTTGTTTTCTTCATGTATCTTCATTATTGCATCTTCTCGTATCATGTTTCCATCATCCAATTTGACTTTAACCACATCTAAACACCTACAAAGAAAATCAAAACCAATGATTAAGACACTCATAAGATGAAATCTATCAACTTATAAAATTAAACACTGAAATAAGCATTAATAATGATTTTTTTTCTTGAGGTTGTAGAAATGTATTTACTCAATGAGATTGAATGAGATGGTTGAGGGATTGAGGCGTGCAAGGCATTGGCCTAAAGCAAAAAATCGCCCTTGTTCAGTCAGTTCTAAGAGCATTCTCTCTTCACGCTATAACAATCCAATTGATCCAAGGGGTACTCCAAGTGGATCGTCAATAGCAAACTTAAGTAACAATATTGGTTTCTTGGAAAACTTGGAGAATTAGATAGAATGAGAGAGTAAAAAGAAAGAAAAATCTCAACAAAACTTGATTGAGAGAGATAGCAGAAAAAGAGAAAAGATTTTGACAAAATTCTATTTATTTTGAAAAAATTGATGAGTTAAATAATCAGAATCGCAACTTTGAGATGAGGGACGAAATCCTTTTGTACAGATGTGTCCTTGCGAATAGGCATGAAGAAAAGTCACATTAAAACAAAAAAAAATTCAAATTAAAGTCGTGACACTCACGTCGCAGCTCTGCGACGTTCAACTCTCTGATCTTTAGTAGAAATTCCAATTAGTTTAGAGCCGCAGAGCTCACTTTATGGAGCTACGATGCTCGACTTGCTGAAATTTTAATTAAAATCTTGCTAGTGTAGAGGCACGACTCTCACTTTATAAAGTTGCGACGCTTAACTTGCAAGAATTTTCATATTTAACAAAATATGTTCCAACAATATTTTTGTAACGTTTTTTTAATATTAATATACTTGATATTTGTGTTTTTAGCTATTGTAAAGTAATTATTCTTCTTTACGCTTTCAAACATAAAAATATATCCGACATCACAGTAATTTTATTTTTTAAAGGAAAAGATATTCCATTAAGAAGAAGAAAAAAGAAACAATATCAAATCTTTGGCATATTTGCAATAACCGAAGAGGAACGTCTTCTATCCATACCAAAAAATCATCTAATGTCAAACTATACTTTGCTAGCTCATGGGCTAAAGCATTACAAGATCGTGGAATATGTCGATAACCTTTGATATCGCCTTCGCTTGCACCCTCTACTATGTTTCTCTCAATCCGCAATCAGTTCCATCTCATGTCTTTCACTTGATGGTGAAGAAATGGCTTCGATGACTTCAGTTGAATCTGATTCCGCCCACAGGGGTGAGTATAAAGACTGTAATGCCAGCTTAACGCCCTCCCTCATTGTCAGGCACTCTGCAAACTCCACCAGGACCATAATTGAGAGCTTTTTTGCTGCTTCCATCAAAACTTCCCCCTTATCATTCCTTATTACCACCCTGACTCCAATTTCCTCGTGTTCTCTGTCTATTGCTGCATCAACGTTTAGTTTATATACCCTGAGGAGGTGGGTTCCAATGTTGTACCAGCAGTGAGGATGAGTCGATGAAATTGTCTGATGGTCTGCTCGCTGTGATTACACACCACACATCAGCCCATCCTTGCAATTTTTCTGGTAGCTAGAGCTTCACCAATCGCCAGACAGTTATGAAGGAGTTTCCAGAAGAACAATTTAATTTTGCTTGGAATCTTGAGATTCCAAACTCTTTTCCACCAAGCATTGAGAGTAGAGTGGTTTGAAGAAATACCATGCGAGTAATTATCTCTTGCTAGGATGTACCCATTTTTCACTGAATATTCCCTATTTTTTTCATGGTGCCAAATTAGTTTGTCAAGAGGTTTCCGATAGCTGAGAGGAATGGAAAGTATGGTTGTTGTATCTTTAGATCTGAAGTTACTCGATATGTACTTTACATCCCATCGACCTGAGTCATTAACTAACTCAACTACTCTACTTGGACCCAGTGCTATTGGAGCAGTTAAAGGTCAAAATGTGGTTTGCCTAGATATCCAGGGATCTTGAAAAATTCAGACACTCTCCCCATTACCAATGCACCATCTAGACCCTTTTTTTAAGAAATCATGGCTCCAAAGGATACTGCTCTACAAGTAAGATGGTCTCGACCCTTTCTGCTCCCAGAATGTGGAATTCCTGTAGCACTTGGCTTTGAACACTCTCTCCACCAGAGAACCTTCTCTCTTGAATAACCTCCACCCTTGTTTGGCTAACATAGCTTGATTAAAACACTCCACATCTTTGAAACCCAAACCCCCCACATGTTTTGACTGGCTTAGGTCACTCCATTTCTTCTAGTGGATCTTCCTATCAGACTTAGTGTCATGTAACACCCCGATTTTCAAGACTATTTTTTTTTGTGTAAAACAATGAATATTTAAATTTTATATAAAATATCACCGAAAATCGAGATGCTACTCGTATCCGTCTATCTTAACCCATAACCATTTTATAAATAATAAAATTTGTAAAACTATGAGTTTATATTCTTCTAACCAACTCACTGATTAAGATAAACGAATACTTTTAATTCTTCATACATTCATTATCTTCATGAGGGTACTTGCCCTTATCCATCCATTATGGACACAACATTAAAATACGATCATCAAATAGAATTAATGAATTCTATTCCAAGGCATATACACGTGAAATGAATCACAAGTTCTTTACTGACCATAATAATATTCATTGAATTCCAATTATCAATACAATTCGTCTGAATAATAAACCTTTAAAAATTAAATGAAAACATTCAGTCCCATAATACTAATTAATTAACCCACCCCTACTACTCTGCACTATGTCACGAACTCGCAATTTTATTCTCCTAAGCACCTGCATAAAAAAATGGGGTGAGCTTGAAAGCCCAGTGGGTCATCTAAACAATTCACAATATTTTATTGTGATACATACACAAGAACATTACAAACAAGTTTCACACATTAATCGTCGCAACATTAGATTGTTTGAGTCTATAGTTTCATCACGTTCCAAATCACGTACCGTTCAGGGTGGCACAGCCCAAAAATAAAAATTGGAACATTGGCGATATTCCTTAGAATAACTGCCCCATATGTGTGATTCTTATCTTAATTGTGTTCTTTAGTGATGTCACGCCATACGTACGATATAAACACGATATTAAGTGTATTCGTAAAACATATTCAACTTCACTACATATGGCATCATGTCACAAAATTAATTATAACAGTATTCACGCATTCACTATGCCAATATTCTAAATCATACATTTCATTATCGGCATTTTATAAATAAATTTAACTACCACATGAATTTCATGCATCCAATTATCATCTGATCAGAATAAAAATTATGTTAACACACACATCGTCATGGCTAAACAATCACAACATTGTATAAATATAATCATGTACAATAGGCATGCATAAGCAATTTAATAATACTATGAACCTAATTAATTTAACATTCTTATCTATATATCAAATAAAATAGTATGAAGGCCTAGAATCATTCCCACCTGAATCGCTAATTTCCAAATCACGTAAATTCCTCGTCACGCGTAGTACTCAACCTGTACACGTATATTACGTCTGTTAATATAATTACTCGATTATGAGTGTAGAGATATATACATATACATGTATATATATAAATGACATTTTGGTTGCTAAAAAAATAATAATACTTGAGTTATAATGTTTTAAAAAAATAATAACACTTGGTAAAAAATATGTATGATAAATGTAAATATATTATATAATATCTTGATTGCTAAAAAAATAAATAATTGAGTTGCAATGGTTAAAAAAATATTGATAACGTATTGTATGTATGATATATATATATATATAAATATATTATATAATATTTTGATTGCTTTAAAAAAAAATAATAACACTTGGTTAAAAATGCATGATACACATAAATGTATTATACAACGTTTTGGTTGCTTAAAAATAATAAAATAATAGAATACACTTGTATGTGTGATATTATATGTATATCAGGATATATATATATATAAGGATTAGTAGTTTTAAAAAGAGTGATATATATAATATAATATATAATATGTGTTAATATGATATAGTATAATATAATGTGTTGTGGGTTTGAGAAGTGTAATATATATAATATAATATATAATATTAAAATAAAGATATATGTGATATTGGGCGTTTTTATATATATGTATCTTAAAATAGAATAATGAAGTGAAGATAGAATAATGAAGTGAAGAATATATTATTAAAATGAAATGATATGAAGTGAAGAATATAATATGTGGTATTAAATGAAGTGATAGAATATAATATATATATAACCTAAAAGAAAAGAAGAAAGAAAAAAAAATACAATAAAATAAAAAATAGGATTCGAGTTTCAGGCGGAAGGAAGTTTCAGGCGGAAGGAAGAACAGGGGAGGGAGAGAGAAAAAGAGGGGAAAAAGAAGAAGAAGAAGAAGAAGAAAAGAGTGAGGGCGAGATGCAGAGATCGAGAGTGAGAGACCGAGAGCAAGAGATCGAGAGTGAGAGACCGAGAGCAAGAGATCGGGAGTGAGAGATCGGAAGATCAGCGGCGGCGACGGCGAGATCTGGAGGAGAGAGCGGCGGTGGTGATCTGCGCTAGAAGAAAGGAAGAGAGAAGAGGAGAGAAGAGGGTTTCGAAGCTTGTGCGTTTTTTGGCGATTGAGTTTAAAGGGCGAGAACGAAAGAGTTTCGGCGATTTGGGTTTAAGGGGAGCGAGATCCGAAATTTTCGGCGAGATCTCGGCAAGGTTCCGGTGACATGTCGGCGAGATTCCCGGCGACATGTCGGCGGGATTTTCGGATCTCGTTTGACATCCCTTTTTTTTTTTTTTTTTTTTTTTGTTGTTCTTCTAATCTTCTCTGTCTCAATTTTTTTTTTGAAAATTTCTGGGTATTACAATCTCCCCGTCTTAAAAGAAATTTCGTCCCGAAATTAAAGTATAAGCTTACTTACTTGATGATGTTCAACTCTTTCCACTGTTGACCAGTTGTATTTCAAAACCTAGAGTGTTCTTTGGAATAAGTCGGCGTATTTGGCCCTCATTTCACTTTCAGGTTCCCAAGTGGCTTCTTCAACTCCATGATGCTTCCACAATACTTTAACTAATGGAATGTCTTTGTTCCTCAAACTATGAACCTTCCAATCGAGGATCTGTAAAGGTCCTTCTTCATAGGTGGCATCAGCTTGTACTTTCACATCTTTCCAATCGATGGTGTGGGAAGGGTCTGGTTCATACTTTCGCAACATCGACACGTGGAACACATTGTGGATGGCGGATAAACTAGTTGGTAATTCTAGTTTGTAAGCATTCTCACCAATTCGATTTCTAATCTTGAACGGACCGATGAATCGCGGCGATAACTTCCCTTTCTTACCAAACCTCATGATGCCTTTTTGTGGGCTTATTCTCAAAAATACCTTATCACCTTTTTGGAACTCTAGAGGTCGGCGCCTCTTATCTGCGTAGCTCTTCTGCCTACTCTGTGCAGTAACTAACCTTTTCTGGATCAACTTCACTTTTTCATTCATTTCCATGATCATATCAGGTCCTGTAAGTACCTTATCTTCCCAATCGGCCCAACACAGTGGTGACCTACATGGTCGTCCATATAGAGCTTCATATGGAGCCATTTGTATGCTTGCCTGGTAACTATTGTTATAAGCAAACTCTGCTAGGTGTAAGTATTTACTCCAATTTCCCTTGAAATCTAGTACACAAGCTCTCAACATATCTTCTAAGATCTGAATAACCCTTTCGGATTGACCATCAGTCTGAGGATGATAGGCGGTGCTCATGGTTAATTTGGTTCCCAATTCCCGCTGTAAGCTCTGCCAGAACTGAGATGTGAATAAGGAATCTCTATCTGACACTATCGATTTGGGTATTCCATGTAGCTTCACAATCTCTTTAACATACAGTTCACCCAGTTTACTAATCGTATCTGTGGATTTAATAGGTAAGAAGTGTGCTACTTTAGTAAGTCGATCCACAATTACCCAAACCTTATCCTCACCTTTCTGATTTCTAGGAAGTGCTCCTACGAAATCCATTGCTATGTTATCCCATTTCCATTCAGGGATTTCTAAAGGTTGTAATAATCCAGACGGTCTTTTATGTTCGGCCTTAACTTGCTGACATGTAAGGCATTTAGACACATATTTGGCTACATCTCTTTTCATACCTTTCCACCAGTAGTTTTTCTTCAAATTTTGGTACATCTTATCTCCACCAGGATGTAAAGTATATTTTGTCTGATGTGCCTCATCAAATAAGATCGTTTTAATTTCTTCAATTCTAGGTACACAAATGCGATCTCTGAACCTTAATAACCCTTCTGAATCGATCTTGAAATTTTTATTTCCATTATTGGCTCGTGCATCTGCCACCCATTTTATCAATTTTCTATCTTGAGCTTGACCTTCCTTAATTTGATGTAGTATGTCTGGCTTGCAGCTTATATTATATAAGAAAATCTGATTGTCACCTTTTTGTACGCCCAAATTATGATCTTCAATCAATTGGTACATCTGGGCTTTTTCTGCATCGTTCTTATACGATTTTCGACTTAAAGCATCTGCAACTACGTTGGCTTTCCCTGGGTGATAATGCAGCTGAAAATCATAATCATTTAGCAATTCCATCCATCTCCTTTGCCTCAAATTTAACTCCTTTTGTGTATAGATGTACTTCAAACTCTTATGATCAGAGTATAAATCAAATTTCTCTCCATAAAGATAGTGTCTCCATATCTTCAAAGAAAATACAATAGCAACCAATTCTAAATCATGAGTCGGATAGTTCTGTTCATGAGTCTTCAGTTGTCTTGAAGCATAAGCAACCACTTTACCTTCCTGCATCAGAACAGCGCCAAGACCATTCTTAGAAGCATCAGTGTAAATAACATAACCGACTCCGCTTGCAGGAGTGATCAATATTGGGGCTGTGGTTAATCGTCTCTTCAACTCCTGAAAGGAATTCTCACATTTCTCATCCCAACTAAATTTGGCATCCTTCCTTGTAAGCTTTGTCATAGGTTCAGCTAGTCTCGAAAAATTTAGAATAAATCTTCTATAGTAACCAGCTAGTCCCAAAAAGCTTCTAATTTCTGTCACTGACTTTGGCTTTTCCCAGTTCATTACTGCTTCAACTTTTGTTGGATCTACGGATATCCCTTCTGATGACACTACATGGCCCAAAAATTTAACTGACTTCATCCAAAATTCACATTTTTCAAATTTGGCATACAATTCATTTCGCCTCAATGTATCCAAAACTACTGTAAGGTGTTCCTGATGTTCCTCAAGGGTCTTCGAATAAACCAGAATATCATCAACAAATACCACTACAAATTTGTCTAGATGAGGCCTAAACGTCCTATTCATGAGGTCCATAAATGCTGCTGGTGCATTAGTGAGTCCAAATGGCATGACTCTGAATTCAAAGTGTCCATACCTAGTCCTGAATGCTGTCTTCGGTATATCTGACTCTTTGATTCTAAGTTGGTGATAACCGGACCTTAGGTCGATCTTGGAAAAACAAGTTGCTCCCCTCAGTTGATCGAACAAATCATCTATTCTGGGAAGGGGGTATTTGTTCTTGACTGTGACTTGATTTAATTTTCTGTAGTCAATACACAGTCTCATCGACCCATCTTTCTTTTTGGCAAACAATACTGGTGCTCCCCAGGGTGATTGGCTCGGTTGGATAAATTTCTTCGCACTAAGATCATCAAGTTGGGTCCTTAGTTCTATTAATTCGCCAGGGGCCATTCTGTAGGGTGACATGGCTATGGGGGCTGTTCCAGGGTACAGTTCTATCTTGAACTCTACTTCCCGCTTAGGAGGTAATCCTGGTAATTCTTCGGGAAACACTTCAGGGAATTCTCTAACCACCAAGTACTCTTCTAAATTCCTCAAGGGCTTTAGAGACTCGGGTTCTGTTAGGGTTTTGAATTCCTCTTTTTGATTCACAGAGTCGAGAAGTGCGGACATGATATTCCTCGGGATTTTGTTTCTATCCCCATAGATTTTCAACAGTTCTCCTGAAGGTAATCGCAAGGTAATCTTCTTTCGAAGGCAGTCAATCTGGGCTTGGTATTCAGATAACCAATCCATACCCAAGATTACATCATAATCATTAATGGGTAAGAGTATCAATTCAGCTGAAATCAGCTTATCATTAATTCTAAGGTCACAACTACATTTTTCAGTTGTGGAGACGTTTACTCCTACTGGAGTTGAAATCTTCATAACGACAGATAAAGGTACAGTAGAAAGTTGTAGTTTCCTGGCTAAGTTTTCAGAAATAAAAGACCTTGACGCTCCAGAATCAAACAAGACTTTAACTGTAACATGAAATAAAATGAATGTACCTTCCACCACTTCGTTTGCATCAAATTCTTGCTCAGGATTTCCTTCTGTCATCGCAAAGACTCTGCCTTGATTTTGATTTTGGGTTTGGTTCTGATTATAACTTGGACGATTGGCTTGATTTCGTCCTTGTACATTGTTGTTGCTCTGCCAGTTGCCCGGACGAAAATTTTGTCGAACTCCTTGCGCAGTGCAGTTTCGTGCCAAATGACCCGGTCGGTTGCATTTGTAGCAAAGTCTCGTATCTACTACTTGATTTCTATTTTGTTGGGGTGGACGAATATTGTTTTGCTGGATTTGTTGTCCACCATTATGCCTAGACCCTCCTGATCCGTTGTTGGGATTCTGTCCCCTGTTCCACTGGTTCCCATTGTTGAACGTGTTTCTGTTCCACATATTACCATTGCCACCGAAATTATTCAGATTCTGCCTCTTGTTGTGATTGCTCTGGTAATCAGAATTCTGTCCTTGCGGCCTTTTGTTCCTGTTCCGTATTGTTTCTTGTAGGTTCAGTTCTCTTTCTACTAACAGGGCTCGTTCAACTACCTCTTTGTAAGTCTCCAGGTTCATTGGAACAACCATCTTTCTAATCTCCATTTTGAGACCTTCTGCAAATCTACTAGCTTTCATCTGTTCATTGGCAACCAGTTCACGAGCAAATCTAGAGAGTTCGATAAACTTTGCCTCATATTCTGCCACTGTCATGTTCCTCTGTATCAGTCTCACAAATTCAGATTGTAGTTCTTTTCTGTTTGCTGTGGGAAAGAATTTATCATAAAATATGTCTTCAAAAGTTGCCCAGGTCATAGTGTTCACATCCACTGTAGGACTTTCTTTAACCATTCTCCACCAATGTCTAGCCTCACCTATGAATTGGTGAGTCGCAATTGCCACCATTCTTGGACCAGTTACTCCCAAAACTTCCAAGTGTTCCTGAACTTCTTGGAACCACTTGTCGGCTTCCTTTGGATCCGGTTTTCCTTCAAATTTCGAAGGATGCATACGTTGGAAGTCTTTCAATTGATTTGCCCATTCTTTTTCTTCAGGTCTCCAAATGTTTTGAGTTCCTGTTTCATTCTGTACCACAATAGTTGGATTCGGTTGTGGTTGAGGCAGTTGTCTGGTCACCTGTTCCACGACTTGCCTCACAAATTCAGCCATCAGTTCTGGTCCCAAAACAATTCCAGGGGTTGGAACTGTTGGAGGTTGGACGTTTTCTGTTCCAGCAGAGTCAACATTCACTGTTTGATTTACATGTTCTTGATCCGTCGGATGAGATTCAGATGTCGATTGTGTCGGCACAGCTGGTTCAGTGTCCCTTAGGAGATCACCCATAGACCTTGTGTTCATTCTTCGAGGTGCAGCCATCTATAAAATTTCAACTCATCTTTAGTACTACAGGAGATAATTATTCCCGGTTAGGGTGACTCTAGATTCAGAATTCTAAGTTCTCGAAAATAAAGTGATCCTATTGATTCAGTTTCTAAGTTTTATAAAATTTTGACAATCCATGATTGTCACAGGGTACATGATTTGGTTTTGATACATGTAAACAAGACAAGCAAACAAACAAACAACATACCGCACAACAATGGTATAAAGAAAATTCCCAAGCTTTCACTTACACCCTCCGTATTCAAGTGTCCCATACCACTCTAGCCCGGCGATATAAGCTTCCACAAAGAAACTTCAATACACCCAAACAATGCGCAAATGTCCTACCAACTAAGGCTTCCCAGGTATCCTCTATGTTCAAGCTGTCCCATACCAGTTGAACGTAGTGATACAAGCTCGTCCAGAGTTGTTAGTCACTCACCAAACATGGCCTGCTAGTCTCCAAGATCAAGATTCCTCAAATACCCTTAAATTCCTCCACGTCCCATACCGCTTTGGAACCAAGAATAAAAGATTCATCCTGATCTCAGATTCTAACCAAGCAGTTTTCAAACAAGTTCTCGTCTCTAACCGATGTCCTAAAAGTTTTGAGTTTGTTAGACCCACTGTACTTTCATTCTCGATCTTACGTTATAAAGTGACCTTTAGAAATACTAAACTTCTCAAAATTTGTTGTAACATTTCCCATGATCTGAAGCCTAAGGCTCTGATACCAAACTGTAACACCCCGATTTTCAAGACTATTTTTTTTTGTGTAAAACAATGAATATTTAAATTTTATATAAAATATCACCGAAAATCGAGATGCTACTCGTATCCGTCTATCTTAACCCATAACCATTTTATAAATAATAAAATTTGTAAAACTATGAGTTTATATTCTTCTAACCAACTCACTGATTAAGATAAACGAATACTTTTAATTCTTCATACATTCATTATCTTCATGAGGGTACTTGCCCTTGTCCATCCATTATGGACACAACATTAAAATACGATCATCAAATAGAATTAATGAATTCTATTCCAAGGCATATACACGTGAAATGAATCACAAGTTCTTTACTGACCATAATAATATTCATTGAATTCCAATTATCAATACAATTCGTCTGAATAATAAACCTTTAAAAATTAAATGAAAACATTCAGTCCCATAATACTAATTAATTAACCCACCCCTACTACTCTGCACTATGTCACGAACTCGCAATTTTATTCTCCTAAGCACCTGCATAAAAAAATGGGGTGAGCTTGAAAGCCCAGTGGGTCATCTAAACAATTCACAATATTTTATTGTGATACATACACAAGAACATTACAAACAAGTTTCACACATTAATCGTCGCAACATTAGATTGTTTGAGTCTATAGTTTCATCACGTTCCAAATCACGTACCGTTCAGGGTGGCACAGCCCAAAAATAAAAATTGGAACATTGGCGATATTCCTTAGAATAACTGCCCCATATGTGTGATTCTTATCTTAATTGTGTTCTTTAGTGATGTCACGCCATACGTACGATATAAACACGATATTAAGTGTATTCGTAAAACATATTCAACTTCACTACATATGGCATCATGTCACAAAATTAATTATAACAGTATTCACGCATTCACTATGCCAATATTCTAAATCATACATTTCATTATCGGCATTTTATAAATAAATTTAACTACCACATGAATTTCATGCATCCAATTATCATCTGATCAGAATAAAAATTATGTTAACACACACATCGTCATGGCTAAACAATCACAACATTGTATAAATATAATCATGTACAATAGGCATGCATAAGCAATTTAATAATACTATGAACCTAATTAATTTAACATTCTTATCTATATATCAAATAAAATAGTATGAAGGCCTAGAATCATTCCCACCTGAATCGCTAATTTCCAAATCACGTAAATTCCTCGTCACGCGTAGTACTCAACCTGTACACGTATATTACGTCTGTTAATATAATTACTCGATTATGAGTGTAGAGATATATACATATACATGTATATATATAAATGACATTTTGGTTGCTAAAAAAATAATAATACTTGAGTTATAATGTTTTAAAAAAATAATAACACTTGGTAAAAAATATGTATGATAAATGTAAATATATTATATAATATCTTGATTGCTAAAAAAATAAATAATTGAGTTGCAATGGTTAAAAAAATATTGATAACGTATTGTATGTATGATATATATATATATAAATATATTATATAATATTTTGATTGCTTTAAAAAAAATAATAACACTTGGTTAAAAATGCATGATACACATAAATGTATTATACAACGTTTTGGTTGCTTAAAAATAATAAAATAATAGAATACACTTGTATGTGTGATATTATATGTATATCAGGATATATATATATATAAGGATTAGTAGTTTTAAAAAGAGTGATATATATAATATAATATATAATATGTGTTAATATGATATAGTATAATATAATGTGTTGTGGGTTTGAGAAGTGTAATATATATAATATAATATATAATATTAAAATAAAGATATATGTGATATTGGGCGTTTTTATATATATGTATCTTAAAATAGAATAATGAAGTGAAGATAGAATAATGAAGTGAAGAATATATTATTAAAATGAAATGATATGAAGTGAAGAATATAATATGTGGTATTAAATGAAGTGATAGAATATAATATATATATAACCTAAAAGAAAAGAAGAAAGAAAAAAAAATACAATAAAATAAAAAATAGGATTCGAGTTTCAGGCGGAAGGAAGTTTCAGGCGGAAGGAAGAACAGGGGAGGGAGAGAGAAAAAGAGGGGAAAAAGAAGAAGAAGAAGAAGAAGAAAAGAGTGAGGGCGAGATGCAGAGATCGAGAGTGAGAGACCGAGAGCAAGAGATCGAGAGTGAGAGACCGAGAGCAAGAGATCGGGAGTGAGAGATCGGAAGATCAGAGGCGGCGACGGCGAGATCTGGAGGAGAGAGCGGCGGTGGTGATCTGCGCTGGAAGAAAGGAAGAGAGAAGAGGAGAGAAGAGGGTTTCGAAGCTTGTGCGTTTTTTGGCGATTGAGTTTAAAGGGCGAGAACGAAAGAGTTTCGACGATTTGGGTTTAAGGGGAGCGAGATCCGAAATTTTCGGCGAGATCTCGGCAAGGTTCCGGTGACATGTCGGCGAGATTCCCGGCGACATGTCGGCGGGATTTTCGGATCTCGTTTGACATCCCTTTTTTTTTTTTTTTTTTTTTGTTGTTCTTCTAATCTTCTCTGTCTCAATTTTTTTTTTGAAAATTTCTGGGTATTACATGTCACCCCACCAGAACTTTGCCATAATACTCTCAAGCTTATTTCATATGTTAGTAGGCAGCTTAAAACAACTCATTGCATATGTAACAATAGCCTGAACAACTGCCTTCAGTAAAACTTTCCTCCCTCCAATAGAAAACATGTCTTTGTTCCACCCATTGAGTTTTTCAATACTCGGTCTATGAATCATTCAAAAGAGTTGGCTTTATGCCTAGAAATCATTGTGGGGAGGCCTAAATATCTGGAATGGTGTAATACCTCTGAGACTCCCAATATCTGCTTGATGGAAGCTTTGGTGTAAGACTGAGCAGTTTTAGCAAAAGATATAGAAGATTTGTCAAACTTGATTAGCTGTCCCGAAGCCTCTGAATACTCAGTCAGGATATCCTTCAGAGCCACACATTCCCAATTAAAAGCTTGAACAAATATCAAATTGTCATCAGCAAACAAAAGATGGGAAATGACTGGTCCAGTCCTACTAGTGGGGATCCTAGAGATATGGTTATGAGCCTCAGCTGCACGAAGAAGTGAGGCCCCTTTTCATAGATTAGGAACAAAAAAAGTGATAAAAGGTCTCTTTGCCTCAATCCTCTTTTTGGCTCTATGCTACCAAAAATTTCTCTATTGATGCATATAGAATATGAGTCTGACATCACACAACGCATGGTCAAATCAATCCACCTTTAGTCAAATCCCATAGCTTCCATCATCTTTTTTACGAAGGTCCATTCTACCCTATCATAGGCCTTACTCATATCCAGCTTAAGAGCCACATGCCTATTATGGAATTTGTCACCCCTATGGAGAGAGTGCATATATTCAAAGCCCACCATGATGTTATCAGTAATCAGCCTACCAGGAACAAAAACACTCTAATTATCTGATATGAGATAGGGGATGATCAATCGTTGCCTGTTGGTCATTGCCTTGGAAACAATTTTGTAAACCACATTGAACAAACTTATTGGCCTGAAATTTGTCACCTGGGTGGGATCATTCTTCTTCAGTATTAGAACAATCCTAGTATGGTTGAGGTCTTCCACTGTCCTCCCATTGTTAAGCACTTCCAAACATAGGAGGGTAATATTCTGGTTTACCATTGGTCAACACTTCTGGAAAAACGATATTGACATACCATCAGGCTCGAGCGCTTTAGAGGAGTTCATCTGAAACAACGCCTCTTTTATTTCTTCTGCAGTGAAATCTTTGGCCAAGATTGCTTCCATATCTGGCAGGATCTTTCTAGTCACTGTTGCAATCACGCAGTTAATAGCATCTGTTGAAGGATTACAAGTATAAAAAATATTACAGAAATAAAATATAAAGGCAGACCCGATATGCTCATTTTCCTCGACCCATTCTCTCAAATTGGTTGTGGATTCCCCTGACGTAGTTTTTGTTCTTCCTTTGGGAGGCTTTCCCATGGAAAAACCTAGTGTTTATGTCCCCAACTTGTAACCATAACGCCTTATATCACTTTTTCTAGTATATCTCCTCAGACTCCATAAGCTTATCAAGTTTTTCTTCTGTGGATTGGATCAGATCCATAATTGAGGAACTGTGGAACTGTTATAGATAGGATGTCCCCATGCGAAATTTATGGCCTAATTGAAGTTCAGGTCCTGTAACTATACCTCCTCAAACCTTATAGGTTTAGGAAGTCTCTGAAGTCCTACATCCACAGTAGATAAGAACATAGGACGGTGATCCGAGAACCAGTACTCAAAGTTCCTTGCTCATGTGAATGGGAACATTGTCTGCCAACTACTGTTACAAAGCCATCTATCCAACCTCGTTGTTATATAATGTTTCCTTTTGCGTTTGTTATTCCATGTAAAAGTCGGACCTAAACTACCCACATCATTAAGGCCACTTCCACTACTGCTTTTCGAAAGAGTTCTATGCTAGATTAAGACCTAGGACTCCCTCCAAATTTCTCCTGACTAAACATGATTTCATTGAAATCCCCACCACAAATCCATGGCATATCACATAAGTGACTTAGGCGCTGCAGAAGTTCCCAACACTACAAGAAAAAAGACCTTTAGTAGCGAATTTTTTTCGTAAGTAAAAGTCCTTAATTCGTAAGTAAAAGTATTACTTACGATGTTTAGGCTTATTCTTACGAATGCAATTTCGTGAGAAAAACACCGTAAGTAAAGGTTTTAGTCACGACATTGTTCCGTGAGTAAAAGTATCATTTTTACTTACGACTCCATTTTCGTAAGTAAAACGTGTCTTTCGCGACTAAAAGTTGACAGAATTTGCAACAAAAACACCGTAAGTAAAGGTTTTAGTCACGACATAGTTCCGTGAGTAAAAGTATCATTTTTGCTTACGACTCAATTTTCGTAAGTAAAACGTGTCTTTCGCGACTAAAAGTTGACAGAATTTGCAACAAAACACCGTAAGTAAAGGTTTTACTCACGACATAGTTCCGTGAGTAAAAATATAATTTTTACTTACGACTCCATTTTCGTAAGTAAAAAGTGTCTTTCGCGACTAAAAGTTGACTGAATTTACAACAAATCTAACCCTTTACTTACAATGAAATTCGTAAGTAAATGTAATTAATTCGTTACTAAATGTTATACGAAGCTATAAAATAAAAAAATAGCTAAAAAAATATTTTTCTGTAATATTTTTAGAATTTTAATTTTGACAAATAATAAAATTTAACACTAGAAGGAGTGAAGATTTTCATTTATCAAATCTATAATTTCTACAACCATAAAGTTCTGAAGTAGTATGTATACAAAAATTAAAATTTGCACAAGGCAAAATTTACAAAAGTAACAAAATATAGAAATATGACTATCATGCAAGCGAAAGATGACTAAGATGTGGTCTCCGTAGAAGTAGATGATGATGGTGGCAAGATATTCTCTTTGATCTGACGAACGTCATCCTCAATATTTGTGACCCTATCTATTAATTTTGCCACTAAACTCTCCATTTCTGTGTTGTTCTGACCATCATATGAAGATCCATGTGTTCTTGAGGAAGCTCGTGACATCTCTTTTGATAAGCCTTTTGCCTTCTTAGCCCATCCCTTTTGATAACCGGAGCGATAACTAAGAACACGTTCCATAATCTGAAAGTCTGTCATATATAGCATGTTCACTTTATCTTCAGTTGGAGGCCATTGATTTTCAAATCTTATATCAACCATTTGTAACTGCAAATAAATAAATAAATATAAGGTACAAACTTAAAAAATAAAATTAATCAATCTAAAAACTCATTTAAAGACTTACATAAGCACTTTCGACCTCTGTATTTAGCCAATGTTGGTTTGAATCGCAATGCATCCTCTTAAACAGTTCAATTCCTCCAATCGGTGAGAAGATATTATCGTGTTGGCGCAAATGGTGGTTGGGCGTAGAGACTGACCCATTAGTTTGCATCCATTCCCTCTTTGATCGATTTCTTGAATTAGTCGCTGATTTTTTCTACAAAATGCACAATTTATTAATACAAATCACACCAAATTAATCAATAACACAAATAATAAGACAAATAAATATTTTTATCCATGAATTAATCTCTAGGCTTTCAACAAAAAAAAATTGGTAGAGTCTCCTTTGTATTTTCAGCAAAAAGAATTTTGAAAACCTTTAGAATTCATTCGATGTAGCTTATATATATATTACATGACATGCAAGGTTGTGATGTTAATGCCAAACCCCCCATAGAATTCATTCCATGTAGTAAACTTTAAGTTTGTAATGGCCTAAATACAAGCAAAAGATCAGAATAAATATATATAAATGGGAATATAATCTAACTCAAGATAATGATTTTATATACAACAGTAGCTCTTAGGAGTTCTGAGAGCCATAAATCCCTAAGAAGATTTCAGTCAGGCCATGTTTATAAAGATAAACATGGCATGAGCAGACTTGAAAGAGAGTTAAGAGTGTCAACAAGCTCAAAAACAACATGCCAAACTTCACATAAATCTGTTTGAAGAACATGTATTTCCAAGATAAGCTATCTAACTCTGCCCAATAAGTTGAAAACTTCTAAAATCAATAGATCAGGCAGCTTAAACCAAAGCTTACTGATATCAAAAATATGCATCAGTAAAAGTCTACTAGTGATAAATGACTCAATAGCAATTTAGGTGTAGTATGAATGTCTTCTTCAGAGATCAATTAGAATGGTACAGACAAATTTATCAGTGTAGTTAGTAAGAATCCAATGTTTAGGATTTACACAGTTTTGAAAACAATTTTTGAAAAGAGTTTGTAGATTAATGATTTTTTAAAACAAAGAAAACAACAAAAAAGTTGTTTCCCATATTCCTTCAAAATTAGAAAGCAAAAGTAAATTAATGCTATTAACAAATTAAGCAAGATTTCAATTAAATGACATGCATGCATTGAATAGCCTGCCTCGCCCATTTTGGTAGCTAGACGTACACACTCCATCCAAACCCATATCAAATTTGAATTCAGAATTCTTCCTTTTCGTTTCTTGGTTCATACATACATCTCGCTAGAGATCAAAGAGAGAGAGAGAGTTTAAAGGAAGCAGAATTGAGTTCAATTGTTATTACAGTGAATGAATTCAAATGAATGCAAAGACAAACACAAGCAAGAACACAAAAGTTTTACTTAGTTCTAACAATCCACAAGATATAAGATATGAGAAGCAAATTTTGTTGGCGGACATCTCGCTACTACTGGTCATCAAAACAACAATTTTTTTTTAAACAACAGGAAAGGCTTTTCTCCGCTTAATGATTAATTTCAAGGTCCCCTACATGATCAAACTCATTCAGCTTTCCAAGCAATGATTAGAGATTAATATTTGGGATTATGTTAGCTTTCGCATGATGAATGTATAGCTTTTCTTGAGATGTACTCTTATAAAGTATTTAATTAATATTCTACAAACATATATGGAGACTCAACCAACACACATTAGAGGAATTTAATTTTAATTTATTCTACTACTAGCTAGCTACCTAGCTACCACCATCTCAGCAACCATAATTAATTCATAGATTGCATTTGCAGTCTACTTAAATGTAACATGGATATGTTACACCCCATTTATTGACAATATTGCTGGCATTGAGTAATATAACACAGAGATGAATCCATTTATGTAGCATTGTAAACTCAAACTAAGAAATGGAATGACAGAAAAATAAAAATTATGCATCTGTAGAATCAATTAGCAAACGAAAACTATTATAAGACCAAAGCTATCTGAAAAGAATGAAACAAATTAAGGAAGCCAAATATTTCTTTTACTCTATATGTAGCAAAATCAAAAGCATATATATTTTGTCTCAGTTTTGGGTGGAAGGAGGATATATACTTAACCAATCTCATAAGATACATATATGATTAAGGATTTGAAATAATGGATATCCAATATACCTGAAATGATTCAGATGCAAAATAATCACAAAGCCATTTCCAATCATCTGCTGAATCAATTGAAGTTGGCCTTTTTCCTTTCGCAGCCTCTATATTAGCTATCCCTCCTACAGACTTAAAGTGACGATGAAGTTGGCTTCTCCATGTTCGATAAGAAGTATTCATTTGCAAATCAATCGTATCTCGAACATATTTTAATTGCAAATCAAGTTGGAATTTTTCCTACAAGACAATAACAGTTGTAAGTGTTACTTATGTGAACTAATCAATATAAACCTAATAGAAATAAATTATTACCCTACCAAGACTCTATAATACATGGGCTCCTTCTCAGAAGGAGGTATCTCTTTCCACTCTTTCACTCTAATTGGAGCAAATTGTCGTGCGATGGAACCACAAAGATTGTTGAACCATGACGCATATTTTCCCAAAGCTTGATTCATAGAAGGGTCAATGTCCACTACTAGTGTTCCATTCTCATTAACCTCTTTATCTAATGCCAAATTACGAGTGACTCCCCTTCCTCTCCTTTTGCTAGTAGTATTCCCTATGTAGAAAAATAAAATTTTGATTAAGAACCCTAGTATAATAATAGTGATATATAAAATAAAAAGCTTAAGCTTAAGCATACATTCATAAACAACCATTCACTTATCAATAATAAAGATTATAAGGAATGAAAAAAATTCTAATAACCACAATGCATAGAGACTGACACACGCGTACCTGTGGATGGTGGGGAGATAAATCGTGTAGTGGATGAATCATCATGCCGCTGATGTGGGGTGGAGGATGAAGACATGTTTTCTTTGCACGAATACACCAAAAAGATCTATATAAAGTGAAAAAAATAAAATATTAATATCTAACTGTTTCCATATAACAACTATTAAAATAATAAATGAAATCTTGCCATATTTATTATTTGTCAACATCACTATCGCATCTATAACTCTCATCTCCAACGATTGGTTCTTCATCACTTCGTTCAATTACATCTTCATCAAAATCATCACACACAAACTCAGAATCTTCTAATTCAATTCTTTCAAGATCATCTACATTTGTTGGTTGAACATCCATTCGAACCAATTGTTGTGTTTCTAAATCTGCTTCCTCAGGAGCAAACACCATAGAAGAAGAGTCTTCCTCTTGATATATAATATCCTCAACTTCATCAATCTCGGCAACATCCCACAAATGTCGATGGGTAACTTTCTGGACAACTCTCCAATTTGGACCACGTTTATAGTCAGCAATGTAAAATACTTGTTGAGCTTGTGTCGCAAATATGAATGGATCATCTGTGTACCACTGACTACTAACATTGATGCTTGTTATGCCATTTTGTACAACAATTTTTTTATGTTTTTTACTTGTATTATACCAACAACATTTAAACAAAACAACTCTTCGTTTAAGTAAATATTTTAACTCCAGCACCTCTTCCAACACACCAAAAAAATCAACTGCTTCGCCTAGATGGCTACCAGGAACTGACACACCACTATTTTGAGTTGTTAACTTCTCATCTCGATTCTTGCAACGAAAGCGCACTCCATTCACAACACAACCCTTCAAACTAGTATAACTTTTTTTAGGGTGGTCAGCGAGTGAGAACAAATCATCTGTTGCCTCCGAAGATCCCTCATATCGTGATTTTTGCATCTAAAACGAAACAAATGTTAATTATATATATATATAAACCAATAAATCAAATTTATTGCTTGACTTACTCGTGATTTGAACCAATAAGGAAAGGTCGCTTCTTGGAGCTTGTCTAAGTCATGAGAATGCTCTTTCTTCAAGATGGTCATGTGTTCACTACATATTAGGAATATATTTCAATTTGTAATGTAACAAATAGATTTTCAAAAAAAATACATAACTTTTTAGTTATATAAAATTTCTTACTCAAGATATGGTTGAATCTCAGGCGAATTGTTGATTATATACCAATGAGCACGGTTTCGAATCTCATCGGTGAGTACCTTGACTTTGCTTCCCCTTAAAGATCGACATGCCATATTAAATGCATCGATCTCATACTCTTTAGAAGATGTCCCAACATTATAATTTCTATCTGGCCTATTATACTTTGTCTCAATTTCTTTAAGGTACATTGAGCAAAATGTTAATGCTTCATTTGCAACATATGCCTCAGCAATTGATCCTTCTGGGCGAGCTTTGTTCCTTACATATTGTTTATAGGTACCTAGACACCTCTCAAATGGGTACATCCACCTAGTTTGAACTGGGCCTGCTAAAAGAGCTTCATCAACTAAATGCACACACAAATGCACCATTATTGAGAAGAAGGCTGGGGGAAATATTTGCTCTAACTTGCATAGCACAAGCACTATTCCCTTTTTTAACTCCTCTAAGTCTTTGACATATAATGTCCTTGAGCATATTTTTTGAAAGAAACTTGACAAATCAATCAAAGTTGATCGAATATTATTATTCAAGTATGGAAGTATACCAACCGGTAATAGTCGTTGTAATAGAATATGACAATCATGAGACTTCATGCCAAGTATTCTCCCATCATCCGTAACACATCTTGCAATGTTTGCAGCATACCCATCTGGCATTTTGATTCCCTTAATAAACTCAAGGAACTTCATTTTCTCATCTTTCGACAAAGTATATGATGCATGTGGCTTCATTATTCTATCCCCTGACTTTTGTAACCATAACTCCTTACGAATACCCATGTCTTCTAAATCTTTTCGAGCTTTTTCATTGTCTTTTGTTTTACCCTCTATATTTAGAAGAGTTCCAAGAACATTATCACAAACATTTTTTTCAATATGCATAACATCCAAATTGTGTCGCAACTTTAATTTTGACCAATACTCTAACTCGAACATTATGCTTTTCTTCGACCAATTACATTCTGATTTTGTACGTTTTCGTTTCTTGTCTTCATTACAAGGAGCCTTTCCAGACATTATTTGAGGTAGATCACGTAATTTTTGCAATATTTCTTCACCAGATAGTTGCTTTGGAGGGCCATCCAATTCAGGAAACCCATCAAATTCTTTGCTTCGTCTCCATTTATGTTCTTTAGGCAAGTATCTCCTATGACCCATGTACCCAATTTTGTTCCCCAATCGAGTTGCTTTTGTATCATCGAGACACACGGGACAAGCCATGTACCCTTTGGTGCTCCATCCAGACAAATATGAGTAAGCTGGAAAATCACTGATTGTCCATAAAATAATTGATCGAAGAGTAAAATTCGAAGATGTATGCGCATCATATGCATTAACCCCACTTTGCCACAATTCCTTCAGTTCATCTATCAAAGGTCTCATAAACACGTCAAAATCCTTTCCAGGAGCTTTTGGACCAGGGACCAATAAGGTCATAATGAAATTTGTCTCCTTCATGCACTTCCATGGAGGCAAGTTGTATGGAACACATATTACTGGCCACATACTATAAGCATTTGACATATGTCCAAATGGATTAAAACCATCTGAAGCAAGCCCCAACCTAACATTTCGACAATCACTTGAAAATTCAGGATATATTTCATCAAAGTGTTTCCATGCTAGTCCATCTGCAGGGTGTCGTAAAACACCGTTAGTTTCTAGCCTTTTCTCTTTATGCCATCTCATATCCTTTGCACTATGACGAGAGCTGTATAACCTTTTCAAACGAGGAGTTATTGGGAAGTAACGTAACTTTTTATGAGCAACTTTATTCTTTTTGCCACACTTGTCATCTTTATATCTCGGTTCGTGACACACAGGACAAGCAGTGAGTTCAGAATTTTCTTTCCAAAACAAAGCACAATCATACTTGCATACATCTATAGATTCATAACCCATCCCTAAATCATGTATCGTTTGCTTCGCTTTAGAAAATGACTTTGGCAATCTAACACCATCCGGAAATGCATCATTCAATAATGTTAGCAACATGTCAAATGATTTGTCACTCCATCGATTCAACACCTTTATGTGTAGCAACTTTACTATAAATGTCAATGCAGAATATTTTGAGCAACCCGAATACAACTCATTATCTACTTCGGAAATCAGTTTATTCCAAAGTTGATCTACATTATCCATATTTTCCTCGAGGGTGTCATCCACTCGTCCAATATCCACATAGCTTCTTCCGGTAATGTCTTCTAATATTGGTAAGCAATCATCATTTTCAATTCTTTGAACCTCGACATCCTCTTTAGATGACTTACTATTTTCTATGACATTTGGTGGAGGTACAACTTCATCACTATCTCCATGGTATATCCACTTTGTGTATGTTCTTGAGAACCCCTTTTTGGTCAAATGAGATTGGACAACCTCAATATTATGCCATACATAATTTAAACAACTTGCACATGGGCATCGAGTCTTGCCGTTGTCATTCAAGTGGCTCTTTGCTAGTTGTATAAAATTTCTAACCCCAAAAATATATTTGGTTGAAATTCTATTTCGCTCTAGTATCCAACTCCGGTCCATCGCACTACTAGCAAACACAACAAAATTTATTAATGAAAGCAAACATAAAAAAAAAGGTATGTCAGAACTACTGCAGCATCCATACTAGTAAGCATGATTTAAATGAATAACTAAAAGAATTAATTTGAAGAGCTTGCACCAGATTCATACGTTTGCTACTTTTAATGTATCAAAAAGGAGGTTTTTGGTAAAAGAAGTTGAATGTTTTCTGTATTAAAGTGAGCTTTTTCTATTAGAGTTGAATGTTGCAGATTTTTTCACTTATGAATAGGCCAATGGATAAAATGGGCAAAAAGAACAGGGGGGTTACACAGAAAAAAAAAAAAAAAACATAATTACAGCCCATAAAATGTATGAGAAAAAAGGCAAGTATTTCCTTCCAAAGACATAAAATCCTTGAGCAAAACTAACTTGGAGTTGAAGTGATGACCAACAACCCACTTCACAAAGCAGGAATCCTAAATTCAGAACTACTACTAAGTGGACTACTAGCAGTTGTGTGAGGATAGGGACGTTGCATACACCTCAAAGGGATAGTTGGGTGCTCTAATAGGCCCAAATACACTTGAATAAAAAATGAAAAATAAATGCTTGAGCATAACCAAAAGGATCTTAAAGAGAAAGCGCCATTATACTAAGATGCTCTGAAATCTCAAATAAATGGAACAACAAAATTGGGATGTGTGAGTAGAGTGATGAAGGGTGGATGACACAGCTCTTTGCTTGGTATTCACACCCCAAAGAAGAAGAAAAATCAGAGCATTAGCAATAAAGATAAGCTTATCAAAGATAACCAACAATCAGCACACTCAAGTTATAAACAACATACAAAAAGATATGTGCAATTATATAGACAATAGACTGCAAATGTGTCCAATGGCATAAGTTGCAAACTTGCAATAAACCAAGTCATTTTCAGAAGGCATTGGTAGTTCACAAACAACTTTAGCTTTTCCATGTAATTTGACTAGTCACAATGGAAAAGTTTGCTACCTATAGAAACTACCCATTAGAATGTGAGACGCACCGATTCAAGAGGTAATAAATTACTGGCTTGCTTAGCAAAGCTTCTTTCTCCTTGGAAGCCTCCTCAGATGTACTTGCTTCCAAGCTCCATATCCCTTTCCCTTCGCAGATAGACAATTTGCAACTACCTGACCAATGAAAAAAAAAAAAAAAAGGTATGTCAGAACTACTGCAGCATTGATATGAAAAACAGCAACTTCAAGAATACAAATACTCCTGAAAATATATATATAAACCAAAAGATTTTTTTTCCATTAGTAATTGGATAACCTTTTTATCATGTTATGCAACAGGCCATTGTCCTTTGAACCACTTAATCCCATGTCAACATGTCCTAGTAGCCTCTGAAACCACCCCCAGCTACTTACCGTATAATAGAAGGATAGAAGTGGTTGAGATTTTTGCTGAAAATGTTATATACTCGGCAATAATTTTTGGTAAACAAACCATTCAATTTTTATACTAGTTACCCTGTGTCATCATTTACATACTTCTCATTCTAAAACCAGTTTCAAGTAATTAATCATCCATCTAATAGTATGAAAATAGAATAGAAAATAAAGGTAGAGGGATTGTTTGTTTTGTAAAACATCCATACTAGTAAGCATGATTTAAATGAATAACTAAAAGAATTAATTTGAAGAGCTTGCACCAGATTCATACGTTTGCTACTTTTAATGTATCAAAAAGGAGGTTTTTGGTAAAAGAAGTTGAATGTTTTTTGTATTAAAGTGAGCTTTTTCTATTAGAGTTGAATGTTGCAGATCTTTTCACTTCTGAATAGGCCAATGGATAAAATGGGCAAAAAGAACAGAGGGGTTACACAGAAAAAAAAAAAAAAACACAGGAAGAAGAACAAAAAATGATCTATTAAACAAAATGAACATCAGTTACGAACTGCTTCACAACCAAAACAAAATGAATCGAGAAGGCGCAAAGACCATGGCGAGAGACACATGCAAAAAGAAAGGAATTTATACTAAAAATCTCAATAATGAATGTTAAAATAACACCACCATATGCAAATTCTAGACATTTTCTAGGAAGGAATGGTAAAGATCCCTTTTCTTTTTTACGAAGAGTAAAAGATCCCAATTTTCATTGATATGAAAATAGGGTGCATGAAAATAACTTCCATATTGAACACTTTGGTGACTAGAAATGTACACCAAATACCATAACCAATTGTTAAGTTAAAAGCATTGATTGAAAATGTTATGCAGTGGTGACAACCAACAAATCATAATTACAGCCCATAAAATGTATGAGAAAAAAGGCAAGTATTTCCTTCCAAAGACATAAAATCCTTGAGCAAAACTAACTTGGAGTTGAAGTGATGACCAGCAACCCACTTCACAAAGCAGGAATCCTAAATTCAAATCTCATACCAAGTGGACTACTAGCAGTTGTGTGAGGATAGGGACGTTGCATACACCTCAAAGGGATAGTTGGGTGCTCTAATAGGCCCAAATACACTTGAATAAAAAATGAAAAATAAATGTTTGAGCATAACCAAAAGGATCTTAAAGAGAAAGCGCCATTATACTAAGATGCTCTGAAATCTCAAATAAATGGGACAACAAAATTGGGATGTGTGAGTAGAGTGATGAAGGGTGGATGACACAGCTCTTTGCTTGGTATTCACACCCCAAAGAAGAAGAAAAATCAGAGCATTAGCAATAAAGATAAGCTTATCAAAGATAACCAACAATCAGCACACTCAAGTTATAAACAACATACAAAAAGATATGTGCAATTATATAGACAATAGACTGCAAATGTGTCCAATGGCATAAGTTGCAAACTTGCAATAAACCAAGTCATTTTCAGAAGGCATTGGTAGTTCACAAACAACTTTAGCTTTTCCACGTAATTTGACTAGTCACAATGGAAAAGTTTGCTACCTATAGAAACTACCCATTAGAATGTGAGACGCACCGATTCAAGAGGTAATAAATTACTGGCTTGCTTAGCAAAGCTTCTTTCTCCTTGGAAGCCTCCTTAGATGTACTTGCTTCCAAGCTCCATATCCCTTTCCTTTCGCAGATAAGCAATTTGCAACTACCTGACCAATGAAAAAAAAAAAAAAAAGGTATGTCAGAACTACTGCAGCATTGATATGAAAAACAGCAACTTCAAGAATACAAATAGTCCTGAAAATATATATATAAACCAAAAGATTTTTTTTTCCATTAGTAATTGGATAACCTTTTTATCATGTTATGCAACAGGCCATTGTCCTGTGAACCACTTAATCCCATGTCAACATGTCCTAGTAGCCTCTGAAACCACCGCCAGCTACTTACCGTATAATAGAAGGATAGAAGTGGTTGAGATTTTTGCTGAAAATGTTATATACTCGGCAATAATTTTTGGTAAACAAACCATTCAATTTTTATACTAGTTACCCTGTGTCATCATTTACATACTTCTCATTCTAAAACCAGTTTCAAGTAATTAATCATCCATCTAATAGTATGAAAATGGAATAGAAAATAAAGGTAGAGGGATTGTATGTTTTGTAAAACATCCATACTAGTAAGCATGATTTAAATGAATAACTAAAAGAATTAATTTGAAGAGCTTGCACCAGATTCATACGTTTGCTACTTTTAATGTATCAAAAAGGAGGTTTTTGGTAAAAGAAGTTGAATGTTTTCTGTATTAAAGTGAGCTTTTTCAATTAGAGTTGAATGTTGCAGATCTTTTCACTTCTGAATAGGCCAATGGATAAAATGGGCAAAAAGAACAGAGGGGTTACACAGAAAAAAAAAAAAAACACAGGAAGAAGAGCAAAAAATGATCTATTAAACAAAATGAACATCAGTTACGAACTGCTTCACAACCAAAACAAAATGAATCGATTGAACATCAGGTATTTTTGATTTGAGATTTCACGCGCGCGGAAGAAATAGCAAATTCACTAACAATCAAATAAAAAATACCTTAGCGAATCCACAACCGTTCCCAATCGCTTCAACTATCAAGTTTGAGAAATGGCAAGTTTCTTCCCAATATCTCTTCTTCGTGTCTTCTTCACAAACAACGCACAGACGAGTGGGTGAAGAGATGAAACCCACTCGTCTTATTTAGAAAGCTGAGAGAATATTGAGAAGGAAAGAAGACAAAACCTGCTCGTCTTCTTCGCAAGAGAAAACCTACTCGTGCTCGTCTTCTTCGTAAGGGAAAACCTGCTCGTGCTCGTCTTCTTCGCAAGAGTTATCGCAAATGAGAGGGAAAGAAGCGAAAGAGATGAAACAAGGGAAAGAAGAGTTTTCGCTAACGGTGCGGAAAGAAGCGAAAGAGAAGATGAAACAGGGGAAAGGAGCGAAAGAGAAGATGAAACAGGGGAAAGAACCGACGCGCAGAGGAAAGAAGCGAAAGAGAAGATGAAACAGGGGACGCGCAGAGAGAAGATGAAACAAACGACGCGCAGAGGAAAGAAGCGAAAGAGAAGATGAAACAGGAAAAAAAGCGGCGCGCAAAAATGTTTGGCGGGTTACGCATTAGTAGCGACTTCATTCCTTACAAGCCTCCCCTTATTCGTAAGTAATACAAAATATTGATTTTTTTGTTTTGTTTTTTTTTTTTTTTTATAATTTTTTTTTATGCAATTACTTTTACTTACGAAATTTTCGCTACTAAAATTTTTCACATTCGTAAGTAATAAAAAGTTAAGCGGGCCATATGCAAATTAAAAGAGCGGGATGAAATTTAATATCTTTACTTACGATATATATAGTTTTACTTACGACATTAAGTGCGTAAGTAAATAACCACTTTTAACAACGACTTTTAGTTACGATGTTGACAAATCGTGAGTAAAACATTGTTTTACTTACGAAAATTAAAGTCGCTACTAAAAGTCTCGTGACCAAAAGTCTTTTTTCTTGTAGTGCAAGAATGATAGTGGTTATGTGTTTCTAGGTCCCCATAAAAACCAGTAAATCTCTAATCCTTTTGCAACTCAATCCTAATAATTGCATCAATGTGGCCTTTGGAGTACGACTGAGTTGAAACTGTTTGATAATTATTCCACAACAACATCCTCCTAGTCTAGTACGAGGCATAGAGAAGCAACAATCAAAATTAAGTTTTATTCTAGCATGCTTAGCTTGATAATAAAGGCTTTAGTTTCGACAAGAAACAAAAATTTGAGTTTCATCAACTGCACTAACTTGTGAAAAGCTTAGAATGTTTGTTGGTTCCCAATACCACGAACATTCCAACATAATAGATTCATTGTTCCCAGTGGGGTTGGGTCTCGCCAACATCCGCCGATACATCGGCACATTCAGTTGCAAACTGCTCCATTATATTTTTCTTGCTCGGAGCCACATCTTGAATCTGAGAGTCTTCATCCCATTTCCTTTTGCCAGAAAAGTCTAGCCTTGTACTGTTAGTGGGTGACAATTAGCAAGCTAGACATTTCCATGTAGCTTTCTTCGACTGTGCGTCAACACTTTGATCGTGGACAGTGACCACGACCTTCCCCTTATTCACCTCACTATCAAATGTTGCAGGCTACTTAACTTCGGTGGAGCCCCCATGTTGGCTGATATCTAACATTGAAGACGCCACGTCCTTCATTGATGCATGGGAAACATTACGTGACCTGGAATTCAATGTTGAAGACGTGGGACCACGACCTGTTGTAAGAGAACCGCCACTTGCATGTGAACTGCCCCTAAGATTTTGCATGACCACCACCATGTGCTGCAACATGAGAACCGCAACTTGCCAAGATTTCAACGCCCAACATTGTTGGAGAATCCATTCTCTTGACTGTGGGTTCAACTTTTAGCATCTTCAATTTGGAAACAAAGTCTACCGTCATCACTGAGGAATCAACGTCCAAGATCTTCTCCATGGAATCAATGTCTGTGATATCTCCATCTCTAATGGAATTTGTTTCCATATTATCTGATGGTCCACCCAAGAGGAGAGTGAATTGGGTGCGATGGTCAATTTTAAAAATATCTTCCAATAACCTATTGATTTACATGAGTGTATTGGAATATGATGCAAATTAGAACATAGACTAAATTGCAAACGTTTGACACACAGATTTATAGTAGTTCGGCCAAGCCTACGTCCACTACCTAATCTCCCGATTAGGATTTTCTCAATCCACTAACTGATTCTCTTACGGGTAAGAACCAAATCGTTATAACTGCCCTTTTACAAGTTAAAGGCAAACAAATCCTTTCGCGGGCTACGAATGAACCAAATTTTCTTTTTTCGAGATGAGGAGAAACCCATGTTCATTTTACAGGCTAATGAAGAACCAAATTTCCTTTCTACGGGATGAGGGGAAACCCATGTCCCTTTTACGGGCTAAAGAAGAACCAAATTTCCTTTTTCCGGGATGAGGAGAAACCCATGTTCCTTTTACAGGCTAAGGAAAAATCGTGATCCTTTTGTGGGATAAGGAACAACCGTTTCTTTTTTAAAGGTTGAGAAATAACCTATCCTCTTACAGGTTGAGGACGCACCTATCCTTTTACGGGATGAGGATGAACCGTTTTCCTACTTGTACGTGAGGATAAACCTTTTTCTCTTTTACAGGTTCAAAGATAACCTATATGATTTCAATCCTGAAATCATCAAGTGAACTACCTTCACTTGTCATGGTTGTTTCAGTCCAGAAACACACCAGTATTACAACACTAATATGTTGGTTGGTTCTAACGTAGTAGAACACTTTACAATTAAGCTCAGTACATATCATTACAAAGATATGAAATGTGAAATAAGTAATGCTACGTTGAAATACACCTACAGTCCTTTACCTTTTAATGTTTGGTATTGCTCAAATGCAGTTTCGAAAAGCATGAATGATATGATATGAAAATCAGTACTTCTTCAAAAATAAAATATACCACATAAACATTGACGCATAAACACAAATAGTTTTCAAAATAAATATTAAATATAAGTATGAAAACTTCTGATTCAATGATCATTAGTTAACGAAACTACTGATATAGTTCAATACAATACTTAAGATATGAAATCAAGTACAACTGTATATCTTGAATTATTTCTCAAATTCTATCATCGGCAAGAATGATACCAAATATGGATCAGTGCTGAGAATTTGTGTTGACACCAATAAAAATAGATTTTCAAAGATAAAATATAATTGAAGCCTAATATTAAAATCTATTGTAATGTATAGGTATCAGTAAAAAATACTTTGAAAGATTAGATAATAAAATTCAATTTTACACAGACTACCTTTCCAAAAGTATTGGAACAATGCAAAGTGATTGGCAAGTTGTTTAGTCCTAAGTATTGGTATATATAGATTTAGTGGGACATAGTCGTTAGACATTTGAAGTTCAAATAATATGAACGTTTACACACAACGGCTAGAATATTATATGAAAATAGTAACTGCAATTTTCACCAACATTCTGGTTCTTTTCAGATTTCATGAAATGGGAAAGTTTTGGAGAAACTTATTTCATGTATCAAAGACGATCTCTAATAAGTCTGAAAATGACTCTGTGCAAAAGTTTGTTCTAAAGAAGTAAATTGACGTAGTGTTCTTGTTCGAACAGTGACGGTAGTTAAATTAGCGTCCTGATTATGTAATCAGTGTCCTAACGCATAATATCAACTTTGTCGTTTTGTTCTGTGAGGGCGCTTATTACGTATAAGCGTCTGACTGAACACTTAAGTAAGGTCGCTACTAACTCGTAAGCGTCCTAACTTACTTTGACACTTGAACGACTTAACCTTGAGGGCGCTAATGCACATTTAGTGTCCTGCTATGTTTTAAAACAACTAAGTGCATGAGGGCGCTACTATCCGAGTAAGCGTCCTACCTTTATAAAACCTAAGCAACACATGAGGGTGCTACATTACGTGAGTATCCTACTAGATACGAACATAAAAACATAACATGAGGGCGCTACTACTATGTAAGCGTCCTACTAGTTAAGAACATTTTAAATAAGATACAAACACGCTGAAGGATAATCAGCGTCTTGAAAGTTACTAAGTTGATTCCCAAAGGTGAGAGCGCTTCTATCCAGAAAGCGTCCTGATAGTTTATTCAACTTATAACCATTAACATCCTCAAAGAAACATTCTTTGAAGAACTTAAGAAATCTTTCAGTGAGCTGATGCTGAGTCAGCTTCCTGATAACTTCAAAGGTTGACTAATAAGGGAAGCCGCTACTATATAAGTAAATATCCTGATTAATCAGTTCAATTCAACGTAGAACGTTATCAGCGTCCTAATGAGTCATCGGCGTCCTGACTTAACAAGTTCAGGAGAGCACTGCTAAATCATTAACGTCTTGAAAGATTCATTAAAAACAGTTTTGACTCGTGATTAAATATTCGATAAATGCGAATAAAAACTCGGTATATTTCAAATTAAATATATAAAATGAAATTATTTGAAATACCGTAAAATGTATGATCAAAATATGCAGATTTGAAAAGCATATGAATATGATGCATGGTATTGAAAAACATTTTGAACAATAATGATTAGAGAAAGATATACCTTAAAGCATGGCCTAGACATGTGAACATATATATGATAAACATGCTGCTACCAAGTATCAAAGTCTAAACATGCTGAATATATGCTAAGTTTCATAGAAGGCATTTGAGCAATAGCATACATTCATTGAACCAAAACTAGGCAAGTAATTTCAATTAAAGCATGGCCTAAATTGTTTGATTCACTAATTCTAATGAGAAAGCATTTGGAAGGGTGTACTCATTAGAAATCAGATATCCATGAGTTTGATGCAAAACATGATATGGTATAAAACAGATGTATCAAAATCAGAAAATCATTGAAAGAATAATGCCAAAAGATAATAATCATGAGTGTAGGCAATATTCTGTTCAAGATATAGGCGAATGATAAAGAGTTGTGTACATGGGTTATATATAAACATGAATCATGCATAGATGTGGTTTTCTAAGTTCAGAGCAAGCATGATCATGATTCGAACTAGCATAGGCAGAAATAAATTATTTGAATCACAGCCTAGCTATTGTGTTATTTGATAATTAGATAATCAGATATGACAAGTTCAAGATTAGCATAGATAATCATGATATTATAAGATACAAGATAAGTCTAATCATGATATTTATCAGACAGTCACAGATAATCATATCAGATAATCAAGATAGATGTGACTAGTTAGGAAAAATGTCACCAATAAACTGATAATTGCATTAAACATAGTAGGGTTTCATCATGATGCAGTTTATCAGGAAATATGAATAAGATAACATTAGTATGATGACAGACAATCATGTTCAAGAAAGAAACATAGTTATGCAACATAAATATTCGGGAATAATTTTGCAAACATAGAAATAGGCATATCAGAGCATAAATCAAGCAAATTGTGAACAGTGATTAGTGTGTGCAGCATATGAATATGAAATATATCATTCACACAAATTGAAGTAGATCAATCATTCAAATATAGTAAAGCATTAAAAGATGAATGAGAAATAGAAAGATAGCTAAGCATAAGCAAGCATCACAATAGTGAAATGTACAGAACTCATTGTGTGAGTGAAGCAGGGAAATTGAACAGAGTATACACATACACGATAATTTGAAAGATGAATTATGCTTAAACATTGAAAGTAAGTATTGTAAGAGAGTTTTAACCAAAAATACAAAAGATAGTTTAAACAAAATTTGACAAATTTGGCGTAACATGACTGGGGCTGGCAGAGAGGTTTCTAGATTTTCCTAGAAGAGTCTGGAGCATAGTCTTTGGAGCAAGGACATTTTTGAAGGCTATTGGTCCAACGAGCCATGAGAGTGGCGAAGCTCACACGGACGGCCTTTTCAATTAAAGCTTGGGATTCCTCATTTTCCTCAAACAGTGTCATCATCAGATCTCTTTGATGTTTTGCTTTGGCTTCAAGCTCTTTCAGGTGGTTCTTGTGCACTTTTAGAATGTCCAGAATAGCCTAAGTGCTGGAGGATAAAGACTTACTAAGATTGGCAAATTGTTCCTCAAGTGAAGCTGTAGACGGACGCGGTGGCCAAGGTTCTTCGGTACAAAAAGGAGACGCATGGTTTTCCCTAGGAACAATTTCCCAAGAGGATTCTTCATCAGATCCATTTGATGAAGAAGACGATAAAGAAAAATCATTAGAGGTGGAAGATGATTCTATTCTAGCTCTTTTCCTAGACTCAAGAGCTTTGGACGCCATTAGAGAGATGAAGATGGTGATAAAACGAAGAAGATGAATGCGAAACGATTTTGCGCTGAGAGGTGAAGTAAAAGGGAAACGTATGAAGCAAGCTAATGAGAATCGAAAATAGAGTCTACAATTAATGCAGAAATGACATAGAATCATGCGCCAAGAGTATGATTAAACAGAGAATAAATTTAAGAGAAAGCATAAACATACCAAGTTACGGCTAGGTGGCATAGAGTTCTAGGATATCTATCCTAAGATACAAAATATGAAAACACCAAGACGAACTCAATAAAATGACCAAAGGATCTAGACTCTAGGTTGTTAGACCATAATTTCAGAGAACCCGCTCTGAAATGCGAATAAAAACTCGGTATATTTCAAATTAAATATATAAAATGAAATTATTTGAAATATCGTAAAATGTATGATCAAAACATGCAGATTTGAAAAGCATATGAATATGATGCATGGTTTTGAAAAACATTTTGAGCAATAACGATTAGAGAAAGATATACCTTAAATGCTTTGTGTATTTCTTATTTCTCATAACCGTTAAATCCAACTCTTCATTATGAGACCTTTATTAAGAGCATTTCGGAGTTGAATGACTTGAACGTTGATCGAGAGATGTAGACATGAAGCTTGATCGAAACGTCTGAGTGAAGTGATCTTGAAATCAAGATGTGATATTTGAAGTTCTTTAGTTGAAACGAACTTGACCGTTGGATATGAGCTTTGAGTTCCTTAATCGAGTCGTTCCTTGACTTTTTGCTTTTCTTTTGGTGTAAAGATAAGTTCTTGATAAACGTTCGTTAGCACGAAAAAGTACTTTGTTTGTGATTATCAAAATATACGTTATCATAGTATATTTAGGGACGAGCTAAGTGATGAACCGTATAGGTTAACATTATCAACATGGAAAGATAGTGCAGTATTGTCAACACTAATTGTAGGATGAATATTTGGGTTAGCTGTTAGCCCTCCAATCATGGGATCTCCATCGACTTGTATGGGAAGATTCTTTTTAGCTTGCAGAGAATCCGTCATCAACGCTGATTAGTCGGCCAAAGCGTCTTTGGCAGCACCGGAGCTCGTCAAGGTCGGCAATCCACCTTGCTGGCGGTTAGTGAAGGTTGGTCTTGATGATGGGGCTCTCATCCAAGCACCAAACTGCATCGCTGGTAAATCCAATGTTGCTAGGTTGCAGGTGAACTCCCTACATTCTTTGAGGACATGATCAACCTTGCCACATGAATAATAGAAATCGTTGAGTTTTTCGTATTTTATATCGACACATAAGCTTGATACTGGATCATAAACTGCAACTTTGAGACCCCTCATAAGGGGCTTCCTTCGATCAATGGAAACACACACTCTTAGGCATCTTCCCCAATAGTTAGCACTATCTAACATGTCTATATCTTGGACTTCACCAATTTGATTGCCTACTTTGAGGGGTTCTTGGTCATGCAGTTTAGGGATAGATTATGTAGTTGTATCCATATAGGCATCTTTGCAAAGTCGAGAGTCTTCGGATTAATCCCCTCTTGGCAGGGTGTTAGGAGTAGTAATCTTTTCTCAAAACTCCATGGAGCAGTCCTCAACACCTTATTTGCATCATTCTCATTTTCAAATTTATAAAGGAATGAGTTTTCTCCAAGAAAACTGATCTCAATGTTGCCGGAAGGTTTCCACATCTTGTCTATAGCATTTGAGAACGATTCTCGAACTACTGGTTTCATACACAACAGTTTCCCCACCGTGTGTGCTAAAAGTTTGTCTCCTTCATGCACTAGTTCATCTTCAATCGTTATGAGAATTTCTTCATTGTCGGAAAGTTTGAGAGATTTCCATCTTTCAAGATCCAGTAGAATGACCATTGAAATGGCCTATGGGAATTGGCTCTCACAACGGAGAGGAGAGGAAGAAGCATTCACAGAGGAGTTAACACACACCCCACATCATAGTAATTGCAGTATATCTAGTGACTATACTGCAATTACTAAATATTCAAGTGTTCAAGTGTCGTTGGTAAATAGGCTTTTGACAAAAATTAACTATGATATGGGATATATTTTAAATTATTTATACTAGTCAAAAATTAGATAATAAGCCAACTTTCATATATCAAAATAAAATTTCAAAAAACATAGTTAAAGGATATCACACAAAAAGGTAACAACTAACAACTTCAGTTGGATGTTAATATGAATTTATAATTTACTAATGATTTCCTTAATATTAATGTACATGATAATTTTTTAGCTATTGTGGTGCAGTTATTATTCTTTTCTTTATATTTTCAAATGTAAAATATTAAGATTTTCCCAACAACATGCATACTATGTTTAGTGTCAACACTTCAATTTGAAAACTCTAATGTTAAAGTAGGCTTTTTATAAAAGGTAATTATGTTATTTTAACCATGGTTATATTTTAAATCATTTATATTGAATCAAGAGTTTGACAATGAACTAACTATTATACCACTACAAAAAAAAGAAGAAAAAAAAAAGACTTTTAGTAGTGAATTAAGTCGTTACTAAAGAATTAAATTCGTGAGTAAAACTTTTTACTTACAGAAATCCTATCCTTATTGCTTGGCGAATGAAAAACTGTGACAAAATTTTTAGTAACATCATATAATTTGTAAGTAAAAGTCACACATTTTACTTAATTTATTTCTTAACTAAAGGTCAAGTTTTGTAACTAAAACTATTTTTACTTATAAATTGTATTTATTAGTAAATGTCCAAGATTTGTTACTTAAAAGATTTTTAGTTACACAAACAATGCATAAATAATTGCTATTAAAGGTCGTTTTAAATTATTTTGCTAAATATAAACCATTTTTATTATTATTTGTAATATTATTGTTATTTGTTATTAAAATGAATTAAAAGAATTAATAAAACTAAAAAATAGATGGAATCAAGATTTTCTTTCATGATTAAAAACTTACATGCACAATCATAAAGTTTGAAAAACACACTACACAAGAAGTACACAAAGTTTATTACAAAAAATAAAAATCAAAAGTCATGTATCAAGAAAAAGCTCAAGATATCTATCAGTATTTGATCAAATAACCCCTCTAAATGTGCCACCCTGTTTGTAAGCATTGAGATCTAGGAACAATATTCGATGATTTGAGGCTCATACTCTACATCTAGGTCACTATATCTAGATGTCTGTGCATTAAAACTCGCTCAAGACATCTTCTTAAACATGTGTCTCACCATCCTGACCTACTCACCTAAATATGTAGAGTGATGATCGAGAACACGCTCCATGATCTTTAAGTCAGTAACAAATGACAAGTCTACTCGATCTTGAGTTGAAGGCCGAAGTATCTCAAATCTCTTATAAATTGATAAATAATATTAATCAATCTAAAAGTTCAATTAAAACTCACGAAAGTGCTCTCGACCTTCATATTTATTCAAGATTGTTAGGCATCGCACCTTTTTAGCATTTCAATCTTTCCAATTGGCGAGACGATATCATCGTACTAGCACCAATAGTATTTGGGCATAGAGACTAACCCATTAGTTTGCATTCATTATCCTCTTTTGATCGATTGATTAAATTAGTAGCCGATTTTTTTGAAATGTACAATATATTAGCATAAAAAATTGGCAATTACATAAAGAATAAGATGAATAAATATTATTGTCAATATACAAATCCGAAAGCATTAAAAAAATTGACAAGGTCTCATTTGCATTTTCACCAAAATGAATTTACAAAACCAGTAATATATATACATAATATTGTTAATATAATTAAATTATTAAAGTTAAATCTAATGATTTAACATCTCTTCAAGAAAAATACAAAATCATCATTAATTTATATTGTAATATTTTAAAAATATTGTTAAAGGAAATGTTAAATATCATAAAACGTAAGGGTGATAATATAGGTCACGACACGATAACATGACTTGAAACTGACATAAAATTAACGGGTTTGGGTTTAGAATAAATAAGTGCGGGTCAAAATAGGTTAAATGCGATGCTACACAATTAAATTTCAGGTAAAAATCAGGTTGACACTCTAAACCCGAAATTGACCCGTTTAATATGATTATATTTTGTATTGAGACTTATGTTATGTGTAAAGACTTTTAATATTTTATGTCATGTGTTGAAACTATAACTTTATAATGTTTTGGTATTTACTATATGATTGTATAATTTTGATTTTAAAATTTTGATTTATATGTTAATTTAAAATTTATGCATGTTAAATAAATTATAATGAACTTGTTTAAGCTTTAAAGGTTATAAACAGGTGAACTTGTTTAACTTGTTTATTAAACGTGTCGTGATCGTGTTCACATATAGGACACGTTATTTAAACGTATCGTGTTCGAGTTTACAATATATTCATTATACATGTATCTCGACACGACACAATTACGACACGGGAACGCGAATTGTCACCACTAACAAAATTTAAAAACATTTGAAAAAAAAATTCTAACGCTAAAAAATTGAATATCATTGTAAAATCTATATTTTTTTTACATTTGTAAAATTAAAAAAAAAAATTGAAATCATTATTACATTTTAATATTTTAAAATTAAAAATATATTAAATATCTAAAAAATTGAAGAACATTTGAAAAATTATATTTTAATGTTTAAGACAATAATAACAATACTTTAATCATATTTTTAATATTTTAAACTAAAAGTAAAATTATCATTAATTATTAAAAAGACTACATGTAATTTAAAAAAGACTTAGTTGACTTGAATATTAAATAAACAAGTTTACAAACCTACATAATGCACAAGTGCACTTTAAAAATATAAGTAAATTATATTATAAATAAATTATTAATTATAATAATTAATAATTTATTTATAATATAATTTACTTATAGTGCAATCTGTGCATAGTATAGGTTTATAAACTTATTTATTTAATATTCAACTCAATTAAGCCATTTTTTAAACTGAATGTAATCTTTTTAATAATTAATAATAATTTTATTATTCATTCTTTAAAAAAAAACCCTTTAAGCCAACAGAGCCAACAGAGCCAACAGAGCTCCCGCGTTATTGGTTCGCTTGGGGGGGGAGGGGCGGCATATAGTGCCAGAAATTGACGATTCTCACGGAGGTGCAAAGATGGTGGAGATTAGTTGAAATTTTCGTGAAGACGGGAGCCAATTCTACTTACGTAATGCAAGGGTGTAGTTAAGGTAGCCGTATGTGGGGGTCTGGATACTCCCCTTGTAATCGATAACTGGTTGTTTCCTCCAAAAAAAAAAAAAAAAAAACCTTTAAACATTATTGTAAATACATATGTAAAAGAAATTACCATACAAGAAAATGGTATAAAAAATCTATAAATGATAACATTTGAGTGAAAAATTCTATGAAATAATTTTTAAAATATAACTTTTACTTAAACATAGCTTTTGTATATGCTATAATACGTTTTTGTAACCTTTTTCTTGGCCTAAATACCGCACACATCTTGCTTCCCGAACGATTTCGCTCGATTTCCTTTCTTCTAAGTCTATCTCTTCTTTTCGTTTCTTTGAACCCACTGCTTCTCTAAATTAGGGTTTTCTGATAGCACCTTTTCGAATCGCGCGATTTGAAAAACTTCCTTGACCTTGAAAAAGCCCTAATCACTTTCCAAACTCTAAAACAAAAGATCGAAACACGAAGAATCAACGAAATGGCACAACAATGACGAAATATAACTAATTTCACAGCTCTAATCGAAGATCTAGACAAAAAAATAGAGAAACAAGCAAGATTTTGATCCAAAGAACTATAACTAGCTTGAAGAACACCATGAAAACAAGAAAATCTGGAGATTTAAAGATGGTTTTGTTCTGAACTCACTACGGTTGCTTTAAGAGAAGAAGAAGAAGAGAGAAACGAAAGAAACAAATTTTTTTTAAGACAAGGGTTTTTTGGTAACTGTTCTCTTTGACAGGATCACTATATCTTCTCTCTGGTTTGGAACGAAAGGTCTCTGTTGAAGTTGTCTCTCTCTTTCTTTCTTGCATATGCATTTGTTCTGTACCAACCCTACTCTGCTTCCTCCATCTTTTCCGCGCAAAAACCGAAAGATCATCAAACTTGCGAGCTTCGCTACCCAAAGCTCGTCTTCTTACATGCTCCTCTCTTTCAGGCAAAAAAAAGAAAATCTACAAACCCTAGATACTTTGCTTCAAATCATCGCTAGTTCTAAGGCTAGATGTTATGAATAGTTGTATTTTTTTTCCTTTAATCGCGTACTAGTTTTGGAAATCTTGTAATTGTTAATGGTTCTTTAGAATACTTTATCTGAATGCGACTTAATTATCTCGATAAGTTTATATAATTTAGTTTTGGTGGTATCCAGAAAAGGTGTGGCAAGTATTGAGAATTAAGTCGGATATTAAATAAAAAAATGTTTAAATTGGAAATAAAGAAATCTGAATAAAAAAGAAGAAAACAAAATAAATTTATAAAATTAAATGATAAGAATGAAGATAGAAAATTCAAAATAAATATATAGGAAATTGCCAAATCTTGCAGCAAGAAAGAATAATTGGAGTTCCACTAAAAGAGGAAGATTAAGAGACGGAAGAAAAATTGTTGAACAAGAAGAGCTGTGAAGAAGGTTTACGGAAGAATCAACGTGAATCAAAGGGTAACATTATTATTAATATCTTTATAAATTCGTTAAGTATTTTAAAATTGTAATAACATTTTAAAAACGTTATTTTAATGTATGTTAATTTCTTTTTATATTGGCTAAAATATTAATAATTCATCCTGTACAATGTTATCAAAAACTTTTATATGTTGATGAATGGAGTGAAAAATAGAGTCATAGAATAGACAGACAACTTCTAAGAATTAAACGACAGCAGCGATAAAGATTGTGTCCAAAAACTCTAAAAAATAGAAAGCGCGAAGAAGAAGAAAGATAAAAAAATTTCAATGAATTAAGAAAGCGTAAGACAAACATTGAAGAAAGATGTATATTCAAGAAAAAACGAGAAAGACAAGGATTGAAGAAAAACGAAGATTAAAGAAAGAAAAGGATGAAGGAAAGTGGCGTTTGAAGAAGATTGAGGCTTAAGATATTAAATCTGTAGACTAAGGGCTATGGGGCCCTCAGATCTGAGAAAGACTTGTCACAAGTGAGACCATTCTTCTTTGCCCCTATGAAAATGACTTGAGAGTGAGAAAGTTATGGGCAATAAAAGAAGTCGTTGCCACAACCATTGCCTCCTACGACACCACCCAATGCAAGATGTCGGATGAACGTCCGAGTAAAAGGGCAAAGAACGACGCAACCAATGCTATCTCCGCCACTGCCACTACTGTCGAACCCAAACTAATGAGGGTTGTTGCCGCTTTGGCCAAACCCAAACCGTCGTTGAGGGAAGCAGCCTGAATATAATCCAATTGATTTCAACGTATATTGGATCATAGAAAAGTCGTGTAATATTTAATGTGATCCAACATATGTTCGTACCCAATGTTGGTTGCTAATATTGGGTTCTAGGCTCGTAGCGTACATACAATATATTTATATATATATAAACACATTATTTTAAATATGTTGTAAAATTAATCGATAACTATTATAAATAAATAAATATAAATGAAATAGAGAAATAAAAAGATATTTTATTCTCATGATATTCTAGACTTATATAAGCCTTTTGTATATCTAGTGCAATCTAAACACCTTCTTATATAGGCTTATGCTCATAATAGAGGATTAAAGTACATTAACAATATCAATAAATTCAATGGTTACAAAAATTAATTCTATTAGCTATTACAAAATTAAATCCAACACTAATATAAAGGTTACAAAATCTTTGTAATGAATTGGAGGTTATGATGATATTCAAATACATTTATAACACTCCCCCTTTTGAATACCATCATACACAGAGAACATGTTTCGTTAAAACCTTACTATAGACAATCCAGTGGGAAAAAAATCTAAAAGCAAAAATAATACAATGCACTAATTAATAACTCATCTTCATAAGAATTTTTCCTCTCATGTTGACATCATCGAATTTTTTTCAGTAGCTTGACGCTTCAAATACCTTTCAATCTCTGTATGCTAATATTGTAAATTGGCTCCACAAATATTGTAATTGACAAAACTTTAGCAAAGAAACTGGTTAGAATAATACATTATGATCATATTTCTGCATATTAATTTTATCACTTTTTATAGCTTATAGATTTCAATGAAATATGTTTATTTAATAAACCTTCTGAACTTGTTACATATCCAAGTAATTATGATCTTGACGCTCTTGAATAAAATAAATTCATATTACTTGTCATATGAAAATATACTATTTTAATGCCTCAACTTGATGTAAAGTTGTATCTTGCTAGCTAATAAATTACTTAAGAACATAATATAATATATGTTCTTTGTATAATTTATAAGATACATAAATACATCAATTGCATAAAAATATGGTAATTCGATATCAAGTAATTTTCAATCATATTCATTATGAGAAAAATGATCTTTATTGATTTCAAGCGATCAATCATTAAATAGCTTAAGGAATATGTTTTACCAATATATATATAGTTAATTTATCTTAATCCTCTATTTCACTAAATTGCCTAAGGGATAAAAATTCCACCGAAAAATAATTCATGAACAAGCTAAGGCAATTTTTCTTTTATTTCTCTAAACTTAATTGCATATTTCTCTTTTAAAGACAATACTAATAAATTGTTCAAAAGTTTTTATAAAACTCAAATAATCAACATATGCCCTAATAAATACAAATCAATAAATATATATATTTTTTTTCATAATATGCATATGGTCACAAATACTTATTAAGCTATTATAAAATATGTATGCATAATAATCATATAAATATGAATATAGCTTTGAATCAAACAATTTTGAATCATCCGATGCTTTAGCTTCGAGCTTTTTAATCATAAAAAGATTTTTATAAATATATATCATCATTCATGGATCTATTCATTTCCTTGAATAGTTTCATATAAATAATTATTTATATCTAAAATGATTTACGCTTCATGCATTTAAATTCTATTTTAAATAGTTCTCGTTCATCAACGAGTTTAGCTAATAATTTTTTACTTCTGCCAATAATTTCAACGTCGACATTCTTCACACAATTTATGGTGTGGGATCCCCATTTTTCAAAAATATCAATGGACACATGAAAATATCAATGGAAATATTACGAGCAATATTATTTTCTTCTCATGTCTATCATCTATATATGTATGGAATTTTATGAGATTCCCTCATAAAAATTTATTCATCCTTGAGGAATATTAATTCTTGAAATTCATATATTTTCAAAACATACTTATGTTCATTTATTAGACATTTATATTAAATTTATTTCTCTTAGAATATTTATTTCATACTTCATAACTCTTCAAGATATTTTTGTCTCTTTCATGGACATTCATTTTTCAATTTATTCCTTTTTATGGAATATATATTTCTCAAACCATAACTCTTGAAGAGATAATCATATATGTTTCTTCGTTAAACATATATATTTTTCCTATTAAAGGAATATTTAATCATCAATCCATACATCTTTATGAAATATTTATTTCTCAATATTTTATTCCTCTTTAGGAATATTTTGTATATATATTCCTTTTATAGGAAGTTGTGTCCTTTGACTTGACCAGTCAATCACACTTCAAATGTGTCACATATTCATGTGTTAACACATAAACAATTTGTTCTACAAGGACTTCATCAACAAATACATCAGTTAATTAATCTGCAATTATTTTGCACATAATTGTTCATGTGAACTTAGACTTCATTTTTTGGCTTCTCTTTTGAGCCTTTAGTGCATATAGTCTCATGTTGCTTCTAGCAATTTATATGTTAAAAACTTGACTTTTCTCTTGTAATGAGAAAATTAATCTGTATTGGCTCATATTGCATTAGCAATTTTATATGTCATTATTCTGAAATTCACTTTCCTCCCCCTGATGGCAGAAAAATTGCTTCAGTGTATATTGGCCAATTATGTCATTATTCAAAGCATTATTGATCAAGGTTCCAAAAATTTGGCTATCTATATCATTATTTAAAGTATCATTGAGGTTTCTCAAACTTGGCCAATTATGCCAAAATATAAATATATTTGTGTCAAAAAACTCATGGTTCCGAATCACAATATAATTCAATTGACTTCATAATTTCATGATATAATAAGCCAAAAAAATAAAGTAGGAAGCCCCACTAAATTCTCCTTTTCCCAAAAATAAATAAAGCAATATATAAGAATATCTTTCAATATGTGACATCTATTTGTTCACATATTTTCAAAATTAAGAAAATGACATAAAATATAAGGCATTAACCGCCACTATGAATCTTGTTTTATTTGTCAATATACTAATTACTCTTTATGAGCCATCAATAATTTTTCTCAACCTATTTTCTTTATTGAGGCTTAATAAAAATCAATCATTTGGTGATACATGTATCCAACCAATGCTAATTTATTTCATACATAATGCAAACACTTTATATTATATAATTTCTTTTTGTTGTAATAATAATATCATTCCACTTTGGTGGAAGAGTAAATATATTTGAAATATATATGGCTATAACTATATTTTCAAGAATTATAACTATCACGATTCTCATAATAATCTCAATTATGAGGTTTGCCATATTCAATTTCTCATCCATAGTTATGACATTTGTCATATTTATTTTCATCCACCATGACCTTTGCCACTTAATTTCATCCATCATGGCCTTTATAATATTCATATTTCATGATATACATGATCATGATCATATTCATTTATCATGCATTATGGCCTTTGCAACATTTATTTGCACTCATGATCATGGTAATATCAATTTTCTTATTGATGATCATAGACAAAAAATATCATTCACTTTAGGGAATGATTTACAACCAGCTAGACCAGCTTAGTAATTCTTCACCATAATCATTTTCTTGAGAAGACATCAACGCATAATTTTTCATAACAATTTTTTTTTCAACACGTGATTTTTCATCACAATTTTTTTTTCTTCTCAACATGTGATTTTTCATCACAACCTTTTTCTTGAGAAGACTTCAACACTCTATTTTACTACTTCAGGAGCACATTTGAAGTGTAAAATAATGTCTTCTTCATTTTATTTTACATAACTTTGATCTTCCAACTTCAGTGGATTTGATCATAAAATATTTTGGATCAAAGATCACAATATTTACATCTCATTGGTATTGCAACTTCAAGTGCAATCAACCATAAAAGTCTTCCTAGTCTAGCTTTCGGCTAGAATTTTTTTTTTTATAGCTTTAGGTTATAAAATATTTTCTTCACAGCTTTTTGCCATATGAATCAAAATATAATAATATAGCTTCAAACATATGATTGTTCTACATAACTTGAGGCTATAAACAAAATATTAAATAATGACAATATAAAATAACTCAATATTAAATAGTATCAAATAAAAAATAAGATATATAATCTTATCACCAATATACCTTTTCCATTTAGATAAGCAATCTCCTTCAATTTCTAGAGCTTCGTGTTGATAACGTGTTGTAAAATAAATCGATAACTATTACAAATAAACCAATATAAAGAAGACATACTTGAGAAAGAAATAGAGAAATTGGAAGATATTTTATTCTCATGATATTCTAGACTTATATAAGCCTTTTGTACATCTAGTGCAATCTAAGCACCTCCATATATAGGCTTATGGTCATAATAGATGATTAAATTACATTAAAAATATCAATAAAGCCAATGGTTATAAAAATTAATGCCATTGGTTAATACAAAATTAAATCCAACACTAATATAGAGGTTACAAAATTTTTGTAATGAATTTGAGGTTATAATGATATTCAAATATATTTATAACAAAATAAGATTAAAATGCCCAGGCAATCGCTAGGTTTTTTTAATATGATTGCTTAAGTTATCCAATGTCATTTTTGCCTATTTTTGACTTTTCAACTCGCGACATGGCAAAGAAGAGGTTTTTTTCTTTTTTTTTTTTTAAAAAAACTTTTTTTAATGCCATGTTGGAAAAAACACTTGCAACATTTTTTAAATTTGTTGAAGGCGTCTTTAACAAAGAGACACAACCATTAATGGACCCCATTAACGGACTATCTTTACACCAATTACTAATATAACCCCACCCTAACATATATACACTATTCGTACCCCAGCCAAAAAACAAGAAAACCCTAAACTACCCTTCTCCAATTCGTACCCCAACCAAACCTTTCCTCTCTTCTCCACCGTTTCTTCTTCAAAACCCTAGCCCCCAACTCCAAAGCCCTCTATTTTCATCTTCTTATCTTAGTTGGAAGAAGATTGGAGCTAGAGAAGCATCGTTTGGACCCCATTTAGAGCTAATCGCCACTTGTTGGTCTTCGAAATATTTTCGATGTTTGATCCATTAAATTGATAAGAAATGCATGTTTTAATGGTTTTTTTTTTTTTTGTTTCTATGCACTTTTATTCATGAAATGGAGCATGTATGGGTGTTTTTCGTCTATTTTGTGCAAAAAAAAGACAAAAACGAAGCTCGTCACCATTGACGAACTTCGTCTTAGGGTCGGCCACGCAGGACCTACCGGTACAAAGTAGGGTAGGCCATGCATGATCGACTCTACTTTGTACATGTCGGCCATGAATGGCCGACCCTACTTTTGTTAATCTAAGTGGTTCCCACTTAGCACGTCCTTAAATATACTGTGATGAAGTATATTTTGATGATCACAAACAAAATACTTTTTGGTGCTAACGAGCGTTTATCAAGATCTCATCCGAGCACCTAAGGAAAGTAGAAAGCCAAGGAACGACTCGATCAAGGAACTCAAAAACATATCCAACGGTTAAAAATGTTTCAATCAAAAGGACTTCAACGATCATATCTGGATTTCAAGATCACTTCACCCGAATGGTTCGATCAAGCTTCAAGTCTTCATCTTTCGATCAACATTCAACTCCAACGCGAAATTCATTGAGGATCTCATAATAAAGAGTTGGATTTAAAGATTATGAGAAAATGGGAAATATATTGTATTTAAGGTATATCTTTCTCTAATCGTTATTGCTCAAACATTTTTCAAAACTATGCACAAATCACTTACATACTTGCATGTTTTGATCATACGTTTTACGGTATTTCAAATGATTTAATTTTTCTATACTTAATTTGAAATTTATCGAGTTTTTCTTCGCATTTATCGTATATTTAATCGCGATTCAAAACTATTTTTAAAGAGTCTTTTACGACACTAATGATTTAGCAGTGCTCTCTTGAACTTGTTAAGTCAGGACCTAATGACTCATTAGAACGCTGATAACATTCAAGGTTGAATTGAGCTGATTAATCAGGACGCTCACTTGTATAGTAGCGGCCTACCTTTAGTCAATCTCTGAAGTTGTCAGGGCGTTGATTCAGTATCAGCTTAATAAAAGATTTCTAAAGTTCTTCAAGGAATGTATCTTTGAGGACACTGATAGTTATAAGTTGAATAAACTATCAGGACGCTACTTGGATAAGAGTGCCCTCACCTTTGGGAATCAACTTAGTAACTTTTAGGACGCTGATTGTCCTTTAGCATATTAGTTTTACTGTTCAGATGTTTTTAATGTGGTAGGACGCTTACATTGTTGTAGCGCCCTCATATTATGTTTTATGTTTTAAAAGGTAGGACGCTTACTTGGAAAGTAGCGCCCTCATGTACATAATTGTTTTAAAACATAACTAGACGCTAACTGTGCATTAGCGCCCTCAGGGTTAAGTCGTTTAAGAGTCAAAGGAAGTCAAGATGCTCACGTTTTAGTAGCACCCTCACTTCATTGTTTAGCAGGACGCTCATACGTAATGAGCGCCCTCAAAGAACAAAATGACAAAGTTGATATTATGCGTCAGGGCACTGATTGTGGAATCAGGACACTAATTCAACAACCGCCACTATTCGAACAAGTACACTACATCAATCTACTTTTTCAGAACATATTTTTGCACAGAGTCCTTTTCAGACTTATCAGAGATCCTCTCTGATACATGAATTAAGTTTTTCTAAAACTTTCATTTTTCATGAAATATAAAAGAACCAAAAAATTAGTGAAATTGCAGTTGCCATTTTCATATAACATTGTAGCCATTGTGTGTAAACGTTCATATTATTTGAACTTCAAATGTCTAACGGTTATGTCCTACTAAGTCTATAAATATCAACACTTAGGATCAAACAATTCGCCAATCATTTTGTATTGTGCCAATACTTTTTGAAAGTTAGTTTGTGTCAAAATGTTTTTCAAACATCTAACTTTCAAAGTATTTTTTACTGATACCTTACGTATTCAAAAGATTTTCATATTAAGCTTCAATTATTTTCTATCTTTGAAAATCTATTTGATCTGGTATCTACTCAAATTCTCAGCACTGATTCATACTTGGTATCATTCTTGCTGAAGATAGAATTTGAGATAGTTCATGAGAAATACAGTTGTACTTGATTTCATATTTTAAGTACTGTATTGAACTATATCAGTAGTTGTGTTAACTACTGATCACCTAACCAAAAGTTTTCATACTCATATTTTATATATATTTTGAAAACCTTTTGTGTTCATGATTTACACTGGTCCTTCATTTTCAAGTCAATGTTTATTTGGTGTCATATTATTTTCGAAGAAGCACTGATTTTCATATCACATCATTTATGCTTTTCGAAACTGCCCTTGAGCAATACCAAACATTGAAAAGTAAAGGACTGTAAGTGTATTGCATCTTTGCATTACGTATTCATATTTCATATATTTGTAATGCTATGTACTGAGCTTAATTGTAAAGTGTTCTACTCAGTTTGGACCAACATTATTGTGTTGTAATGCTGGTGTGTTTCTGAACTAAAACAACTAGGACAAGTGAATGTAGTTCACTTAATGATTTTAGGACTAAAATCATGGTAGGTTATCTCTTAACCTGTAAAAGAGAACCGGTTCATCCTCATCCCATAAAAGGATAAGTACATTCTTAACCTGTAAAAGGATAGGTTATCTCTTAACCTGTAAAAGAGTAACTGTTGTTCCTCATCCCGTAAAAGGATCACGGTTCTTCCTTATCCTGTAAAAGGAAAACTATTCCTCCTTATCCCGTAAAAGGAAATCGGTTCTTCCTTATCCCGCAAAGGGAACATGGGTTTTTTCTCATCCTGGAGAAAAGAAATTTGGTTCATCCTTAACCCATGAAAGGATAGGTTTGGCTTTAACCTGTAAAAAGGTAGTTGTAACGGTTTGGTTTTCACCCATAAGAGAATCAGTTAGTGGATTGAGAAAATCCTAATCTGGAGATTAGGTAGTGGACGTAGGCTTGGCCGAACCATTATAAATCCTGTGTATCTCACTTTTGCATTTTAGTCTGAGTTATGCGTTCAATTCCATTACACTTATGTATATCACTAAGTTATTGGAAGAGAAATTTAAAATTGACCATCTCACCCAATTCACCCCCCTCTTGGGTGGACCAACAATTAGTATCAGAGAGGGTTCTCTGAAAATTTGGTCTAACAACCTAGAGTCTAGATCCTCCGGTCAATTATTATCAGATTCTTATTTGGCATCTCGTTTTTCGTGTCTTAGGATAGAAATCCTAGACTTTTTTTGGCATGATTATTCCTTCGAACTCTTAACAAGCTATCTTATGATTTATCACGCTTATGACGGCGCATGACTCTATGTCATTCTTGCATTTAATGCAAACCCTATTTTTGATGTCCAATAGCTTGCTCTGTACGTCTCTCTCTCACTTAATTTTTATTTTGAGCGCGAATTCTTTCCCTATTCATCTTATTTGTTTCCATCTTCATTTCAACTCTCTAATGGCATCCAAAGCTTCTAAGTCTAAGAAAAGAACTAGAGATGAATCATCTTCCACCTATAGTGACTTTTCTATATCGCCTTCTTCATCAGATAGATCTGATGAAAAGCCCTCTAGAAAAATTGCTCACAGAGAAAATCATGCGTCTCTACTTCTTTACGAAGAACCTCTGCCACCGCTTCCCGCTGCAGCTTCAATTGAGGAACAATTTGACAAACTTAGTGATTCTTTATCCTCCAGCTTGCAGGCCGTTTTGGTTATGCTAAACGAGCCCGAGAACTGGCTGAAAGAGCTTGAAGCCAAGGAAAAATGTCAGAGAGATCTGATGATGGCACTGTTTGAGGAAAATGAGGAATCCCGAGCTTTGATTGAAAAGGTTGTCCGTGTGAGCACCGCCACTCCCATGGCTCACAGGACCAATAGCCTTCATGGATGTCCTCGTCCTCACTTTGAAGATTCTGCTCCGGAATCTTCTAGGAATGTTTAGAAACCTCTCTGCAAGCCCCATCATGTTAAGCCAAAATTTTCAAATTTTGTTTAATCCATCTTTTGGAATGTTGTTTAAAACAATTCTACAATACTCATTTTTGATGTTTATGCAGAATTTCTTTTAATTAGATGTGTATGTGTTTGCCCCTTTTTCTTCTCTAATATACTTTGTTTACTTTTCACATCTTGACTATTGCTCTTCATCTTGATTAATTACTTAATTGTGAGTGATTGCTTTGTTTTAATCTTTTAGTTCACTTGCACAATGCATTCTGCACATCTCACGACTTAGTTGATGCGCAATTATGCTATGCTTTTTTTTGCCTGCTTCTATGTTTGCAAAATTATTTCTGTCTATCTCTGAAGCATAATTATGTTGCTTTCATGAATATGATTATCTATCATTATACTAATGTTATCTTGTTCATATTTCCTGATAAACTGCATCATGATGAAATCCTACTATGACCAATACTTTGATCAGTTTATGGTATCTTTATTATGACTAGTCACATATATCTTTAGTATATGATATCCATATCTGTAACTATCTGATAAATATCATGATTATATACTTATCTTACATCTTATATAATATCATGATTATTCATGCTCATTTTGTATCTTAGGGCATTACAACTTTACATGCTTATCCTATATGATATATGACTGCATGTTACTCACGATAGCTAGGCTGTGCTTTAACAATTTATCTTTGCCTATGCTAGCTCATATCATGATCATGTTTGTTCTGAACTTAGAAAATCATATCTATGCATGACTCATGTTTATGCAAATATATACGCCATGTACTCCATTATATCTTACGCCTATATCTTGAAAAGAATATTGCCTACACTCATGACTATTATCTTATGGCATTATCTTTCCAATGATTCCCTGACTTTGATGCATCTGCTTCATACCATATCATGATAGCATCAAACTCAAGGATATCTAATTTCTAATGAGTACATACCCTTCTAAATGCTTTCTCATTAGAATCATTGAATCAAACATTCTAGGTCGTGCTTCAAATTGAAATCATTTGCCTAGTATAGGAAAATGAATGTATGTTGTTGCTTAAATGATATCTATGAAATTTAGAATATATTCAACGTGTTTAGACTTCGATATTCATCATGCATATCTTCACATGTCTAAACTATGGAAAGTTTATAATTTTCTATTTCACATGCCATTGAAGTTGCTCTTTAATATTAAATCTTGTATGCATCAATTGACTGTGATTCTTGATATCTAATAGATGCTATGTGCTTCAAACTATATACTTTGCATCCTATTAGAATCATAATTGCTAGGCCTTGCTTAATCATTAGTTTGCCTACACTATGAGTATGCTTATGCTTGAGTATTTACAAATTTTAAAGCATACTATGTGTTTGACTTGGATTAATTATCAAATTTATACATTTGTCAAGCACCAAGAGAATAATTGCCCACGATTAAAAATTCTCTATGAATTCATTTTTCGCCAATTCTTTCTCATTCCCTATGACTACGATTCTCGGCTACGCTATTATTTCAAATATTATAGCCTATGAATAAGTCAAATTATGTCTCACTGTGCTTAATGATAAGATCTGTTTCTCACTTGACTAACAGTATAGTAGACCTAACTATCACGTACCTAACTATGATACGTTGTCATAAATCATCTTGAGGGTGAATGCACAAAGTAAGGGGGAGCTTCGCTATTCTACTACGTCACAAGGGGAGATCTTAGTTTCTTTTCTTAACCTTTTTGATAATATCAAAGGGGGGAGAAGAAATAGAAGAAAAATAAGAGAAATAAATGGGTAAAGAAATTAACTTTGATCTTTTTGCTTAATGTGCTTAATTTTTCGATTTGCTTGCTATCATCAAAGAGGGAGAGATTGTTAATCTAAGTGGTTCATCACTTAGCACGTCCCTAAATATACTGTGATGAAGTATATTTTGATGATCACAAACAAAGTACTTTTCGGTGCTAACGAGCGTTTATCAAGATCTCATTCCAACACCTAAGGAAAGCAAAAAGCCAAGGAACGACTCTATCAAGGAACTCAAAGACATATCCAACGGTCAAGAACGTTTCAATTAAAAGGACTTCAATGATCATATCTAGATTTCAAGATCACTGCACTCGAACGGTTCGATCAAGCTTCAAGTCTTCATCTTTCGATCAATGTTCAAGGCATTCAACTCCAACGCGAAATTCATTGAAGATCTCATAATAAATAGTTGGATTTAAAAATTATAAGAAAATGAGAAATACATTGTATTTAAGGTATATGTTTCTCTAATCGTCATTGCTCAAACGTTTTCCAAAACCATCCACAAATCACATACATACTTGCATGTTTTGATCATACGTTTTATGGTATTTCAAATGATTTAATTTTTTTATACTTAATTTGAAATTTATCGAGTTTTTATTCGCATTTATCGTATATTTTATCGCGATTCAAAACTGTTTTTAAAGAGTCTTTTAGGACAGTAATGATTTAGCAGCGCTCTCTTGAACTTGTTAAAGTCAGGACGCTGATAACTCATTAGAACCCTGATAACATTCAAGGTTGAATTGAGCTGATTAATTAGGACACTCACTTGTATTGTAGCGCCTTCCCTTTAGTCAACCTCTGAAGTTGTCAGGATGTTGATTCAATATCAGCTTACTGAATGATTTCTAAAGTTCTTCAAAGAATGTATCTTTGAGGACGCTAATAGTTATAAGTTGAATAAACTATTAGGACGCTACCTGGATAGGAACACCCTCACCTTTGGGAATCAACTTAGTAACTTTCAGGACGTTGATTGTCCTTCAGCGTATTAGTTTTACTGTTAAAATATTTTTAATGTGGTAGGATGCTTACATTTTTGTAGCGCCATCGTATTATGTTTTATGTTTTAAAAGGTAGGATCCTTACCTGTAAAGTAGCGCTCTCATGTACATAATTGTTTTAAAACATAACAAGACGCTAACTGTGCATTAGCGCCTTTAGGGTTAAGTCGTTTAAGTGTCAAACTAAGTCAGGACGCTCACGTTTCAGTAGCACCCTCACTTCATTGCTCAGCAGGACGCTTATACGTAATTAGAGCCCTCAAGGAACAAAATGACAAAGTTGATATTATGCGTCAGGACACTGATTGTGGAATCAGGACGCTAATTCAACAACCGTCACTGTTCGAACAAGTACACTACATTAGTCTACTTTTTCAGAACGAATTTTTGCACAAAGTCATTTTTAGACTTATCAGAGATCCTCTCTGATACATGAATTAAGTTTTTCTAAAACCTTCATTTTTCATGAAATATGAAAAGAACCAGAATATTAGTGAAATTGCAGTTGTCATTTTCATATAACATTCTAGCCATTGTGTGTAAGCGTTCATATTATTTGAACTTCAAATGTCTAACGGCTATGTCTTACTAAGTCTATAAATACCTCACTTCGGATCAAACAACTCGCCAATCATTTTGTATTATGCCAATACTTTTTGAAAGTTAGTCTGTGTCAAAATGTTTTTCAAACATCTAAACTTTCAAAGTATTTTTCATTGATACCTTACGTATTCAAAAGATTTTCATATTGAGCTTCAATTATTTTCTATCTTTGAAAATCTATTTGATCTAGTATCTACTCAAATTCTCAACACCGATTCATACTTGGTATCATTCTTGCTAAAGATAGTATTTGAGATATAGTTCATGAGAAATACAGTTGTACTTGATTTCATATCTTAAGTATTGTATTGAACTATGTCAGTAGTTGTGTTAACTACTGATCAACGAACTAGAAGTTTTCATACTCATATTTTATATTTATTTTGAAAACCTTTTGTGTTCATGATTTACACTGGTCCTTCATTTTCAAGTCAATGTTTATTTGGTATCATATTATTTTCGAAGAAGCACTGATTTTCATATCACATCATTAATGCTTTTCGAAACTGCACTTGAGCAATACCGAGCATTGAAAGGTAAATGACTATAAGTGTATTTCATCTTTAGCATTATGTATTCATATTTCATATCTTTGTAATGCTATGTACTGAGCTTAATTATAAAGTCTTCTACTTTGTTAGAACCAACATTATTGTGTTGTAATGCTGGTGTGTTTTTGGACTGAAACAACCAGGACAAGTAAATGTAGTTCACTTAATGATTTTAGGACTAAAATCATGGTAGGTTATCTCTTAACCTGTAAAAGAGAATCGTTTCATCCTTATCTCGTAAAAGGATAGGTGCGTCCTTAACCTGTAAAAGGATAGATTATATCTTAACACGTAAAAGACTAACGGTTGTTCCTCATCCCGTAAAAGGATCACAGTTTTTCCTTATCCCGTCAAAGGAAAACGGTTCTTCCTTATCCCGTAAAAGAAAATACATTTTTCCTTATCCTGCAAAAGGAACGTGGGTTTTTCCTCATCCTGAAAAAAAGAAATTTGATTCACCCTTAGCCCGTGAAAGGATAGGTTTGCCTTTAACCTGTGAAAGGGCAGCTGTAACGGTTTGGTTCTCACCCGTAAGAGAATCAGTTAGTGGATTGAGAAAATCCTAATCAGGAGATTAGGTAGTGGACGTAGGCTTGGCCGAACCACTATAAATCCTGTGTGTCTCACTTTTGCATTTTAGTCTAAGTTCCCTATATGCATTCAATTCCAATACACTTATGTATATAACTAAGTTATTGGAAGAGAAATTTAAAATTGACCATCTCACCCAATTCAACCCCCTCTTGGGTGGACCAACAACTTTGTATCGGTCGATCATGTTTGACCGACCCTCCTATTTTTACATTTTTTTTGCATTTTCACATATCACACTGCATTGAGATGCATTCCATGACATTTTTTACATGTTTACAACCATTCCGGGTTACTTTGGGCCCGGGAGGGGTTACCGTTCTCATCTCTAAACACTAATATGGGGTACAGGTTAGGAACGGTACCCCACCATCCAAACTAACCCGGAATGGCTGTAAACATGTCAAAAATATAATGGAATGCATCCCAATGAATTGTGGAATGTGGAAATACAAAAAAAATAAAGAAATAGGAGGGTCGGCCAAACAAGGCCGACTATTACTATATAGGGTCAGCCTTGTGTGGCCGACCCTCCTGTACAAGGGTCGCCCTCGTAGGGCTGACCTACATCACGATTTAAAAAAAAAAATCCAACAAGATATTTGCACAGAACAAAAACTTATCTCTTCTTGATGTTCATCGTCACGAGAGCGTGCTCCTTTGGCCATAATGATTGAAATGTGTATTGATGGTGGTGTTTTTTGAATGCCCTAAATCTATTAAACGAAACAAAAAACAATTTACTTGGAAATCATCTAAAAAACCTTTAAACCTTGTAAAAATGTGATGGCGTTGAAGAGAGACTAAGGTTGAAGGATACGGGGGTTGAAAATGATTGTTGGAGAAGAAGAAGATAGTGGGAGAAGATGATGATGAACTGGGGTAGATTTATGGGTGGGCTTTTTGTTTTTTTTTTAAATAAGGTCATTTGGGTAATTTCAACTTAGGGTAGTTTAGGAATTAGATTATTTAAGTGGAGTGGGGTGATGATAGTCCATTAATGGGGTCCATCTAGTTGCCCTCTTAATAGAAACATCAACTAAATAGTTGAAAACGCCTTCTGGATAAAGTTGAAGGCTTTTTTACAAAAAACATGTTCAACTTAAAAAAGGATTTCTTCAAAAATATAAAAACGAGTTTTAAAAAAATAAGCTAAAAATTGAGTTAAAAAATAAAAAGTTTTTATAAATAATGTGTTTAAATACAAAATAATTTAAAAAACTAAAAATAGTTTTTAAAAATAAATATTAGTGTTTTAGAAATAAAAATATTTTTTTTAATAAAAAAAATGATTAGGGGTATGAGCAATTTGCAACCATCAAATTGCAATTTAAAAAAATGGCGATGGTGAAAAAAGATTTAATGGGTTTTTTTTTTCCTTAAAACAACACGAAGAAATAAGATAAGACTTAATAGGGAAACCTAAAGCAGATCCTGTCGAGCTCTGATCTACACCCTTCCAACTTTTGACTCGTAGAAAAGAAAAAGGGAAAGGAAGGCTATCATTAGGAGTATTAGTCTGGTACTGGCCTAAGGCCCTCGGATGCCTAAGTCAAAGTTTTGGACAACGAAGCAAATATGATTTTTTAATAAGATAATTTACAAATAAAGAAATGTAGTATAAGTTGATGAATAGAAACAGAAAAATATTAGATAAATAACACAGTGCAAATAAATTTAGAGTGGTTTGGCTCCTGCCTACCTCCACTACCTAATCTCCCCGATTAGGATTTTGTACAAACTCCACTATTGAATCATCTTATGGTTGAGGATCAAACTGTTACACCTTTTCTCAGCTTCACGGGTGTGAGAAAAACAATTACACTTGAGCAGCACTTGCTCAACCAAAGTGACAAACACAGTCACTTTTACAAACTAAATACAAGTTTGATAACTTGATTCTCTTACCAAGAATCAAAGAAATACTTACAGAGCAATTTATGAACCTCAGACCAACATTGATTCAGCTATGAATGTATGATAAAGCTCGACTGAAAGTGTGAGGTAGATTGCTCCTCTTTCCTTCGATAGATTTGTAAGATATGCAAAGTGGAATCAATAAATTCAAAAGGTGATTGTAAATCCAAGTATTTTCAGAAGATTATCAAGAGTTTTTGCAGCAAAGAAATGATTGACTAACTTTCAAAAATTTATGCTCAAAGAACAAAATTTTATATTTGTGACAACGATTCAAAGAGATATTTATAAAACATGCTCAGATTTTGATTCTAAAAACATTTTGGCCCTCGTTTTGAATTTCAAATCAAACGGTCAAATTGTTTCATCAAAATGTATATGTTCAGACTACTCGAGGAAACCTGAAGCATCTGTGCAATCACAAGAATATAAAGTTTCAGAAACAGCACAAGTTCACAGTCTTTTCAGAATTTTTGTCAGTGTCGTATTAGCGTCCTGAAAGAGCGTCAGCGTCCTGAATTACATTGTTCTGAAACATAGACTTTTTGTCAACTTCTTATGAGAGGGTGCTAATACTACATTAGCGTCCTGATGGCAACTGCTGGTTTTTCTAAGTTGGTTTGATGAGGGCACTAATACTTGATCAGCGTCCTGCTTTGAACGATGAATATTCAAACCCAAAAACCATCAGCGTCTTGTAGTGTTGGCTCGATATTAAGTGACTAGCCACTTCATTAGCATCCAATGTCCCATCAGCGTCCTGAAAGACAGTGAAAAACAATTTTCTTGAAAATTGATTTTTTCAAAACAAGTTCAAATCGAATTAACACTTAACCTTTTTGGATCAAACCAAACATTTGGAAATCATGCAATTGGTCCAAAGATGAGTCGAAAATCTTCGAATTGGATCGATTAAACTCATTTTCTACGAGATAGAAAATCTTTTGAAAACTTTTGAGAAATCATGGAAAATTAATGAAGTGAATGATTTGTTGAATCATTCTAATAACATAACATTTAATTCCTGAATATATATATATGTGGTTTTCATGTTGATCACGAGCTTGACTTCCCTTCCACCATACTTTGAGTGAAGTGTCTATGCATCATCATGTATTCAATATAAATAGGAATGTGGTTTGTTAATCATCAAAATATCTTCTATCATATATGGGACATGAGGGTTATTGGAATAATAGTAAGAGCTAACGTAAAGCTAATGTCAAAGTTAAAAGTTACCTACATTTTTGGAAGATATATAGGGGTATTTATAGTAAAGGATTTGGTCCCAACAAAGTGGGAACAGGTGGCATCATAGTCCCAACAGCTTGGAGTGGTCCCCTTGTAGACATGGAGCCCATTCAAGGGAGTGGTCCTGAATGGGGTATTGCCAGCTTAGCTTTGGAAGTCATCTCGGTGTGTCGAGGTAATGGAAGAGACTTTTTAGAATAATCTATCCGCATTAGGCCTTGCCTGGACTTTATTTGGATCTCACTTTATCATAGACCCAACATCTACCCCCCCCCCCCAACTTCTGAGGTGTGGAATTACCTAGGAAGTTCGTCGTAGCTCAGAAAGAAGAGGTCAGAGTCGCTCGTTGTCTTGATGATTCGAGCGCGACCTTAAATTCAAGGGGATCTTATCCGATAAGTATCCATTCAATGTGGTTGTCTTGAGCGTTGTGCGGCCGGGCACGCATGCAATATTTCTTCAAAGACAAAGGTTGCATAGCTGAGCACATGTGCATTTAATGTTGTCGCCTACTGCACCGCTCGAACTAGGCCAAACATCGTGTTGATTTGCTTGTTACCAGATCTTGATCGTTGATTATATTTTGACGCACGAGAGTCCACGATTAAATTGCTTGGCTTTTTGGAATATTGGTTAGGTGAGTTTTGGCCGCCCATTATTAGCCCAGATTATAGTCCAAGAGGGGGGGTGAATTGGAGTTTACATATTTTTATTTTTATACCTTACTCAAATAAATGTAAAAACAAGTAAAATAAAGAATACAGGAAAGTAAAAGTGGAACACAACAATTTATAGTGGTTTGGCTTGGCCAAGCCCCAATCAAGATTTTTCCAAATCCACTAAACTTGATCTAACTTACCGGTGTGGATCAAAACCATTACAAACACTGTATCTCAGTTAGGGAAACTCCCCGATTGACAAACCTGTCAATCAAATGATTACCATAGATTAAATGTCAACAAAAAGAGAAGTTGTTCTTACCCAACAACTCTAAAAATTACATACAATTTAAATCAAATACCTTCCTATAAAATCAACCAAAGATGATAAATGTGAAGATCAAGCTAAAAATCGAAGGCTCTTTATGATCTTTGATTTGAAAGAGTTGAAGATGAAGCTTGAAATCAAAGAAAAATGTGTGAACTTCTTGAAAACATGAAATCTCAGAAGATTCTTTTTCTCAAGAGTGAAAGTGAATAATCACAGGAGATTTCACTAAGTTGAAATCTTAGAGAATGATCCTAGGTGAATTTCAAAAATTTCTCCAAACATTTTCTCAAAATGAGCTTAGTTTGGTTTTTATAGTATTAGGGTTAGGAAACCCTAATCTTCCACTATTAAGACCAGATTCAATGAATCTAATGTTTTAATTAATGATTGCAATGGATCAATTTTTAAACTCATGCTCAAAATGACAATTTTGTCCTCAAACAGAGAAAAATGTGTTTTCATATAGAAACGCGTTCCATGTTGTCTAATGCACACAATGTCCATTCCAAAAAAGTAGGAAATGCGTTCTAGCCAGAAGAAACATGTTTATGTGCATTTTCATGCATTTTGCCAAAAAAATAGGAAACGTGTTCCTTAAGGGGGACACGTGTTTCTGGCTTTGAGTGTCAAAAACATTAATTCTAGTCAAAAATGCATAAACACGTTTCTTCCTATAGAAACACATTTCTGCCTGCCAAAGTGAAATTTCACCCTTGGCTTGCAGGAATGCGTTTCTCCCTATGGGAGCGCTTTTCTGGTGCATAAAACTTTTAAAACTTTGTTTTCTTTCAAAATTCAACTTCGAAACATGCTTTCTTGAAAACATTGACTTAAACACATTTGAAATAAATCAAAGTACATAAAATTGAAGTTCAAAAACACATCAAAACACTTTCAAAACTTTTGCCAAAGTTTTGACTTTTCTAAAAACGGTTTGACTTCAAAAGTGTTTTTAACTTAAAATTATTTGAATGCATGCAAGAATTTGGCTGACTTATCTAGTAAGGATTCTACGGTTGTAAAGTGATCTAAGCAAATTATATCAAAGAAAAATATGTCTTGAAGCTCTTTTGCCTTGATTATTTTCATGCATTGACTTTGACTTCAAAGTTGACTGTGAGAAATATCAAGTTAAACTGAAACAACTTAGTCAAAGTGATTAGTTATACGAGAATGTTATTTGTAATCATCAAAATACATAAAGGTGAGGGTCATCAGACCAACTCCCATAACCTTCTCGACGGGCGTGTTTTTGCGATCATGAAGCGCTCGAATTTCCCAGATTTTCCTATATAAAGAGGTCCCCACCAGCTTATTTGTCACATCGCATTGGACTTTTCAACTGCTTGGTTGAAGCTCTTAAGCCCCCAGAGAATTTTTTTTTTAGTTTCCTTAGCTCGGTTCTCTAAGTTTTCTCAAAACTTGGTACATAGTCTATTCCAATTGATGCACTTGTCCACTTTTGAATAGTCTTGTTCCAATTCCTCCTCTAAGTTTCGTTTTGAGTCTTTCTTGGGATCTTCCTCAAGGTTTTCCTTAAGGTTTTCTTCTTTTTCCAACTCATTGGACAACCCCACTTCTTCTTCGTCCTGTGATATAACTCGACTTTTTGAGTTGGCTACCAGGTCCTCAAATTCAATGGAATTCACTAATCATGAGGGTTCTTTTAATGAGCATGTCTAATATTGACTTATAAACATGAATAATAATTTGATAATTAGCATGTCTAATATTGCATAATTGATAATTAGGTGAAATCTAATTTCTAGATGTTTTTAATATTGATTTTTCTCTAGAAAATATCTAATAAATTACAATTTTAATTAGTGGTTTAGTTTAATAATTATTTTAGTTCATTGATCATCACAATTTGGTTTTCTAGATAAAATTAGGGTTATGAACGATATAATTAGTGTAGTAAATCAATCCCCGAGGACGATACCCGATTCTCATCGATTTTATATTATAACTTGACAACCTACACTTGCAGTTTGCACCCATCAAGTTTTTGGCGCCGTTGCCGGGGATAGATATTAGTTTACACTATTATTTTGTTTTCGAGCTTTGATTTTAATTTAGATTTTATTTGTTATTTCCTAAATTTTTCTTTCTTTTTCTTTCTTGTAGGTTTTCCACGTATATGCAGCGATCGAAAAGCTTTGAGACAGTACCGTTTGATTCCGAGATTGAGAGAATGTTTGGAAGACTAGGAAGATAAATAAGAGTAGGCGGTGAAACATTAGCAAATAATCCAAATCAGTTGACTTCGAGAGATTATTTCAAACCGGTCATCAACGACAACTACTTGAGCATTGTTTGCACTCACCTAAATGCGAACAACTTTGAGTTGAAGCCGACTTTGATCTCAATGGTCCAACCCAATCAATTTGGAGGTTCCCCTATGGAAGATCCAACTATCCATATCACCACTTTCTTGGAGATGTGTGACACTGTGAAGATGAATGGTGTTCCTGAAGACACCATTAGACTGAGGTTTTTCCCGTTCTCATTTCGGGACAAGGCAAGAGCATGGTTGCAATCCTTGCAACCAAATAACATAGCAACATGGGAGGACATGGTACACAAGTTTCAACAGAAGTTCTTTCCTCCCTCTAAGACCGCCCAACTACGAGCTGAGATTGGGCAATTCAAGCAACAAGAGTCGGAGTCTTTATATGACTCTTGGGAGATATTGAAGGAGTTGTTGAGGAAATGTCCTCAACATGGGTTTCAAGATTGGTTACAGCTTTAACTTTTCTACAATGGGATGACATTTTCTATAAGGACTCTAGTAGATGCAGCTGTCGGCGGTTCATTGTTGTCCAAGACTACTCTTGAGACATTTAGCTTGTTGGAGGATATGGCTACCAATACCTATGAAGTTCCAGGGGCAAGATCAATAGTAAATAAGGTGGTCTGTCTACATGAAGTTGATCAATTCACATCTCTCTCTGCACAGATGTCAAGCATTGCCAGCCAACTTGCAGTGCTTACTACCCAAAGTGCACAACCATCTATTGAAAATGTTGCGGCATGAAATTTTGGCTATTCAGGCAATAAAGCATTGGAGGAGCAAATACAATACATCAACAACCGGGGGTACAACTATCGAAGCAATCAAGGTGTGTCAAATCAATACCACCCGGGTGTTCGTAATCGTGAGAATTTCTCCTATGCCAATACAAGGAATACTTTACAACCTCCACCGGTATCTACACTCAAGCACAAGAGAAGAAGCCTACAAGTGATGAGTGGTTGAGTTCTTTCATAATGGAGACAAAGGATTCTATCAAGAATTTAAAGGTGCAAATGGGGCAGCTAGCATCATAGATGAGTACCCAACAAAAGTACGCCACCACCACCCAATAAAGAGAATGAAGAGATAGCACTGAGATCGAGCCGAGTAAAGATAAGGAAGTTGAGTCATCAAAGGGGGAGAAGCCACATGAGAGGCCCTACCAACCTGGTTCTATTACTTTCACGGATAGCCCTCCTAAACTCTCAACTCCTATTCCATTTCCTCAGAGATTTCAAAAGAAGAAGCTTGATGAGCAATTCGTCAAGTTTCTAGAAAATTTCAAAAAGATTCACATTAACATCCCTTTTGCAGATGCATTGGAACAAATGCCAAACTACGTCAAGATCATGAAGGATGTGATGACGAAGAAGAGGAAGCTAGAAGACTACGAGGCAGTGAAGCTTACTGAAGAGTGTAGTGCCATACTACAAAAGAAGCTACCTCAAAAGCTAAAAGATTCAGGGAGTTTCACTATACCTTGCACCATTAGTTCTTTAAATTTTACGAAAGCTTTATGTTATTTAGGTGCAAACGTTAACTTGATGCCTTTGTCAATTTTTAGGAAATTGGGGCTTGGCGAAGTGAAGCCAACTACAATATCTTTGCAACTAGCGAATCGATCACTAGTGAAGGTGGACTTTGTAGTTTTGGACATAGAGGAAGATGGTGATATTCCTCTTATACTTGGGCGGCCATTCTTAGCTACAGGGAGAACTTTGATCAATGTGCAATGTGGAGAGCTTACTTTGCGAGTGAATGACGAAGAAGTAGCGGAATACATGTCACCGGATTAATGTTGCGGAATTGGTTGATGCATGTGTTATCGAGGTACATAGTGAGGCTACACCAGTAAATCCATTAGAAAAGTGTCTTGTGAGTTCGATATCTAGCGATAAGGCCTTTCATGATGAAGTCCAGCATTATGCCTTAGCTCTTGATGCCCACAATCCTGAGAGTACAATCACCAAAGCAGAAGATATTGAAGTTTCTTCCCCACCCGAGTTAGTAGAGTCTTCACCAGAGTTGCAGCCCTTACGGGAGCATCTTGGCTATGAATTTTTGGGTAAGAAGTCTACTATGCCAGTTATCATATCATCGACTTTGTCTAATGTGGATGAAGAGAAGCTATTACACATCTTGAGAATGTACAAGCCTGCTTTGGGTAGTCCATAGCCAACATAAAAGGAATAAGTCCTTCGATTTGTATGCATAAGATCTTGATGGAGGAATCTTACAAACCTTCAATTGAACACCAAAGACGGCTAAATCCAGCCATGAAAGAGGTTGTAAAATCTAAAATTTTGAAGTGGTTAAAGGCCGGAATTGTATATGCTATATTGGATAGTTCTTGGGCGAGTTTGGTACAAGTAGTGCCTAAGAAATGTGGAATGACAGTTGTCAAGAATGAGAACAATGAGTTGATCTCCACTGGGCCAGTCACGGAATGACGTGTATGCATAGATTATCGAAAGTTGAACAAAACAAAGTGGAATGATCACTTTCCCTTTCCTTTCATTGATCAAATGTTGGACCGATTGGCGGGCTTTGAGTACTATTGTTTCTTGGATGGGTATTCGGGCAATAATCAAATAGCCATTGCACCAGAGAATCAAGAAAAGATCACTTTCACTTGCCCATATGGTACTTTTTCTTTCCGGAGGATGCCGTTTGGTTTATTCAATGCGTCGACGACTTTTCAATGGTGCATGATGTATATTTTTTCAGATATGAATGAGGAGATCATGGAGGTATTTATGGACGATTTTTTTATTTTTGGGACCTCATTTGACCATTGCCTTCAGAATTTATCTCTTGTGCTTCAAAGATGTGAAGAAACCAACCTAGTGCTAAATTGGTAGAAGTGTCATTTCATGGTACAAGAATGCACTGTTTTGGATCATCGGGTTTTTTCTAAGGGTCTTGAGGTGGATAGGGCCAAGATAGTGGCCATTGAGAAGCTTCCTCATCCAAAGAATGTAAAAGGCATCCGAAGTTTCTTGGGGCATGCAGGTTTTTGTTGACCTAAGCGGTTCATCACTTAGCATGTCCCAAACTATACATGATGAAGTATATTTTGATGATCACAAACGAAATCTCTTTCGGTGCTAACGAGCTTTATATAAGAACCTATCTCAGCACCTCAGAAAAGCAAAAGGCCAAGGAATGATTCGATCCAGGAATTCAAGATCATATCAAACGTTCAAGATCATTTCAATCAAAGGACCTCAAAGATCATATCACGATTTCAAGATCATACCACACGAACGATCCGATCAAGAGCTTCAAGTCTACATCATTCGATCATCGTTCATGAAATTCAACTCAAGGACGAAGTCCACATCGAAGATCTCATAATAAAGAGTTGAATTTAAAGATTATGAGAAATATGAGAAATAGACAATATTTAAGGTTTATCTTTCTCTAATCGATATTGCTCAAACGTTTTTCAAAACCATGCACAAATTACTTGCATATTTGCATATTTTGATCATACGCTTTATGGTATTTCAAATGATTTAATTTTTATGTTTAATTTAAAATTTATCGAGTTTTTATTTGCATTCACCGTATTTTTAATCACGAGTCAAAACTATTATTCAAGAGTTTTTCAGGACGCTAATGATTTAGCAGCGCTCTCCTGAACTTGATAAGTCAAGATGCTAATGATTCATTAGGACACTGAACCTTCAAGGTTAAATTGAACTGATTCATCAAGATGCTTACTTGTAAGTAGCTGCCTCCCTTTAGTCAACCTCCGAAGTTGTCAGGAAGCTGACTCAGCATCAGCTTACTAAAAGATTTATAAGCTCTTCAAATAATTTATCTTTGAGGACGCTGATAGTTATAAGTTGGATAAACTATCAAGACTCTACTTGGATAGGAGAACCCTCATCTTTGGGAACCAACTTAATAACTTTCAGGACGTTGATTGTCCTTCAGCGCACTTGGTTTTGTTTTTAAATATTTTGAAATGACAGGATGCTTACATAGTTGTAGCACCTTTGTGTTTCATGTTTTAAAAGGTAGGACGCTTACTCAGAAAGTAGCACCCTCATGTATCCAAATGTTTTAAAACAAAGCAGGACGTTAATTGTGCATTTGCGTCCTCAGAGTTTAAGTTGTTTTTGTTGCAAAGCAAGTCAGGACGCTTATGAGTTAGTAGCGCCCTTACTTCATTATTCGACAGGACGCTTATATACAATGACACCCTTAAGGAACAAAATGACAAAGTTGATATTATGCATTAGGACGCTGATTACGGAATCAGGACGTTAATTCAACAACCATCACTGTTCTAACAAGTACACTATATCAATCTACTTTTTTAGAACGGATCCTTTCGCAGAATCATTTTCAGATTTATCAGAGATCTTCTCTGATGCATGAATCAAGTTTTCTAAAACTTTCCTTATTCATGTAATCTGAAAAGAACCAGAATTTTAGTAAAAATTGCAGTTGCCATTTTCATATAACATTCTAGCCGTTGTGTGTAAACGTTCACATTTGTATTTGAACTTCAAATGTCTAACGACTATTATCTACTAGGTTTATAAATACCAACACTTTGAATCAAACAACTCGCCGATAATTTTTATTGTGCCAGATTTTTTTGAATGTTAGTCGTTTTCATAATGCTTTCAACTGTTTAATTTTTCAAAGTATTCTTCACTGATACTTTACTTATTCAAAAGATTTTCATATTGAGCTTCAATTATATTCTATCTTTGAAAATCTATTTGAACTGGTTCCTACTCAAATTCTCAGCCGGGATTTATACTTAAAATCAATCATGCTGATGAAGGAATTTGAGAAATAGTTAATGAGAGATACAATTGTACTTGGTTTCATATCTTAAGTACTGTATCGAACTATATCAGTAGTTGTGTTAACTACTGAATATTGAACCAGAAGTTTTCATGCTTCTACAATGTATCTATTTTGAAAACTATTTGTGTCTGTGTTTTTACACTGGTCCTGCATTTTCAACTTCAATGTTTCAATGGTATCATAATGTTTTCAAAAAAGTACTTAATTGATTTTCATATCATTCACGCTTTTCGAAACTACACTTGAGCAATACCAAACATTGAAAGGTAAAGGACTCTAAGTGTATTCTCTTAGCATTACTTATTCAAATTTACATATCTTTGTAATGCTATGTAAAGAGCTTAATTATAAAGTGTTCTACTCAGTTAAAACCAACATTATTATTTTGTGTTGTAATGCTAGTGTGTTTCTAGATTGAAACAACTAGGACAAGTGAATGTAATTCACTTAATGATTTCATTGTTGAAATCATGTTAAGGTTCATCCTCACCTGTAAGTAGGAAAATAGGTTCGTCCTTAACCTGTAAAAGGATAGGCTCATCCTTAACCTGTAAAAGGATAAGTTATCTCTGAACCTGTAAAAGAGAAACGGTTTTTCCTTGTCCCACAAAAGGAAAACAATTATTCCTTATCCCGTAAAAGGAACATGGGTTTTTCCTCATCCCTAAAAAAGGAAATGCGGTTTATCCTAGCCCACAAAAAGATAGGTTTGACTTGAACCTGTAAAAGGGCATGTATGACTGTTTGGTTCTCACCCGTAAGAGAATCAGTTAGTGGATTGAGAAAATCCTAATCGGGAGATTAGGTAGTGGATGTAGGCTTGGTTGAACCACTATAAATTCTAGTGTGTTTTACGTTATGCATTTTACTTTATTGTTAAGTATGTGCATTTAATTCCAATGCACCAATGTATATCACTAAGTCATTGAAAAAGTTTAAAATTGACCATCACACCTAATTCACTCCCCTCTTGGGTGCACCAACAATTGGTATCAGAGCGAATTCTCTGAATATTTGGTCTAACAACCTAGAGTCAAGATCCAATGGTCAAATTTTGTAGGATCTACCGAAGAATCCTTAGAGCCTGCATCGTAAAACTTTAACCGCCCTAAGCTGAAACTCTTTGGATCTCTCAAACTCTAGAAAACTTGAACACCTAAGCGTAGCTATCTCCTTTAATTTTCAACGATTACCAATGTTTCTGACGGCGCATGACATTATGTCACTCATGCATTTAATACAAACCTTGTTTCGATGCCTTTAGCTTGCTCCATACGTTTCCCTCTCACTTCACTTCCTACCTTGAGCGCAAAATCGTTTCGTATTCGTCTTCCTCGTTTCTTTTCTGTTTTTAAGAACTCCAATGGCATCCAAAATCCTTGCGTCTAAGAAAAGAGCGAGAGAGGAATCGTCTTTCTCTTCACGTGATCTATCTCTATCGTTTCCTTCATCAAATGAATCTGATGAAGAACTCTCAAGGGAAAACCACGCATCTTGTCATGACCCACGATCAATGATGTCATGATCAGCACGGAACCCCGGGTATATCCTCTATCGATATCCCCGGCATCCCGTCAGTCTCATTTATTACGCACCATAATCCTAATACAACATCAAAACATATGGACATAAACATATCATCAATATAAATTAAATTCCCAAAATGACAACCATAAAATTTCATAAGTCCATAATGTTCAAAATATACAAAATGATATCTAACCATAAGTACAACCATCTATGTGCTAAGTATATATATAAGAAGTATTGTACAATTTACCAAAATACAGAAAAGTACCAAAACACCTACATCACCAAAATATACGGGAAATGCTTCGCAGCTAAGCCTTTCCCTTCCCTTTCCTATCCGATCCTGAAATGATAAGAATGAGGAGTGAGCTACAACAAGCTCATTGAATGTTTTCTACAAGTGCCAACATATATATGCATTTAGATAAAACATTGCAAGATCATTAAAACAATTTAAATAACATGGTGATATACAAGATTACATACATGCCAAATATAATGCATCATGTCATTAACCAAGATAATGCATAACATTTTTCTAAACATGTCATATGCAATCCTAGGCACCTCCTGAGTAAGAATCAATACAAGAGCTTGAAAGCGCGACACTCATTGCCCGATTGTCATCTTACCCGTATTCTATTAGGATTTCATGGATCGGGCATGTCACCGGGATACAATCCTTTCTAGGAGATTCTGTCTGTACCTACTAGTGAAACCCTCTGCAAGGTCCACAATTGAGGATCCTTGTTCAACCCAATGGAATTCCATAAGAATCTCATGCTTAGGAGATGCAACATAACTCAATTGCTAGCCCAACTAGACTATGCTCGAATTCATTTCATGAATCATTAAATCATGCATACCACATTAGATAAGCATTCAAAACACTTTTATACTATAATGCCACATATAGAAACCAAAAGTAAGGAAACACTCACAAATCGATTGGCTAGACTAGCCAATCCAAATCCAACCAATAAGGTACTAGGATGGCACCAAAACACTCCTATGCACCTCAACCTCCAATTGGCTTAATTGGGACTGTTGGAGCATTCTCATACCTTGCATATAACACGGTTCATTCTTCATTAAAATCAGTCGAAATGCATGACATTCATCCACTATTAACCCCAATTCAATAGCCAATTTAAGACTCTAAAATGGTTGCACCCATAAGCTAACTCATATAGCTCAATCAACCCATTTTATAGCTAATTAATCCACATTTAACCCAAAAGAATGCAATAGATTGATTCCCTTGATCCAACCATCATAATACAATGCATTCAATCATAATTAGGGTCAATTATACTAATCTCCATGTCAATTTCATCAATTGACTTAGTCTAGGTCAAAATATCCAAATTTGGGCAAATCCCCAAATTCATGGCCTAGGCCAAATTTGCACCACACCTATGGTTTCCAGCAAGCAAGATTAGTAAATTGAACCATCAATCATCCACATTTACCCATGAGATCAACATATATGACATGCAACTTGAATGGAAAACCATAAGTCCATAACCAAGGTTTAGGTCAAATACATGGTTAAACATTAATTACACTCCTAATTCAATTCACAATTTGGATGTAACAAACTGCCAAACGAAATATCCAATAACTAAATTAATCGTCAGATTCAAGAACATTAAGAGAAAAACCTTCTGTTCAAAATTGAGCTAAATCCAACGGCAAATCAAAGAGATATGCCTCTTTGATTAAGACAACTCTAATTGAACGATTTCTCCTCTCCTGATGCAAATACTTGAACTTAGACGATTATATCTCCAAAAATACTCAATCAATCAACATCTTAACCGTTCATAATGCAAAACGTTCAGCTGTGAACCATCTGCTGAACTATTACATCCATCCACCAATAGATTTAGGAGATCCAGCAGTTTGATCTAAATTGTGCGAGAAATCCAGATTTCCTAACCAGCTGTGTTTGTGAGGTTATATCTCTCAGAAGAAAACTCTAGCCAAGATCTCGACTGACTTGAATGAAGAACCATAAGAGAAGAACTGGATGATAAATTTTCAGCTTGATCTGACCACGGATCTAAGAGATCAAACCTTTGATTAAAACGTTGTTAAGACTTCCCTTCAAGCAACTTTCTTTCTCTTTCTCTTCTCTTCATTTCTCTCAACCTTACTCTCTCAAAAACGTCCCCTAAGAAAGAAAATGAGGGATTGAGGTACATGTTACACCCACAGGCACCCATTTTGCCAAGTGTTGGTCATGCTCCAACACCATGCCAAGTGTTTGCTCAAGGGCTCATTTGTTAACCACATGACCTTTACCCAATGACAACCTCACATGTGAGTTGTTAACCAATCCACTAATTCCAACAATTCCATCATTTTTTTCATTTATTTAATCAATACATGCCCATTTCAAATCATGATCCAGTTGGCCCCATTATACAATTAATAACATATACGTTAATATTAATATGTCACTATTAATATATTACTTTTAGTGATATGTATTATTATCACTATCAATGTCATTAGCACATAAATGACAATATTAATAATGATAATTCTCTAAAATAGCATGCAAAGACACTTAAACTAACACACGTCAAGCATCAAATACGTATCCATACACATATACGGGTACTCTACAGGTCATGATAACCTCATCCTAAGGTACAGGCGTTACAATTCTCCCCAACTTAAGAGTATTTTTGTCCTAAAAACTGAAATCAAGATAACTAACCTCTGTCGGTAAAAAGGTCGGGGAACTGCTCCCTCATCTGGTCCTCCCACTCCCAGGTTTGCTCTTCATTATCGTGGAATTGTCATTTGACTCGCACAAGCGGGATCTCCTTATTCCTCAGTTTCTGAACCCGACCAGCCACAATCTGAATCGGCAACTCCTCATAAGTCGTATCCTCCCCAACTTGCAGATGACTCACATCAAGCACATGAGTTGGATTAGGATAAAACTTATTCAATGGATCTCCATTATACTTCCTCAGCATCGATACATAGAATACATCATGAACACCCTCGAGCTGAGAAGGTAGAGCCAACCTATACACTACTGGTCCAATCCTCTCAACAATCTGGAATGGTCCAACAAACCTAGGGGCAAGCGAACCTCGTCTGACCCTTTCGTGGCGAGACCTTAAGCAAAACTAGGTCTCCCTTGGCAAACTCTAATGGCCTATGCCGGTCATCATAATAACTCTTTTGCCTGTCCTTAGCTGACTTCAGCCTTTGCAGAATCAGCTTAACTTTCTCTGTCTGCTCAACAACTGCATCAGGGCCCCATAACTGCGTATCGCCCACCTCGTACCAACAAGCCGGTGATCTATAGGGTATTGCATACAAAGCCTCATACGATGCCATACCGAGGCTCGCCTGATAACTGTTATTGTAAGCAAACTCACGTAAGGGTAAATGCTCACCCCAACCCCCACCGGACTCTAAAATGCAAGACCTGTGCATATCCTCCAGCATTTGAATCACTTTCTCGGTTTGACCATCCGTCTGAGGGTGAAATGTTGTACTAAGTCAAAAATGAGTCCCAAATTGAGTCTACAAAGCCTGACAAAACCTCGATGTAAGTCATGGATCTCTATCTGACACGATAGACAAGGGCACTCCATGAAGTCTCATGATCTTTCTCACATTTAATCTACTCAGTCTATCCGCAGAGTCTCTGGCGCTCATAAGAAGGAAATGTGCACTTTTGGTCAATCTATCGACCACAACCCAAATGGCATCAAATCTGCCCTGAGACTTCGGCAATCCCATGATGAAATCAATCGTAATGTGCTCCTATTTCCACTCAGGTATGGGTAATGGCTGCCTCTGACCTCCAGGCTTCTGGTGTTCGGCCTTAACCTGCTAGCACACCTCACATCTCTGCACATACTCAGTTATACTCTTTTTCATCCCATGCCACCACACAGACCTCTTCATGTCGTGATACATCTTGGTAGCCCTAGATGAATAGTATACTGAGATCTGTATGCCTCTCGAAGTAACTCAACATCATATGGGACCCATAGTCTCCCTTTAAACAGCAAGACATCATTTGACCCTCTCTGCCAATCGGCCTGGTCAACACTATCTGTGTATCTAAAGTACATGTCAAAATTTGGACAATGTTCCTGTAGATTCTTAACCCTCTGAATATGGGCATCAGCAAGTTGCACGTGCATCTGAGCACATATCTCACTACGTGGTGCGTTCGAGAGTATACTCATCATTTTCACTCTCTCAAGTAATGCCACTGCTGGGCCATCTGAAAAGCAACCACTCGAGTCTTTGCTCGCTTCTGGCTCAATGCGTCAGCCACAACATTGGTTTGCCAAGATGATACTCCAAAGAGAAATCATAGTCCTTAAGCAACTCAAGTCATCTCCTCTGCGGCATATTCAGTTCCTTTTGATCAAAGAGATATTTCAAACTCTTATGATCAGAATAGAGAGTAAACCTCTCACCATAAAGGTAGTGCCTCCATAGCTTCAGTGCAAACACTATAGCTGCCAGCTTCAAATCATGCACAGGGTAATTGTGCTCATGCAGCTTAAGCCCGTCTAGATGCACATGCCACCACTCTACCCTCCTGCATCAACACACATCCCAGACCCAAGAGTGATGCATGAGTAAAAATCATCAACTTTTTCCCAGGCTCTAGAAGAATCAACACTGGAGCTGTAGTCAGCTTCTGTTTCAACTCACTGAAAGCTTTCTCACATGCATCTGTCCATGTGAAGGCCACATTCTTCTGAGTCAGCTTAGTCAACGGTGCTGCTATGGTGAAAAAGTCTTTCACGGACTTCCTGTAATAGCCAGCCAAACCCAGAAAGCTATGAATCTTCGTCATTGTAGTGGGTCTTGGCCAACCAATGATTGCCTCAACCTTAGGAGAATCAATTGAGATACCTTCCGCACTTACCACATGACCCAAAAATTTCACCTCGGTCATCCAAAAATCACACTTGCTCAGCTTGGCATACAGGCTATGCTCCAACAATGTCTGCAATGTAACTTTGAGATAACGCTCATGATCTTCCTTAGTCTTAGAGTATACTAGGTATCATCAATGAAGATTATAATGAACTGGTCGAGTTACGGTCTGAACACTCTCTGCATCAGATCCATGAACATAGCTGGTGCATTAGTCAACCCGAAAGGCATTACCAAGAACTCGTAATGTCCATACCTCATCTGAAAAGTAGTCTTCGGTACATGCTCATCCCTAATCCTCAATTGATGGTACCCAGACCTCAAGTCTATCATCGAAAAAAACTTGGCCCCAATCAATTGGTCAAACAAGTCATCGACGTGTTGAAGAGGATACTTGTTCTTCACAGTCACCTTGTTCAGCTAACAATAGTCTATGCACAATCTAAGACTTATGTCCTTCTTCTTGACGAACAACAATGAGCTCCCCAAGGTGACATACTAGGGGAAATGAATCCCTCCCATCAGCTCATCTAGTTGGGCTCTGAGTTCATTCAACTTTTTCGGTGTCATACGATACAGTGGAATGGAAATGGGTTTTGTCCCGGGCATCAGCTCAATAATGAAGTCTACCTCTCGCTTATGTGGTAAGTTAGGCAACTCATCAGGAAAAACCTCTGGATACTCACAGACCACAGGAATGTTTGCTAGCTGAACACCCTATCCCACATCATCCACTGGCTTCAAACTGGCCATCGTAGCAACCTTATCATCAGTGGCTAATTTACCCTAGGTAGGTGGTCTAGATACAATCTTGCCTCGATAAACAAAGAATGGTTGTCCGGATATCTGAAAGACAACCCTCTTGCCGAAGCAATCAATATGAGCGTGATTCGTTGCCAGTCAATCCATACCCAATGTGGCATCAAACTCGAGGAATTCTGAGACTCTAAGGTCAGCAGACATCTTGTGGTGACCCTGCACCCCGGACCACCAACCCCGCTAGGAATGGTGTGCGGAATGCCGGGGCGGGATGCCCGGCATAGGCATCTCCAACCACTTCTCAACCTCCGTGAGGTGGTTGAGACCCTACGAGCCTTATCCCAAACAACGACATAATATAAAATGGTACTAAACAATACTACCAACCGTATTAATCATCCAAGACAAGAGATACTCCATAAAAATGAACCATAAATAAAACCATCATAATCCCTACAGTCCATCAAGATTGACATACACATAAAGTCCAAAACTATGGGTACAAAAAAACCCTCATATGCCCACATAGTCTATCTAACAAGTCTCAACTCACCCATACTACAATGTGGTAAGTGTTATAATTACATAGTCCAAAATATAATACATCATAATTTCAAACACAATTCAATCAAAATGCCTCTCAACTCACATCGAGGCCTTGGATTCTCTAACAGGCAAGGCCCTCAAGATATGACTACTCCTTTGCCCTTATTCGAGACAGAAGGACCTGAAAGAGGAAAATGAGGGTGAGCCAACGGTGCCCAGTGAATAGAATTCAAATATGCTATCAATACTCATCAATAAATATCATGTATGCATGTCAATGTGTAGCATGATTAAAAGCTCATAACATATAGATATCAAGCATTTATAATATGTTCGATGCAAGTAAAAGCTTATCAATTTGGATCCACATTCCACATGCATTGGGGTTACTAGTTGTGGCGATCCCGCGCCCCGGACCACCAACCCCGCAGGGAGTGGCATGCGGAATGCCGGGGCGGGATGCCCGGATTAGGCATCTTCGACCACTCCTCAACTCCCGTGAGGTGGTTGAGACCCTACGAGCCTTATCTCAAATAATGACATAATATCAAAAGGTACTAAACAAAACTACCCACCGTATTAGGCCATATTGTCGATTTACATTAGGTCACCATGTTCAGCCATGTATATCACTGATTTTGCATCATGGATTCATCAACAATGGCAACTAGGTCAACATAGTTGACATGCAAGCTATTTGGAAAGGTCTAAGTTCATATTCTAAATTTAGGTCTAATACAAGCAACCCTACCAATTCTTCATTTAATATTCTGTTCAGATGTATCAATCTACCAACAGAAATATGTAATCACAAAATCAACCGTACAGATTGAATTATGTGAAGAAACAAACCTTCTATCCAAATATCAGCCCAATCCAACGGTGGACCGAAAAGATAAGTATATTTGATGAACAAGTCTCTAATTAGACAATTTCTCCTTTCCTGCTGCAAATACTCAAACTCAGATGACTATATCACACAAAATACTTAACGCATAAACATCTCCACCGTTAAAAATACAGAAATATCAGTTATAAACTACATACCCAAATTTGATATCCATCCAGCGGTAGATTGAGGAGATCTAAAAGTTTGAGCAAAATGACACGAGAAATCCAGACTTTCCGACCAGCTTTGTTTGAGAGGTTAGATCTCTCAAAAGAAACTCTAATAAAGATCTCCACCGTTCATAATACCGAAAGATCCGTTTTAAACCACGTACCCAAATATCATATCCATCGAACTGTAGATTTAGGAGATCTATGAGTTTGATCAAAACTGTGCGAGAAATCCAGACTTTCGGATCAGCTTTGTTTGAGAGGTTATATCTCTTAGACGAAAACTCTAATCACGATCTTCACCGACAAGAATGAATAACCATAAGTTACGAACTTGCTGACAAATTTTGAGATCAATCGGACCATATATCCTCAAGATCCAGTTCTTTGATAAAAACGTTGCAGAGATTTTCTTCAAAGCAACTCCCTCTTTCTTTCTCTTCTTTTTTCATTTCTCTCTACTCATCTCACCCTCTAAGACTTCCTTGGGGAAGAGAAGTAGGGCATGGGACACTTGTCCACTCTCATGCACCAACCTTGACATGTGTTGGAGAGGAGAAATGGGGCATGGGACACTTGTCCATTTTCATGCACCAACTTGACATGTATTGGAGAAGAGAAATGGGGCATGGAACACTTGTCCATTCTCATGCACCAACTTGACATGTGTTGGTCTCATGCACCAACTTCACATGTGTTGGAGAAGTGAAAGGGGGCATGGGACACTTGTCCAATTTCATGCACCAACTTGACATGTATTGGAGAAGAGAAATGGGGCATGGGACACTTGTCCATTCTCATGCACCAACTTGACATGTGTTGGTCTCATGCACCAACTTGACATGTGTTGGTCTCATACTACCCATACCAACCACATGTACTTTAACCAATCTCATGCTCCCATGTATTTTAAATGTCCAATCCATTTAATACACCAAATTTTCATTTTCATTTATCCTTTTATTCAATCAATCCTAACACATATCAATTCATGGTTTAATGGGCTCATGCATAAATAATAACATATGCATTATACTTTAATTTAACATGACCCATATACAATTTATGATGCACATATTTATATACATTATCAAGCATCAAATATACAAACATTAAACAACCATCAAACAAACACCAAACATATCAAGGCAACACTTAGAGTTTGGGCAAAATGCAATTGGGTTATGGGCTAGATGAAATAATTTTCGGGGCATCACACATCTCATGGCCTTCAAATCTAACAATGCATCCCACATATACCATGGTAAGCTAAATCCTCTCACCGATCGTCGTACTCAAAATCAACAGAGTAGTAGTCCTACAGGAGATAGTCTCAATCTATCTACCACACTACCAGAAATAAATGACAGAGTAGAGCCAACATCAATCAAGACATACATCAAAGAATCACAAATGCTGATTGTACCTTCAATTAACTGCTTGTTGGCCTCTGGATCTGCCTGTGTAACAACTCTGGCCTGCTTCCTAGTAGCAACTGGCATAGGACTAAACTGGGTGACAGAAGTCCTTCGAGGACACTCATACCTCATGTGCCCCTGAACCCCGCATTCGAAACAAACTATCGGTCTCGGCGCTTTAGGTGCTAAAAATACAGCCTATGACTCTGCCCCGGCTGACTGTTGTCGACTATGCCTCACTAAACTCTGCTGCTACTGGGGCCGGCCTAAAATCTGGACACTCTGGCTTGGAAATGGTGACGCAACTGTCATTGGAGTGGAGGCTACTGATGCCTCATACCTGCTGCCACCAAACCTCCTCCTCTTGTATTTTTGGCTCTTCTTACCATAATACTGACCCGCTGACCCTGTCAGTTGTGCCTGTACTGAAAGAGTTGTAGGTGCCTGAACTATGACTGACGTCCTTATCCGAGAGTGAGCCTCTGCAGTCTTAAAGTCAACGACCTGCATCATCACCTGAGCGTAAGTCTGTACACCAGCAAGTGCAAAACCCTGATGAATATGGTCACAAAATCCATCTCGTATCCTCTACATGCGAAGGTAATCAGTCGACACCATCTTTGGAGCGAAGAGTGCCAAACGATTAAACTCTTGCTCATACTCCCTCACTGACCGATTGCCCTGGGTCAAATGCATGAACTCGATCCGTCTCTGATCTCGCTCATACCTCGAATTGAACTCCTCATAGAACAACTCTTTAAACCTGGTCCAAGTCTGGATCTCATCAACCATGCGGTCCAGCCTCAGCCTCCAATCATCAACCCTATTGATGAGCTTGAATCTGGCCAACCTCACTCTGTCGGCCTCAAAGGCCTGCATATCGCCTAAGATAGTCTCGATCCTCCTGTGCCATCTCTCAACTGTATCTATACAGAGGCCTCCAGCAAACTTCGTCGGGCCTCTGATCCGAAAGGCCTTAATGACCTTATCTCTCTGCCTCAAACTTCTGCTCTGGAATCTCCACAGCCTCAGCCTGAACCTCGGTATGAACCGTAGCTGGTCCAGCCCTATCTCTCACAGCCATGCTAACACTACTGTGCTCCCCCTCAACCATAACACCCTGCTATGGCTGCCTATTGCCCTGAACCTGGGCAAGCAGTGCCAAAATTTGAGTTTGTTGCTGCTATATCTGGGCCTGAGCAGCAAGTAAGGCCTCAATCTGCCTAAACCGCTCATCCGGGTCCATGGTTGATTTGTGTTCCCTCTCTTGCAAATATGAAATTCAAAAATAAGGGAAAGCTCATCAAAATCACAATCCATGAGAGTTGTTATCCCTAAGATAACTACCCATAATCATACCCATAAAAGCAAATATAATATCATATAAGTCTTTTATTCTTTTTGAGGTTTTTAAACCTAAACCGTTTCGCTGTGATACCAAAGTTGTTGGCCTAAGTGGGGGTCTCCACTTAGCACTCTCCTAAGTGTTTTGATGCTAACAAATAATATGTAGTTTGGCGCTAATATTTGAACTAAGTATGTTTCAGCACCATAAGCAAATAGAAGAACAAATACAAGATCAAAGTATTTCAAGTCCTTCGAGAAAAAGATCAAAGCAAATTATCAACCACATGCAAAGCTTGGACAACTTGGAGAAAATAAGAAACAAGAGGTTGAGAGTCCCATCTTTGTCTAGAATTAGGATGTAACCAGCTTGCTTCAGTTTGTTCAATCATCATCTTAAATATCATGCATTAGTCTTTCGCAAAATCATATTCGAAGATATCAAGTTTTCAAAAATGTTTTAATCTTTAGCATGATCTTGTTAAAATGATTTTAAAAAGGTTTCGATCTTGTTTTCAATGAGTTTTTAATGATTCAAAAGTGTTTAAACCTATATCAAAATGTTTTGAATCAATGGAAAGGTTCTTGAATGTCAAAAAAATGATTTTTCCAAAATCAGGAACCTATAGTGCGTTATCATGGTTGATAGCCCGGTATCCAGCTAATTGCCAAAATTTTCCAAAAGGCTATAGCGCGCTATCACTGATGATAGCAAGCTATTGGGTCAATTGCCAGAAATTTGATTTTATGAATATTTGGGCAATAGCGCGCTATCACTGCTGATAGCACGCTATCGAGTCTATTGCCAAAATTTCATTTTTATGTACACAGGGCAATATCGCGCAATCAAGGATGATAGCGCGCTATCACCGAGTTCCAAAATTAGGAACTCTCGGTCATTCCAGTATATTGAGCACAATAGCGCGCTATAATCCAATATCACGCCAAGTGAACAGTGGAATAGAGCACTATAGGGCATGATAACGCGCTATCATTGGCGGAAAACATAAATTTAACATTTCTAACAAAAAAAATGTGGATGTTTCCACTTGCTCGATTTGTCTATTCCTTGCATAGTTTTGTCAGGTCGTCCTAACTGAAATACTTTTCACTAACACTTGACTGATTCCTATTTTCTACCATGCTCTTACACACTTTGAATTAAAAGATTTTTGAAATCAAAATGAACCTGCAACTGCATTTTCTATTAAAACCAGCAAGTGCTCATTTCCAAGACACCAACTGATTTTGAAACCAGATCTAAGCAAGTTTTTGCAAGTTGGTCATTTTTCTCTGAGTATTGAGAAGTGATGAACACTCTCAGCTTTTGAGCTTTACACTTTGGTTTGCTCATGTTGAGCAACACAACTATGAAATTGAGAGAAAAGAAAGAAAGAAAAACAGAGTATGAAAGAGTGTGAGTGCAATAAATGTTTTCAAAACATCAAACCATTTCTCACTCCTTAAACGTCCTAGAGCTAAGTATTTGAGAATCGAATGAGTTGATTTCGAAAAGGTTTGCAAAGCAAATTTTTTGGGCTCCATTCGAATCGTCATTAAATGCATTCTTGAGCAAACAGAGATGCAAGAAAGGTAAAAACGTTGTAAGGACTCTCTTTCACCTTGAGCTTAATTTTTATATCTTGTATTTGGAAATGTTTATTGTATGATTCATTGTAGTTGTTCTTTCTATAAAAAACAAACATCACGGTATTTATTTCCAGTGTTTTGGTTTGCTTCAAAGTTGAAACAAACCAAGTTAAGTGAAAGTTTATCACTTGTGATTCCAAGGTTGGAATAAAGGTAGAGTTCCATCTTTTATCTTGAAAAGGATCAAGTCATTAATTCTCATTCCGCGAAAAGGATAGTAAGTTCATCCTCATCCCACAAAAGGAAGTTATAGGTTCATCCTTAACCCGTAAAAATGATATGTTTGTCTTGAGCCTTGAAAAGGACATTGTAACAGTTTGGTCCACACCCTTGAAGTGAATCTGGTATAATGGAATATTAGAGAAGGTTTCTCTAGGCGTGGAGTTGGAAAAGGATTTCGAACCACATAAAAATCCTTTGTGTGCATTGTATTTAATTTCAGTATCTTTCATTATGTACTGGTTAAAATCGGTCATAGTACCCAATTTACCCCCCTCCCCCCCCCCCCCTCTTCTTGGGTGAACCAACAATTGGTATCAGAGATAGTGCTTCTAATTTAAGGTCTAACCACCTTGAGCTAAAGATCAAATGGCAATTACAATCGGCTTTGACTTAGGTGACAACCCATATTTACCTCCACTGCTTAATGTAGATAACTTCATGTATTGGAGAATTATGATGAGAGCTTTTATCAAGGCTCAATCATTAGATATGTGGGATATAGTTAGAAATGGGCCATATGTGCCCAAAAAAACCATAAATGAGGTAGAAGTTCCCAAACTTAAGAAGAAATGGAATAGGGAAGAAAAACAGTTAGCCAGACTTGATGGTTTAGTCAAAAATATACTAATGTCTAGTCTTCCCCCAAGTGACAATGATAGAGTATCTTCATGTGCTTCATCCAAAGATGTTTGGAATAAATTAGAAGCACGTTATAATAATTCACATATCTCCTCATCATTCCTGTGAAGATAAGGAGAGTGTAGAACATGTATGTCTTATTTCAAATATTAGTGACTCTTCTACAAATGTTTTCCAAACATCAAACCATTTCTCACTCCTTAAACGTCCTAGAGCTAAGTATTTGAGAATCAAATGAGTTGATTTCGAAAAGGTTTTCAAAGCAAACTTTCTGGGCTTATTTCGAATCGTCATTAAATGCATTCTTTAGCAAACATAGATGCAAAAAAGGTAAAAATGTTGTAAGGACTCTCTCTCAACTTGAGCTTAATTTTTATATCTTGAATTTGGAAATGTGTATTGTATGATTCATTGTAATTGTTTTAACTGTATAGAACAAACATCACGGTTTTTATTTCCAATGTTTTGGTTTGCTTCAAAGTTGAAACAAACCAAGTTAAGTGAAAGTTTATCACTTGTGATTCCAAGGTTGTAATTAAGGTATAGTTTCATCCTTTATCTTGAAAAGGATCAAGTGGTTAATCCTCAGCCCTCGAAAAGGATAGTAAGTTCTTTCTTATCCCGCAAAAGAAAGTTATAGGTTCATCCTTAGCCCGTGAAAATGATAGGTTTGTCTTGAGCCTTAAAAAGGACATTGTAACGGTTTGGTTCACACCCTTGAAGTGAATCTGGTATAGTGGAATCCTAGAGAAGGTTTATCTAGGTGTGCAGTAGGAAAAGGATTTCTAAACCACGTAAAAATCCTTTGTGTGCATTTTATTTATTTTCAGTATATTTCATTATGCACTTTATATTGATTTGAGTACATGACTTGAATTAATCAAAGAATTTCCACGAAGAAATTAGAGATTGTCAAAACTAGCCATAACACCCAATTCCCACCCCCCCTCTTGGGTGAACCAATAGCTCAGACCTTGGGTAGAACTCCTCATAGAACAACTCTTTAAACCTGGTCCAAGTCTGGATCTCATCGACCACACAGTCCAATCTTAGCCACCAATCATCAGCCATATTGACGAGCTTGAAACTGGCCAACCTCACTCTGTCAGCCTCAGACGCCTGCATATCGCTGAAGATGGTCTCCATCCTCCTAAGCCATCTCCCAGTTGTCTCTATACAGAGGCCTCTAGCAAACTCCGTCGGGCCTCTGATTCGGAAGGCCTTCATGACCTTCTCATATCTCTCTACCTCAAACCTCTGCTCTGGAATCCCAACAGCCTCAGCCTGAACCTCAGCATGAACCGCAGCTGGTTCTGCCCTATCACCCACAGCCATGCCAACACTGTTGTGTTCCCCCTCAATCGAACACCCTACTATGGCTGCCTAATGCCCTGAACCTGGGCAAGCAGTGCCAAAATCTAAGTCTGCTCCTGTTGTATCTGGGCCTGAGCAGCAAGTAAGGCCTCAATCTGCCTAAACCGCTCATCCGGGTCCATGGTTGATTATGTGTTTCCTCTCTTACAAATCTGAAATTCACAAATAAGGGAAAGCTCATCAGAATCACAATCCATGGGAGTTGTTATCCCTAAGATAACTACCCATAATCATACCCATAAAAGCAAATATAATATCATATAAGTCTTTTATTCTTTTTAAGGTTTTTAAACCTAAAACGTTTCGCTCTGATACCAAAGTTGTCACGACCCACGATTAGTGACGTCGTGACCGACACGGAACCCCGGGTATATCCTCTATCAATATCTCCGGCATCCCGTCAACCTCATCTAACACACACGATAATCCCAATACAACATCAAAACATATGGACATAAACATATCTTCAACATAAATTACATTCCCAAAATGACAACCATAAAATTCCATAAGTCCATAATGTTCAAAATATACAAAATCATACCTAACCATAAATACAACCATCTATGTGCTAAGTATATATATAAGAGGTGTTATTTAGTACAATTTACCAAAATACAGAAAGGTACTAAAACACCTACATCACCAAAATATACGGAAAATGTTCCGCAGCTAAGCCTTTCCCTTCCCCTTCCTATACGATCCTGAAATGATAAGAATGAGCAGTAAGCTGTAACAAGCTCAGTGAATGTTTTCTACAAGTGGACACATATATGTGCATTTAGATAAAACATTACAAGATCATTAAAACAATTTAAATAACATGGTGATATACAAGATTACATACATGCCAAATATAATGCATCATGTCATTAACTAAGACAATGCATACCATTTTTCTAAACATGTCATATGCAATCCTAGGCACCTCCTGAGTAAGAATCAATACAAGAGCTTGAGTGCGCGACACCATTTTCCTGATTGTCTTCTTACCCGTATTCTATTAGGATTCCATGGATCGGGCATGTCACCGGGATACAATCCTTTTAGGAGATATGTCCACCCCTACTATTGAAACCCTCTTCAAGGTCCACAATTGAGGATCCTCGTTCAACCCAATGGAATTCCATAAGAATCTTATGCTTAGGAGATGCAACATAACTCAACTGCTAACCCAACTAGACTATGTTCAAATTCATTTCATGAATCATTAAATCATGCATACTACATTAGATAAGCATTCAAAACACTTTTATACTATAATGCCACATATAGAAACCAAAAGTAAGGAAACACTCACAAATTGATTAGCTAGACTAGCCAATCCAAATCCAACCAATAAGGTACTAGGATGGCACCAAAACACTCATATGCACCTCAACCTCCAATTGGCTTACTTGGGACAGTTGGATCATTCACAAACCCTGCATATAACACGGTTCATTCTTCATTAAAATCAGCCCAAATGCATGACATTCAACCACGATTAACCCTAATTCAATAGCCAATTTAAGACTCTAAAATGGTTGCACCCATAAGCTAACCCATATAGCTCAATCAACCCATTTTATATCTAATTAATTCACATTTAACCCAAAAGAATGCAATAGATTGATTCCCATGATCCAACCATCATACTACAATACATTCAATCATAATTAGGGTCAATTAGACTAATCCCCATGTCAATTTCATCAATTGACTTAGTCTAGGCTAAAATCTCCAAATTTGGGCAAATCCCCAAATTCATGGCCTAGGCCAAATTTGCACTACACCTAGGGTTTTCAACAAGCAAGATCAGTAAATTGAACCATCAATCATCCACATTTACCCATTAGATCAACATATATGACATGCAACTTGAATGGAAAACCTTAAGTCCATAACCAAGGTCTAGGTCAAATACATGGCTAAACATTAATTACACTCCTAATTCAATTCACAATTCGGATGTAACAAATTGCCAAAGGAAATATCCAATAACGAAATTAACTGTTAAGATTTAAGAACATCAAGAGACAAGCCTTCTTTCCAAAATTGAGCTAAATCCAATGGCAAATCAAAGAGATTTGCCTCTTTGATTGAGACAACTCTAATTGAACGATTTCTCCTCTCCTGCTGCAAATACTTGAACTCAAACGATTATATCTCCCAAAATTCTCTTTCAGTCAACATCTTAACCGTTCATAATGCAAAACGTTCAGTTGTGAACCATCTGTTGTAGTCTCACATCCATCCAACGGTAGATTTTGGAGATCTGCAGTTTGATCTACACTGTGCGAGAAATCCAGATTTTCCGACCAGTTTTGTTTGGGAGGTTATATCTCTCAGAAGAAAACGTTTTAAGACTTCCCTTCAAGCAACTTCCTCTCTCTTTCTCTTCTCTTCATTTCACTCAACCTTACTCTCTCAAAAATGTCCCCCAAGGAAGAAAATGAGAGATTGGGACACATGTTACACCCACATGCACCCATTTTGCCAAGTGTTGATTATGTTCCAACACCATGCCAAGTGTTTGCTCAAGGGCTTATTTGTTAGCCACGTGGCCTTTACCCAATCACAACCACACATGTAAGTTGTTAACCAATCCACTAATTCCAACAATTCCATCATTTTTTTAATTTATTTTATCAATACATGCCCATTTCAAATCATGATCCAATTGGCCCCATTATACAATTAATAACACATACATTAATATTAATATATTACTTTTAGTGATGTGTATTATTATCACTATCAATGTCATTAGCACATAAATGACAATATTAATAATGATAATTCTCTAAAATAGCATGCAAAGACACTTGAACTAACACACGTCAAGCATCAAATACGTATACGTACACGTACACGGGTACTCTACAGGTCATGATGACATCATATTACGGTACGGGCGTTACACGTCTCCACTTCTTTCTGAAGAACCTCTGCCACCGCTTCCTGCAGCTTCTCTGATTAAGGATCAGTTCTCCAAACTAAGTGATTCCATATCTTCCAGGGTTCAGGTTGTTCTTGTCATGCTAAATGAGCATGAGAACCGGCTGAAAGAGCTTGAATCGAAAGCAAAACATCAGAGAGATCTGATGATGGCACTTTTTAAGGAAAATGAGGAATCTCGCGCTATGATAAAAAAGGTTGTCCGTGTGAGCACCGCCACTCCCAAGACTCGCAAGACCAAGAACTTCCATGAGAAGTTCCCGACCTCGCTTAGATGAATCTGCTCCAAACCATTCGAGAAATGTTTAGAAATTCCTCTATGTCTTACCCAGTCATACCAAATCAACATTTTTTTAACGCTTTTGTAATACTCTTTTCAAATTATCATGTGATTAGATGTGTGTGTAGGCATCTTGATTAGCTCTCTATATATCATACATAATTAGTTTTGTTCACTTCATATTTTATCTATTGTTCTTCATCTTGATTGATTATGTTTTACTATTATGGTTGATTATTGAATTTCTGGAATGCTTAAATATGTGTGTATATGCTCTGTTTAATCCTATGTTTTTCTTACACAATCAGTTATGCACATCTCACTGTTCAGTTGTTGCTCGTTATGCTTAACTATTTTGCTTGATTTCGTGATTGCAAAATTATTTTTGACTATCTCTGATGCATAACTATTTTGCTTTCATGAACATGATTATTTGTCATCATACTAATGATATTTTGCTCGTTGTTGATTCGAATATTTCCTGATGTACTGTATCATGTTGAAATCTTATAATAACTAATGCTATTATCAGTTTGTGGTATCTTTCTTTAGGTTAATCACATCTTTCATCGATATATGTTTATAATATGTGATTATCTGATGTTGAATGAATATCGTGATTATATGCTTATATTGCATCTTATGCGGCATTTGATTGTATCACTTGGTATCCTTAACAGCTAGGTTGTGCTCAACAATTTATATTTGCCTATGCTAATTCATATCATGATCATGTTTGCTTTAAATTTATAGAATCATATGTATGCATGACTCATGAATATGCAAATGAATATAAGCCATGTACACAATTACATATCATACGCCTATATCTCTTGAAAAGAAATTTGTCTATGCTCATATCTATTATCTTTTGGCATTCTCTTTTCATGATTACTTGACTTTGATGAATTCTCTTCATCTTAAATCATATAAGCATCAAATTCTTGAATATTTGATTTCTAATGAGTGCATTTTCTTCAAAATCATTTTTCATTAGAATCAACCAATCTAGGCTATTCTTCGATTGAAATTATTTGCCTAGAATATGAAAATGAATGTATGCTATTGCTTGAATAATCTTTATGAAATTTAGCATATACTCATCTTTAGGCTATGTTCTTCATCTTATATATCTTCAGATGCCTAAACTATGGAAAATTCATAATTTTCCATTTACACATGCCATTAATGTTGCTATTAAATCATAAATATTGTATGCATTGATTGCTTGTGATTTTTGAATCTAATAGATGCCATGCACTTCAAAACTATATACTCTACATCTTATTAGAATCATGATATCTAGGCCTTGCTTAATCATAAATCATTTTCGCCTACGCTATGAAACTTAAAGTATGCTTATGCTTAATTGCTTACAATCTTTAAAAGCATATTTTGTGTCTGGCCTGGATTATTTATCAATTTATACTTTTGCCAAACACTAGGAGAATGATTTCCCTCGTCCAAAATTCTTTTTGAATTTATCCTTTGGCAATTCTTTCTCATCCCCTATAACTATACAATTCTCGGCTACGATATTATTTCAAAATCTTATAGCCTATGAATATTTCCAACTATTTCTCACTATGCTTAAAGATAAGATCTACTTCTCAAATGACTATGTATAGTAGACCTTACGCATTGTCATGTACGTAACTATGACATGATGTCATAAAATCTTCTTGAGGATGAATGCACAAAATAAGGGGGAGTCTTCATGTAAGGGCGAGCTTCGCTACTCTACTACGTCACGATAGAGGAGGGAGATCTAAGTTTCTTTTTCTCACCTTTTTTATCATGGAAAAGGAGGGGAAGAAAAATAAAAAAAATTACATGGGGGAAAAGAAAAATATTGATCTTTTTGCTTAAGCACTTAATTTTTCGATTTGTTTGTCATCATCTAAAAGGGGGAGATTGTTAACCTAAGCGGTTCATTACTTAGCACGTCCCTAAGCATACTTGATGAAGTACTTTGATGATCACAAACGAAATCTTTTTCGGTGCTAACGAGCTTTAATCAAGAACCTATCTCAGCACCTCAGGAAAGCAAAAAGCTAAAGAATGATTGGATCAAGGAATTCAAGATCATATCAGATGTTCAAGATCGTTTCAATCAAAGGACCTCAAAGATCATATCACGATTTCAAGATCACGCCACACGAACGATTTGATCAAGAGCTTCAAGTCTACATCATTCGATCATTGTTCACGAAATTCAACTCAAGCACGAAGTCCACATCGAAGATCTCATAATAAAGAGTTGGATTTAAAGATTATGAGAAATATGAGAAATACGCATTATTTAAGGTATATCTTTCTCTAATCGATATTGCTCAAACGTTTTTCAAAACCATGCACAAATTACTTGCATATTTGCATGTTTTGATCGTACGCTTTACGACATTTCAAATGATTTAATTTTCTATGTTTAATTTAAAATTTACAGAGTTTTTATTCGCATTCATCACATTTTTAATCGCGAGTTAAAACTACTTTTCAAGAGTCTTTCAGGTCGCTAATGATTTAGCAACCTCTCCTGAACTTGATAAGTTAGGACGCCGATGATTTACTAGGACGCTGATAACATTCAAGGTTGAATTGAACTGATTTATCAGGATGCTTACTTGTAAGTAGTTGTCTCCCTTTGGTCAACATCTGAAGTTGTTAGGACGCTGACTTAGCATCAGCTTACTGAAAGATTTCTAAGTTCTTCAAAGAATTTATCTTTGAAGACACTGATAGTTATAAGTTGGATAAACTATCAGGAAACTACCTGGATAGGAGCACCTCATCTTTGGGAACCAACTTAATAACTTTCAGGACGTTGTTTGTCCTTCAGCGCACTTGGTTTTGTTTTTAAATATTTTGAAATGACAGGACGCTTACATAGTTGTAGCGCCCTTGTGTTTTATATTTTAAAAGGTAGGACACTTACTCAGAAAATAGCGCCCTCATGTGTCCAAATGTTTTAAAACAAAATAGGACGCTAACTGTGCATTAGCACCCTCAGGGTTTAAGTTATTTTTGTTGAAAAACAAGTCAAGACGCTTACGAGTTAGTAGCGCCCTCACTTCATTGTTCGGCAGGATGCTTATATATAATGAGCACCCTCAAGGAACAAAATGACAAAGTTAATATTATGCGTCAGAACGCTGATTACGAAATCAGGATGCTAATTCAATAACCGTCACTATTCTAACAAGTACACTCTATCAGTCTACTTTTTCAGAATGGATTTTCGCGCAGAATCCTTTTCAGATTTATCAGAGATCTTCTTTGATGCATGAATCAAGTTTTCTAAAACTTTCCTTATTCATGTAATCTAAAAAGAACCAGAATGTTAGTAAAAATTGCAGTTGCCATTTTCATATAACATTCTAGTCGTTGTATGTAAACGTTCACATTTGTATTTGAACTTCAAATGTCTAACGACTATTATCTACTAGGTTTATAAATACCAACACTTTGAATCAAACAACTCGCCTATAATTTTTATTGTGCCAAAAACGTTTTTAATGTTAGTCGTTTTCAAAATGTTTTCAATTGTTTAATTTTTCAAAGTATTCTTCATTGATACTTTACTTAGTCAAAAGATTTTCATATTGAGCTTCAATTACATTCTATCTTTGAAAATCTATTTGAACTGGTTCCTACTCAAATTCTCAGCCTGGATTTATACTTAACATCAATCATGCTGATGAAGAAATTTGAGAAATAGTTCATGAGAGATACAATTGTACTTGATTTTATATCTGATGTACCGTATCGAACTATATCAGTTGTTGTGTTAACTACTAAATACTGAACCATAAGTTTTCATGTTTATTGTATATATTTTGAAAACTATCTGTGTTTGTGTTTTTACACTGGTCCTGCATTTTCAACTTCAATGTTTCAATGGCAGCATAATGTTTTCGAAGAAGCATTTAATTGATTTTCATATCATTCACGCTTTTCAAAACTGCACTTGAGCAATACCGAACATTGAAAGGTAAAGGACTGTAAGGGTATTCTCCTAGCATTACTTATTCAAATTTATATATCTTTGTAATGTTATGTAATGAGGTTAATTATAAAGTGTTCTACTCAGTTTGAACCAACATTATTATTTTGTTTTGTAATGCTAGTGTGTTTTTGGATTTAAACAACCAGGACAAGTGAATGTAATTCACTTAATGATTTCATGGTTGAAATCCTGTTAAGGTTCATCCTCACCTGTAAGTAAGAAAATAGGTTCATCCTTAACCTGTAAAAGGGTAGGTTTGTCCTTAACCTGTAAAAGGATAGGTTATCTTTGAACCTGTAAAAGAGAAACGATTCTTCCTTATCCCGCAAAAGGAAAACGGTTATTCCTTATCCCGTAAAAGGAACATGAATTTTTCCTCATCCTGAAAAAAGGAAATGCGGCTTATCCTTAGCCCGCAAAAGGATAGGTTTGCCTTGAACCTATAAAAGGGCATGTATAACGGTTTGGTTCTCACTCGTAAGAGAATCAGTTAGTGGATTGAGAAAATCCTAATCGGGAGATTAGGCAGTGGACGTAGGTTTGGCCGAACCACTATAAATTCTAGTGTACTTTACGTTATTAATTTTACTTTATGGTTAAGTAAAATTATTTTTGTCCAATGCGCCAATGTATATCACTAAGTCATTGGAAAAGTTTAAAATTGACCATCACACCCAATTCACCCGCTTCTTGGGTGCACCAACAGTTTCTACCGGTGGTTTATTAAAGATTTCCAAGCCCCTTTATAACTTACTTGAGAAAGAGGCATCCTTTGAGTTTGATGAGCATTGTGTTGAGGCATTTGAGTTGATAAAGAAAGCATTAATCACAGCCCCTATTATGGTTGTGCCGAATTGGAAGGCAATGTTTGAGATCATGTGTGATGCAAGTGACTTTGTGGTTGGGACGGTTCTTGGGCAAAAGCGAGATAAGATGCTTCAGGCCATCTATTATGCGAGTCATACTCTTGATGGAGCTCAAAAAAATTACACCACGACCGAGAAGGAATTGTTAGCCGTTGTGTTTGCATGTGACAAGTTCTGCTCATACATCATTAGGTCCAAGGTGATAGTCATGCTGCCATTCGATATTTATTTGAGAAGAAAGATGTCAAGCCAAGGTTGATTCGATGGATCCTTTTGTTGCAAGAGTTTGAATTTTAGATTAAAAACAAGAAGGGAAGTGAAAATGTTGTAGCCGACCATCTATTTCGGTTGCAATATGAAGAGGAAGATAAGTGCTTACCGATCCTTAAGACTTTCCCGGATGAGCAATTGTATGTATTGGGAGTGAAAGCTCCATGGTACGCTGATTTTGCTAACTATTTGGTTAGTGGTACTTTGCCTCCAGCTCTATCTTACTCGAAGAAGAAAATGTTTTTGCATGATGTCAAGTCCTACATGTGGGATAAGCCTTTACTTTTCAAAATATGCAAGGATCAAATGATTCGTCGATGTGTACCGGAAGAGGAGATTCAAGCCATTCTTCATGAGTGTCATTCTTCCCCCTATGGAGGTCATTTCTGAGCTACTAGGACAGCGACAAAGGTGCTTCAAAGTGGGTTTTATTGGCCTACTATGTTTCGTGATAGCTACATCTTTGTGAAGACATGTGATAGATGCCAGCGTCTTGGTACCATCTCTAGGTAACACGAGTTACCTTTGACAAATATTCTAGAGGTGGAGCTTTTTGATGTGTGGGGGCATTGATTTTATGGGCCCTTTTCCTCCTTTATTTGGCAAGACGTATATACTTTTGGCGGTGGATTATGTATCCAAGTGGGTTGAAGTTATAGCTACGGAGACCAATGATGCTAAGGTGGGGCTAAAATTTCTCCACAAGCACATATTTACTAGATTTGGCACTCGTAGGGCTATCATAAGTGATGAAGGCACCCACTTTTGCAATAAATTATGCAATACACTTCTTGCCAAGTATGGGGTGAAACATAAAGTGGCACTTGCATACCATCCTCAAACCAATGGCCAAGCAGAAGTGAGCAACTGGGAAGTTAAGCAAATTTTGGAGAAAATTGTCAATGTCACTAGGAAGGATTGGTTTCTAAGCTTGATGAGGCTTTATGGGCGTATCGGACTGCATTGAAGACTCCTATTGGGATGTCTCCTTACCGCCTTTTGTTTGGAAAGTCTTGTCACTTACCGGTTGAGTTAGAGCATTGTGCTTATTGGGCGGTGAAATAGCTTAATTTTGACTTAAAGGCATCCGGAGATCAAAGGTTACTGCAACTAATGGAGATGGAAGAATTTAGGAATGATGCCTATGAGAATGCAAAGATCTAGAAGGAGCGGACCAAGAAGTGGCATGACAAGAACATTGAGAAGAGAGATTTTGAACCGGGGCAATAAGAACTCCTATTCAATTCAAGATTGAAGTTGTTCCCAGGTAAGTTGAAGTCAAGATGGTCAAGACGTTTCATGATGGAGCGTGTCCTCTTTTTTGGAGCGGTTGAGCTGAAGAATGAGAGTAGTGTATGCTTTCGAGTTAATGGACAACGGTTGAAGCACTACTTTGGCCAAGAGATGCGGGGGGATGAGGGCATCACTCTTGGGGAGCCGTGATGGCGATGTGACTGACAGTCGGGCTGAGGACTTTAAACCAAGCGCTTGTTGGGAGGCAACCTATCAGTTTTGGAGTTTTCTTATTTTATGTGTTTTATGTTTTTAGTCATTGTAGTATAGATTTGAGTTTCGTGCAATTAACGTATTCATTTCTTTTCCTTTTCTAGGTTCTAAAGCAAGTTTAGGGGTTCTCTTGGAGGATCTAGGAGAGGCAATTGGAGTGCATCATATGAGATCTACACCCATTTGGGTTAAGGGGGTTTTTCTAAACTCTCTTCTTTTGTATTTGCCTCTGTTTTTCTTTATTTATGTCATGCATTGAGGAAAATGCTCGCTTTACGTTTGGGGGGAGAGTTTTGAATTTTTGTCATGGTAAGTTTGCTGAGTGTGCATTAGTTTAGGTTAGGTAGTCACATTCTTTTACAATTTTTGGCTTACTTATGGAAGGCCAATGACATGAGAACACTTTAAAGATATGAAACGATAGGAGAATGTAGAGAGTACCTATATGTCTGTGTGCTTGATCCATTTTTGTTGAGTTTTGTTGGAGAGACTTAACCAATCATGAATGGTTTTTATCATTAGATTAAGATTGTTGGGAATGGACTTTTGCTTGCTAATTCATATTTTAGATCTCTTGGGATTCTAGAACAAGTTTGATCACTTCTCGAGGCAAAATCCTAGAAAACACACCTTGAGGAAGATGATTTAGGCCATGTTTGAAAAAGTTTGAGCCAAATAGCCTACCTTACTTTTTATTTTATCCATAGTTCCCATTTTGAGCTGAATATCTTTTTCTTTGTTATCTATGCATCATGAACTTTGAGCTTGTCATGTTTAAATTCCTTATTTTTCAACCTATGTACCTTATACACTTTGATCATGTTGGAGTGTTATTATTTGGAAGGAAGAACAATGGGAAAGAAAAAGGTGATAAAGAAGAAAAGAAAAAAAAATGTGAAGTTTGCTTATGAGTTATATTGAAAAAGAAAAGAAAATGAAAATAAAAAAAAAAGAAGAAAAGGGTGTTACATCTATGTGTTGAAAAGAAATAAGTTTGGGGGTATAGCATTCTATGAAAGAAAGAAAAAAATGAATGATGATAAGAAGTAAACAAAAGAATGGGGAGTGCATGAAAAGTTGAATTTTACAGAGAATATATGCACTGAAATTAGGGTTTTGGTTTCAAATGTAATGTAATGGATGTTAGCAATTAATCAAAGTGTTTAGGGTGTTTTTGAGCTACAATTTTCCTATTTTTCCCTACCTTTGAACCTAAGCCTTGCATTACAACCTATGAAAAACCTTTTGATTCTGAATGGTGTGTGATCTACATTAGTGGAGAGTGGTGTGAAAGACTAGCCTATAGAGTTCCAATCTAAATAATATATTTTGAGATCTTACACTTAATACTTGTTTGCATTTGCTCATGACTTGCATGATTAGTTTGATGAGATTAGCTATGTACTTATGTGTGAAGGAATCAAAGGTGAAGCTTGGTAAGAGTTGGGTTGAAATTCTAGACAACTCTACACTCTTGAAGTTCTTCCTAGAAGTGAATATTCTTTTTGGTGTAATCTTGGAGGCCATATATGTGTTTACAATGATTAAGTCTTTATTTGTGTGAGAATGTGATTTTAGAAAGGAGATGTTAATCATGAGTTTTAGTTTTATTTTTCATTTGTTCGGGATGATCAAAGTCCTAAGTTTGGGGGTGTTTGATAAGTAGGTATTTAGTATATGTTTTAGAGCATGTTTTAGGTGTGTTTTATGGTATTTAGTTCATATATTCAGTTAGTTTATCATAAATTTGGTTATTTGATAGTTTAGTTACATTTTGGTGTTTTTGTATTATTTCGATATGGATTTCTATAGGTTGGTTCATGAGATTATTAAAGCATGATACTCACTTGGTTTGATATGTTTTGTAGGTGCTTTGATGTTCTAAATGATGATTGATAAAATGAAGACATGATGCAAGAGGAGCCAAGGGAGTAAGAGTGAATAAACAAGTGCATCCAAGCCTTAGGAGTGTGAAAAATTGGCGAAGTCCACAAGAAAATCAGGAAAAACATGGGTAAAAACCCATAACTGGGCGTTGCGGCACCGAAAAATTTGATTTTGCGCAACTTTTGTATTTCGACCATAACTTTCTCAATTTAACTTCGAATTGGACGTGGTTTGTTTTTATGGATTCTTTACTTGACATAATACAAGAATAAGGGTTTTTAGGTTGATTTGGAGTGGAGAACAAGAAGGAAAACGGTGATGAAGAAAGTGGATATGCGATTCAAAATAGAAACTTTCTAATTTTGTTGCGAACTTTCCTAGTTCGACTTGGACACTTCTTGGAAGACTTCCTATGGACTTGTAGCTATATAAAGACCATTGTTTAGGGTTTTCAAAGCATCATAGAGGATAAAAGAGATAAGAGAGCGAGCTGAAGAAAATTGAATCGAAGGAGGCGAAGAACACGAAGTTCGAAACAAGGGAGCAGCTTCAACATCTTCTAATTGGTTTTCTAGTTTCTTCTTATTTCTATTCAACATGTTCATCAATATTTTTATGTTCTTTTCTATTTCAATTATGAGCTAAGTTGTTTGTCTAGAGTTACAATTGGATCTCATATATTTTATGTTTGATTTTAGATTTTAATTGATTATTTAGTGTTGTTTATTTTAATCAGTTCTTAATGCTTCTAATTACTTGATCACTAATTAGATGATTTGTTGAATCTACTTGATCTTGGCGAAGGGAGTTTAGATTTGTGAAGTTGATTAAAATAACATATGATCATAAGGGCGAAAGTTATTGAGTTCATGTGAGATAGAAATATACTCATGTGAGATAGAAATATACTCATGTGACATGTGGAACCATTGAAAAATATAATCTTAATGAATCTTGTTTTAATTTAAATTTCATAGAAATATAGAGATTTAATTATTCAAGGTATTTCTTCTTGACCATCGAGAGAGGCTTGTAAATAATTTAGACTCTTGGTTAACAAATTTAATTAATTAATTAATTGAAAACTAGTTAGATAAATCCAATTGAAATATGATAGAAGATTGTAATTCTAGGTTTTAATTATTCTGATTACTTTGAATAATTTTGATTTATTTTAGATATAACTTTATTGTTTAGATTACAACGAATTTTAATTGGTGTTTAAATAAGATTAGGGTGAAACAATTTTAATATTTAACATAGAAATTCAGTAACAAGTCTCTATGGGAACGATACTTTATTCATCACTTTATTACTTGTTAACGGTATTGTGCACTTGCAATAATTTACGCAACAAAGAACGCGGCTCTAGTGACAACCAGCCAACTGCACTGGCTAACACGCCACAAACCTGCCTATCTGTTGCGAATCTGGGTGACGCTAAGGCCAGTTCATTCGACCAACCAGAAGACCCTATCGAGGAAGTTAGGTTGGTTCGGGATGACAAGGTCTTCACTATAGATTTCATCCCTTCTATGGTGGATGACTCAAGTTGAGGTGGTTGTGGAATGAGCTTAAGCTTCCAACAATCGTCAAGTTTAAGGCACCGCTAGTAGGGGAAAGGCCTAGTCGTCCTTCCAATGGTTAGGTCACCTTCCACATTGATTAATTCAAGTATGGTGTGAGGCTTCCTCTTTCTGTTTCCACTGCCAATACTCTTATTCAATTAAACTTCGCCCTCGCACAGCTCAACTCATGTTTTTGGTGGGTTTTGATATGTTGTCATCTTCTCTTTAAGGAGAATGAATGGTAGGGATTCAAGTTTTATGGCATATTCGTACCTGGCCTATACCCGTATGTTTTAAAAATTAAATAGCCTGGTTTTGTCCGTTTTGTCCGTACATGTATCCTTTTTAAAAAAAATATGATGATAAAGTATGTTTTTTCAAAAATTAAAATATAAATGTCATGCCAATAGTGATAAAGAATGAAGAAGAAGAAGAAGAAGATAACTAAGAAAAAAAAAAGATTTAAGAAGAAATATAAGTAAAAACATTTAACCAAATTAAGGCATGCATAATTTAAAATATATTTAAATTATATCATTTGTATTAATTAGGAATTGGGTACCCAGATTTTTAATCTTATGTGCAAACCATGCCCTGTTTTTAAAATGGACATAAACTTTTTGTCCATACCCGACCTGGTTTTTAAAAAGATTTGTTCATACTCGTTTTAAAGCTGTCGAAAAAAAGGGGACAAACGGGTTTGGACCCATTTTGCCACCCCTATTCACAACCCTTGGTATTGACGTACTTCTCTGTGCCTTCTTTTAATCTTCCCTGCCCTTTTTCTTCATTTTTCTGATGAGCATCTTGCACTTTGCAGCCACCTGGTCTCAACCTTCTTGTGAACATGGCCCAATTGACTTTGGTCGCCTTGATCAAATCTGGGCCTCCCTAAAGAAGGGAGGAAGCCATAAAACCTTCTCAAGGTCACTCGATTTCAATTTGCCAGGTTGATTAGTTGCCTTAAACTTTTTAGAGGAGGTTGGTACCTTCAAACCTAGTAGTTGTTGTTGTTTGCTTGTTCTTGTTTGTTTCTTGTTTTGTCTTCTTTGTCTTTTTTCCTCTCCTTTTTTAAAACTTAGCATTCTCCTTTGTTGTGGCAGTCTCCCTCGCAAGATTGAGTTAGAAACTTCGGCCTCACAGCAGCAGAAGACCAAAAAGGAGAAGGAGAAGGAGAAGAATCCTAACCCACTCCAACCATCCAACCATCCCGCCTATCCGAAGAAGATGTTTGACAGACGAAGGGAAATGGGGAGGATCCAAGTCAATATAGGGAGTCGAGCTCAAGCCAAAAGCGTTGAGGCAACTAAACGTCTTGCAACCACTGCTCAGCCTCTAAGATAGTCCAACAAGGTTGGTTCAACGGTCGACCAATCCACTAGAGCTAGTCCCAGCTTGGCTCTCCCTGCGAGGCAAAGTAATGCTTCAATCCCTACCCCAACTACCTCCATGATTGTTTCCTCTTCTAGGGGTGTTCTATGGGTTGAAGTATACCCTGCTGCCAGCACAAGGCCCGGATCTTCGCCTTTGTGTCTCAAGACCAAAGGGAAGCGCCAATGTGGAATCTACTCCTGTTACTCGAGTTGGCAATATCGACTTCAACTTTTTGGGAGTTTTGGTCGGGTACCTTGAGCCCCTTGTCGAGGAGGCGGAAAATGACAACCTCCTTAGTAATGTGGTCTAATTTGTGCAACATGTCGTCATGGTGTGTGTCTTTTCTACTCGTTCAGTTGTTTAACTTTTGATTATTGCACTGGTTTCAAACGTTGAGTTTTTATTTTCAAGGGGTTGTGAACTCTATTGCTGCCTATAAAGAGCCAAAACAACTGATCATCTCCAGCAAGACCGATTTTAAAAATGTTTAGTCCAAGAAGAACGCTCTAATTGTCGAGCTGAAGAATAAATTGGGGGAGATAGAGAATAATACTCTTTAGAAGGAGGCCACCTTCAATTTAATAGTTGAGGCGAACAACAAGGAGGTGGAAGAACTAAAAGCCAAGTTGGCCCAAAAGAATGCTCATATCAATTACCTCCAGGACGAGGTCATGGCAATGGGTGATCGAGCAATCGCCCAATATAAGGACTCTAAGTAATTGAAGACTATGATTTTGGAGAAGTATGAAGAGGGCATCTACAACTCTCTTTATTATGTAGAGCAGCACATTAAGGACTGGGTCAACTTTGAGGAATTCTATGCTTCCAGGACCGTGGAGGAGATGGCGGCTAAGAGGTGTAGGGAGGAGGCGGAAATAAACGCAAAATTGACGAAAGTCATAAGTACTGAGGTGCCAGAGGGATCGACCCAAGCTGAAGCAGATCGAAATCAAGCTTCGGCTGAATAGGGCATTGCTTCCGAGGCAGAACAGGGTTAGGATGTCATTCAAGTGGAAGAATTAAGTCCTGGCAATCGTCTCCCATTTTCTCCCTCCTATGTTTGTACTTTGACATCTAGTTGTTCTGTTCTTAGCTCGTTTGTTGTTTTTTTTTTATCTTTGCAATTCTTTTGTAATATTTGGACCTTTTAAGGTTATGTACAAATTTTATTATGCAATGAAATGGAAAGTTCTATATATTTTTTGTGCTTGAAATGAAAATTTTGTGTGTTTTTGTGCTTGAAATGGAAAGTTTTGGCTTTTTTCTATTTTCGTTCTATGATTTGCTTTATTATAGTTTTGGCATTAATCTTAAATGTACCAGTACGTTTATATCGAATTGACCTATGAGCCTTAGCAAATATTGGGTGGTTGTTATAGTTACTTAATACTGAGTGCTTGGTTTAACTGTCGATTTGAGTGGTTGGTGAGCAGTTTTGCCTTTACTTGTGGGGCCACAAGGTTCAAATGTCTTCTTCTCAAAAATTGAGTCATGCTTGGGACCTCGAGAGACTATGAGCTTGCCAGCCTTCTTTCCTGGTGATAAGCTCCACTGATGCTAAGGCACTGTAAGGTTTTCACCCTTCCTTCTTGGAAGTGAGCTTGGCTCATCCCAAGCCCAAGGCACTGTAAGGCTCTTCGGTTTTTTTTTTGTGACTAAGGTTGGCTCCAGGCCTCAAGGCCCTATAAGACCATAAAGTCTCCTTCTCGGTGATCGAACTAAGCTTAGCCCTAAGGTGTAGTAAGAGACAATCGAACCAACAATTTGACGTAAGACAGGCTTGTTTTCATAACAACCACAAAGCATATTTTGGGGGAAATGTCCATTTCTTTCATTACATGCTACTGATAGTACAATTTAAAGTGCTCAGCATTCCAAGGTTTTGTTATTCTCCTCCCATCAAGGTCTTCTAGCTCGTATACACCCAGTCTCAAGACCAAAGTAACTTTATAAGGTCCTTCCCAGTTGGGGCCAAAGGCACCCATTCTCAGTTCTCGGGTGTTCATCATAACCTTTCTCAATACTAAGTCCCCAATCTTGAAGCTTCATGGTAAAACCTTGGCATTGTAATACCTGGTCACCTTCTGCTTATATGTTGTTACTCTTATTTAGGCTTGCTTCTTCCTTTCCTCAAGCAAGTCAAGCTTAATAGCCTGAGCTTCAGAATTCCAAGCCACCTCAAAATGATCGGTTCGAAGTGTCAGTATGATGACCTCAACTGGGATCACTTCTTCCATTCCAAAGGCTAAAAAGAAAGGTATTTCCCTAATAGCCATCCCCACTGTGGTTCAGTGTGACCATAACACTTGAGGTAGGTCATCCGCCCAAGTGCTCCTTTTCTCCTCTATAATCGCCTTCAATGTGTGTTTGATGATCTTGTTGATTGCCTCCGCTTGCTCATTCGCTTGAGGGTGGGCAAGTGTTGAGAAGAAATGGCCCGTGCCAACGTCTGAATATAATGACCTGAACTTCGCATTGTTACCATTTCCGTGATAATTGCATAGGGCTCACCAAAATGACAAATAATCGATTTCCATATGAACTTAATGGTCTTTTGCTCAGTAATTTGAGCCAACACCTTTACTTTTGCCCACTTCGTGAAGTAGTCCACAAACACGATTGCAAACTTCACTTGCCCTCTGCAAGTCGGTAATGGCCCTATAATGTTTATCCTCCACTAGGCAAAAGGCCAAGGGTTGTGGATGGGGGTGAGATTTTCAGGTGGGGCATGTATTATTATGTCGTACAACTAGCAGCTATAGCACCTCTAAGCTAGCTGGATGAGATCTTGGTGAATGGTTGGCCAATAATAACCTTGGCATCACGTAGCTACATAGGTTTTTTCATTTCTTCTGATGTATGGAAAGGAAAAACTCTATCGGCTTCCTCTTTTTTTTACCCCCGATGAAATGCCTGACAAACTCGTTACATAACTGTCCAAAAGAAGAAATGGACTTGGCCTCCAAAGCTCGTTACCACTTCATGGTTGGCCCGTCCATTAGTGTCAAACGAGCATCCCTTCGACTTCATCCATGCCTTATAAATGTTAGCGTAATTCTTTAGATCCTTTGTGTCATTGTACGTTCCAATTTTTAAGGTTTTGATCTTTTTCGGAAAGTGGGCGTCATGAGGTTCTTTGATGAAAAAGGAATCGAGACTCATGACATCCACCTCTCTGAAATTTGGTACAGGTGACTTTCCATCAACATGTCGAGCTAGCAACCTCTCTGGTCAGTAGCCTCTTGTTTTGGCCGTCTTGGTTTCAGTAGGCTTGGGTGACTCTTTTCTAGCGGACGTGACTGTTGTTGGTCGGGAGCTACCTAATACCTCAACTCACTTCTTCTTGGCTTCTAACGTGTGTTTCAAATCGCTTATTTGGAGGTTCGGTTCCTATGATGAGACTCGCCCTGTTGCTCGTGGCGAGTTCGCTTAGGTGACCCTGAATCCCCATGGGAATGAAGGGCCCTCTAACCACCTCAGGTAGTTTGCATTTCACTCCCTTCGTCTTGTTGGCCTCGGGGAGGAGAAGGTGGCATGGACCCACTAAGTTGTTGGAATGGGGTCGTCATTCTTTTCTCTCTTTGTTTCTCTCTTAACATCTTAGCACCCCTTAACAATCTTCTCTAGGTTTCTCAACCTAGCTTATTGGTTCATCCATTCTAAGTTGTGGTTCGTGCAGCACCTCGAGGATAGCCTCCCTTCTACGAAGGACAAGGTGGTGAGGCTAGATAACCTGGAGAAGGTGGTGGGTCCATGGGATCCACAGCTACTTAGAGACCAGAATCTTGACTCATAATGGTTGAACTTATAGCGATCTCTTGTTCTAGTTCCCACAGATAAAGCCAAAATGTTGTGCATAAATTAACCAACATTAAGAAATAGGATAAGTTTAAATTGGGAAATCTAAAGCAGATCGCATTGTGTTCTGATCCACGCCCTTCCGATTTCGACTTGTAGAAAAGAAAAGGGAAAAGAAAACTATCGTAAGGTGTATCGATGTGGTGTCAACCTAAGACCCTCTGATGCCTAAGTCAAAGTTGAGTAAGATGTAAGAGCTCACGTAAAGCTGATATCAGAATTAAAAGTTACCTACCTTTGTGGGAGATGTATGAGGGTATTTATAGTAAAAGATCTGGTCCCCACAAAGTGGGGACTGGTAGCACTAAGGTCCCCTTTGTGACGCCCCGAAAATTATTTCATCTAGCCCATAACCCAATTGCATTTTGCCCAAACTCTATGTGTTGCCTTAATATGTTTGGTGTTTGTTTGATGGTTGTTTAATGTTTGTATAGTTGATGCTTGATAATGTATATAAATATGTGTATCATAAATTGTATATGGGTCATGTTAAATTAAAGTATAATACATATGTTATTATTTATGCATGGGCCCATTAAACAATGAATTGATATGGGTTAGGATTGATTGAATAAAAGGATAAATGAGAATGAAAATTTGGTGTATTAAATGGATTGAACATTTAAAATACATGGAAGCATGAGATTGGTTAAAATACATGTGGTTGGTATGGGTAGTATGAGACCAACACATGTGAAGGTTGGTGCATGAAAGTGGACAAGTGTCCCATGCCCACTTCTCTAATCCAAAAATGTGCTAGAAAGTGAGGTGAGTGGAGGAGAGAATCCAAGAATGTCCTAGAAAATGAAGTGAGTGGATGAGAGAATCCAAGAATGTGCTAGAAAGTGAGGTGAGTGGAGGAGGGAATCAAGGAAGTGCTAGAAAGAGAGGTGAGTGGAGAGAAAGGAAAAAAATAAAAGAAAAGAAGAGAAAGGAAAGAAGAAGAGAAAGGAAAGAAGAAGAGAAAGAATGAGGGAGTTGCAGGAGAAAGATATCTGCGACATTTTCATCAAAAAGCTGGATCTTTGGGATAAATGGTCATATGGAGCTCCAAATTTGTCAGCAAGTTCGTAGCTTCTGGTTATTCATTCTGGTCGGTGGAGATCTTGATCAGAGGTTTCGTCTAAGAGATCTAACCTCTCAAACAAGGCTGGTTGGAAAGTTTGGATTTCTCGCACCGTTTCGCTCAAACGTATAGATCTCCTTAATCTACCGTTGGATGGATATAAAATTTGGGTATGTAGTGAAAAACTGATATTTTTGCATTATGAACGGTGGAGATCTTGATTAGAGGTGTTTTCTGAGAGATCTAACCTCTGAAACAAAGTTGGTCAGAAAGTCTGGATTTCTCGTACCGTTTCGCTCAAACTTGTAGATCTCCTCAATCTACCGTTCGATGGATATCAAATTTGGGTATGTAGTTTATAACTGATACTTATGTATTCTGACGGTGGAGATGTTTACTCGTTTAGTATTTTGTGTGATATAGTCATCTGAGTTTGAGTATTTGCAGCAGGAAAGGAGAAATTGTCTGATTAGAGACTTGTTCATCAAAGATACTTATCTTTTTGGTCCACCGTTGGATTGGGCTGATATTTGGACAGAAGGTTTGTTTCTTCACATACTTCAATCTGTACGGTTGATTTTGTGATTACATATTTCTGTTGGTAGATTGATACATCTGAACAGAATACTAAATGAAGAATTGGTAGGGTTGCTTGTATTAGACCTAAATTGAGAATATGAACTTAGACCTTTCCAAATAGCTTGCATATCAACTATGTTGACCTAGTTGTCATTGTTGATGAAACCATGATGCAAAATCAGTGATATACATGGCTGAACATGGTGACCTAGTGTAAATCGGCAATATGGCCTAAGTATGGAAAATTTCATATTTTAGGGATTTTGATGCTTTTGGCCTAAAATCATTGAATTGATGCAACTTATGTTTAATTAAGCATGATTAGAGTTGATTATGCTACTGATTTGGTGGTTGTGACCATATCATGGGTTAGGCCTACTTATGATCAAGTGACCCAATTTGGGCACGTTTATGCCTAAGGAATTGAAAATCAGTATTTTTGATTAATAGAATGGTTTATGTATGAGAACTATGCATTAGAGGCCTAAGTCATGTGATTTGAGTTGAATGATGGGATTAGATGGGATTTAGGCCTATTGTTTATATGTGGGCTGATTTAGGGTTGATGTGTAATGTCTATGTGATTGAACATAGAAATTGATGTATGGTAGGATATTGATGTATGTTTCAGGATCTTGATTGGGTTGATTCGGTTTGGTGGTCGTGTGTGGTTAAATACTCTCGCGAGGCTTGGTTGTGAGTAGACTTCATTTATGATTATATCTTTTATGTTATCATATCACTTATATATTGTATGTTGAAAGCATGAATGTGTTCTAATGTTTTGAATGATGCATTGATTTGAGAAAACCTTATGACTTTGGTTGGGCCCATCTATCTGGCTAATAGGGGGACTTAACCTTGTCATAGGAGGGTTTTAGGAAAGGAAGAGGTTGGGGTCAACGGTACGGTGAAATAGACGTGCACTAGTAACCCAAAATAAACATGATTGGGATCAACGGTACGGTGAAATAGACGTGCACTAGTAACCCAATGCATGTGGAATGTGAATCCAAATTGATAAGCTTTTACTTGCATCGAACTTATTATAAATGCTTGATATCTATATGTTATGAGCTTTTAATCATGCTACACATTGACATGCATACATGATATTTATTGATGAGTATTGATAGCATATTTGAATTCTATTCACTGGGCACCGTTGGCTCACCCTCATTTTCCTCTTTCAGGTCCTTCTGTCCCGAATAAGGGCAAAGGAGTAGTTATATCTTGAGGGTCTTGCCTGCGAGAGAATCCAAAGCCTCGATGTGAGTTGAGAGGCATTTTGATTGAATTGTGTTTTAAATTATGAAGTATTATATTTTGGATTATGTAATTATAATACTTACCACATTGTAGTATGGGTGAGTTGGGACTTGTTAGATAGACCATGTGGGCATATGACGGTTTTTATTTGTACCCACAATTTTGGACTTTATGTGTATGTCAATTTTAATGGACTGTAGGGATTATGATTTTATTTATGGTTCATTTTTATGGACTATATATTGTCTTGGATGATTAATACGGTTGGTAGTTTTGTTTAGTAGCTTTTGATATTATGTCGTTGTTTGAGATAAGGCTCGTAGGGTCTCAACCACCTCACGGGAGTTGAGGAGTGGTCGGAGATGCCTACGCCGGGCGTCCTGCCCCGGCATTCCGCACGCCATTCCCTCTGGGGTTGGTGGTCCGGGGTGCGGGGTCGCCACAGTTGTATCATAAGTGAGTGAATAGTAGGGACAAATAATCGTTTCGATGTAGACCAGCTGCGGTTGGGTTGCTACATTGTGATAGGACAATATTATGTGGTACTATGGCTAGGCGTTCCCCCTGAGGGGGTGCGCCCACACCTGGGTAGGGGGTACGCTGTGCAACCCAGGGTGTGACACCCTTAGCTTTGATTGGTTCCCTAGTCAACGTGGAACCCATTCAAGGGAGTGATACTGAATGGGGTATTGGTACATAGCTCAACTATGGAAGTCACCTCGGCATGTTGAGACGACCGAAACAACTTTTTCGAATTACCTTTTTGCATTGGGCCTTGCCTAGGCTTTATTTGGATCATGTTCTATCATAGAATGACCCAATAGTTACTCTTTACCATTTTAACATTTTTTTTTAAAATGTGTATTGGGATCTGCGGCTTGTACATGCCTCCAAATTGTTTTTTATTTTAAAAAAAAAACCTTATTTCTTATTTTATAAACAAACAATTTTTTATTTAAAAAGACACTCATTTTTTTTATTTTTTAAAATGTTTTTTTTACATCTTTAAAAAAATGTTTTTTTATAAAAATAAAGAATGAGATTTTTAAAGCCCCCAAATATATCGTCGTTAATGGAAAAATGATTTTAAAAAAAAATAAAAAACTTGATTTTTTATAGAAAATACATAATGAGGGTTTTTTTTATGAAAAATAAAGAATGAGTTTTTTTTTAAAAAAAAAAAATGATTTAGGGATATATGCACGTCGAAGCCATCAAATTGCAGTTAAAAAGGACGAAGGCAAGGAAAATGCTTTCCTCCGGAGTATCTTTTTCCTATGGATGGAATATTACTGGATTTTACATGAAAAGTAACGGCCAATTCATTTCAAAGAGAACGAAAAAAAAAACTCCATTTAAGAAAACTGTTTTTGTAGTTGAAGGAGTCTTTAACAAATACGCTTTCAACAGATTTTTTTTTTTTTTTTTTTTTTGTAGTGTTGGGTATTTGTTAGAAGAGTAATGTTAAATACATGTTGAGTGTCAATACTATTTTTTAACACTGACGTCCAATCTTTTTTAGATGTTGAGATGTAACATTCAACTTTTTTAAATATTGAGATGCAACATCTAACCTTTTTTGGATGCTAAAATATAGCGCAATAAACATACGTTCCCAAAACATTCAACGGTAAACATCTGGTAATAGGTGTCAGAGTCAAAAAAAAATAGTTTTAACGTCTAATATACACAAAATATTTTTTTTGTTAGAATATTTGTCCAACTTAGGCAATCATGTCAAAACCCCGGGTGAAAATGAAAACCCACCGGCATTGAGATTCGGTGGATCCGTCATTTGCAAGCTGTAAAATAGCGGTGATTCATTCATGCCTTGGCTTAGCTTCATAAGTTAAATTTTGCGCGTACCATCATGCCACGACCCCACTCTTTCACAAGGCTCTGGTGTGATTCCGTGTTTTTTTATTTACTTACTTACCAAAAGTCTCCATTCGCCAGCTGGTTTTTCTACTTCACCTGGCAAGTTAGCTGCTCTTTTCTTTTCCCATATTCTCAAACCAACTCTCGAAAAATTAAAGTTATCAAAGTTACATACATGCTTATAGGTGAAGGTTGTGTATAACGAAAGTGTAACGTCTCTTCCTGTGTATCACTTTCTAAAAATTAAAGTGCTTATTGTCGATGAAATTAGCTGTATTTGATCATCAGCTAAAAAACGAGTAACTTCATTGAATAAAGACGCGTTACCATTGCTTCTTAGTAGCTTCCTAGCTATCTCCGTCAATCTAAGATATAAATAAGGCAATCTTCCACCAGAAATGCTACCAACAAATTAACACAACACAAGCAATATCTTATACTCTTCCTCTTCTATCATTATTCTTTACATATTGGGGGATAATGGCTTCTTTTGTTTCTTCTCTTCTATTATACCTTCTCTTCCTTCACCTTTCTTTCTTTCATTTCTCTTTAGCTGCAGGAAGAACACTACTCACCGACCAGCAAAAACCATTGCTCATGAAATACCACAACGGTCCTCTTCTCACCGGCAAAATCTCCATAAACCTGATCTGGTACGGCAAATTTAATCCTTCTCAAAGATCAATTGTCTCTGATTTCCTTCTTTCCCTCTATTCTTCCAACCCCAAAACCCACCCTTCTGTTTCCACTTGGTGGAAAACCACAGAAAAGTACTACTACACCACCAAAACCCCCTCTTCTTCTTCTCTTGTTCTTACACTTGGGAAACAAATCCTGGATGAAAATTACTCCTTAGGAAAATCTCTAACAAATAGCCAAATCATAACATTAGCAGCGAGAGGAGATCAGAAGAACGCCGTTAACGTCGTGTTAACAGCTTCTGATGTCGCAGTTGAAGGGTTTTGTTCCAGCAGGTGCGGGACTCATGGCCACAACAACATGAAGAGCAGCAAGTTTGCTTACATATGGGTTGGGAACGCCGAGAAGCAGTGCCCGGGTCAATGCGCGTGGCCTTTTCACCAGCCCATTTACGGACCACAGACTCCACCCATGGTTGCACCCAACAACGATGTGGGCTTGGACGGGATGGTGATCAACTTGGCTACGCTGCTGGCTGGGACGGCCACGAATCCATTTGGTAACGGGTATTTTCAAGGGCCACCGGAGGCGCCTTTGGAGGCTGCTTCGGCTTGCACTGGGGTTTATGGGAAGGGGGCTTATCCTGGTTATGCTGGGGACGTTTTGGTGGATAAGAGCACTGGAGCTAGCTTTAATGCTTATGGGGCTAGCGGGAGGAAGTACTTGTTGCCGGCGTTGTTTGATCCTTCTACTTCTTCTTGTTCCACTTTGGTGTAGAAGAGCTTTGTTAATGGAAAAGATTATCGGACGCACATACGGAGTTAGATTGGATGATAGATGACGTTGTAATTATTTTTTAATTTATTCATTTTTTTTTTTTTGGAAAGGAAAAGAGGGGGAATACCCAGCAAGAACAATTAGCACACTACATCTCGAACTCTCCTAGGCCAAGTAGCCCCAGTTGCATCTTCCCTCAAAATATTGAGTAACCCACGGGGAGGGGAAGACAGGATACACACTCCCCGATTGAACTTCAAAGCCTCAGTAGCCAAATAGTCTGCTGCTCTATTACCTTCTCTGTAAATGTGCTCAACTTGAACTATCCAATCTCTCTGAAGGAGTCTTCTACACTCTTTTACCAAGTTGGAAAGGCTAAGCTGCGGCAGACTGTTGCCTTTTAACCAACCAGCCACCATAGCCGAATCTGTTTCGAAAACTATAGAACGATGGCCCTCATCCCAAGCAAGACGTAAGTCATGAACAGCAGCCCATAATTCAGCTTCAGTTGCAGTACAAGAACCAATATTAGCCACAAACCCCCTCAACCACATACCACGATAGTCACGGAGAAGACCGCCACCCCCTGCTCGCGATGAAGCATTCTTAAGACATCCATCAGTATTAAGCTTAGTCCAACCATGGTTGGGAGTACACCAGCCTACCATCTTCACCCTCTCTATCAGTCCATCATCATGGACCGCCACTTTGGCTTGAAAAGCATGAATGATTTCAGCCACTTTCCCTTTAAGCCAAGCCATGCTATACTCGAAGTGAAAACGAAGATTACGAAATGTTAAATCATTCCTCCATTTCCAAAGAGCCCACACAGCCACTGTAAAGTAGGAAGCCCAGTCATAGTCAACATTACAATCATTAACGCCAGCAAGATTATGAGCAAGCCAGCTTTGGAAATCTAAATTGCTCTGAAGATGATACTCAACTGGTTGCAATAGACGCTTCCATAATTGCACGGCTCTAGAGCAATTTCAAAAAATATGATCAACATCCTCGATACATCCCACACATTCAATACAGTCAGATGCCATGGTGAAACCCCTTTTCATCCGCTCAGCATTGCACATGATCTTTCGATGCGCAACCATCCACAAAAAAGTCTTGCATCTTTGAGGAACTTTAAGCTTCCAAATCGTCCTCCAAAGGGAATTAGGATCTCCCATAAGAGTGCCAGTAGAAATAGTATAAGCAGAGGCCACCGTTAATATGCCACTCTGAGAAGCTCCCCAACATATGCCATCTGCAACCTCCTCTTCATCCCATAAGAGCACAGCAGCAAGTTTATTTTCAACCTCAAAAGGGAGTAAACCTGATAGAGCATTCCAGTCCCACCCTGAGCCCTTCACCCAATAGCTTGAGACAGGCCTATACATCTCCACCAAACTCAAATCCCGCATTTTCATATTGATTAAGGCCACCTCACCTACCCATGTATCAAGCCAAAAAAGAGTGTCCTTACCATTACGAACTAGAGCCCCCACTCCGCTACGTAAAATCGGCGAGGCTTTAACAATGCCCCGCCACGCATTGGAAGCCCCATTCTTAGGCTGCAACCTATCAATAGTAGCTTCCCGATGCAGATACTTCATGGAAACAACTCTGGCCCAAAAGTTATTCTTATCTGTAATTAGTCTCCATCCCAATTTGGCCAAAAGAGCCAAGTTCATATAAGCCATACTCTTAATGCCAAGACCACCGTCCTCCATAGGTTTGATGATGATTTCCCACTTAATGAGGTTGACGCCCTGCTTCTCATTAGACCCTCCCCATAGAAAACGTCGAACTAATTTATCAATGGTATTACACACCCCTATTGGTAACACCATAGTCTGCATGATGTACATGGGAATAGAGTTAAGCACCGATTTAACTAGAACCAATCTACCCGCAAAGGACAAGAATTTTGTCTTCCACCCCTCCAATCGAGTAGTCACTCTCTCAATGATGTACTGAAAGTCAGCAGGTCGGACCCTCCCATGAATGGAGGGAGCACCAAGATACCGACCCAAGTTGTCCGTAAGGGGAATACCAGAGATAGTAGATATGTCTTGAGCCACCGCAAGCTCCACATTGTGAGATACAAATATATGAGATTTCTGGTAGTTAACTCTTTGGCCCGAGCACGCACAAAATAGATCCAGGCACTTCATAATAACCTTTATCTGCTCTGTAGATGCTTCCGCAAACAAAACCATATCATCTGCAAAGAAAAGGTGGGAGATAGAAGGACCATTACGAGAAAGCTGTATGGGTTTCCATTCCTTTCTCTCCACTGCCCCATTAATCAAATGACCCAATCTTTCAATACACAGAACAAAAAGATAAGGCGAAATTGCATCCCCTTGCCGAACTCCGCGCTCAGGAGAGAAACAATCCAAAAGATCCCCATTCCAGACAATCGACATCCTAGAGGAAGAGACACAATGCATCACATTTCGGATCCACCCATCACCAAGACCAATCTCCTTCAACGAGTCTTCAATAAAATCCCAAGATAATCGATCATAGGCCTTTTCAAGATCAATCTTAATTGCCATATGAGAAACACCACTCTTCTTAGTTCTCATTGAATGAAGGACTTCTTGATACACAATGACATTATCTGTAATTTGGCGACCAGGAACAAAGCTGCTTTGGTTGGGAGAAACAAGACTAGGGAGGATCATCTTTAGCCTATTTGTCATAGCTTTTGTAATCACTTTATAGCCCACGTTGCAGAGACTTATAGGTCTAAGCTGGGTCAATAATTCAAGATGCTGAACCTTCGGTACTAATACCAACAGAGTATCATTGAACCCATCTGGAAGCTTTCCTGACACCCAAAAGTCTTGAACAAGCTTGTAGACAGAAGGCCCCACTGTAGGCCAGAGGCGTTGATAAAAACCTGCATGAATACCATCCGGGCCTGGCGCTTTGAAGGGAGCCATATCAAATAAAGCCTGACGAATCTCTTCAATCTCAAAGGGCTGATGAATCCTTGCCATGACAGCACCATCTAGAATTGGAAAACCCCCTTTAGGAAACTCAGACATATCCCCGCAAGGTTCTTTTGAAAATAACCTGGTATAAAAATCTTGAATTAGATGCTTCAACTGAGCTGAATCAGATTCAGCTCAGAATTTATTCATTCTTTTGAGGGTTTATGTATACGTTATAAAATTATGTATGACAATATATGAAGTAATTTTGGTCCATTAATACGATATTAAAGAAGTATAGCCACCCTTTCTCTGTTTTATTTTATTTTATATTATTTTTTTATTTAAAATATGAGTACAGCTTGTTACCCAAAAACGAAAAAAAGAAAGAAATAGGAGTAAAGCAGTCCCCAACTTTTACAAACACAAGTACATCTTGTTTTTAGGAAAAGATGAGTGACTGGGTGACCAAAATTTGAAATATGAGTAAGTTTGCTCGTTAGTATGTTGTTTAGCATTCAACATCAGCTATTAGATTAGTGACTGGGTGACCAAAATTTGATCGATGAAATTTAGTTTTATTGGCTTTTTTTTTTTTTGGTCTATGACCTCTCGGTGTCCTGGTTAATTCCATTACGGTACGAGACTAATTTAGAGTCAGAAATTACAGAGTTTGTTGGACGCCTCTCCCCAAAGTGGACAGATAAGTGTGGGCACGAATTTAGATTTAAAATTGAAACCTCGTCTCTTAATCACGATTTATATATCGTCTCTCTAATGCTTTAGGTTTGGAGGCTACCAACTTTAGGTTTTATAGATCTTTATTGTCTTTTTCCAATGCTTTTTAAATCGTTACGTTATTTACTTAATAGGTAAATTAGTTTACCTATTAAATAATTAACTACTATGCATCTCAGTCATAATATAATCATAAAAACCATCCAATAAAAGCTAATTGTTGGCTTAGATAACAAGGCCAAGCGAAGCGGTGAATAAAAGGAGTTGTTTGTGTAGGAGCTCAAATTTTAAAACTTCAATAAATAAATAAAACGAGGTAAATATTTAACGCGGTTCAATAACCTTGCCTACAGCCATGACTTGGAATATAAAGTAATAAAAAAGATTTCTTTAATTTTTTATGTTATACATATTTTACATCTACTCTAACGAAGTCTTAAAGTCTTACTTTTATTAAATTAAGTAATTTTAGGTACAAAATTGTCTTCTGTTATAGCCATTGTAGAAATAGTTAAATAAATAATAAAAAATAATTCGTCTTTTTCGTATCAAGCTTGATTATTTAGCCTAATAGGGCTGCTTGTTTCCCTAGTTCAAGCCTGTTTGGCTCATTGTCTTAGCTTTGGGGTGGTCACAATATACTTAAAAACATATAGTGTGTTCGTACTTTACCCCATTTTTAAAATGGGCATCAAGCCTTTTGTCCATTTTTTTCTCATATTATATTTGTATTTTCATATAATTTTTAAATATAAAATAAAATTATACATAATATAATTAATTATCCAAGTTATTTATGCTCTCTTACACCTTATATATATATATAAACGAGGGAGTCTATATATATCTAAAATAATACAGTATAATATATAATATTACTAGAAATTATACAATAACAAAAAATCTGTTGCACTATTGTATAAGATAGTACATATATGATATTAAATATATAACCAAAGAGTTATATATATATATATATATATATTACCAAGAGTCATTTTTGGGTTATATATATAAATATAATCCTAAGAAAAATAATTTTTTAATCCTAATAATCGGGTACCCGTTTTTTGTCCTCCCTGTCCTAACCCGACTCACTTTTAGAAACAGACAAAAAAAAAAATTCAAACCCGGCCTGATTTCAAGTAACTAATTTTCATAACCGCTTATAATCGGATCGGATACGGACACCAATTGTCACCCCTAAGCAGGTACGGACACCAATTGTAGCCCACCCCATCCCCATTTATACCTTAACGAGTGATGAGTAGCTTGAGTTAATGATTTGATAAATTGGGCCTGTCTAGCCCAGCCAACATGTCAATGGGCTGGGATGGGCTAACCCTTTCACATCTTTTTTGAGGCTTGTTAAGCTAGGACTAATTTGGGCCAATTGACCCAAATTGTCACTTCTATTAAGGATGGCAATAATTGTTCGAACTTGCTTGTTCAATATTGTTCAACTTGCTTTTAAATGATCGGTATAAAAAATATAACTTTCAAAGAGAGTCGGGAATAAATATAAATTCTTATCCATTTCAAAAAGCATGTTGGCTCTGGACATTTGAAGAACAAGACAACTAGTTATCAGGGGTAAAAATGTTATCTTTTTTTATCTTATGAGCATTTATATCTACCTACTTTATTACATATATGTATATATATTGATGCATGTGGTTCATATTACATAACTATTTTTTCCCCAAATTGTAGGCAATTAAATTTACTATTGATGTATGAAAGATATTAAAGTATAACATGGAATGTAACACCCCGTAAATTTAATTAAATACATACGTTGAAGTACGAGTATATCGAGATATATAATACACGTATTTTATATGTATGAGCTAAATATACGCGTGTATGATTAGTAAATAAATAAAATTATGAGATGAAGATGATATATATGGGATCATCCTATAAAAAAAAATGGAGTTGAATTAAATTGATTAATTTATGGGATTGGTTAATTAAAAATGTGAATTGGAGTATGATTTAATGGCTTGATGAATAGTATGATGAAAACATGTGAAATAAGTGAATTGAGTTGATGGTACATGGTTTAATGAATTAAAGGGATTAATTTAGGGGGTGAGTTGGTTAATTATTGAGCATGAGGGTATGGGATCATTTGGATATAAAATAATTATTTTCTCCTTTCTCATCTCAAGCTCTCATACGTTAAAAATAAAAAATAAAAGAGAATAAAAAAATGTGTAAAAACAAGAAAAGAAGATTGATGAGTGGAGTTGCAAAAGAAACAATAAAAAAAAAATATAAAAAGAAAAGAAAAGAAATGAAAGGAGTGGAGTTGCAAAAGAAAGGAATAAAAAAAATGTATAAGAAGAAAAGAAGAGAGAGAAGACGTGAGTGGCTGAATGAAGGAAAGAAAAGAAAAAAAAACAAAATAGAAGAAATGAAGTTGCAGAAAGGAGAGAAAGAAGAACAGACGGCAGGGAAGGAAAAAAAAAGAGGGAGAACGGGCGATTCGCACGAAATTCGGACCTGAGGTAAGTGATTTTCACTCCCTTTCTTCGTGAAATTACTATCTAAGCTAGATGTAACGATTCTAGCGGAGTAATTTTTACTGTAAGAGCCGTTTTACGACGTTTTCAAAAAAATGGGGTTTTGACCCAACGTGAATGAAACTCCGCTAGAAAGGTAGAAAAATGCTCCCTGGACTGTTAGAACCCCGAATATGTGGTTAGATTCAATTTCATAATGTTTGGAGACCAATTGACAATTTTAATACAATTTACATCTTTCGGATAAATAGTAAAACTAAATAGTAAATAGTAAATGGTGAATAGTGAATAGTGAATAGTAAATGGTGAATAGTAAATGGTGAATAGTGAATAGTAATAGTGAATAGTAAATAGTAAATAGTAAAAAATAAATAGTACTGTGAACAGTGAGTTGATATTTTAGTAGCTACCAAAATGGTAAATGATGATTCTCATGATAATCTATGGTCATTTCAGTGTTTAAATTGAGAGCTTAAGGGCATGGATAAACGCTCTTGAGGAAGCAACATTGTTGCTTGATTTTAGAGAAACCCCGTGTAACCACTGTGAGTATAGTTTTCTTGATTTGGTTCTTGTATGACATTATACTTATATAAAATGTTTGATTGTATGCATGATAGATTTATAGATAATGCATTGAGTTTTATGAATCATGCAAACTGATTTTAGCAATTGGAGTTTGTAATGATGAGGTTTTGCGAGTCCTCATCGTCATTTCGTTAGGCACTAGACCCGAATGAGGTTTTGCTAGTCCTCATTGTTAGTGGGTCTGTCCTAACAAGGGTTGGGATCCTTGAAATGACTGTGAATTGGGTAATAAGAGGTTGTGGCTACCTTGTAACGGCCATACAAGGGTTAGACCCGCTCTCTTGCCTTGCGGAGGAGGGAGATTGTGCATTGTGGTATTGAAAATCATGCAATTTATGTTGTTGACATGTATAATATATTGAATGATGCATGTGTTGAATAAGTATTTGAAATAATTTTAAATATCTTATTTCTCTAAGTGTATATAATTGCCATCTCAAGAACTATATTCACAGAGCTGTTGTTTGCTCACCCCATTTCCTCCAATATTTCAGGTATTGAGTCGAAGGGAAAAGGAAACTCCGTGAGTGAGTCTGGTATGTGTATGTCTGCTTGGAGGAAATAGCTTTTGTTATTTTGATATGTATAATTATCACACATTATAGATATATGTATTATCATCTAGATGGGATGTGTGGGCATATATTTATATTGGATGAGGAAATGATAATTTGATGTGTGAATGAATGGAATGGTTATGGGATTTGATTTGTGGTATATATAAAAAAAAAAAAATCTATTGTACATTTTGGGAAGGTTTGTGAGAGTACGTGAAGGCTGACAGTGTATTATATACTGTATATGGATATGTACAGTGTATAGTACGTTGTGCCGGTCATGATGTTAGCCTACGTCAGGGGCGTCGTGACATGGAAACTAAACGGAAAAATTTGAATTTCTTAATCTATTAACATCTTAATCCAATTGAATGGATAAAAGCAGGTGGCTTGTTTTATTAGACTATACGAGTATGGACAAAAGGTTTGATGTCCATTTTAAAAGCGAGCCAAGTACAAACACACATTATTATTCGTACTCATTTTTTTCTTGCATTTTTTGTCACCCCTACTTCCAGGGACGTAGCCACATTTGGGCTACCTTGGGCTATAGCCCAGGTAGCCATTTTGCAAAAAAAAAAAAAAAAAAACCTATACTAGTATTAGCCCATGTAAATATTTTGGATAAAAAACCTTTTTTACCCTTCCTCTCTTAATTCCCAACCCGCAAATCGACTGCAAATCTCCAACCCCCAAATATTCGTCTGCAAATCGCAACCCCCAAAGCGACAAGCAAAATCGCAAAACTGCTAAAAAAAATAATCCCTAAAAAGCCCCAAAACCGAAATCACCTAAATCGACACCCATAAACCAAATTGCAATATCACGACGAATCAAAATCGCCGCCAACTCAAAATCACACGAATCAACCCCAAATCGCACAAGAGAAATCGCTCGACCTCCACTCAATCCTGCTCGATCTTCGTCTCGAGTTCGTGACCCTCTGTTTTTCTTACGACTTAGAAAAGTCTTGAATCTCTCCATCAATTTCAGGTTTGGTCGCTCTTCAATACAATTTCTTTTGCTTTTTTTTGCTTTCGTTGTTCTTCGTTTATGTTTCTCAACTTATTATCATCTTTTGGGCTTTTATAGATTCATAGAGATTAGAGAGCGAGATCAAGCTCCATCTCTCAATCTGGTGTGTTGATATCTTTCTTTTTCTTATTGTTGATTACTTGATTTGTTAGAATGGTTTTTGGACTGTTTTGGTGTCATACTTATGTCTGTATATTTGGAGTTCATGTATTACATTGTTACTATGTCGGATTAGTGGTCAATTCGACTCAATCAGACTTAGCCTTGTCCTCAGTAACTTTGAATAGTGAACGGGAGGCAACTTGCTGCTCTAGAAAATTGGTATTTAAGTAGACCTCGTGTCCCACTTCTCAACTGGAGACTGGTCTAGTTGGTCTTATTTGAAAGTTATCTGCTTGTACAAGTGATACTGGACATTCTAACAACGCACATGGTGATGCTGACCCTGATAAGTATCACCAAACGTTGTGAAATCCTATCTAATATTAGTAAAGACCGGACCTGTTCATGCATATCATTATACATAAGTACCACCTAAGGACGTAAGTGGTTTGTGACACACAAAATGGTTTGAAGCAATGCTCACAATTCTTGATACATTCCTGAGGAGGGACATACAATGTGAACCCGGGTTTATCTAGAGAGGGATATCTGTACATGAACTCAGGGCGACGTCCCTGAGGAGGGTCGTATAATGTGAACCTGGGTTTACCTGGGGATGGACATTTGTACGTAAACTCAGGGTGACATACAATCATTGAACCATTACGATACGATGTCATGCATACATACATGTTATATTGTGTCGTGTATATGTGATATTTGATTATGAAGTCTTATTTATTAATTGTCATATTCACGAACTATTTTACCCACTGGGCAATAGCTCAACCATTGTTATCCAATTTTTCAGGAGTCTAAGGTGGACTAGGTGAAGGTTTTTCAGACCCACATTTTGTACCCCTTTGTTTATTCATAGGGAGTGTGGCGACCCCTTCCAGGGTGACGTCACGACCGACACAATACCCTAGATAATGCCACAACCCAATAAAACCTGAAGCACTGATAAGCCTCTACGCGGAAAGTACCAAATAAACTCAAATACATAATATGCATATGATCAAGATACTCGAACCAATAATGAATTAATACACAATATATTGCCCAATTCTCTAAATTTCTAGCACAAGTACAATATTTTAACTCATCACCAAACCCTGAATTTTATAAATTCTGCATTCCAGATTATGTCATTCATCATCAACAAATATCCAAGATTAGTTTTCAGCAATTAGACACATTAAAACACCTCAATTCAATACTATAAATGGGTTCCAAAAACCCTGTTCCAGCAAGGTCTGGAAAACCATTTCATCCATGGGAAAAATCAGTGAAATTCGCCTCAATTTACTCACCATTGACTTAGAAACTGATTTCCAATAGTTTCAGTCAACAATCAGTGAATTCCAGTGTCAAACCCACACTTTCCAGCTTCAAATCTAACCATTAACAATGCTTGCATGTTACATATATTGAACAAATGGAAGAGAAGAACTCAAATATGGGAATTTTGCATTAAAACCAGAGATCTTACCCCAGACTTTGGATCTTCAGCTCAAACTCTTCTTCTTCCTCTTCCTTTCCTCTCTTCCTCTGGTTTCAATCCAGCAAGTTTAATTTGTTCATGCCAACAATTTCTCTCTTATCATGCAAGTGTAATTTGGATGAATTTGGTTGTGCCAGCAAGTCTACTGCGTGCCCAAATCATCCTTATGTGGCTGCAATTAAGGGAGGCAAGTGTTGAGCAACATGCACAAACCGCCCAAATTTTTTTTTTTTCTTAAAAAAAAATTCTGGCCCACCTAGAAGCGCGCTTCTTGCACCCACCTAGGGTACCAATAGCCCTAAAATACATTTAAAAATACTTCGTATACACACAAATACAAGTATTATACACATTTCATACATACACAAGACCTAGAGTTTCGTTGGGCATTCTACGTTATCATGACGTCATATGCAAAAAGTGGGTCGTTACAGGGAGATTTTGGGGAGGTTGTTCCCTTAATTATATTATCTGTACAAATACATTTTAAAATTAATGAAATCAGATTTGTACTCAATTGTGTACCTACGCACTCGGTAACTATTTTAATGTATTCGCGCCCTACCTGTGAGTGTCCTACAGGTTGACATTTAATGGTATTAGAACAAAAGGTCCACGGCCCGCCCAAGACCACCAATTAGGAGAAGAAAAATATATATCTATAGATAACTATAAATCTATATAGTTGAGATTTATATATATATATATATATATATATAAAGTTAAGATTTATAAACTATATACATAATGTGTTGCTAATGAAAAATTTGGATTAAATGATGGCATAAACATCAAGAGAAAAATAGAAAATATTGTCCAACGGATAAGGCATAAATTTTAAAAAAGGTTAGGAATGTATTTTGTGTATTTCACAAGTTTTATCTACCTTTCAGCAAGATAATGGCCTCTAGTAAAGGAACGACATCTAGTAGTCGGGAACAAGTTTCCACAAGACTCATGGAACTTTACCAACGGAGGGTTGTATTAATGAGGAGTATCGAGATGAAGAATCATCGCCTCCGTCCCAATCTTCACGACAAACTCACAATGCTGCGGTGGCTGAATATCACAAATTTTAGGGGTTATGTCTCACTCAACTTAATGAAGTTATTTTACGAAAACATGAATATTGTGGGACCCTTGGAGGAGGGAATCTGCCCTGCCTTAGAGACATTGATCGGGGGAAAAAAAAATTCTATTAGCATCGAAACTATCTCACGACTAATGGATATACCAATTGGAGACAAGATCATTGATCCACATGAACCCCAGACTGTGGCAAAAATTGTTGAATCCAAGGAAAAGCTTTTCAATTCCCTCACTGAGAAACCATACGCCCTAAAGATATACGCCCATCTCCCTAATAATCTCTTTAAACCACCCCTTGCAGGCCTTGGAAGGATTATAGTCCACAACATCTTGCCAGAAGTGGTGACTAGAGGTTTTATGTCAAGGGCTCAACTACTGGTCCTATACTGCTTAGAAAAGGGAATTTTTGTCTCCCTACCTCACATCATTGTCCAGCAAATGGCAAGGGTAATCCAAAACCCTACAAAGAAATAATACCTCGGCTATGGAGCCTTAATCATGATGATACTGAACGAGGCAAACATCAATACCTTTGATGAATCTTAAACAATGATTACTAAAGTCGTTGCACTATCCTCCTTGTCCAAAACCTTCATCACAAAACGAGGGGCGACTGATGAGGAGTTATTTGGCGCTACTTCAGAGAAAAATAGTGGAATGGCTAGTAATAACACTGAAGGTTATCGACGAAAAAGTCGACGCAAGATTCCCACCAGGAAAATGCCAAATAATAAACCAAGTTTAAACACTGAAATGAACCCAGCCCCAAATAATGGTCAAATAGATCATCAATTCACCGAGGAAGAACTCTTTGGGAACCCAGGGGGAAACTTTGAGCAACCCCAACCAAATCAAGGTGGACAAGGGTTTCCAATTCAAGAAGTACCCTACCAACCAATTCCACAATTTCCTGTGAACCAACCACAACAAAATTGTACGACACCAAACTTTGGAAGACAGGATATCCCGATGAGTCCACTTTTTCAAAAATTTTCGACTTCGGCATATCCAACCATCCAAGAAGTCCAGGTTAGGGAATCCTCATATAATCAAACCAACTACCCTCCTCCTATGGGTCAGTCAACCTACCAACCATCGATGGGACAACCGGCCAACCAACCATCTATGGGACAACCGACTAACCCATTTGACCAGTTACATTTGTTAGTGTCCGGTCTTGCTCAGGTGCAAAAGGGTCAAAACGTTTTGATGATGAGTATGCAAACCTTAGAAGATTTGCACAACGCCTCTCAACGTTCTTCTAGTAGTAGCTTCGCATCTACTAGGAGATCTAGGCGGAGTAGTAGTAGGTGGAAAAATTAGGAAAATTACTGAAATTGTAAATATTTTCTTTTTATGAATGAAATGTTTGTTTGAAACTATGTTTGGTGGGCTAACTTACATCCATTTTTTTCTTTTGTATCACTAACTTTGGAGTGGTATGGGACACAACAGAATTTGAAGATACTAAATAAAACGTGGAAGTAAGAAAACCTACGATCCTGTGTGGAAAAACATTTGGGGAAAGTTGAATTATTAATATTATCACTAAGTTTAAACGGTGTGGGACGAGTAAACTTGGACGATACTATTAGTGAACTCCTCTTTAGCCGATTTTTTGTAGAGACTGTGTACATACAACTTAACTTGGTTGAACCCTTTATTACCAAATTCATGTGGTATGGGACACACGAATTTGGATAATAGTCGAAAAGACTAAGAAAAAGAGTTTGAACACATAAGAATGCGATAGAACGTTAGACCAGGATATTTACCGAGGCAACTCTCAGAACCTCTATGACTCGTATAGATTTTCAAAAATGTATGTATGTTCACAAAAATCAGAACCAAAATATTTGAAATATCTTCAAATTGTATACTTATTATATATAAACACTCTAACCTTGTTTTATACCATGGCCAAACATACGAGGCACATAAGATTCTTTGATTCCTCACCAAAAACCTTACACCATACCTAGAAAAATAGGCGGTTTTATATTGCAGAACTCTCGAACTTATTGCTGAGAATATCATATCAATATACTTGGCTACAGTTCCTAAAGCAGAGTTTTATTTTTCTCCTTGCCAGTATGAAAATACAAACTAGAAAGAGAGGAAGGCCACACACAGTCCGTCCAGCAAAGGAAGCACCTCCTAAGATACAAAATCAGGAACCGCCACCTCATAGGACAGAACAAGCCACACACCACACTACCACTACTTCTGGGCAGGCAGTGTCACTCAACCCACACCATTTGTCATGCCTCCGGGCATGGATTAGTTCTTCATCGTATTCATTGAGGCGAGGTCGTCTGTGAGACTGTGGCCAACCAGGTGGTCACCGTACAAGCACCTGTTCAATCTGGGTTGGAGACTCAAACTGACTAGATCACAAAGTATAAGAGGCTACAACTCCTTACCTTTGTTGGCAACATTGATGGGATAAAGTGCAGAAATGGTTTAATGAGTCGAAGAAAGCCCTTGAGGCCATGGGAGTCAACGAGGGCCAGAAAATTCCACTAGCTTCCTACCAACTTGTTGGTGGAGATAACACTTGGTGGATAACTGTGAAAGAAGACCCAAGGGTCAATGTAACTAACATGACTTGGCTAAAGTTTGAGTTACTGTTCATTAACGATTACTTCCCTGGCGCAGTGAAGAGGCAGAGGCGCCAGGAGTTTGCCAGACTCTACCAGGGCAGCATGATAGTCCATGAGTATGCTATCAAGTTCAAGGAATTATCGGTCTTCTCTCTCTCTACCATCTCAACGAAGCGAGATAAGGCCGAGAAATTCTATAACGACCTTCGTCCAGACATCCGACAAGCCCTATCGATCTTGGATCTCAAGAATTACAGGGAGCTTGTCAACATGGCCATGAACTTTGAGCAGAAGAAAACTGAGCACGAACAAAGAATGAACAGGGAAAAACGGCCTGCAACGTTTTTCCAGTAGGGCAATAAAAAGAAGCCCTACTTTAATCAAAGCCCAGCCCTCCCAGCCCCTGTACAAAAATAAGAGGCAACGACACCTGCGGCTGAAACTTCTAACCCTGGCCAGCAGGGTTTTCATAAGCATAATAGGGGAGGCCTCAATGGTAGGGGTGGTCAACGCAATGACAATGGCAGAGGTGGTGGCCAGCAACCCCACAATCAGTACGGCCAACAAAACCAACAACATGCACCTCAGCAACAGAGGCTGACTTGCTTCAATTGTGACCTGTAGGGCCATGTAAGAAATGTTTGTCCCCACCCTCCACTACCCTGACAGCCAGTTCCTGCAGTCCCAGTCCAAAAAGTTCCACCTGCTGCTAACGCCCAACCCAGGCAGAACCAGCAGAACCAGGGGCAAAGGCAACAGGGCATAGTGCATGTCGTCGCTCAACAACCTCTTCCAGATAACAATGTAGTTGAAGGTACATTTTTTTGCTCAAAATAATGGTGCATGTCTTGTTTGATTCGGGTGCTACGCACTCCTTTATATCTTCTGTATTGGTAAGACATTTGGGGTTGCAACTTGAACCCACAAACATCACAATCTATGTCTCAACACCATTAGGATCTGGTACTGACGTGAAATTGAAGTGTTTTGGATGTGAACTTCGAATGTCAGAACAAATAGTTTATGCAGATCTTTTAGTGATGAACATTGAAGACTTCGACATCATCCTCGGAATGGATTGGCTCGCACCACTGAATGCAAAGATCGATTGTTTGAAGAAGCAAGTTCAGTTAACCTTGCCTACTGGGGAGTTTCTCAAAGTTCAGGGAACAAGGACATGGATACACAACTCGACTGTAGCATTCCTCAAGGCACAGTTTCGAGCCCTATCCCTTGGTGATGACAATAAATCATCATTACTATACCCTCTTGAAGTACATGATGTCTCAGTCATATCTGAATTTCCAACAATTTTTCTGAATGACCTTCCTGTTCTACCTCCAGTTCAGGAATTCAATTTTGAGATCAAACTCATACCAGAGACTGGACCCATCTCAATTCCTCCATACCGAATGTCCAATGTTGAGTTGGTTGAGTTGGAAAAACAACTAAAGGAATTGGAGAGTAATGGATTCATTAGAGAAAGTTCATCACCCTAGGGCGCTTCAGTTCTGTTTGTTCACAAAAAAGATGGTTCGTTACGACTTTGCACCAACTATTGCAAGTTAAATAACGTAACCATCAAGAACAGATATCCTTTGCCCATGATCGATGACTTGTTCGACCAACTTAGAGCTGCCAAATATTTCTCTAAGATTAATTTACGATCCGGCTATCATCAACTCCGGATCAGATAGTCGGACATAAATAAAATGGCTTTCAGAACTTGGTATGGTCTTTACGAGTTCTTAGTCATGTTGTTCGGTCTATCAAATGCACCTGCAGTGTTCATAGATTTGATCAACCGCATCTTCAGACTATATTTAGACCGATTCGTGGTGGTCTTTGTAGATGATATCTTGATGTATTCTTCAACTGAGAAAGATCGTAAGATACATTTGAGGATTTTCCTCCAGACCTTAAGAAGCCATCAGTTATCTGCAAAGTTGAGTAAGTGCGAATTTTGGGCGAAAAGAGTTCAATTCCAAGGGCATGTGGTTTCAAGCAATGGCATTGAAGTGGACCCTTCAAAGGTTGAAGCAGTTTTAAACTAGAAGTAGCCTACCACAATTACTCAAATCAAGAACTTTCTTGGTTTGGCTAGCTACTACAAACGTTTCACTAAGGACTTCTCAAAGATTGTTGAACCTATGACCAAGCTCACTCAGAAAGACATACTATTCATTTGGAATCCCGCCAGTGAATCGTCATTTCAGGAATTGTAGAAGCGTCTCACGACAGCACCGGTACTAATTACTCCAAGAAATGGAGTTGGATTTTCACTATACATCGATGCCTCTCTCTAAGGCTTAGGTGCAATATTAATGTAAGAAAGCTAGGTTGTTGCATATGCTTCTAGGCAACTAAAGATTCATGAGGGTAATCACCCAACGCATGACTTGGAACTTACAGTTGTCGTATTCACGCTGAAGTTATGGCGTCACTATTTATTTGGTGAACGGTTTGAGGTCTTCTTGGATTACAAGAGTCTCAAGTACATCTACACTCAGAAAGACCTAAACCTTCAGCCAAAGATGATGGTTGTAATTTTTGAAATATTATGACTTTCAGCTCCAATACCATCTGAGAAAAGCCAACATTGTGGCTTATGCCCTGAGTAGAAAATCTTATGTTGCGGTTTGTACTTTTAAATTTGAAATGGGAAAGTTGGCTACGGAGATGGAGAACTTTGACTTACAGCTCATTGAGAAGGGAGGAAGATTACGACTTTCTCAATTATCAGTCAACTCTAAGCTAATTCAAAAAATTTCAACTGCTCAAGCCAACAACCCCATGTTAATGGAGAAAAGAGAACTTCTACTCAGCGGACAGGACCTTCCTCACTGGTCAGTCTCTAATGACCAGGCAGTTTTCTACAAAAAACGTCTTTGTCTACCGAACGATCCTAAAGTTCTGAAATAAGTACTCACTGAAATGCATTGCTCGAGGTTTGCTATGCATCCTGTGGGTGACAAGATGTACAAGGATCTCAAGCGACAATTTTGGTTCTCTGGTATAAAGAAGGCTATTGCAGACTTCGTTGCTTGATGTCTCATTTGCCAACAAGTAAAAGCAGAACACAGACTTCCTTCCCGACTTCTCCAACCTTTACCTATTGGAGAATGGAAGTGGGAGAACATTGCAATGGATTTTGTCACGGCCTTGCCTCGAAATAATAAAGGGCAGGATGCAATCTGAGTTATCCTTGACAGACTTACAAAGTCTGCACACTTTTTACCAACAAAGTTCACGGATAATCCTGCCAAGCTAGCTGAATTGTATGAAATAGAGATCGTACGCCTCCATGGAATAATACTCACGATCGTCTCTGATCAAAACCCTCGATTCACATCAAAATTTTGGCAAAGCTTCTAGAGTATAATGAGCTCCAAGATCACCATGAGCACAACTTTTCACCCACAGACTGACGGACAGTCAGAGCGTCTCATCCAAATCTTGGAAGACATGTTACGATGTTGCATTTTGGACTTTCATGACAGATGGGCAAAACACTTACATTTGGCTAAGTTTGCATACAACAACGGCTACCAAACCAGTATCGGCATGGCACCATACGAGGCTCTCTATGGTCTCCCTTACAGATCTCTGGTATGCTGGTTAGATATGGCAGATCAACTGCAATTAGGGCCAGAACTAGTTCAAGAGACTTCTGAGAAGATCACACTAGTAAAGGAGCGACTTCGTGTAGCACAGAGTCGACATAAGAGCTATGCCGACAAGCAGAGACAACCTCTAGAATTTGATAAGAGGGACTTTGTTTTTCTAAAAGTTCAGCCTACAAAACGTGTCAAACACTTCAGGATCAAGGAAAAGCTCTTTCCACGATCTATCGGCCCATTTCAGATAGTCGAGCGTATTGGCAAACTAGCTTATCGATTATCTCTTCCATCATCTATGTATAAAATTCATGACATTCTTCATATATCCATGTTTCGAAAGTATTGTCCTAATCCTTCACATATCATCCCTCTGGTCGAAGTCCGGGTTGAAGAAGGAAACAAATATCAGGAGAGAGCGATACAGATTCTGGATAGGAAAACTCAAGAACTGAAGTGACACAACATTCCACTTGTAAAGGTACTCTGGGATCACCACGGAGTAGAGGAAGCAACTTGGGAACTAGAAAAAATAATTAAACAGAAATACCCTGAATTATTTTCTAGTAATAGTTGATGATGTGATACAATTGTATTATTTTACTTATCAATGAAATTGTGGAACTTCCTTTGCAATATCTTAATATATTGTTTCATTTAATTAACCATGCAGATGTCTGAAAACAACAAAGACAGGAGTAATGAGTGATAGACTCCATTGCCTGCTTGGCAACCAGTGGAGACTCTTTGAAGTTCTGAGTCAACCCACAATTACTTTGCGTCACCAACTCCCTCACCTAAGCGGCAGCGATCCTTATCGCCAGAGCGTGCATGGTTATATCGTAACAACATTGCCCGAAACAATCTAGTGCCCTCATCCTGGCAAGATCTCCTACCAAAATTGTTAGGCGGTCGGATTTGGGCAACCGTAGGAAAAAGCATTCTGTCGCTCAACCTACCTCCCTTGAAACGCTGCAACTTGCAGTGCCCTACACCACCATCTGTTAGGCAAATGTCGGAACCTTATGAGGATGAATTCGATTCCATTTGCTCTTCATTGTTTGATGATGTTGAGGATTCCACCGACCACAGTATAGTTCAGGGACCTTACCAACATTTCCCTGATCTGGAGATTGATAACAAAGGTGATGAATCTCACGAAGGCAGCAATCATCACTACATGGACTGAAATTTCGAGGGCAAAATTCTTTTAAGGGGGGTAGAGTGTAATACCCCTAAATTACGAAAAAAAAAAAATTAAATTTCGGGCAGTCCTTTTCTTATAAAAAGAACCCCCTTTGCATTTTCACACAACTCTCTTCTCTCTCTCTTACTCTCCTTATTGGTTCATCACTCCCTTTGTGATTTTCTCCTCTATTTGAGACTCTCTTCGCGGTGCAGGGCGGTTATGCTCGGGAGGAAGCGTCGGTTCTAGAAGGGGGTTTTATCTGAAGGTGGGGAACGAAACTAAGTTTGCGTGTCTTATGACTTTTATTAAAGTTTACATTCATTTATCATTATGTCTATTATTCATTTACACTACATTATTGCGTATAATGTTCATACATGTCATACTTATACCTGTATATTTGGAGTTCATGTATTACACTGTTACTACATCGGATTAGTGGTCAATTCGACTTAACCAGACTTAGCGTTGTCCTCAGTAACTTTGAATAGTAAATGGGAGGCAGCTTGCTGCTCTAGAAGATTGGTATTTAAGTGGACCTCGTGTCCCACCTCTCAACTGGAGACTGGTCTAGCTGGTCTTATTTGAAAGCTATATGCTTGTACAAGTGATACTGGACATTCTAACAACGCATGTGGTGATGCTGACCCTGATAAGTATCACCAGATGTTGCAAAATCATGTCTAATAATAGTAAAAATCGAACATGTTCATGCATATCATCATACATAAGCACCACCTAAGGACGTAAGTGGTTTGTGGCACACAAAATGGTTTGAAGCAATGCTCACTATTCTTGATACATTCCTGAGGAGGGACGTACAATGTAAGCCCAGGTTTACCTGGGGAGGGATATCTGTACGTAAACTCGGGGCGACGTCCCCGAGGAGTGACGTACAATGTGAACCTGGGTTTACCTAGGGATGGACATTTGTACGTGAACTCAGGGCGACGTACGATCATGGAACCATTACGAGACGGTGTCATGCATACATACATGTTGTACTGTGTCGTGTATATGTAATATTTGATTATGAAGTCTTCTTTATTAATTGTTATATTACCGAACTATTTTACCCACTGGGCAATAGCTCACCCTGTTGTTATCCAATTTTTCTAGAGTCTAGGGTGGACTGGGTAGAGGTTTTTGGGCCCACATTTTGTACCCCTTTGTTTATTTATAAGGAGATTTTGGGAAGGTTGTTCCCTTAATTATATTACATATACAAATACATTCTGAAATTAATGAAATCAGATTTGTACTCAATTGTGTACCTGCGCACTCGGTAACTGTTTTAATGTATTCGCGCCCCGCCTGTGAGTGTCTCACCGATTGAGGGACGTCCGGGGGGGGGTGTGACATTTGTTGTACATAGTGTGCATATGGCATTTGTTCTATTCTATGGTTCTGTAACCTGTATTCTTTTCTTCAATAGTTTTGTTTCTTCAAAAAAATAAGATTTGTTATAATGATTTATTTTTTTCTTATTGTTGATTTGTTAGAATGATTTGCAATTGTTGTGGAAACTTTGGAAACTGAATCGGTGCTATAATCCTCTTTTGTGCATTTTTTTGTTGGTGCTTCTTAGCTGTTGTTTTCTTGAAATTTAAAGTTTGACTCGATTTCTTAAATTATTCGTGATTTTAAAGGTCTTCCAAAACTCAACCAAAATTATCTCTTTTTTTGTAATTATTATTCATGAAATTGCTATCTATATACTCTTTCAAAATTCTTTAATTTCTTCAGTTATGTATTATTCAAAATAAATAAAATAGTTATTTCAAACATAACCAATTTGCCTTCTTTTTAATTCAACTTATTTTTTTTTAAATACTGTAATTAATTTTAGAATTCAATTCTTCTATATTACTTATTTAATTTGTTGTAATTTTTTTGATATGTCAGTGATTTTTTTTTCTAACCCAGCAGTTATATTAGTTTTTTAATTGTAAATAACTATTTTTTTGTGAGATTATCTTAATTATAAATGTTTATTTCATGTATATTAATTTTGTTGCAAATATATGTAAATCTTATTTCAAATTGTTTAACAAAGTTATTTGATAATGTTAGGTTACAATGTCAAACAATCATTCATCTAAGCCACGAAAAACTCTTCTTTCATACTTTGGGAAAAAATTAGATTACCAATCAAGTGGGTCAAGTTTTCCAAATACTGCGAGTGGTTGTAGTTTGCCTTCTTCCTTCCAAAGATTTGACTTTAAGAAAGATGATGACACTCCACTAGATGTCAATGGTCCTTCTAATGAACGTGATCCCGGATTACATTTTCCAATAGGATTTTATCCCGCTGACAAGCAAGATGATATTCAGAGAGAATATATCAAAATAGGACCCTTCCAACCCATGTTGGATAATTATCCATCTATTAAGGATGGTAACCAAACTCGGCGGTTTCGACATTCATGGTTCCAAAGATTTGAGTGGCTTGAATATTCAATTGAGAATAATAAAGCTTATTGTTTTGCATATTATCTTTTTTATAGTGTTCCATCAAAGCATCCGACATTTACGAAAGATGGCTTTCAAGGTTGGAAAAGAGTCAATTGTGGGAAAAATGGAAAAAACTATCCATTTGTGCAACTCATGGGGGACCATAATTCACAACATAGCCATAACATGCAAAGGTGGAGAAACTTGCAACATTCATCACGACATATAAACAAAGTCATGAATAAACTCCTTGTTCAAGAGATTTTACAAAACTGGCTAAGGCTCAAATACCTCATTAGAGTCGATAAAGTGGCTAGCAATGCAAGGGTGTGCATTTCAAGGTCATGACGAATCCATCAATTCTACTAATCGTGAAAACTTTATTGAGAAGATAAAATTGCAAGCAAGACTAAATGAAGAAATTGGTGGGATTGTTTTAGAAAATGCTCTATAAAATGCCAAGTACACCTCACCCAATATTCAAAAGGAGTTGTTGAACATTCTTGTCAAAAGAGTGCGGGCTATAATTCGTGAAGAAGTCGAGAATGTCAAATTTTGCATTCTAGTTGACGAAGCACTTGATGAATCCAACAAGGAGTAAATGACAATTATTTGGAGGTATGTTGATTTGAAAGGCTTTGTTCAAGAACGTTTTTTTGAAGTTTTGAGTATTAGTGACACTAATGCTTTAATTCTTAAAAAAGAGATATGTAATGTACTCACTCGATATGATCTTTCACTTGAAAACTTGAGAGACCAAGGATATGATGGTGCAAGCAACATAAGAGGTGAATGGAATGGTTTACAAGCCTTGTTTTTGAGAGATTATTCATGTGCGTACTACATACATTGTTTTGCACATAGACTTCAACTTGCTTTAGTTGCAGTGGCTACAGAAGTGCATGATATATGGCTGTTTTTTTTTTTTCAAATTGACTTTCATTATCAATTTTGCAAGTAGTTCTTTCAAGCACCATTCTAAGTTGAAATTTATTCGAGAAGCTGAAATTAATGAATTGATTGCTTTAGGCAAACTTGAGACTGGTACAGGAGCAAATCAAATGCGCACCTTGCAACGACCTAGAGCTACTCGTTGGAGTTTCCTTTATAAGGCTATTGATGGATTGATTAAAATATTTAGTTCAATTTCTACTTTGCTTGAAAAGTTGATTAACTTTGGACTAAATAACAATATACGTGGGGAAGCCAAAGGTGCGTATAAAGATTTGACATCCTTTAATTTTGTGTTTATCTTATTGTTGTTGCATGAAATCTTAGGAATCTCTAATATGTTTTGTCAAGTTTTGCAATCGAAATCTCAAGATATTTTGAATGCTATGAATTTAGTGTCAACCACAAAATTGATCCTTCAACAGTTAAGGGGGAGTAAATTAGATTCTTTTTTAAAAAGTGTAGTGTCATTTTTCCGTAGATGTGGAATTAAAATTCCTGATATGAATGCAAGTTATATGCAAGAAACAAGGCGTTCTTGTCAACAAAAAGATAATATCACAGTTGAGCATCATTATCACTTTAGTATATTTTATGTTGTGATTGATTTTCAATTGATGGAGTTGAGTAGTAGATTCCAAGAGCAAACAATACAACTTCTTACTCTTAGCATGACATTGAGCCTTATTGACGGGTTTAAGTTATTTGATGTTGATAATATTTGTCCTCTTGCCGAGAATTTCTACTCTCAAGATTTTAGTAGCGATGACATTGAAGATTTGAGAAGACAATTGAGCCATTACAGGTTTGATGTTCTTCGTGATAAAGAATTTTAGAATATTGTTTCTCTTTCAGAATTATGTCAATGTTTAGCATAAACAAGGAGATCAGAACACTACATTTTGATTGATAAGTTGATCTATTTAATATTAACTCTTCCTGTGTCCACAACATCAACAAAGAGAGCATTTTCAGCTATGAAGCTTGTCAAAACATCACTTTGTTCTAAAATGGAGGATGATTTTCTTACAGATTGTATGATGATATATATTAAAAAAGAGATTGTTAATAGCATTGACCTAGATTCTATTATTGATGAGTTTGAAGGTTTAAAACCTTGTAGAAGAAACTTTACATGATTTTTTTAATTGTATTGTATTGCAATTTCTTTTTCTTTTTCTTTTTTAGGTTTTATGCTCTTGTGTTATGTATTATAGTTAATGTATGTATTTTGAGGGGTAAAGTTCAATATATCCCCCTATCGAGGTGTATATTTTATTTTCAATCAATGAATATTTCTCTTGCCATCAAGGTTTGTCTAAAAAAAAAATGAGTCCACCCAAAATAAAAATCGTGGCTACTCCCCTACCTACTTCTATTTAGAACCTCTATGAATAAGCAACATTTTGCATGCCTGTGGCCCAAGAAGATGACCCCAAAGGGATCTTCGCCAACCATTTTCAACTCACCGGTTAGGTTAGACATGGGTCATTCAAACCTATATCAAGTATATGTACTCAACCCTCCAACCATTTAAAAAAGTTTAATCAAAATGTGAGTTGTATTTTTAGTTTAATAAAAATATTTAATTTATAAATAATTCCTAAGGTAAAATAATTAAACAAGTCCTACCTGGTACATTAATTAGCCTATTAATTCTAATCTTTGGACTAGCTCACATAATTAACCAATTAATTGAGACATTAGTTAGGCGTGGGTTACATTTCTATACTTTACATGCTAATATAAGGCTAAAATTAATCTTACATACATCAATTAACAAAATAATTGATGTATTAAACAATTGGCGTGTTACTCAAGTCTTAGAAGTACAACTCCCACCGGGTAGTTTGGATGAATCCCGATCGTTGGTTCTAGTGGAGAATCAAGTTTGAGGGGTTTTTTGAAAATTTACCATTGATGGAATTTTAATTTAGAAATACACCCTATAACACATACAATTTTGAGATTTACTATAATTGGACCCGTGAATAGCTATTAACGGAACCTAACAAGATAAATCTCTTTTTTTAAATTTGAATTCTAATTTAGACGCGTCTTTTCATAAAGTGACTTTAATTAAAAGTCACATTTTGAAAAGACAGACTCTTAAAGTTGCCTCCACTAGGCCAAACATATATAAACTACAAACACTACCCTTCTTCTCCAATTTTTGAACTCTAGAAAAGCAGGCAATATATGTGACAATTTTTAAATAAATATAATTAAAAAATGAAGTAAGAATTTTTTAAAACACAATTTTTTTTCATTTTAAAAAATATTAGATGCCATTAAATTGTAGCCCCATGAAGCTTTTTAATATACATAATTAATTTAAAATTGCAACAAAATAAATAAAATATTAAGCTTCAAAAATATTTAAGTTGAATATATAAGAGCATTTTGAGTTGGTGTACAAGATGTGTCTGACAGATAACGCGTTTTACCGACAAAGGTTATGATCAAGATTTTGTCATCCTTATAAAAATTCGGTTTGAATTGAGATAATTAGTTTAACTAAGTACTCTAGGTGTAAGGGAGATTATCACTTTTTTTTTCAAAATTAAATCGAAGTTCTAGTCTAAAATCAAAATTTACTTTACAGAGTTTAATATAATTTGCATTATAATGAGAATGAAAATCTTGCTTTTGTGAACAATTATATATATATATATATATATATATATATATATATATATATATGCTCAAAGCTTTAAATATAATAATCTTGCAAGTGTAATTTAATAAAAGTTAATCTTATTCTAAGTCATGGTTGAAAAATCATTGTAATTGGTCAAAGAAATAAAAAAGAGAGATAATTTGGAGAAACATTAACAAATAAAGACATAAAACTAGGGAGCCGCTGAGCACTCGCCACCATGTTTTCTCTTCCCACCAACATTTCATTATTTTTCATAATTTTTAATTAAACTTTTAGCACTTCTAATTTCCATTATTTTACAAATATTTATGAATTTTTAAATAATAAAATAAGAAACACACCTTAGAATAATAAACACATCAATTCAATCATGATTAAGTATTTGTAATTGATGAACCTAAGCATAGTTATATATCCGAGAGATTTTTAGGATTTTTAAAATAAGATAATAATTTAAAGCAATGATAAGTGGTGGTAGAAAAATTTGCATATACATGTATTTTTTTTTTAAGTTATGATTTATTGACGTTAATTTTTAAAAAATTATTTTCTATAATTATAAAAGTTATTTATCATTGGTGCTTTTTTTCAAGGAAAACCAAGATTTCATTAAGAAAAGGAAGGCAGGACACTGTCGAGAAGAACATTAGTAATTAGTCGCTCCCATAAAACTACACTTTTAGTGGGCGATTTCCATGATCAACCCAAACAAACCTTCCTTAATAGACTAAAATTTGACTTTATTATTTATGGAATTGAAATTAAATCTAAAGTAATGTTTGACTAACACATTTTATTGACACACATTATTGACATTGCCCTTGAGAGTTGTTGGATCACTTTAAATCAGGTATTGATCCGTGATTAAAAGCTATTCATCTATGGGCAATGTCAACAAAGTGTATTTAACAAGTGTGTTTGTAAAACATTTTCCTTATAAAATTTAAGGCCGAGCCGATATTAAAAAACTTTGCCGAAGCTCGATCCAATGCATAAACAAATTGGGTCTTTGGACCGTGCCTCAAACAGGTTTTTAGGCCAATTATACGAGTCAAATTTATTAGATATAATTAAATTAAAATTTAAAATATTACAATATAATTTTTTTTTATAATAAAATAAAACATACAAATCATAAATTAAATAATGTTCTTTATTGATTTGTTAATAATAACAACTTGTTATTTAAAAAGATATCCTAATTACTATAAAGTTACAACTTTTTTTTTTAAAATGTCTAACTTATTATTACTGTAACACCCTGTAAATTTAATTAAATACATACGTTGAAGTACGCGTATATCGAAATATATAATACACGTATTTTATACGTGTGCGCTAAATATACGCGTGTATGATTAGTAAATAAATAAAAATATAAAATGAAGATGATACATATGAGAGCATCCTATAAAAAAAAATGAAGGTGAATTAAATTGATTAATTTATGGGATTGGTTAATTAAAAGTGTGGATTTGATTATGATTGAACGAATTTAATGAAATTTGATGGAGGAGTTAGTTAATAACGGGAGTCAAGGTGCATGGAATCATTTATATATATAAATCTAAATAAAAAATAAAATAAAATAAAATAAAAAACAAAAATCTTTCTAGTTGCATCCAACGTGTGCAACTAGAATAAAAAAATAAAAAAATAATAAAAAAAATGAAATGAAATAGGAAGGAAGAGGAAGAAGTTGCAGAAGCAGAAAGAGACGGAAGGAGAGAAACAGAGAGAAGAAGGAGAAGAAGAAAAAGAGAAAACGCGGGATTCGCGCCAAATTCGACGTGCCGGTAAGCTATTTTTGCTATTTTTCATCGTAAAATTACTATCTAAGCTAGATGTAACCTTTCTAGCGGAGTAAATTTTGTTGTGGGAGCCGTTTTGCGGCGTTTTGATAAATTGGGATTTTGACCCCAACGTGAATGAAAACCCGCTAGGAAGGTAGAAAAATGCTCCCTGGACTGTTAGAACCCCGAATAAGTGGGTAGATTCAATTTCATAATGTTTGGAGACCAATTGACAATTTTAATACAATTTACATCTTTCGGATGAATAGTAAAAATAAATAGTGAATAGCGAATAGTAAATAGTAAATGGTGAATGGTGAATAGTGAATAGTGAATAGTAAAAAATGAATAGTACTGTGAACAGTGAGTTGATATTTTAGTAGCTACCGAAATGGTAAATGATGATTCTCATGATAATCTATGGGTAATTTCAGTGTTGAAATTGAGAGCTTAAGGGCATGGATAAACGCTTTTGAGGAAGCAATGACGTTTATTGTTGCTCAATTTTAGAGGTTGGCTTAGAAAACCCGTGTAACCACTCTGAGTATAGTTTTCTTTGATTTGGTTCTTGTATGACATTATACATATATAAAATGTTTGATTGTATGCATGGTATATTTCTATATACATTGAGTTTTATGGATCATGCAAACTGATTTTAGCATCGGAGTTTGTAATGATGAGGCTTTGCGAATCCTCATTGTCATTTCGTTAGGAATTAGACCCGAATGAGGTTTTGCGAGTCCTCATTATCAATAGGTCTGTCCTAACAAGGGTTGCGATCCTTGAAATGACTGTAAATTGGGTAATAAGAAGCTGTGTCTACCTTGTACGGCCATACAAGGGATAGACCCGCTCTCTTGCCTTGCGGATGAGGGAGATTGTGCATTGTGTTATTGAAAATCATGCAAATTTACATTGTTGACATGTACAATATATTCGTTGAATGATGCATGTGTTGAATAAGTGTTTGAAATGATTTTAAATGTCATATTTCTATAAATGTATATAATTGTCATCTCAAGAACTATATTCACTGAGTTGTTGATTGCTCACCTCATTTCCTCCAATATTTCAGGTATTGAGTCAAAGGGAAAAGGAAAACTCCGTGAGTGATAATCACGTGAACCTTCGTCTGGTACGTGTACGTATGATTGGAGGAAATAGATTATATTTTTGTTATTTTGATATGTATACTTATCACACATTATATCTATATGTATTATCATCTAGATGGGATGTGTGAGCATAGATTGGATGATGAAATGAAAATGTGATGTGTGAATGAATGAACTATATTGGATTTAATTTGTGGTATAAAAAAAAAAAAATTCTGTACATTTTGGAATGGATTGTGAGAGTACGTGAAGGCTGACAGTGTATTATATACTGTATTTGGGTATGTACAGTGTATAGTACGCTGTGCCGGTCATGACGTCTGCCTACGTCAGGGGCGTCGTGACAATTACAAATTAAATAAAAGTTAAAATAATTAAAACTAAAAATAAAAATGATTTATCATTTTGTATATCATTTTTTTTGTCATATATATAGTTTACATCTTATTTCTTCTAACGAATCCTAATGTTATTATTTTATATATTGAGCTGTAAAACATAATTTTTATTTTTATTTTCTATTTCATTCTAATCTTTTTAAAACTTTTATAATTTTTGTTCATTCGATGACATCTACATTTAATTGTGTATAATTAATTTATATTTTCATTACTTATCACATATTATATTATATATTATCATATTACAATTAATTACGCAAACTTTTATAAAAGATTATATCAAATTAATTATATTGTATAAGATAACAATTTTCAAATTAAATAATAAAAATATATATTATATATTCACCTGCAACACACACATATCTATTAGTATATATATATAATTAAATTAAGTATTGAGTCTTCGGACTGAATTAGGTCTCAATATGTGAATCCAAACCTGTCTAATACATTTTTGGACTGGGCTGGGTTAGCCTATATAATAATCGGGCCCAGATTTAAATCGGGTCATTTTAATCAACCGAGTCAGACCCATGAACCCCGGCCCAAATTGCCACCCTATGTCTATATAAGTATTTATATTTTTAAAAATGTTTCACCAACCCACAAATATAGTGAGAACATTAGAACCCAATCATGGATTAAGGAGTGTTCCACGAGCTATTATTAAAGAGAGCATTGCTAAAGTGATTAAAATTTTATATCATTTACTATAAATTAATTTCTCATTAACTTTATAACTTAAATTCATTCAAAATAAAAAAATATTATTTTCAATAAAGAAAAATTTATCCAGATTTGTTTCAATTGGTATTGGGTTTTCTACACCTTTAGCATTATTCCATTTTTCCATTAGAGAATACAATGTCAACGCATGGCCCACTCAAGCACTGAATCAGTGAATCTGGCATAGAGGTTGGTACGTAGGAACAGAAAATCACGGAATTGATACGTGGGTGGTTCACATGAGCCGTGTGCCATATGGTATGATGAAATAATGTAAGCAAATGGAATTTTGGGCCACCGACACGCTTGTCTTCGTTTTCTCCCTGCGTTGTAACGTGTCAGTGCTATTTGCGAGCTTTCACTTTCGTTTAGTCTTGTAAGGGTAAGCCGCCAACTTAAATGCCTGTGTGAACGCGGAACTAGCACTTGTAAGCCGACCCGAGCCAACCCTAGCCGACCTGAGCTGATCCAAACTACTCCTTTTTATTTATTTTTTTGGGTTTCTCAGAAGTATCCTTTCTTATCATTTGGGGATGACATTAGTTCTTGTTGGACACGAAGAATAGAATAGTAGACTTTTTTTAATAAAGACACTTTTAAAAGTCAAATCTTATGCTCAGCCCATTCCATTAAGCTAACTATTCATTGGTCCGAGCTGCTCCTTTCGAACATTACCATTTTTTATCTAATAATACTTTTACAAAATTTATATTTTAAAAAGTAATGTCAAATTGTCAATTATTTTATAATTCAATTACTCTCCACCCATATCTACTTCTCTTATTTATCATTATTATTTTTGGCTTAGTTTAATTATAGTTCCCTGTTTTACCGTTTCATTTTTGGCGTGGTTAATTTTTCTGTACCCTCTCTTTTGACTTTTTAATATTAATTACAAACAATTTTATATTTCTCTCAATTATTAGGCATTTCTATTCAATTAAGCCGTTGTGACGGGCCATTAATTGGGATTTGGCTTTTTTATTTCACCCAAGGGGAAATTGTAACACATTGCAAAACCTAGCACGTGAAGCTGTTGATAATGGTGGTTCAGCTTCTCATTTTAATTGATCCAGTTTAAGATGCTTAATTTTCTTTAATTACGTTACACTAGACTGAATTTGGAAATTCTAAAAACTAAATGACGAGTTCAATTATTTAGTTTAAAACTTGCAAAACTAAACCAAAAGTTAATAAAAATTACAGGTCTCTTAATAAGACGAATAAAATATGATTTTATTAATACTAGTCAATTTGCACATGTTTTACACATGAAAAAAAAGTTTATTACTATAGTTAAAAACATATATTATTATCAGTCGTTTTTTTTTTTTTTGTTTTTTTGAGGTGGCAGACCCAAAATGAAACTTAAATAATTTCATTGACTAAGTTAATTTTGTTATATTACACAATTTAAATGAATTGTCAAGTATGTTGACCTTAATACAAAATGATAAAAACATATTGATACATAGACAAATATATTTAAAAATGCATACTATCATCAAAAGATCAACAAAAATCAAAATTATTTATCATGCAATTTGGTGAAAGTGATTTTATAAAAAAATTAAGTATTCATTTAATGAAAGCTAATAAAGTTGGAGGCTTAAAGCTTAAACAAGGTGAGTTTGGAGGTGATGACAAACTTGGCAATACGAAGAGGTGTTAATCCAATGACCTCAATAATAGTTTTTTAATGATTACAAACAACATGCGTATTATGGACTAATAATTTACTTGAGAGTTTCATCTTAAAAGACTGTTACGTTCACATCAATGGATTCAAGCTTGAAGACATCTCAACAACAAGACAGAAATGTAATCTTTATTTTAGTAATTGTCTAGATGATCTTAAGTTGTAGAACCTACTCTAGGTTTGCTCAGGCGATACTCTTTCTCTAAGTTTTCAAAATGATCATGATCTTCAAAGGTTTTTGAAAATAATTTTGAGCTAGTTGAGCTCACCCCATTTCTCCCATATTTTTCTCTGGTTCAGATCAGAAAGGAAAAGGCAAGGCTTAAAGTCTAAGCGATTTTCCTTTTCTTTTTGAACGTAGGTGTTGTTTGTATATTTTTGGGGATACTTGGGTCTAGTTTCAATTGTTTTGTTCTTTTGAAACTCTATATAGCTATCACAGGTACTTATTTATATAAAACATAGATAGCTATGGTTTGTTTGGACTGTATATGATAAACAAATGAATGATGGACTATTATTCTAAGTTCCATGTTGTTATTTGAGGATTTTGAACCTTATGATGAATATTTTGGATGGATGTCATCATATATTTGGATGATGATGTAATATTTATTTTGGTTCAATTATCTCGATTATATACTGGTTGTGTATTGAGTTTATTAGGTACTTTCCGCATAGAGGCTTATTAGTGCCTCATGTTTTGTCGTGTTGTGGCATTATCTAGGGTACTGTGCCGGTCATGATGTCACCCGAAAAGGGGTAGTGATAGGAGGCTTTCAGTGCCTTCAGTTTTGTCCTGGAGTGACATTAATTGGGGTACTGTGCCGGTTGTGATGTCACCCGGTGAGGGGTTGCGACATAACTATTTGCAAGTTAGATTGTTTTCAAAATTTTTTTAAGAGTTTTCTGAGCTGAAAAAGTTTGGTTTTGTGATTGAACTACGGCTTGAACAAGCTTCATTAGAAATCTTCAAATCATCCAAAGAACTTTTTAAAGATGGCTTCACTCTATGCTCACACACTTCATCTTTATCATTGTCTGAGCAACCTGTGAGTAAGGTTCATAAGCTCTGTATGTATTTCTGAGGTTTTTTTGGTAAGGAAATCCCTTTCATTCACTCTTTGTAATTTAAGTAGCTTGTTAGCTACTGGGAAGTTCTCTCGTTGAGAACATTGTATGTAAAAAGGTTGCTCACACCTGTGAAATGAGTGTGTAATCGGCTTTGATCCTCACCCTTAAAGTAGGATCTTGTAGTTGGGTTTTGAGAAATCTTGATTAGGGAGATCAAGTTGTGGAGGTACTCTTTAAGAGCCAAACCACGTTAAATTGTTGTGTGCTTTACTTTTTTTGTTGCTTTCATTTTCATTACTTGCAAGTATTTTTATTTTTAAAAGGTTTTAAAAATCCTGCAAGAGTCCAATTCACCCCTCCTCTTGGACTTTATTTGAGCCAACAAGTGGTATCATAGTAGGCAACCTATTAAAGATCTAACAATCTGTGATACTCATGGCAGGAACTAGTTCAAAAGATTGCACTTTCAGTGAAGGACAGTCTACCCACATACCACCACTCTTCAAAGGTGATGACTATCTTCATTGGAAGCCTAGGATGAGGTTTTACCTTAGAGCCCAAAACTTAGAAATGTGGAATGTTGTGGTAAATGGTTGTGAAACACCCATAAAGACTGTAGAGAGAGTAGTTGTCCCTAAGGAGGTAGATGAGTGGAGCGCAAAATAAAAGAAGAGAGAGCTTCTAAATAACCAAGCCATGAACAGCCATGAACGTCCTATTTTGTAGTCTTTCTAGTGAGGAGTTTAATTAGGTGAGTACTTGTAAAATAATGAGAAAAATATGTCAAAGACTTGAAGTAACCCATGAGGGAACCTTGCAAGTCAAATAGGCCAAACTCCAAATATTGGTGGAGAAATACGAGACCTATAGGATGGATGAAACTGAGACTATTGCTGAGGCAATAACAAGGTTCACAAAGAACATCAATAAAATAAAAACCCTAGGAAAGGTCTATGATCAAGAAGAGACTGTTAGGAAATTTTTGAGAGGTTTATCCAAGATTTGGGAACCTAAGGCCACAACCATAGAAAAAGCCAAGAACTTGGTTGAATACACTTTTGATGAACTATGTGGTTCCTAGATGGTTCATGAGCTAAATCTCAAGGACAACTCACCCCCACCCAAAGTAGATGATAAAGGGAAGAAAGACATTGCACTTAATGCAAACACTGATTTGGAAAACTCATCAGAAAGTGAAGGCACTGAGATGATGTTGCAATGTTTTTTAGAAAACTTAACCATCTCATTAGGAGAAAGGGAAATGCTAGCTCTAATAAAAAATTCCACAAAGAAAGAAGTGGAGCCAAGCCTAGTGAGCTCATATGTTTTAGATGCAACAAACCAGGACATATTAAGAGTGATTATCCTAACAAGAAGAGAAAAAGCTTCAGCTAAAAAAAAAGTACAAGAAGGTACTTAAAGCCACTTGGGACGATTTTAGCTCAAGTGAGGATGAATCTTGTTTAGAAAATGAAAAGGAAATGATTTGTCTCATGACAAACACTAAGGCAAAAACTGAACCTATTGATGATGATCTTTTTGATTCCTCTGATTTTGATTATATTAAATCTTGTTTTGAAAGGGAAGTAAAAAAGAATGGAAAGCTTAAGAAAAGCCTAATGAAAGCCCTTGAAGAGATTGAATCTCAACAAGAGGCAATTGAGACCATGACAATAGAAAAGGAAAAGATGACCAAAAAAAGGACAAGATGACTAAAGAGCTTGAAACATTTAAAGCAAGTGTGGATGACTTGACCAATGTTTTGATGAAATTCACAAATGGGCAAAAGCTCTTTGACATGATGTTAGGATCTCAAAGATGTGCTTTTGATAAAGCTGGACTGAGTTACACTAAAGGGTCAAAACAAAAAATTTACAACAATTTATTGACCAAGAGACTCACTTGCCATTATTGTAATAGGCAAGGCCACACTAGCCTTAGATGCCCCCACAAAAGAATAAAAAAGGGTAGACTTGCATGGGTAGAAAAGATTGTTCTTAATAATCATGAATGGACCCAAAGCAACTTGGGTACCAAGCTCAAAGGTCTTTTATGTGGTGTAGGATGGTTCTCAAAAGCACGTTTGGTATCTCGACAGCGGTTGCTCAAGGCACATGTCAGGAGACAAATTTATATTTTTGAGCATTGCCTGCAAGCTTGGAGGGAACGTGATCTTTGACGACAACAGTAAATGTAAAATTGAAGGTATAGGCACTGTTGATACTTCTTCTCTTTCTGTTCATGATGTTTTGTATGTCAAAGGCCTAAAACATAATTTCTTAAGCATAAGTCAATTATGTGACAAAGGTTATGATGTTACCTTGAAAGCAAATAGGTGCATTTTTAAGCATGCCAATGGTTCAATTGCATTCATAGCATATACACATAAGAATGTTTATTCTATTTTGCTTGATGATATTAGAGATCAAATTGTTTCATGTTTGAGTGTTGTTATGAATGATGATGCATGGTTATGGCATAGGAGATTAGCTCATGTTAGTGTGGATAATATTTCTAGACTTGCCAAAAATGAGCTTGCAAAGGGCATTCCTAAAGGAATGTACCTAAAAGATAAGGTGTGCGAACCTTGTTAACTTGGTAAGCATACTAAGTCATCTTTCAAGAGCAAGAAATTCATGTCTACTACTAGAGCTCTTGAAATGATCCACATGGATCTTTTTGGACCTACCCGGACACAAAGCTTAGAAGGAAATCATATGTGTATGTTATTGTTGATGATTTCTCTCGCTTTACTTAAATGTTTTTCCTTGCTCATAAACATGAAATGTGTGATGTGTTTGTTAAATTTTGCCATAAAGTAGAAAACGAAAAAGTATACAAAATCACCACCATTAGAAGTGATAGGGGTGGAGAGTTTGTGAATTCCAAATTTTTGTAGCAAACAACGCTATTGTCGCGACCCCTCTCCGGGTGACGTCACGATCGACACATAACTCCAGATAATGCCACTCCAGGACAAAACCTGAGGCCCCGCTCAACCTCTACCTAATACACCATCAATACTTGTACAATACATACAACCTATATATGACATCATATAATTGAACCATAAAAATTTTTTCTCCAGAAAGATCATATCATCCTGTACATCCACATGGTTCAACATATATGTGATCATCTGTATAAAAACATCTACTCCCCAAAACATGTGTCATATACATGTATCTGTAGACACCACACATCTATGTGATAAATATGTACAATATTTTTATGTGATATATATTTACATACTCAAAAGAACAAAAGAGTCAAAAGAAAACCCAAGTCCCAATATGCTCACGTGAGTCCAAAGAAGTGAAAGGCTACAAGTCCACTATCTAGGCCTTGTCTTTTCCTTTTGGATCTAAACTTGAGATAAATAGGGAAAAGGGGGTGAGCAACCAACTAGCTCAGTGAAGTATTCTCACAATTAACTCCATAAATACATTTATAAAAACATGTATGCCATTTAATGAACATTTATAAAATCAAGTGCATCAATTAAAGATAACATACATGATCCAAACTAAATCATATACAAATCAATGCATCGGTTTTTCATAAAACATACAAACACCTCAACCGAGGTCAATCCCAGATAATAGTGCCTACACTTCCCCTATTTTGCGTTTTAGGGAAAGACCAACACGTCATCTAGTACCTACCCTTCTACCCTTACATTCTTCCCAAGGAAAGTCATTTCCACGAAGCACCAATCCAAGCAACCCTCGGCGGCACAATTCCAGAAGAACAAGTAAGTAGAAAGATAACCAACGCCAAGGTGATTAATCCTTAATACACCATTTTCGTGAGTATCAATTCCATGCATATACGTACACCATAAATGCATACATTTTAACAAATCAATTTTATATATAAAATGCCATAAATGGAGAATAAACGTGAGAAATACTCACTACCAATCTAAAGCTAATTACACAAGTTAATCCCAAAAGAAATCAACCAATTTAAAGTCCCGCAATCAACATGAATTTACAAATTCTAGATCAATTTCATGATCCATAATATACACCCAATATACAATAATCCATACCTAAATCCCAACATAAAACAATTATGTCCATACACCACACATCATTCTAATTCAATCATAATTCTCAATTTCTCGTGCCATAAGCATCTAAGCTCAATTTACATCCATACATCATTAATTCAACTTTAATTATCAACACACAACTATTAGACATCAACCATGTCTAGTTATGAGATTAACCCAACACGTGGCGACACGTGTTGGTTCGAGTGTCTTTGCATGCTTTTAAGTTTTTTAATGTGTGCGTAAAGTTTCAGAATGATAGGAGACCTGTTCGACGTCGAAACATGTCAAAAATGGTGTTTTGGATCTGTGGAGCTCGCTCCATGGAGGAAGAGATTTTTGTAACTAATGACATCAATGGCTTGATCTCCTAGATCCGTTGTATGATTGAGCTGAAATTTTGTAAGATTATTCTTCTTTGATATATCATCATTATGAACGGTGAAGATCTTGATCGGAGTTGGGTACTGTGAGATATAAGACTCCAAACACTGTTTCACGGATTTGAGGATTTTCTTGCACAGTTTTGATCAAATTATTGAGTTTCACAATCCCACCGTTGGATAGAGTTGAACTTTTACTAAAAGATTTTAAACTGATTAATAAAAGTTATGACCGGTTAAAATGTTAAATTGATGAGTCAGTTGAAAGAAATTTATTATCTAAGTTCAAGTAATTGCAACAGAAAAAAACTATTCCTTTTATTTAAGTGGTTTTTTCTAACTTTCATGTGTGGGCCCAAACACGCAACTAAACCTCTATATAAACCATTTGAACGTGAGTTTCTTCATTTTTCACTTTCAAAGAGGGCTAGAGAGTTTGGGGAGGAGATAAAGAAGGGGGAGAGGAGAAAAAAAGGGAGAAGTTAGGGTTTTTTGGTGATTTTTGCCCAAAAACACCGAAGGTAATCATTTCTTCCTCATTCTTTCTCATTTTATTCCTTCTATCACTTTCCTTCATGCATGCAAACTGATTTTCGACCTAGGGTTTCTATGAATCCCAAAATTTTAGGGTCCTAGACCTAGGTTTTGCATACATGGACTATTTTATGCTTGTTTTTCATGTTAAAGACCCTCCCTAACCTCAACCAACACCTAAGGGGTGTTTTCCATCCATGTATCCACGAAATTTAAGGGAGTGGTGAAAAACCAATAGTGGACTTAGGCTTTGATTTTGTGATATGTGTATCTAGATGGGATGGGGAGTCCATAAATGGTGAAACCCCCAATTTCTAATAAGAAATTGGAGGGGTTTCATGGATTCGACCTAAACTAAGATTTTAGACCTAAGGTATACTATTCAAATTGCATGTGATTTATGATGAATGCATGGGTAAATATGGATGTATGACACTCCAAATTACTGATTTTGATTAGTGGAAACCCTAGTGTAGAGAAATTTTGGTCTAGGCTATGTAATTTGGCAATTTCCTTGTAATTTGGGAAATTGCACGTGATTTGAGGATTTGCGCAAATTTGGGGATTTTGACCTAATTGATTTCAATTGATGAAATTGACTTGCAATTAGTCTAATTAACCCTATTTATGATTGAATGTCATGTATTATAGTGTTTGGATCAACCTATTGCATTCAATTTGGTTAAATGTGGGTTAATTGGGTAGTAAATTGGTGAATTGGGCAATTTGAGATTAACCCATGTGTAGGACCATTTTAGAAACTTAATTGACATTTGATTTGGGTTTAAACATGGTTGATTAGCATACTTGGACTGATTTTTAGTTTCGCATAAACCATGTAGTTTTTAGGATTTGTGATTTGATCTAAGTGACCCAAATAGTCCAATTGGAGATTGTGGTGCATTGGGGTGATTGTGGCATTCTAGAGCTCTTTCTTGGAATTAAAAGTTAGATTGGCTAGGTCTAGCCAATCAAGGGTGAGTGTTTCTTTCACTTGTGAATTCTATATATGACATTGTAGTATAAAATGTTTTAAATGCTTGTATAATGTAGTATGCATGATTTATTGAATTCATGAATTGTATTTGAGCATTGTCAGTTGGGAAAACAGTTGAGTTATGTGCATTCCCTAAGCTTGAGATTTCTTATGGAATCCCATTGGGCCGACCAGGAATCCTCAATTGTGGACCTTACAAAGAATTTCTATGGGTTGTGTATGTTAGGATTCGCCTAAACATGGTACTTGTCTTGGTGGGCGAATCTTATGGTTCATACAATCCATAGGAATTCTGATAGATACGGGTAAGAAGACGATCGGGCATGGGTTTCTCACACATGGCCCTTGTATTGATTCTTACTCAGGAGGTGTTAGGTTGCATATGCATGTTTATAAAATGGTATGCATTGTCTTGTTTATGGCATGATACGTTATATTGGCATGTATGTAATATTGCTTATACCCATGATTATTTAAATGGTTTTAATGATTCTTGTAATGTTTTACTTAAATGCACATATATGTTGCCACTTGTATAGAACATTCACTGAGCTTGTTGTAGCTTACCCCTCATCCTTATCTTTTCAGGATCTGATAGGAAGAGGAAAAGAAAAGCTTAGCTGCAAAGCGTTCCTGTACTGTTGTTGACGTAGGTGTTTAGTACTTTTCCGCAATTTATTTTGATAAATTGTACTATGTAACACCTAATGATTATACTTAACATTTAGATGGATTTGTACTCATGGTTAAGTATATCATGTACTTTTGAACACTATGAACTTGGAGAAAAATTTTCTGGTTGTCATTTTGGATATGTTTTATATGATGATCTTATATTATGTCCATGTGTTTATTGATGTGTATTTGGGATTATGGTTTGTGTTAGAAGGCTTATCAGGACGCCGTGTATGTCGATGAAGAATATACACGGGGTTCTGTGCCCGTCATGACGTCACGGATAGTGGGTCGTGACAACTTTGGTATCAGAGCAACTGTTTCAGGTTTAAAAACCTTAAAAATAATAAAAGACTTATAAGATATTATGATTTCTTTTATAGGTATGATTATGGGTAGTTATCTTAGGGATAAAAACTCTCATGGATTGTGATTCTGATAGACTTTTCCTTATTTGTGAATTTCAGATTTGCAAGAGAGGAAATTCATAACCAACCATGGACCTGGATGAGCGTTTTAGGCATATTTGAGGCCTTACTTGCTGCTCAACAGGCTGCTCAGACCTAGATTCAGCAGCAGTAGACTCAGATTCCAGTACTGCTTGCCCAGGTTCATGGCAACAGGTAGCCACAACCAGGTGTTCCAGTTGAGGGGGAACACAGTAGTGTCGGCATGGCCGTGGGGGATAGGGCTGGACCAGCTGAGGCTCATGCCGATGTCTAGGCTGAGGTTCAGGCCGAGCTACAGGCTGAGGTACTAGTTGAGGCTGTGGGGATTCTTGAGCAGAGGTCTGAGTCAGAGCGTTATGAGAGGGTCATGAAGGCCTTCCGGGTCAGAGGCCCGACGGAGTTTACTGAACGCCTATGTATCGAGACAGCTGAGAGATGGCTCAAGAGGATGAAGGCTATCTTCAGTGACAAACAGGCTTCTGAGGCTGACAGAGTGAGGTTGGCCAGGTTCAAGCTCGTCGACAGAGTTATGATTGGATACATGTCAGGAACACAGACCAAAATCAACTATTCTCATGCGCATGATCCCAGGCTAGTTTCTTGGGTCCGACCAAAATCAATTATTTTCATGCACATGGCTCTAGGCCAATTTCTTGGTTCGTTCATAAATTTCTTAAAATTCATGGTAAACTCTTATCATACACACAACATAAACACAAATGTCTAGAGTCAGGAATACATGTCATCATGACGTCAGGTGTGAGCTTGGGTCGTTACAGCTATACACATTAGGGGCGAGCAGGTCATCCGCCAACTTGACTCAACCCGACCGACCTGAACCAAAAACACTAGGTCGGGTCATGTTTTATGAAGAGAAACGTGTTGATTGGGTGACAAATTTAAAAACCCAATAAAATCGAGTCGAGTGTCGGGTTAATGAAAAAACCAACCCGTTTAACTCCACCCTACCCGTCTAAAAATTTAAACACTAAAGAAACCTGTCGTTTCTCTCTTATCCCTTCTTTGCGCCTGTCCCCCTATTTCTCTTTTCTCTCTCTCTTTTCTTCTTCTTATCTTATTCTTTGCAACTCGTTCCCACTCTTATCTTCTTTTTTCTCATTCTGCAACTCTCTTTTTCTTTCTGCAACTCTCTTTTTCTTTCTGCAACTCTCTTTCTCCCTTTTCTCTTTTTTTTTCTGCAACTCTCTCTCTCCCGTTCATCTACTTTTTTTTTTCTCTTTCAAACCCAAATCTAGCAAACAAAAACCCTCTTATATCCCTGCATTCACGTCGGGTGACTAGACCGACCCAACCCACGAACAGGTCAGTCGGGTTTACCCTCTTTATCCCATGAAGTCAGGTGGCATCCGGTTGCAAATGATACAGTTTAATAGGACCGGGTCGGGTGGTGTTTGGGCCCAAACCTGACCCATTCCCACCCTTAATACTCATCATTTATCAGCCCCTAGAACTCCACAACAAATGGAGTTGTAGAAAGAAAGAATTGGACCTTGCAATAAATGTGTAGGACTATGTTGTGTGAAGATAATGCTGCTACTCATTTTTATACTGAGGGTATTAATACTGCTTGTTATGTTATGAATTGGACATTGATTAGGAAAAACATGAAAAATGTTGGTCCAATATTATAGTCCAAGAGGGGGGGTGAATTGGACTTAGCGGATTTTCGTATTACCTTTCAGATATTTTAATTAAACAAGTAATGTGTGTGCAGTAGGTAACAATCCAAATAAACAAATGCAGGAAAATAAATGAACACAAAAGATTTAGAGTGGTTCGGTTCCCCTTGAACTTACGTCTATTACCCAATCACTATGATCAGGATTTTCCAATACACTATTGGCTAATCACTTACGAGGTGTAATTAGAAGCCGTTTACACTCTAACCGACACAAGGGCTTGGTTAGAAAAGCCACAACAACTAACCTACACTAGAGCTTGGTTAGAAAGCCACAACAAGTAGTTTACACCAGGGCTTGACTAGAAAGCCACACTTGTAACCAACTTACGGGTGTGGTTACGTGTCGTACAAATAATGTTAATATCCCAATTGACTTAACCAAGTCAACAATACATCAAGATTACAAAGATATAGAGAAGTGCAGAACAACACTCTCAACAATATAAGCTTACAATCTTGAATGTGTCAACAATCACTATTCCAACCACTATGATTCTAAATAAAACAAAGTGTTGAAATAGGTTTTTGTCAAATGCAATCGATTCAAACATATGTAATGTAAAACAATGAATCAAATATGCACAACTATCGATATATTGATTCTAAATAATGATAGGTTTAAAGCTCGAGAATTAATATATCATGATGATTAAAACTTGATGATTCTAAATGAATATGTAATTAAGATCAAGAATAAAACAACTCGAGTGTGATCAAAAACTTCGATTCAATATAATATGATATTAGCACATGAATCGATATCTCAAACTATTCATGAAACCACTAAATAAGGTATTTTGTTACGAAGATCAAGATAGGGTTTCACAAACACAATCAATACAAAATCAATTTTAAAGATTATAATCTAAGCCCAAAAACTGATTTGCATAAACCCAAAATCACAAGAATCTAGATTAGAAATGTATACTCCACTCGGTAAGGTTGAAGCTCCAAGATTCTTCGTGTGTGAATTTGGATGAGAGAAATCACAATCAAGACTCAGTAGAAGATATAGAAACACTTGAATCGTCTTGAACACTTGCACAAGAGAAACTCTCCAAGTTTCTCAAGGTTTTGAAAGATGTGGAAAACTATTCGGGAGATTGGAACAAATGATCAAATGTTGTTGAACTTTTGCTTCCAAAGAAGGTTTAAATCACTCCAAAACTTGTTTATAGCTTGTACAAAGACTAAGACGAAAAATACACAAGTTCTCAAAGTTTTGCAAAAGTTGTTATTCAAATGAGCAAGTGTAGTATTTATAAATAAACACCACACTGAGACATAGGAACGCATTCCTTAACACAGGAGCGTGTCCCTCAATATGTACGTTGGGCATAGGAACGGGTTCCTTCAACAAGAACCACTGACTTTTAAAGTTTTTCCTATTTTACCCTTGGCAACAGGAACGCGTTCCTTCTTGAAGGAGCACGTTCCTTTTTCCTGATCAGAAAAATTCTAAGTCTCAGGAAAAGCCACAGGAGTGCGTTCGTCTTACAAGGAGCGCGTTCCTTGAACTCTGATAAAAAATCACTGAGTCTTGGGAAAGAGCTCAAGAGCGCATTCCTCACTATAGGAGCGCGTTCTTTCACTAGCAAGTGAAAGAAACTCAATTTTTTATCATTATAGGTTTAGGACATTGTCGAAAACATAGATTAACATTTTTAAAAAAATTTAAAACATTTTTGACACGATTAAGGTATAATTAACACAATTAAACATGAGTGATTCTATCGATTAAACCAATGATTAGAGCAATAAGTGTAATACACATGAAACGGTAAAACCATGCAAAGTTGACAAGATGAATGCATGTTAAACATAGGTCAATATATGTATGATAAACAATTATAACTAAGTGATAGCATAATTATCAAACTAAAATATTTGCATGCATGAGAATAATAAACTATATGAATGATTTTAAAAAGATTCAAATCATGTGTGGTTGGAACAAGTAATTATTACTCTACAACACTAAAATTCTAATAAGGAGAAATACAACCATGAAGCTCTTGAATTTTCGTGAGGTGTTGTTCCTTCCATGTGTTTTCACAATGCAGTTGAATCTATTAGATATATTTAGTAAGTACTAAAACAACTACGTCAAAGAGATTAGTTAACACATATATGTTGTTTGCAATCATCAAAACAAAACTGGGTGAGAATAGTTACATCAACAAACAAGACATCATATGAGCTATGTAAGGATAAAGTACCCAATATAGGACATTTTAGAGTCTTTGGATGTAAATGTTATATTTTGAATGACAAAGACAACTTGGATAAATTTGATCCAAAATCTAATATTGGGATATTTCTTGGTTACTCTTCGCATAGTAGAGCATATAGAGTGTTTAACAAGTCCACTAGAGTTGTAGAAAAGGCCATCCTTATCATATTTGATGAAAGTGATCCTAGGCAAAATAATTGTGAAAATCTGAAAAATCTGGAAATTGATGATGATGATGATGATGATGTTCCCAAGGAGTCAAAGGACTTAGAAAAGAGAGATTGAAAGTTAGAAGTCCTAAAGAACTCTAGGCTCCTTACTAGTCACCCCAGAGATCAAAGTTTAGGTGACCCTTCTAAAGGAGTGTCCACTAGAGCAACTATTAACAAGGATCAATTGCATATAGCCTTTGGATCTCAAATTGAACCTTCAAAGGTTGAGAAAGCTCTAGGTGATGAAAACTGGATTCTTGCTATGCAAGAAGAGTTAGGCCACTTCATTAGAAACAAAGTGTGGGAATTAGTTCCAAAACTAACTCACCAATCATTATTGGAACAAAGTCGGTTATAGGAACAAGTAGGGTGAAAAAGGAGTGATTGTTAAAAATAAAGCCAAATTAGTTTACCAAGGATACAATCAAGAGGAAGGAATAGACTACGAAGAAGCCTTTGCACCAGTAGCAAGATTAGAAGCAATTAGAATCCTACTAGCCTATGCTTGCTATAAAGACTTTCCACTATACCAAATGGATGTCAAAATTGTCTTTCTAAATGGGTACATCAATGAAGAGGTATATGTTGTTTCATGGAACCCCGTAATGTAAATGTTTTTGATGATTCCAAACCACTCACTTGAGTATCTAATGATCTTGTTAAGTGTTTTAGTTAGATCAAAATCAAGACATAAATCAGAACCGAGACAATGCACTTCAAGTCATCAAGATCAAGATTCAAGAAGAATTTGTTCGTCTAGAATGTAAAACCTTCACTCAAACAAATTCTCAACAAGTTCTGCATATTTTCACTTTTGCATCTCTTTGAAATGTTTTTATTTTGAAAATTTAATCAAGTTTCAAAAGTTTGAAAACTTATTTTGAAAATCAGTTAAGAGTTCTATCAGGACGTTGACTAAATGTTTGGACACTGATGGTACTTAAACTACTTCCATTAGGATGCTTTCTTTCTAGGAGAGCCCTCGTGTATTAGCTCAACAGTTACGTCAGGACACTAATTGCGCGTCGGTACGCTCATCGAGTTCTGATTGATTTTAAAGTATTGAAAAACATGATGTTAACCATGCGTTAGCGCCCTCATAAAAGTTTGCATTTTAAAATGTTTTTCTTTAGGACGCTAATAACGCCTCCATAAAACCTCATGCTTCAAATATTTTTTAACTACAGGAAGCTACTCCTTGATTAGCGACCTCATTGATATATGGTTTTAAATGTTCATTTGAGCCTCAAGACGCTGATGTATCATCAGTACGCTCAAAGAACAATGTCAACTAAACTTAAGTCTTTGACTCAATGTATACCAGGACGCTAATGGTCCAACTGGTACACTAATACACTTCAGTCAAATATCTGAAAAGCAATTTGGCAAATCCAGCTACTGACATTTCAGATACATGAATCATGTTTTCTTAGACTTTCCTTATTAATGTATTCTGAATCAAACCAGACTTTTCTTATAAACCTAAACATACTATATTCATGAAAGATTAAGGTTGTTGTGAGAAAATGTTCAAATTTGAAATTCAAATCAAACACTCAGCTGTTTTATATTCATTAAGTCTATAAATATATGAATCTTCGAAATAGAGAAAATAACAGAAGAATTTTTTTAGCATAAACTTGTTGAAAGTTAGTTGAAGTTTTCAAGTGTTAAAACTCTTCAAAAGTTAAATTACTTTTAGTGCTTATTGTGTTCAACTGTCTTACTGTTTCAGAGAGATTGAAATTTTGTTCATTCAAAATATTTTTATATTGTGCTTCATCCCAACCATCTTTTTTAGAATCTGTTTGAAGAAAATTGTTTTCACTCTAAAGTCTTTCAACTTACTTCATTTCATATCATATCTTGCTAAAAAGTGCATTGAGTGATTGTTTAGGATACAACTATACCTAATTTATATCTTTGTTGTATCAAAGGTTGTAATAGTAGTTATATAAACTACTAAGATTCTTATTTGAATCGAGAAAGGTTCTCTCAAGCCCGTTAAGTTGAGAAGTTCTTAGGTAAGTCTCACACCCGAAAGTTGAGATAGGTAGTTTTCTAGCCTGTAAGTCGAGGGGTGTAGGTTGGTCTCAAGCCTGGAAGATGAGTAGTGTAACGGTAGTTCTCACACACCCGAAAGTTGAGAAAAGGTTGTAACGGTTTGGTTCTCACCTGTAAGAGAATCCTTTAGTGAAGAGGTTTGAAAATCCTAACTTAGGAGGTTAGGTAGTGAAGGTAGGCAAGTAACCGAACCACTATAAATCGATTGCGTCAATTGATTTATTTTTTTGCATTTTATTATTTTCTATTGAATTAATTTTAATTATCTAAGTGTCCAATTCACCCCCCTCTTGGACATTTCTGGGCCAACAATATATGTGAAACAACCACCTAGGTTTGAGGATTCTCAAAATCCATATTATGTGTATAAACTTCATAAAACCTTGTATGGATTGAAACAAGCTCCTAGAGCTTGGTATGATAGACATAGTTCTTTTCTTCTAGAGCATGAGTTTAAGAAAGGAAAATTAGATCCAACCTTATTCATTAAACACAAAGATTCTGACATGCTTTTAGTTCAAATCTATGTACATGATATCATCTTTGGTGCTTCAAATACTCATCCTTGCAAAGAATTTTCTAGAATTATGCAAGATGAATTTGAAATGAGTATGATGGGGGAGCTTACATATTTCTTTGGCTTTCAAATTAAGCAAATGTGAAATAGCACATTCTTAAACCAAAGTAAGTATGTTAAGGACATTATAAAGAAGTTCAAGTTTGAAAACTTGAAAAGTATTGACATCCCCTGCAACTCAATTGTTAAGATGGATAAGGATGAAAAGGGCAAACTTGTAAACACTAAGCTTTATAGAGGATAATATGTAGCTTGTTGTATTTAACAACAAGTAGATCAAATATTATGCTTAGTGTATGTTTATTGTTGGCCCCAAGTATGTCCAAGAGGGGGGGAGGGGGGTGAATTGGACACTATGATCAATTTAAAGCTTAGATAAATACTAGTAATGTAACGACAAAAGCTAATGTTGAAAGTAAATAAGTATTGCTCATATGATTTATAGTGGTTCAGTTATATGGCTACATCCACCACCCAACCTCCTCAGTTAGGATTTCCAACTTCACTAAACAATCCTCTTACGAGTGAGGACAAAATCGTTACAACTTTCTTAGTTTCACGGGTGTGAGAACAACCTTATGACTTTTAACTTATAGGTGTGAGACGTACCTACACTCTTGACTTCATAGGTGCAAGAAAACTTACACTCTTGGCTTCACAGGTGCAAAACAACCTACATTTTTGGCTTCATAGGTGCAAGACAATCAACACACTCAACTTCACGGGTATGAGTAAACAACTACTTATTCTAACTTAACATAATAACCTTTTGCAACTGATACAATTGCAGCAGATAAAGATACACAATTCAGTACAACTGTATCCTACGAACCTTTTACTCGAATGAACTCCTTCAGCAATAAAAGTATAAGTTCAAAGCAACTGAAAAATTGAGAAAAAATATAGTTTCCTTTCACTAGTTTTTCAAAGATAAGATATAAAATGTAAGCACACAATGAAAAACTTCGTGTAGAAGAAAATTTGTTATCAATATAGATTTTACAAACTTGCATATTTTTGAGATTGAAAGTTCGACTAACTTTCAAAACGTTTTAGCACAAATGATTCCTTTTTGGTACAACCCTACTTTGATTATGAAAATCTCTTTTATAGACACTTTGTGCGCCAAAGTCATTTCATTTGAATTTGAAATAAGTTTTGAACGTGGAGTCAAAACGACTTGATTTTTTCATAGAAATGGTAAGTTTAGTTTTTGTGAAAATGTTTTGGTTCAATTCAATTATCATGAGAATGGAAATGATCAGAAATCCACTGTACATGCTACTGAATTGTCAATAGTCAGGTGACAATCATTTTTCAGTTTTCTGACAGAGTTCTATCAGCGTCCTGAAGTAAATTGTTCTAAAAATGCAATTTTTACTGACTTGCTCAGGGAAGGCGCTAATACCATGTTAGCATCTTGATGACCAAAATTTTCAGAAACCCAGAAACTCAGAGGGCACTAATACCACATAAGCATCCTGACGAGCATCTGCTGGTTTTTTTAGGGTTGTTCGATGAGGGCGCTAATACTTGATCAACGTCCAGCTTTGAACAACAAGCATTTAAACCCAGAAACCATCAACGCCCTGATGGTCTATTACGGTCTTGCACTGTTGGCTCGATATTAAGTGACTAGCCACTGCATTAGCGTCCTGATAACCCATCAACATCCTGAAAGACACTGAAAAATATTTTTTTTACAAATTTGATTTTCCAATACTCTATTAAATCAAATCAACGCTGGAGCTTTTTGGATCAAATCAAACATTTAGAAATCATACAAATGGTTCAAAGATCAATAGAAAAACCTTCGACTAAAATCAATTGAAATCATTTTCTTCAAAAACCAAAGGCTTAAGGAAAACTTATATATATGTATATACTTGTTGAAAAATGTTTCGAGTATAGTTCTACATTCTAACATTTAACCTTTTTGATCTTGATCTTAATAACTTGACTTGTCATAGATTCATCTGATTGAATCTTGATTTTCTTCCAAACTGATGCTTTGCTAAAACACTTCAACAAAAACATTAGATCGCAAGATTGAGTGATTATGGAATCATCAAAACATTCTTTCATGGGGTTCCTTTTGAGATAACATTTATGTGCCCGCTTTCAGTCAAGTCCTAGTGAATCCCACCTAAAATGTGTTAAGAGAATCTTTAGATATGTTAGTGGGACAACAGACTTGGGGATTAATTGGTACCCAAAAGGTACTTCCTTTGAGCTAAGGAGTTTTATAGACTCAGACTATGCATGTAGTCTTATTGATAGGAAGAGTGCCTTTGGATTATGTCACTTTTTGAGTAATTCTTTGATTTCTTGGTTCAGCAAGAAATAAAACTCAGTGGCATTATCCACAATTGAAGTTGAATATGTTGTAGCTGGTAGTTGTTGTGCACAAACTCTATATATGAAACAACAACTTGAGGATTATCAAATCTATGTTGATTGTGCTAAAATATTTTGTCATAATAAAAGTGCCATCAGTATTTCCAAGAATCTTATTTTGCACTATAGGACCAAGCATATTGAGATTGGACATCATTCCTTAGAGACCATGTGCAAAAAGGAGGGATCAAGCTCACTCACATTGGAACAATGAATTAATTAACTTATATTTTCACTAAGGCTTTGGCAAAAGATCAATTTGTTCACATTAAGAGAGAGTTAGGCATGTTTAGTGAGTCAAAATTTTCAAATCTTTGATGATTATGTGTTATTTAATTTTGATTTGATGATTGTTGATGTTTGGTGTTGGTTTGAATTGTTGAAAATCAATTTTGATTTTTCAAAAAGTTTGTCAGCTCGCTCCTAGAATTGGCAGAAACCTAAAATTTTTTGGGTTGGGCAAGTAGCGAGCTCCCTGAATAAGCAACGCGTTGGCTGCCTCAATCTGGGAATACCCCTTCTCGGATTACCCAGAGCAATGCGCTCCCTCAGAGAACAGCACGGTGTCGCCTGTAGCTAAGAAAACCTACTCTCGGTTTACCTAGGGCAGCGCACTCCCGTGAAGAGCAGCGTGTTGCCTCCTACATTTGGGCGACACCTATATAAGGGCCCCACTTTTATTTCACTTCATTTCTTCTTCTCTTTGTGCTCTAGCAGGGATCTCCCATTGCCCCAAGCGTGCTCCAACCTTCTCCAACGTTCTCCAACCATTTTTTCGCTCCATTTCTTTGCATTTTAGGTAATCAATCCGTGCCTTAATTTCTTTTCTTCCATCATTTCTCATTTTTTATGATTACAAACAACATGCGTATCATGGACTAATAATCGACTACTAATTTACTTGAGAGTTTCAGCTTTAAAGACCACCACTTTCACATCATTGGATTCAAGCTTGAAGACATCTCAAGATCAAGACATACAAATGAAATCTTTATTTTTGTAATTGTCTAGATGATATTCTTTCTCAACAAATTCTGAAAATATCATCTAGACAATTACAAATTTCCAATTTGTTGTTTAAAGTGTTTTTATCATCATTGGAAATGATTCGATTTATCCTCATTGGAAGAAGCCAACAAAAGCCAACATGAGCAACAAAAAGATGAAATTAGTATATGTCATATAGAGAAGGAAGAGAATAGGGGCGCTGAAGCAATCGAGGAAGGGGCCATAATCAAAGGCAGATTTATTGCTACAATTGCAACAAGTTTGGGCATTATCAATATGAATGTCGGGTAAAGAATAATAATGATCAAACCGTCTTCTTGCATGAGAAAATCCAAGATCATGATGAAGGAGCAATATTTCTTACCTGTACTACACAGAAGTACACAGAAGGATGATCAAGATGAAATTTGGTATCTTGATAGTGGTTATAGTAACCACATGAAGGGGAATCAGAACGCATTTGCAACTTTGGACGAATCTATCCAAAGTAAAGTCAGAACGGGAAATGACAAAAAACTTCAAGTCAAAGGTAGTGGTGACATCTTGGTGAATACCAAAAGAGGTGCAAAGCATATTTCTAATGTTTTCTTTGTCCGTGGCCTCAAGCACAATCTTCTTAATGTTGGGCAACTCCTCTTGAAGCAATATAATGTCAAGTTTCACAATGATGCATGTGAGGTCAAAGACAAAAGCAATACTCTTGTTGCTAAGGTGAAGATGACGCATGACAAGATGTTCCCCTTGAAGATCAGAACTAAAACACTTTCTTGCTTTAGTACAGTTGTGAAAGACCCATCATGGCTATGACATTTGCAGTTTGGGCATTTGAGTTTTAAAATGTTGACTCATATGTACAAGCATCACATGATGAGTGGAATGTCGGACATTCACCAACCCGATCAAGTGTGTGAAGGGTGTGCACTTGGAAAGGAGCATCAAGAGTCCTTTCCAAACAAAAATGCACGGAGAGTATCACGGTGTCTTGAACTGGTACACACAGATCTATGTTGACCGATGCAAACAACATCTCTTGGAGGTAACCAATATTTTCTTACATTTATTGATGATTATAGTAGAAAAACATGGGTTTATTTTTTGAAGAAAGAATCAAAAGTTCACAAGTACTTCAAAATCTTCAAATCCATGGTTGAAAATGAATGCGGTTGCTCAATCAAGACCTTACATTCTAATCATGGTGGAGAGTATGTTGCACTCTCAAATTTCTTGAAAGAGCATGAAATTCAATATCAATTCACTGGTCGGTATACTCCCTAGCAAAATAGAGTTGTTGAAAGGAAGAACAAAACTATTATGGAGCTAGCCAGAAGTATGTTGAAAAAGCTAGAGGAATGTTAAACACTTTTTGAGCTGAAGCAATTGCATGGACAGTGTATCTTGTAAACAGTGCTTCCACCAAAAGTTCGTGAGATGATGCCATATGAAGCTTGGAGCGACCAGAAGCCTCATGTCAACCATCTTCGAATATTTGGGAGCATTGCCTATTCCCATGTACCTGATGCCAAGAGAAGTAAACTTGATGACAAATATGAAAAGTGTATACTTGTGGGCTATAATGAAAATTCTAAAGCCTACAAGTTATACAATCCAGTCACCAAGAAGACTATCATAAATCGAGATGTTTTGTTCAATGAAGAATAATCTTGGAATTGGGATAGAAACACCAAGTAAAAATCAATTGGCATAGATGAAGAAGAACTAGAGGCAGAATGCCAATCACAGCAGCATGAAAGGTCCATCCTCATATTCAGCTTCATCATCATCTTCCTCAAGTAATGATGACTCTCCTCCAAGGAGAATTAGAAGCATTTTATATATATATGAATCAACAAAGGCAATGTCAGAAGTTGATTTGATAAATTTTGCTCTCTTTGTTGATATTTATTAATCCAATCACTTTTGAAGAAGCTTCACAACATACAAAGTGGAGGCAATGGATCAAGAAATTGATTCCATAAAAAGAAATGGAACTTGGGAGCTAGTTACGTTTTAAAAGGAAAGAAAACCATTGGAGTCAAGTGAATTTACAAAACCAAGTTAAATTCACAAGGAGAAGTTGACAAGAAAGCACGACTCCTGGTAAAAGGTTATAAGCAAAAACATGGGATTTATACCAAGAAGTACTATTTTCTCCTGTTGTATGCCTTGAACCAATTTAACCAGTCCTTACTTTGCAACACAACATGGATGAAACATTCATCAAGTGGATGTCAAATCACCATTTCTGAATGGAGTTCTTGAAGAAAAGGTTCATGTTGATCGACCTCCTGGCTATGCTAAGAAAGGGGAAGAAATGAAAGTATGTAAATTGAAGAAAGCAGTTTATGGCCTAAAACAAGCTCATCGTGCGTGGTATAGCCGGATCGATCACTACTTCCTAAAGAATGGCTTTAAGAAATGTTAATATGAGCATACTTTTTACATTAATGAAGGTAACAATGGTGATATTTTTGTTGTTTGCTTATATGTTGATGATTTAATCTTTACGGGCAACACTGGGCATATGTCCGACACTTCCAAGAACTCAATGATGAAATGAGTTTGAGATAACAGATATGGGTCTTCTCCATTTTTTTTCTTAGAATTGAGGTACGACAAAGTCAAGAAGGCATCTTCATATCTCAAAAGAAGTATGCAAATGACTTATTGAATCAATTCAAGATGGACGATCCAAAGCCCATAGGCACTCCTATGGAATTCGGCCTAGAGTTAACAAAGGATAATAAAGATGATCATTTTGTTGATGCAACACTTTATCGAAGACTCATTGGAAGTCTTATGTATTTCACTGCAACAAGACCAGATGTCACTTATGCAGTTAACATTAGGGTTGTTTGTCAACCCCTACCGAACCAAACCTTTTGGGTTCGGTTAGATAGGTTGTTTGGGTTGGGTGGTTCTAAAATGCCCAACCCGATCAGTTTGGGTTGGGTCACAGGTTTAGCCCATAGGAACCCAAGTAACCCAAACCAAATTGACGTCAATCACAGTTGTTTGATCTCAAAGTTGAAGGGTATGGAAACAATGAATGGACCTGATTGAGTTTTGAACAACAAAAGACGGTTTGTAACTTTTACACCAAAATGGTGTCCATGCAAAATAAACAGCACCATATATGTACTCTAGAGCCTCCATTGCAACATCTCTTGAGACCACTAATCTCTTATTTTAATTTGTTTCTTCTCATGGCTAAAGGGCTACTTCCCCGCTTATCTCTTAAAAATGTAATTTACAATTTTTTATAACAACCTAATACATATAGTTAATCTTTATACATATTCTTCATAGAAACCTTAATTAAGAGCATGCACGACTTCTTCTTATTTTTTCTCTGAGATTATAATATAAACCTCTCTTAATATTATACGTTCAAATATTTTGAGAAGCCACCATGTTAGCAAAAATGATGAAAATTTTTATTGATTATGGATTTTATTTAAGGCTATTTACGTAGATTTGAAATTTTGAAAGATGGGCTCAAGTCCAACCTGATCTACTGATCCAACCTAAACCAAACTCGAACTGTTTGGGTTGGGGGATATATTGGGTTGGGTTGGATTTCAAATTTACCAACTCGAACTATTTGGGTTGGGTTAGGTTTTGGCCCCAAATCAACCCAACACAACCCTTGTACACCCCTAGTTAGCATGATTAGCAAATTCATGAAAGCACCAAAGAGAAGTCATTGAAAAGCTGGTAAAAAAAATTTAAGGTATGTTCATGGCACGCTAGATCATGGCATACACTATAAGAATGTTGATCAACCATGTCAACCATGTTTGTGTTAGCCCAATTTTACTGTTCAAGAGGGGGGTGAATTGGACTTGGCAGATTTTTCGTTTTACCTTTTTAGTTAATTTAATAAATCAATTTAAGTGCACAGAAGGTAATAAGAAAAGCAGTAAAGTGCGAAGAAAATAAATAAATGTGCACAGCGATTTAGAGTGGTTCGGTTCCCTTTAAACCTACGTCCACTACGCAATCACCATGATCAGGATGTCCAAATGCACTATTAGCTAATCACTTACGGGCGGATTAGAAGCTGTTTACACTAACCAACACCAGGACCTGGTTAGAAAGCCACTATAACGCCAACCTATACGAGGGCTTGGTTAGAAAGTTACAATCTAGCCTAGACCAGGGCTTGGCTAGTAAGCCACAACTTGCAACCAACTTACGGGCGTGGTTACGTGCCGTACAAATAGGGTATAGTTCTGGTTTACTTAACCAAGTCAACAATACATCAAGATTACAAAGATATAGAGAAGTGAATAACAACACTCTCAATAATTTAAGCTCACAATCTTGAATGAGCCAACAATTACTATTCTAACCACTATGATTCTAAATGAAGTGCATTGTTGAAATAGTTTCTCAAAAATACATGCAACTGATTCAAAGTATATTTATGCAAGTTCAAGAATCGTATGCATACATGTATTTCTAAATATTGATTCTAAGTATGATTAATGAAGCACAAGAATCAATATGCAAGTTATTGATTCAAAATAATCAATGTTCAAGCATGTGAATCAATAGACACAAGTTATGATCAAAACAATCGATTCAAACAATATATGTATTAAGCACAAGAATCAATGTTAATCAAACCACATGAAATCACTATCAAGATAATACAAGATGAAAGCACAAGTATGGTTTCACACAATAGAGAAAAAAGGTTTTGATAATATGTTAAAACAGGTAATAAAAATCATTTTTACTCAAAGCACAAACACTAGAATCGAAAAAGAAAGGTTACACAACTTAGGTAAGATGAAGTTCATCGATTCTCCAACATGAATGTGGTTGAGAGATTTCTCTTCCAAGAATAATCAAGATCAACAAGTATGTGAAGAAAGGCTGTCACACCGTGGGTTGCACAGCGTGCCCCCTACCCAGGTGTGGGCGCACCCCCTCGGGGCGAACGCCTAAGCCATTATGGATTCATGAATAGTGGGGGTAAATGATCTAGTCCGTTACTAGGGCCCTGTTGGGTATCGCGAATTCGGCTAGATGTGACAATATTATGGATCCATAATGGCTTAGGCGTTCGCCCCGAGGGGGTGCGCCCACACCTGGGTAGGGGGCACGCTGTGCAACCCAGGGTGTGACAAAGACACTCAAGAACACCTTGATCAAACACTCTAGAACACCTTTCTAGTTTCTCAAAGATTTTGAAATGGTTAGGAGAACTCTTTAAAAGGTTGAATAAAAAACTCAAATGTAGTGAAATTTTGCTTTGAATAAAGGATTAAATGGCTCAAGAACTTATTGATGTAGAGAAAATTGCACAAGTTCTCTTTGTTATCTCAGTGAACCCCATGTCATGAATGTTTTGATGATTCCAAATATCTCCAATCTGTGTATCTAATGATCTTGCCAAGTGTTTCAGATTTATCAAGAATCAAAATCAAGGAACTGAGCTCACAAGCCTATTGAACATCCCAAGTAAAGTTTCGAGTCTGTCAGCACTTAGAATGTAAAGTCTATCGATCAATCTGTTCTCAGCAAGATTTAATCATTTTCGTATTTTGTTCATAAGCTTTACGGTATTTCAAATGATTTAACTTCTCTATGATTAATTTGAAATTTATCGAGTTTTTATTCGCATTCATCGTATTTTTAATCGTGAGTCAAAACTACTTTTTCAGAGTCTTTTAGGACGCTAATGTTTTAGCAGCGTCCTCCTGGACTTGATGAGTCAACACGATGATAAAATATTAGGACGCTCAAAGTTAATTTGAACTGATTCATTAGGACCTTACTTGTAAGTAGCGACCTCCCTTTAGTCAACTTTTGAAAGTGTCAGGACGCTGACTCAGTTTCAGCTCGCTAAAAGTTCTCTTAACTTGTAATTGATTTTGATCTTTAAGGCCGCTGATAGTTATAAGTTGAATAAACTATCAGGACGCTACTTGTATACGAGTGCTCCCATCCTTAGAATCAACGTAATAACTTTCAGGACGTTTACTGTCCTTCAGCACACTTAATATTATTTTAAAAATTGTTTTCAAATTACAGGACAATCACTTGTGAGTAGCGCCCTCGTACATTTAATGTTTTAAAACAAAAAAGGACGCTAACTGTCGATTAGCGCCCTAAGGATTTAAGTCGTTTAAGTATCATAGTAAGTAAGGACGCTTACAAGTCAGTAGCGCCTTCACTTCATCGTTCGGTAGGACATTGATATGAGCGCCCTCAAAGGAACAAAACGACAGAAATGATATTTCTATTGTTCTGACACGTACATCCTTTTAGCCACCTTTTTAGAACAACTTTTCCTACAAAATATCAACTTTCTGTATTTGTAAGAGATATTCTCAGATTCATGAACCACATCTCTTAAACTTTCCTTTTCTTAATATGGGGAAAAATCATAATGTTCATGAAATATGCAGTTGTCATTTTCGTGATACATTCTAGTTGTTGTGCGTAAACGTTCATATTTGAAATTCAAATTCAAATGAACAACAACTTCATCTCTACAAGTCTATATATACCAACACTTAACAATCTGTTAAGACTACCAAAAATTCTCTGAGCCAAAATACTTTTTGAAAGTTAGTCGAATTTCATCTGAATCAAAACGCTTATGTTATTCTAGTTTCAAAGCATTTTATTTGAATCTCTACTTATTCAAAAGATTTTCATACTAAGCTAAATTTCTATCTTTATCTGAAAATCTATTTGAAAGCTTGAACTGTTTTCACTCAAATTTTCAGCATTGATTTAACTTATATCATTCTTGCTGGAAGAGAAATTTGAGAGATAGCTCATAGGATACAGTTGTTCTTAATTTCATATCTTGTATACTGTATCAAGGTTGTAACAGTAGTTAGATAAACTACTGAGTTGATATTCTCATATTCAACAAGGTTAGGTCTTCTCACACCCATAAGTTGAGAAACGATCTTCTCACACACGTAAGTTGAGAAACGGTACTTCTCACACCTGTAAGTTGAGAAAACTTAGGTTTGTCTCACACCCGTAAGTTGGGATAGGTTGGTCTCAAGCCTGCAAGTTAAGCAGTGTAATGGTTGTTCTCACACCCGCAAGTTAAGAAAATGTGTAACGGTTTGGTTCTCACCAGTAAGAGAATCCCTTAGTGATAAGGTTTAAAATCCTAACTGAGGAAGTTAGATAGTGGACGAAAGCAAGTAGCCGAACCACTATAAATCGACTGTGCATATTTATTTTTATTCCGCACTTTAACTTTGCCATTGTAATTTATTTTAAATTGTCTAAATTGTCTAAGTTGGGATAGGTTGGTCTCAAGCCTGCAAGTTAAGCAGTGTAATGGTTGTTTTCACACTCGCAAGTTAAGAAAATGTGTAACGGTTTGGTTCTCAATTGTAAGAGAATCCCTTAGTGATAAGGTTTAAAATCCTAACTGAGGAAGTTAGATAGTGGACGTAAGCAAGTAGCCGAACCACTATAAATCGATTGTGCATATTTATTTTTATTCCACACTTTAACTTTGCCATTGTAATTTATTTTAAATTGTCTAAGTGTCCAATTCAACCCCCCCTCCCCCCTTCTTTTGGACATACCTGAGCCAAGACTCTTGATCTTGTAAAAGTTGTTCTTCAAATGAGCAAGTGTGGTATTTATAGATAAACACCACACCGAGGCATGGGAACACGTTCCTTAACACAGAAGTGCATTTCTGGTTTGAAATATGAAATATTCCAGATTTTTCTCCAATCAAGGAGTGCATTCCTTACTTAAAGAGCGCGTTCCTCAATATGTCCGTTGGGCATAGGAACGGGTTCCTTCAACAAGAACCACTGACTCTTAAAATTGTTCTCATTTTGCCTTTGGCAACAGGAGCGCATTCCCTCATTAAGGAGCACATTTTTTTTCCCTAATCAGAAAAAATCCGAGTCTCTGGAAATGCCATAGCAATGCATTCCTCTAACAAGGAGCGTGTTCCTTAACCTTGATAAAAAAATCATTATGTCTCGGAAAAAAGCTCCAGAGCGTGTCAAAAATATAGACTAAAATTTTAAAACATTTTTTACACAATTAAGGTATAATTAACACAGTTAAAACATGAGCAATTTAATCGATTAAACCAATGATAAAATCAATAAGTAAAAAAACATGTGAGGCGATAAAACCATGAAAAGTTGGAAAGTTGAATGCATGTTAAACACTGAACATTATATGTATAATAAACAATTATGACTAAGTGATAGCATAATTATCAAACTAAAATATGTGCATGCATGATTAATCATATAATAATGTATATGCATGAGTGTATTAAACTATATGAATGATTTTTGAAAAGATGCAAATCATGTGTGGTTGGAACAAGTAACAGTTACTCTACAACACTAGGATTCTAGTAAAGTAATACAACCATAAAGCTCTCGAATCTTCGTGAAGTATTGTTCCTTCCACATGCTTTGACATTGCAATTGAATCCGTTAGATATATCTAGTTAGCACTGAAACAACTACGTCAAAGAGATTAGTACCGTGATTATATTATTTGTAAGCATCAAAACACTTAGGAGAATACGAAGTAGAAAACCACTTAGATTAACTGTTTGGTCAGTTACAACGATAGTGATTGGGGTGGCAATTCTAATGATTGCAAGAGCACTTCTGGTTATGTTTTGAACATCGATTGTTACGACCCACTATCTGTAACATCATGACAGGCATGAAACCCCTGGTATATCCTCCCTCGATATCCCCGGCAACCCGTCAGCCTTCTAACAACACACCATAATCCCAATAATCAACATCACAACACATGGATAATAATAGATCATTAATGTAAAAGCATACCCAAATGACAACCACAATTGGACAATAATAGATCATCAAGTCCATAATGCTCAAAATATACAAAATCCTACTTCACCATAAATTACAACCCATCTATGTGTTAAGTATAAACATTAGGTGTTACATGGTACAACTTATCAAAATAAATGCAGAAAAGTACTAAACACCTACGTGACAAAAGTATAGGAAAAATGCCCGCAGCTAAGTTTTTCCCTTCCCCTTCCTATCTGAACGTGAAAGGATAAGAGTGAGGAGTGAGCTACAACAAGTTCAATGAATGTTTTCTACAAGTGGCAACATATATATGCATTTATGTAAAACTTTGCAAGATCATTAAAACCATTTAAATATCATGGATACAAATAAGATTACATACATGCTCAATATAATGCATTATGTCATATACATGACAATGCATATCATTTATAAACGTGCTCATGCAATCCTATCACCTCCTAAGTAAGAATCAATACAAGGGCCTGAGTGCGCGACACCCATCGCCCGATCGACCTCTTACCCGTATTCTATTAGAATTCCTAGGATTGTATGAACCATAGGATCCACCCACCAAGATAAGTACCATGCCTAGGCGAATCCTAACATACACAACCCATAGAAATCCTCTGCCAAGTCCACAATTAAGGATCACCACTAGACTTACAAGATTCCCCGAAAAAAAATCTCAACTAGGAGACTCTACCCAATTGCTAACCCTAATAGACTATGCTCAAATATATTTTATGCGACATTAAATCATGCATACTACAATAGATAAGCATTTAAAACACATTTCTATACTACAATGCCACATATAGAAACCAACAAGTAAAGAAACACTCACAACTTGATTGGCTAGACTTAACCAATCCAATTCAATCCACAAGAGAGCACTAGAATGACCACAATCACCCCAAGCACCTCAATCCCCGATTGGCCTATTTGGGTTACTTAAATCAACCAAAATCCCTGCATGAAACGTGATTTATACATTACTGAAAATCAGTCCACTAGTGTACCAAACAACCATGATCAAACCCAATTCCATTGCCAATTAAGATTCTAAAATGATTATACACATGAGCCAATACCATATTGCTCAATTCAACCATTTAAAATCAAATTAAACCATACATAACCCAATTGAATGCAATAGGTTGATCCCCATGATCCAACCACTATAATACAAGGCATTCAATCATAATTAAGGTCAATTAGACTATTTATCAAGTCAATTTCATCAATTGACTAAGTCTAAGTCAAAATTCTCAAATTTGGGCAAATCCCCAAATTCATTGAAATTTCCCAAATTACATGGCCTAAGCCAAAATTACATTACACTAGGGTTATCCACTAATCAAAATCAGTAAATTGGACTACTATACATTCACATTTACCCATGTATTCAACATAAATCACATGCAAATTGAATAGGAAACCCTAAGTCCAAAATCTTAGTTTAGGTCAAATACCTATAACCCTACCAATTTCTTATTAGAAATTGGGGGTTTCACCATTTTTGGACTCCCAACATCCTCTAGATTAACATATCTCAAATGCAAGACCTAATTCCAAAAAATATATTTTCCACCACCCTCCTTAAATTTTGGGATTCATGAGTGGAAAACACCCATTAGGTCAAAAGCAAGCTTGCATGCATGAATGAAAGTGATAGAAGGAAGAAAAATGAGAAAGAATGGGGAAGAAATGATTGCCTTGGGGATTCTTGAGAAAGAATTCACCCAAAACCCCAACTCTTCCCTTCATTTTCTCCTTTCCCCTTCCTTTCCTCTTCTCCAAGCTCCTTAGCCTCTTTTGGAAGTGAAAAATGAGAGAAATCACGTCTGAATGACTTATATAGAGGTTAAGTGGCATTTTGGGCCCACACTTAAAAAAACACACTTTAATAAAAGAAACAATTTTCCTGCTGCAATTACTTGCACTTAGATAATCAATTTCTTGTAAACAACTAAGCAATTGAACATCTTAACCGTTCAAAAGTTTTATGAGTCAGTTACAAACCTTCTGGTAACATTTCAGCTCAATCCAATTGTAGGATTGCGGGATCCAACCGTTTGATCAAAACTGCACAAGAAAATCCGCATATCCGAGAAACAATGTTTGGAGTCTTACACCTCACAGTAGATAACTCCGATCACGATCTTCACCGTTCATAATGAAGATCTATCAGAGAAGAACAAACTGTCAAATTTCAGCTCAATCTCACTATGGATCTAGGAGATGAAGCCATTAATGTAATCAGTGACAAAAATTTCTTCCTCCATGGAGGTGGTTCCATTGATCCAAAACACTATTTTTGAGATGTTTCGACGTCGAACGGGTCTTCGATCATTCTGAAACTTCACATGCACTCTAAACGATGTAAAATCATGCAAATACACTCAAACCAGCTACGTCGAACATCATATACGTATATGTACACATATACAGGTACTCTACGGGTCAAAATGACGTCATCTTAAGGTACGGGCGTTACATCGGCTCTGGTACAATCTCATGGGCCTCGAAGAAGCAAACAAGTGTGACTTTTTCCACCGCTAAAGCAGAATATTTGTCTTTGGCTATGACAGGTTGTCAAGCTCTTTGGTTGAGATGGGTGTTACAAGACCTCAAGCAAGCTCCAGTAGAAGTGACAACTTTGTTTTGTGATAACAAATCTGCCATTGCTTTTAACAAAAATCCAGTCTTTCATGGCAAGAGCAAGCATATCAGAATCAAGTATCATTTCATCAAAGATTTAGTAAAAAATGGCGACTTTATCATCAAGTATGGCAAGACTCATGATCAAGTGGCCGACATTTTCACGAAGTGGTGTAATACTGAGAGTTTTTTGAAGCTCAAGCATGCACTTGGAGTTGTTCAAAGCCTACCTTAATGGGGGATGTCAAAGATTAAGTTAGATTTTTTAAGTAAGTGCATGAGTCGTGTTTAAGGGGGGATGTTAGATATTAACACACACACACACACACACATATATATATATATATATATATATATATATATTAAACACGATTCATGTCGCAACCCCTGTCCGGGTGACGTCACAACCAACATAGAACCCCAGATAATGCCATTCCATGACAAAAACCTGAGGCCCTACTCAGCCTCTATCTAATACACAAACAATACGTGTACAAAATAATCCAACCTGTATATGATAATGTATACTAGAACCATAAAATTTACTCTAAAATCCAACAATATAGATCAAATCAACCTATATATCCACACATGGTTCAACACATATATATGTTGGCATGTTGACCCTCACCCTTGCATGTTTTGATGATTGCAAACAATAGTTTTTGTGTACTAATCACTTTGACGAAGTTGTTTCAGTACTTAAATGATTAAATCATAAAACTCAACCAAAAAGTCAAAATCAAAGCTCGAAGTGGATCAAAGCATGAAGATCAATATTGTAAAATTCTTTGTACTTGCTAGATTCCATGGGGTTGTAGAATGCATTCCATTTGTGTCAACCAAAGTCATGCACACGTTTAAAATGATTTTAAAAATCATATTTGTTTTGAAAAGTCAGCCGTTTTCATAAAAGTCAAAATTTGCTTGTTTGATCAAAATAATTTTGATTTATGTGTTGATCTCAAAAATATTTCAATTATATTGTTTCAAAGTTCATTCAATTGTATTTAACAACGGTTTATCATGAAAACATGTTTTGATTGCAAAATTATCAAGGAAAAACATATTTCAAGTTTCTGTGAAAGCAGAAACGCGTTTCCTCTTAGAGAAACGCGTGTCCTATTTGTCCTTAGTGAAATTTTCATCGAGTCAAGTAGAAACTTGTTCCTGGTTAAGAAACGCGTTTCCTCCATAAATTTCAGAATAATACTCTTTAGAATCATACACAGAAACACGTTCCCTCCTTTTGGGCATTTATGGAAAATGCACATAAACGCGTTCCTTCAACAGGAACACATTTTCGTGACGAAAACAAAGGGTTGTTTTCTTGTGCTTTTTAAACAGAAACGAGGTTCTGTGAACAGAACCATGGTTCTTACTTTTTCAAAAATATATTTCTATAAATATGTGTCTTAGCTCATTGTGAGCAATCTTTTGGAAAATCTTTGAAAGAAAGAAACTTGTGCTCTAAGATAGTTCTCCACATCTTTAAAAATAAAACAAGTTTCAAATGAGTGTTTGATTTGATCTTGGTTTTCCATTTTTTAGAAGAAAAACTTTCAATTTCTCCAAGTTCTTCAAGTACTTCAACCAAGCTTTTCAAGTTAAATTTTTAAGTTTTCAAATCACTTTGAGGAAATCTCCTGTGCGTCAAATTTTCATTTTGAGAAGACATCTTTCCAAGAGATTTCAAGTGATAGAGGTCTTTAATTGAGTGCTTCAAACTTCATCATTTCTCAATCAAGTCCAAAGAGGTCCTTCCTCAACTAAGCTTGCACTTCATTTTACACACTTTGGTTGGTTACCATTAGAAGATATTCATTCCTACTTGTACTTCATTTGAGAGTTGTTTGGTAAAAAATAATCTCTCTTTATCTTTGTAAACATCTTTGTATTTGAATTGGCTGGTTAGCCAATTGGGAAGACTCTTATCCGGAGGTCGGTGTTTGTAACTGTTGGATCCACATCCGCAAGTTGGATCAAGGTTAGGCTGTAACGGTTTGATTCACACCCGAAAGTTGAATCAAGGTTAGTGGATGTTTGAGAAATCTTGATCGAAGAGGTCAAGTAGTGTAGGTAGGCTTTGAAGAAGCCGAACCACTCTAAATCGTTGTGTCGATTGCTTACTTTCCTTGCACTTGCTTATTGTTTATCTTTGTCATTAAGTGTTAAGTAAGGTTTCACGAAAATCTGCTAAGTCCAATTTACCCTCCCTTTTGGACTATAATCTAGACTAACAATATAAACACCTATATAATAAAGTATCTACTCCCCCAAAGACGATCATATACATGTACCATATACACATTTCATCTATATGATATAAATGTACAATATTACATTGTGATAGTTATTTACATAACCAAAATGAACAAAAGAATCAAAATAGCCTATGTCTTATCTGCTCACATGAATCCAAGAAGAGGAAGGCTGCAGTCAACAATCTAGACCTTGCCCTTTTCTTTTGAATCTGAACCTGAGAAAATACGGAAAAAGGGTGAGCTTCAACTAGCTTAGTGAAATATTATCATGCATTTATAAAAACATGTATGTCATAAAAAAACCATTTACAAATACAAGTGCATCATTAAAGTTAACATACTGGATCAAACTAAATCATTTAAATCATGCATAAGCTTTTCCATAAAACATGCACACGCCTCAACTGAGTCAAATCCAAGTAATTCTGCCTATATTTTCCCCTATTTCGCGCTATAGGGAATGATCAGAACAAAATATCTAATGCCAACCCTTCTACCCTTAAATTCTTCACAAAGGAATATCCAAGCCACGAAGTACTAATCCAAATAACACCAGCGAAACTTTTCATAGAAGATCAAGTAAATATAATGGTAATCCACGCTCCTAGTGTTGGTGCACCCAAGAGGGGGTGAATTGGGTGTGATAGTCAATTTAAAACTTTTCCAATGACTTAGTGATATACATTGGTACATTGAAATTAAATGCACATACTAACCATAAAGCAAAATGCATAACGTACAACACACAAGGATTTGTAGTGGGTAGGCCAAGCCTACGTCCACTACCTAATCTCACTATTAGGATTTTCTCAATCCACTAACTGATTCTCTTACGGGTGAGAACCAAACCGTTATACATTCCCTTTTACAGGTTCAAGGCAAACCTATTCCTTTGCAGGCTAAGGACGAACCGCATTTCCTTTCTTCGGGATAAGGAAAAACCCATGTTCCTTTTACAGGATAAGGAAGAACCATTTTCCTTTTATGGGATGAGGAAGAATCGTTTTCCTTTTACGGGATGAGGAAGAACTGTTTCTCTTTTACAGGTTCAGAGATAACCTATCCTTTTACAGGTTAAGGACGAACCGAATTTCCTACTTACAGGTGAGGATGAACCTTAACATGATTTCAACCAAGAAATCATTAAGTGAATTACATTCACTTGACCTAGTTGTTTCAATCCAGAAACACAACAACATTACACAAAATAATAATGTTGGTTCTAACTGAGTAGAACACTTTATAATTAAGCTCATAAGCATAACATTATAAAGATGTATAAATTTGAATACCTAATGCTAAGAGACATACACTTACAGTCATTTACCTTTCAATGTTTGGTATTGCTCAAGTGTAGTTTCGAAAAACGCGAATGATATGTAAATAAATTAAGTGCTTCTTTGAAAACATTATGATACCATTAACACATTGAAGTTTAAAATGCAAGACCAGTTAAAACATAAACTTAGATTGTTTTCAAAAAATATATATAGCGTGAAAACTTATGGTTCTTTATTCAGTAGTTAATACAACTACTGATAGTTTGATATATTACTTAAGATATGAAATCAAGTACAACAATATCTCTCATGAACTATTTCTCAAATTCCTTCATCAGCATGATTAATGTTAAGTATAAATCCAGGCTGAGAATTTGAGTAGAAACCAGTTCAAATAGATTTTCAAAGATAGAATATAATTGAAGCTCAGTATAAAAATCTTTTGACTAAGTAAAGTATCATTGAAGAATACTTTGACAACTTAGAACATTTGAGAACTTTTGAAAGATTGAACGACTAACATTCAAAAAGATTTTGGCACAATAAAAATTATCGGCAAATTGTTTGATTCAAAGTATTGGTATTTATAGATTTAGTAGATAATAGTCGTTAGACATTTGAAGTTCAAATATAATGTGAGAGTTTACACACAATGGCTAGAATGTATCACAAAAATGGCAACTGCAATTTTCATGACCGTTCTGGTTCCTTTCAGATTACATGAACAAGGAATACCTTAGAAAGCATGATTCATGCATCAGAGAAAATCTCTGATAAATCTGAACAGGATTTTGTGCAAAGATCTGTTCTGAAAAAGTACGTTGATATTGATATAACGTATTTTCCAGAACAGTGACGGTTGTTGAATTAGCGTCCTGATTTCGTAATCAGCGTCCTGACGCATAATATCAACTTTGTCGTTTTGTTCATTGAGGGCGCTCATTATGTATAAGCGTCCTACTGAACAATGAAGTGAGGGCGCTACTAACTCGTAAGCATCCTGACTTTTTTTGCGACATAAGTGACTTAACTTTAAGGACGTTAAAGCACAGTTAACTTCCTGCTTATATTTAAGTCAATTAAGTTCATGAGGGCGCTACTTTCCGAGTAAGCGTCCTATCTTTTAAAACATAAAACACAAGGGTGCTACAACTATGTAAGCATCCTATTATTTCAAAATATTTGAAAACAAAATCAAGTGCATTGAAGGACAATCAGCGTTCTGAAAGTTATTAAGTTGGTTCCCAAAGATGAGGGTGCTCCTATCCGGGTAACGTCCTGATAGTTTATCCAACTTATAACTATTAGCGTCCGCAAAGATAAATTCTTTGAAGAACTTAAAAATCTTTCAGTAAGCTGATGTTGAATCAGCGTCCTGATAACTTCAGAAGTTGACTAAAGGGAGGTAGCTACTTACCAGTAAGTGTCCTGATGAATCAATTCAATTCAACATTGAATGTTATCAACCTCCTAATAAATCATCAGCGTCCTAACTTATCAAGTTCATGAGAGCGCTGCTAAATCCTTAGTGTGATGCCCTGGAAATAATTTCATCTACCCCATTACTCAATTGCATTTTGCCCAAACTCTATGTGTTTGCCTTGATATGTTTGGTGTTTGTTTGATGGTTGTTTAATGTTTGTATATTTGATGCTTGATAATGTATATAAATATGTGCATTATAAATTGTATATGGGTCATGTTAAATTAAAGTATAATGCATGTGTTATTATTTATGCATGGGCCCATTAAACCATGAAATGATTGAATAAAAGGATAAATGAGAGTGAAAATTTGGTGTATTAGATGGATTGGACATTTAAAATACATGGAAGCATGAGATTGGTTAAAGTACATGTAATTAGTATGAGACCAACACATGTCAAGTTGGTGCATGAGAATGGACAAGTGTCCCATGCCCCATTTCTCTTCTCCAACACATGTCAAGTTGGTGCATGAGACCAACACATGTCAGGTTGGTGCATGAGAGTGGAAGTGTGTCCCATGCCCCACTTCTCTTCTCCAAGGAAGTCCTAGAGAGTGAGATGAGTGGAGGGAAAGGAAAGAAGAAGAGAAAGAAAGAGGAAGTTGCTTTGAGGAAAGTCTCAGCAACGTTTTCATCAAAGAGCTGGATCTTGGTGATATATGGTCAGATTGAGCTCAAACTTTGTCATCCAGTTCATATCTTATGGTTATTCATTTTGGTGGGTGGAGATCTTAATTGGAGTTTTCTTCTGAGAAATATAACCTCCCAAACAAAGCTGGTCGGAAAGTCTGAATTTCTCGCGCAGTTTAGATCAAACTGATAGATCTCCTAAACCTACCGTTGGATGGATATGATATTTCATAAGATGGTTCACAACTAATATTTCCGCATTATTAACGGTTGAGATATTGATGGGTGAAGCTTTTTGTGTGATATAGTCATCTGAGTTCAAGTATTTGTAGCAGGAAAGGAGAAATTGTCTAATTAGAGACTTGTTCATCAAAGAGGTTATCTCTTCGGTCCACCGTTGGATTGAGATGAGTTTTGGAAAAAAGGTTTGCTTCTTAACATACTTCAATTTGTACGGTTGATTTTGTGATTAAATATTTCTGTTGGTAGCTTGATACATCTGAACAGAATATTAAATGGAAAATTGGTAGGGTTGTTTGTATTAGACCTAATTTAGAATATGAACTTAAACCTTTCCAAATAGCTTGCATGTCAACTATGTTGACTAGTTGCCATTGTTGATGAACCCATGATGCAAAATCAGTGATATACATGGTTGAACATGGTGACCTAGTGTAAATCGGCAATATGGCCTAAGTATGGAAAATTTTATTTTTTAGGGCTTTTGATGCTTTTGGCCTAGAATCATTGAATTGATGCAATTTATGTCTAATTAAGCATGATTAGGGTTGATTATGCTACTAATTAGGTGGTTGTGACATATCATGGGTTAGGCCTACTTGTGATCAAATGGCCTAATTTGGGCATGTTTAGGCCTAAGGAATTGAAAATCAGTATTTTTGATTAATTGAATGGTTTATGAATGAGAACTATGCATTAGAGGCCTAAGTCATGTGATTTGAGTTGAATGATGGGATTAGATGGGATTTAGGCCTATTGTCTATATGTGGGCTGATTTAGGGTCGATGTGTAATGTCTATGTGATTGAGCATAGGAATTGATGTATGGTTGAGTATTGACGAATGTTTCAGGACCTTGATTGGGTTGATTCGGTTTGGTGTCCGTGTGTGGTTAGATACTCTCGCGAGGCTTGGTTGTGAGTAGACTTCATTTATGATTATATCTTTTATGTCATCATATCACTTATATATATTGTATGTTGAAAGCATGAATGTGTTCTAATGTTTTGAATGATGCATTGATTTGAGAAAATCTTATGACTTTGGTTGGGCCTATCTATCTAGCTAATAGGGAGACTTAACCTTGTCATAGGAGGGTTTTAGAAAGGAAATATTTGGGGATGAGAACGATACGATGAAATCCAAATCAACATGATTGGGGATGAGAACGTTACGGTGAAATTGACGTGCACTAGTAACCCCAATGCATGTGGAATGTGGATCCAAATTGATAGGCTTTTACTTGCATCGAACTTATTATAAATGTTTGATATCTATATGTTATGAGCTTTTAATCATGCTACACATTGACATGCATACATGATATTTATTGATGAGTATTGATAGCATATTTGACTTCTATTCACTGGGCACCGTTGGCTCACCCTCATTTTTCTCTTTCAGGTCCTTCTGTCCCAAATAAGGGCAAAGGAGTAGTCATATCTTGAGGGCCTTGTCAGCGAGAGAATCCAAGGCCTCGATGTGAGTTGAGAGGCATTTTGATTGAACTGTGTTTTAAATTATGATATATTATATTTTGGACTATATAATTATAACACTTACCACATTGTAGTATGGGTGAGTTGGGACTTGTTAGATAAACCATGTGGGCATATGACGGTTTTTTTTTTGTACCCATAGGTTTGGACTTTATGTGTATGTCCATCTTGATGGACCGTAGGGATTATGGTTTTATTTATGGTTCATTTTTATGGATTATCTCTTGTCTTAGATGATTAATATGGTTGGTAGTTTTGTTTAGTACCTTTTTATATTATGTCGTTGTTTGGGATAAGGCTCGTAGGGTCTCAAACACCTTACGGGGGTTGAGGAGTGGTTGCAGATGCCTACGCCGGGCGTCCCGCCCTGGCATTCCGCACGCCATTCCCTGCGGGGTTAGTGGTCCAAGGTGCGGGGTCGCCACAATTAGCGTCCTAAAAGACTCTTGAAAAGTAGTTTTGACTTGCGATTAAAAGTACGATGAATGCAATAAAAAGTCGATAAATTTCAAATTGAACATAGAAAATTAAATAGTTTGAAATACCGTAAAGCGTATGATCAAAACATGTAAATATGCAAGTGATTTGTGGATGGTTTTGAAAAACGTTTAAGAAATATTGATTAGAGAAAGATATACCTTAAATACTGTGTATTTTTCATATTTCTCATATTTCTCATAATATTTAAATCCAACTCTTCAATATAAGATCTTCGATTTGAACTTCGAGCTTGAGTTGAATTTCATGAACGTTGAATGAATGATGCAGTCTTGAAGCACTTGATCGAATCGTTCGTGTGGTGTGATCTTGAAACCATGATATGATCTTTGAGGTCCTTTGATTGAAACGATCTTGAACGTCTGATATGACCTTGAGTTCCTTGATCGAATCATTCTTTGGCTTTTCGCTTTCCTGAGGTGCTGAGATAGATTCTTGAATAAAGCTCGTTAGCACCGAAATAGATTTTGTTTGTGATCATCAAAATATACTTCATCAAGTATAATTAGGGACGTGCTAAGTGATGAACTGCTTAGGTCAACAATCTCCCCCTTTGATGATGGCAAACAAATCGAAAATTTAAGCGTTTTAAGAAAAAAAATCAATGTTTTTCTTTTCCCATCTATTTCTCTTATTTTTCTTCTCCCCCTTTATCATGATAAAAAAGGTAAAGAAAAGATACTGAGATCTCCCCCTTTGTGGTGACCTAGTAGAGTAGCGAAGCTTCCCCTTAGTTTGTGCATTCACCCTCAAGATGATTTATGACGTAATGTGATAGTTAGGTATATGAGAATGCGTAAGGTTTACTATATTGTTAGTCACGTGAGAAGCAGATCTTATCTTTAAGCACAATGAAAGATAGTTTGACTTATTCATAGGCTATAAGATTTTGAAATAATAGCGTAGCCGATAATCGTAGTCACAGAAGATGAGAAAGAATTGCTAAAAGATAAATTCATAAAGAATTTTTAAATGTAGGCAATCGTTCTCCTAGTGTTTGGCAGCTTAACTTTGATAATCAATCCAAGCCTAACACATAATATGCTTTAAAATTTGTAAATAATCAAGCATAAGCATACTTAAAGCATAGGTAAAATGATTTATGATTAAGCAAGGCCTAGCTATCATGATTCTAATAAGATGCAAAGTATATAGTTTGAAGTACATGACATCTATTAGATATCAAAAACATAAGCAATTGATGCTCGCAAGAATTAAGATTTAAAAGCAACATCAATGTTATGTGAGAATTGAAGTCGTGGACATTTCCATGGTTTATGCATGAAGACATATCAGATAAAGAGCAAAGCCTAAAATGAGTATATGCTAAATTTCATAAGGATCATTTAAGCAGTAGCATACATTCATTTTCATATTCTAGCCAAATAGTTGCAATTGAAGCATAGCCTAGATTGTTTGATTCTAATGAAAGATGATTTTGAGGAGTATGCAATCATTAGAAATCAAATATCTAAGAATTTGATGCTAATAATATTTAAGATGAAGAGAATGCATCAAAGTCAGGAAATCATAAAAAGATAATTCCAAAAGATAATAGATGTGAGTATAGGCACTTTTCTTTTCAAGAGATATAAGCGTATGATATAAAGTTGTGTACATGGCCTATATTCATTTGCATATTCATGAGTCATGCATAGATATGATTTAAAGTAAACATGATCATAATATGAACTAGCATAGGCAGAAATACATTGTTAAGCTTAGCCAAGCTATTAAGAATATCAAGTGATACAATCAAATGCCACATAAGATGCAAGATAAACATATAATCATAATATTCATTCAACGTCAGATAATCTCATATTATACACAGATACCAATGAAAGATGTGATTAACCTTAAGGACGATACAACAAACTGAGAGTAGCATTAGTTATTATAAGATTTCAACATGATACTGTGTATCAGGAAATATTTGAATCAACAATGAACAAGACATCATTAGTATGATGACAGATAATCATGTTTATGAAAGCAAAATAGTTATGCATCAGAGATATTCAAAAGTAATTTTGCAATCACAGAATTAGGCAAAAAGGGCGAAGTGTGCACAGACAAATTATCAACAGTGACAGAGTAGTGAATTGTACATAACTGATTGGGTAAATAAAACAGGGGATTAAACAGAGCATTCACACATATTTAAGCATTCCAAAAATTCAATAATTAACCATAATAGTAAAGCATAATCAATCAAGATGAAGAACAATAGCTAAGATGTGAAGTGAGCAAAACTAAATATGTACGATATATAGAGAGCTAATCAGGATGTTCACACACACATCTAATCACTTTAACTTTTGAAAATAGTAATGTAGAAGAGTTTAAACAAAAAAACAAAAAGAGACAAAGTCTTCAAAATTGTTGATTTGGCATGACTGGGTAAGACAGAGAAAAATTTCTAAACATTTCTAGAAGGGTCCGGAGCAGATTTGATGAAGTGAGGGCGGAAACTTCCCATGGAAGCTCTAGGTCCGACGAACAATGGAAGTGGAGGTGCGACAGGGACGTCAACTTCCCTTTTCTCTAGGTACGCCAGCATAGGGTTGAGTCGCTTCACTTGGCTCATCGTATACACGGTGCATTCGTGAACGATTTCCTTTAACTGTTCGTGAGACTTCTCATTCTCCTCGAGAAATGTCATCATCAAATTCCTCTAATATTTAGCCATGCTATCAAATTCTTTCATCCGATTTTCATGCTCGCTTAGCATGTCCAACACGGCCTGAAAGCTGGAAGGGATGGAATCACTCAGTTTGGCGAACTGATCCTCAATCGGTGATGCAGCAGGAGGAGGTGGCAACTGTTCTTCAAAAAGAAGTGGAGACGCACAATTTCTCTCAGGAGAAGTGTTCCTGAAAAGGTCTTCATCAGATTTATTTGAGGAAGAAGGAGATAAGGATAGAGAGAAATCAATAGAAGAAGAAGATGGCTTTTCTTGGATGCGAGGGTTTTTGCTGCCATTGGAGTTTTGTAGTAGGAAGTGAAACGAGGAAGACGAATAAGAAATGATTTCGCGCTCAAAATAGGAAGTGAAGTGAGAGGGAAACGTATGGAGCAAGCTAAAGGCATCGAAACAGGGTTTGCATTAAATGCATGAGTGACATAATGTCGTGTGCCAACATAAACATTGATAAAAGAAAATTGTTAAGAATTAAAGGAGATAGCTACGCCTAAGTGTTCAGGTTTTTAGAATTGAGAGATCCCAAGAGTTTCAGCTTAAGGCGGTTTAATTTCTACGATGTAGGATGCCCAAGCCTTCGTCCACTACCTAATCTCCCGATTAGGAATTTCTCAATCCACTAACTGATTCTCTTACGGGTGAGAACCAAACCCTTATACATGCCCTTTTACAGGTTCAAGGCAAACCTATCCTTTTGCACGCTAAGGTTGAACCACATTTCATTTTTTTGGGATGAGAAAAAACTCATGTTTCTTTTACAAGATAAAGAAAAACCGTTTTCCTTTTACGAGATGAGGAAGAACCATTTTCCTTTTACGGGATGAGGAAGAACCGTTTCTCTTTTACGGGATGAGGAAGAACCGTTTCTCTTTTACAGGTTCAGAGATAACCTATCATTTTACAGGTTAAGGACAAACCTATCCTTTTACGGGGTAAGGATAAAACGAATTTCCTACTTACAGGTGAGGATGAACCTTAACATGATTTTAACCATGAAATCATTAAGTGAATTACATTCACTTGACCTGGTTGTTTCAATCCAGAAACACACCAGCATTACAACACAAAATAATAATGTTCCTTCTAACTGAGTATAAAAGATGTATAAATTTGAATACGTAATGCTAAGAGACATACACTTACAGTCATTTACCTTTCAATGTTTGGTATTGCTCAAGTGTAGTTTCGAAAGGCGTGAATGATATGTAAATCAATTAACTACTTATTCGAAAACATTATAATACCATTAACACATTGAAGTTGAAAATGCAGGACCAGTGTAAAACATAGACTCAGATAGTTTTCAAAAAATATATATAGCATGAAAACTTCTGGTTCTTTATTCAGTAGTTAACACAACTACTGATAGTTTGATACATCACTTAAGATATGAAATCAAGTACAACTGTATCTCTCATAAACTATTTCTCAAATTCCTTCATCAGCATGATTGATGTTAAGTATAAATCCAGGTTGAGAATTTGAGTAGAAACCAGTTCAAATAGATTTTCAAAGATAGAATATAATTGAAGCTCAGTATGAAAATCTTTTGACTAAGTAAAGTATCATTGAAGAATACTTTGACAACTTAGAACATTTGAAAACGTTTGAAAGATTGAACAGCGACTAACATTCAAAAAGTTTTTGGCACAATAAAAATTATCGACAAATTTTTTGATTCAAAGTATAGGTATTTATAGATTTAGTAGATAATAGCCATTAGACATTTGAAGTTCAAATATAATGTGAGAGTTTACACATAACGGCTAGAATGTATCACAAAAATGACAACTGCATTTTTCATGGTTGTTCTGGTTCCTTTCAGATTACATGAATAAGGAATACCTTAGAAAGCATGATTCATGCATCAGAGAAAATCTCTAATAAATCTAAACAGGATTCTGTGCAAAGATCCATTTTGAAAAAGTAGACTGATATAGCGTATTTATCAGAATAGTGACGGTTGTTGAATTAGCATCCTGATTTCGTAATTAGCGTCCTGACGCATAATATCAACTTTGTCGTTTTGTTCCTTGAGGGCGCTCATTATGTATAAGCGTCCTGCAGAACAATGAAGTGAGGGCGCTACTAACTCATAAGCGTCCTGACTTTTTTTGCGACATAAGTGACTTAACTTTGAGGGTGCTAAAGCACAGTTAGCGTCCTTCTTATATTTAAGTCAATTAAGTTCATGAGGATGCTACTCTCTGAGTAAGCGTCCTACCCTTTAAAACATCAAACACAAAGGCGCTACAACTATGTAAGCGTCCTGTTATTTCAAAATATTTGAAAACAAAACCAAGTGCGCTAAAGGACAATCAGCGTCCTGAAAGTTATTAAGTTGGTTCCTAAAGATGAGGGTGCTCCTATCCAGGTAGCATCCTGATAGTTTATCCAACTTATAACTATCAGCATCCTCAAAGATAAATTCTTTGAAGAACTTTTTTCAGTAAGCTGATGTTGAGTCAGCTTCCTGACAACTTCAGAAGTTGACTAAAAGGAGGCAGCTACTTACAAGTAAGCGTCCTAATGAATCAGTTTAATTCAACCTGGAATGTTATCAGTGTCCTAATGAATCATCAGCGTCTTGACTTATCAAGTTTAGGAGAGCGCTACTAAATCATTAGCGTCCTGAAATACTCTTGAAAAATAGTTTTTACTCACGATTAAAAGTACGATGAATGAGAATAAAAACTCGGTAAATGTTATCAGTGTCCTAATGAATCATCAGCGTCCTAATGAATCATCAGCGTCTTGACTTATCAAGTTTAGGAGAGTGCTACTAAATCATTAGCGTCCTGAAATACTCTTGAAAAATAGTTTTTACTCGCGATTAAAAGTACGATGAATGAGAATAAAAACTCGGTAAATTTCAAATTAAACATAGAAAATTAAATCATTTGAAATACCGTAAAGCATATGATCAAAACATGCAAATATGCAAGTAATTTATGCATGGTTTTGAAAAATGTTTGAGCAATATTAATTAGAGATATACCTTAAGTACTTTGTATTTCTCATAATCTTTAAATCCAACTCTTCATTATAAGATCTTCGATGTGAACTTCGAACTTGAGTTGAATTTCGTGAACGTTGAACGAATGATGTAGTCTTGAAGCACTTGATCGAATCGTTCGTGTAGTGTGATCTTGAAATCAAGATATGATCTTTGAGGTCCTTTGATTGACACGATCTTGAAAGTTTGATATGACCTTGAGTTCCTTGATCGAATCATTCTTTGGCTTTTCGTTTTCCTGAGGTGTTGAGATAGATTCTTGAATAAAGCTTGCTAGCACCGAAATAGATGTTGTTTGTGATCATCAAAATATACTTCATCAAGTATACTTAGGGACGTGCTAAGTGATGAACCACTTAGGTCAACACCTAGGTATTCAATCCACAATACTCAAGGCAACCCAAATGTCCAAAACCATTTTCATGAACACAAATACTATGCACATATATCATGAATACATACATTTTAACAATTCAAGTATATATGTAAAAAGCCATAAATGGAGAATAAAAGTGAAAATTACTCACAACCAATCCAAAAATCAACAACTCAAGCTATACAACTCCCAATTTGATCAATCCAAATCAAAGTCATGAAATAAGCATAATTCACACATCTTGATCAAATTCAAGTCTACACACACACACACATATATAAACCCAATTAAAATTCCAAACTCCCTACATCCAATTCTCAACTCACATTCTCATTAATACAACTCCTAATACATCAAAACCACCGAGAAATGGATTAGAAGCAACAAATACACTTCTAATAATCTAGGGTTTCCATCAAAACCCACATGCATGTCCAAATCCCAAATTACAACATTACTTCTTCAATTTCATGGCAATTCATCATCAAATAAGTAAAACAACTCCCCATCATGGAAATCCCGCTTAAAATCTCATGGTTAGGGTTTTCAATTTCGAAACCCTAACTCAAATCCCAATTCAAGCACGTTTATGACACTGAAAATACATCCTCAAGCTAGAAATCACCAAGAGAAATAATTATTCGAAGAAATTGGGCAAAATCCATACCTTTAGAGCCAGATTCCAAGCCCCAAATTTCTCCTCTCCTCTCCTCTCGTTCCATTTCTTTCTCAACTCTAAATAGTGCAAGTGAGGGTGAAATGAAGTAAGTTTCTTTTTATACCTTTGTTGGGCCCACGATTTTGCATTTTGAAAAAAATTGCCCAGGCACAAGGAACGCGCCCTTCTCCCTAGAGGGAGCGCACTGTCTTGAAACCCAAAGATATTTCACTTTTTGTCACCACTCAAAAGAGCTTGCTACTCTTTGCAGAAGCGAGTTGCTCCATACAGGAGCACGCTTCTCCGAGCCCTATCAAAATTCTGGCTTTTGGCCAGCGTAAGGAGCGTGCTGCTCTATTCAAGGAGCGTGCTTCTCCTGCCTATTTTCAGAATTTTTACACTTTAACAAATCTCACTTTAACCCCTACACGAACAAAATACATATGATATACACATCAAATACATACACAAGCATCTACAGTCGGGCAATTTACGTCATCGTGACTTTAGGTGAGAATTTGGGTCATTAAAATTCATTTGAAAATTATATGGTGCGTTTATTTTAGCGTGAAGATAGTTAATAGGTTCATGAATGTATCTAGGAGTTAATGAATTCATGTTTGTATCTAGGATAGTGTGGGCCATGAACTTAGTGGTTTATGTATGTCAAGATTCATGTATGCATTTATTATATTGGCCTAGGTAGAGTCCTATAAATACTTCATGTATTTTTCATTTTCAAATTAAGCAAAGTGCGCAAGTTCAAGTCCCTCTCCTTCAATATTTTTCTAGTTTTGAGTTTGTGTGCTCACTATGTTTCCAACAAAGTGGTATCATAGTTGATATATGGTTGGGTTGAGACGCACGTATGTCAACGTGGAGCATGTGCTGGTGTTTATGATTTCTCGAGTTTTTGCTCCTTGAGACGACGACGACGATGATAGTGATCTGACATAGACATGCGATGTGTGATCAAGATGAATAGTTAGATTTCGATCTAAGGTGAAGATTGTTGAGATTATGTTAACCGAAATAATAGTCACACATGCATAGGTATAGGGAAGTACATTACGAATATGAGTTGGGATCTCATGTAACACCCCGTAGTTTTAATTAAATACATACGTTGACTTACGTGTATATCGAGATGTATAACATGTCTATGTTATATGTAGGTGGCAAATATACGCAAATATGAAAATACATGCTATCTTTAAGGGGTATTAGTAAATATATGAAATTATTAAATGAATAATATAAATTCAATTAGGTGAATTGAATGAACAATGAATAGTATGATTAAATGACATAATATAAATTAAAATGTAAATTGAATAAAATAGGGGTGGTTGGTTAATTAGGTGGCTTTTGATGTCGGAATCATGTTAATTGCTTAAAAGTTACCGGTGCTTAAAAATTAACAATGGAGTTGGTTAGCTAAATGGTTCTAAGAAGCATGGAATCATAAAAAAACATGCTCTTCTTCTCTTTCTTTTAAACCTTTAAACATAATGTATTATGTTTATTTTTTAAAAAAGAGTAAACGTGAAAGAATAAGTTGCAAAGAGAAAGAAAAAGGGCGCGGTTGGGAGAACGGCGGGTTTCACAGTCGATTCATCTCGTGGGTAAGTCATTTTCGCTCTTTTTCGTCACAAAATTGATCTTTAAGCTACGTATGACGTTTCTATCGATATAATTTTTGTTATGAGAGGTGTTTTACCGTATTTTCAAAAATGAGGTTTGGACCCACTTTGAGTAGAAACACAGAGAAATGATATATTATCATAGATACTAAATATGTGTTTTGTTTGTATCCATGTGTAAAATTGGTGTCGGTACAGCCGTCGGAAGCCAAATTTGACATTGGGGGCCTTTGGAGGTATCGATTGATATTTTTAATATATTTCTGAATGAATTTGGTAAATACGAAAAACTTGGACATTAGTGAAAAAGTGGTTGGAAAACCTATTTCTATTTTCCATTGCCTTAAAAATAATCGTGAGGGTTGTCTAAAGTATTTGGGACGCCTCACGTGATTTTTAGACCGAAATAGAATTATGAGAATTAATTGTATGAATTGGAGAGTTAGAATTAAATGACTAAGTGATAAAAAAAATAAATTATAATGATTTGATAATTGATTATGGATTATCTGGGAATGAATATATGACGAGATTATATTGTTGATTTGATACAGATAGTAGAGTGGTCGTAAAAAGTAGGTCTACGTGGTACTACTGTGAGTATTTCTTTACTTTGGTTATTCTATATATAACATTATAGATATAAAATATTTTTTATTGAATAAACATATTATAATTATTGTGCATAAGTTGAATTCATGAAATGATTTTAAAATGAAGCATGCGTTAGGTTTGCAAGAGCAAACTAACCGCATGAGGTTGATTCTTGGGTAAGCCTCAGGAACTGTCTCATGTGAGTAACTAGATTTGTATTCACGTACTAGAGGATTGTCCTGGTTGGATTAATAACCTAGAATTGATAATTATATAAAAATGAGTAATGAGAGAACTGTGACTACTCTTGTTGCGGCCAAATGAGAGGCTAGACCCACTCTATTACTTGGAAGGATGAAGATTGGTATAAATGTTTTAATCCATTATTGCATCTCTTGTAATGGAAACTATGATGATCATGTATGTATTTCTTTCTATGTTTCATGTTATTTATGAGTGGAATTACTCAGCATGCATGTTTTATTTGTTAATGTATATATAGTGCTATTGTTAGAAATATTCATTGAGTTTGTTGTCGCTCGCCCCATTTTTCTCAAATATTTCAGATAGAGATAAAGAGAAAGGAAATGCAAGAGAAGAGTAGCTGACTCTTCGGTTTCTTTTTCCTATGTATGTATGGTTTGATGATTGAGAATATGTTATTTTGAGTTATGTATATTTAACATCATATGTATATATATTATCACTAGATGAGTGGAGTGATGACATATATGATGTGAGGAATTTGGTATTTATGTGAATGAATAAATGTGAATAATATTTTGATTGTGATAATTAGGCTTGTGATAATCAATATTTAAAGGGAGATTATGTCAAAAATTTTATAAAAATGGAGGTATAATAAGGCTGACATAGTATTATATACGTCGGTATGACGTATATGGTATTATATGTCGATCGTGACGTCACTAGTAGAGAGTGGATTGCGACATCTCACCTTTATTGGTACCGAGGCCTCTGCGAGTAAAACTTTACACCTAAGTCTAAAGGTTGTTAAGTTGGGAATAATATCAGTATTAGTTGAGATCTAGGCCCACTTAACATTTCATATACGTAAAATTGTTTACCAAATCAAGCTCTACATTGACATGTGTTCATATATGGTTTATAAAATCTTACATGTTTTATTGCATGTACATGTTATGAACAAGTAGAAGATTGTTGTATAACTAGAGAGCTAGAGCCAAATTTCTTTCCCAGCCACAGAGGGAATCTGTCTTTCTTCCCTTTCTGATTGAGTTAGACAAACTTCTCTCACGCTACTTCTTATATCTCAAACACCCTTTAAATTGTTAGTGAATGAATACGTGGAGTCCATAGAAAACTAGAAAGCCCTCAAATCGTGGGGTCTATGGTACGGAGGAATTCATGATTATTTTGTCAAAGTTTGGTAAATTAGGTTTAGAATATATAAACAAAAGCATTTGGCAGCAGGGAGGGGTCCAGCATCAGAACCATTGCACGAGCGCTCGTGGCTTATATATATATATATATATATATATATATATATATATATATATATATAATGTTATAAAGATAAATTTTTTTAATTATCTTAAATTATATAAAAGTACTTCGTATCACGTAAATTTAATTATTTTTATTTATAATATAAAAATGTATATATATACTGTTCGGCTCGCATTTAAAATAGTAACGTGTGCCTTACGGCGGAGTCACGAAATTAATGTCTTGCTATTGCCACCAACTTTTGCACAGTAAATAAAATAAAAATGGAAATAGGTGTTGAATTCCACCATTAATTTCTTTTTTGTCTCTTTCGTCATCTTCTCGCATTTGAAGTTTCCAGACGTAAGGATACAGAAGGGTGGTCCAAGACAAGGAGGTGGGTCATGAGACTTGAAAGTAAGACAAATACAAGTGCAAGTGCAAGGGATGAAGGGAACTAATTTATAAGCATTACACGTACTGACATGTGTCCAGGACAAATATTTGTGACGCTGCTTTGCCTGTATGAATAATATTTACTACACCAGCTCACAAATTAAAATCATCACTTATATGTATGCCCATCACATATAACTTTTTTTTTCTATTTTTATCAGTATTTTTATTTTAAGTTTATTATAGTTAAGCTATTTTTAATATTAATTATTATTCACTTCAAGAAAAGAAAAGAAAAGAAATATAAATCAAGTAGAAATTAGTCTCATAAAATATTAATGTCTGCAGACATTGTTTGCATTTGATTTGAGTCAAATTTTAATTCTTAATGTAAAAAATAATTTTAAGAGTTTTTAATAGTGCTTCTATTTTATTTTTTTAAATGAAAAGATATAAGTAACTTTTTTAATAGTTGAGAAGAGTAAAAATGCATTTATCAATTGAAAAATAGAAATTAAGTTTAAAGGGCAAAAAGAAATTAAGAGTGAAATTAAAAAGTAAAATAAAAAATTATAATTAAAGGAAGACCAATAAAATGAGAGATGTAGAAAGGATATAGAGAACATAGTTAAATACTTATTAAATATATACTATGTTTTATCATTAAGTTCTAATTTACCAACTGACTACTTTTAGGTACTTATTAATGGCTTAGAGCTTACCTTAAGAAAAGGGAATTCTAACTTCAAATCTCACATTAACAAGGTCAATATAGTGTGTGAAGATAGAAAGATTTGTGTATACATCAAAGAACTAGTTGCAAGTGCTCTAAAAGGCCTAATTTCCCTTGAATGAGAAAAAACAAAATAGTTTAATAGTGAAATTAGTATATTTTTTCATTAATTATTATACTTAGAATATTTTTAGATAAAAGTATAATAGTGATATTAATAAGAATAATATGGGAAAATGGTAAAATCATGTTGAGTCCTATGAATGTTTATGTCATATATAGCTTAGATAAGAATATATACTTGTTGGACAATAATAACAAAATATAATTTGATTGCAAATATAATAAGTATATATATACATTGTGCTAATTTAGTTGGACAATAGAACCTATCATTGGTTTAATACTTTTTAAAGTAGTCATCATTTATGTAGTTCACTGACCCATTTTGTTTGTAATTAAGTTTATAGTAAAAAAATAAAAATAAATAAATAAAGTCTAGCGTATGCTTGAAATAAGAAGTTTAAAGCATTTAATAAAAGCTCTCCCCCATCATTTTTTCTTTTCCAATTGTTTTTAATTACTATTGAAATTATTCATAAGTATTCATAGTGCAAAAAAATAAAAAAAGACCTTAGATATATAAAGTGTTTTACAAAACATAATCTCAACAATTTACCTATAAATCATTACAAGTGCATTTACATGAACTATAGATAAAGCCATATATATATCAATTAGGCCCACTGCAATAATACAAATAAATGATTGAAATAAAGGGGCGGGACACACCTGCCAAGAATATGAAGCCATTAAAATCGAAGTTGCCACACATGTGTCTATTTACTCCTTCACACATCTCTCATTCATCACCGTTCCTGAGAACCGTCGAAATGCATTGAACGCGGTTCCTGCCCACGCTCCCATTATTATAATGATTATTATTATTTTTACATAATCTTTTTATGCACCACCTTGGATCTTCCGCCAATCTGTGTCGCACTTGCCACACTGCCACCTAACTCTAATCATTGCTTACTTCTTACGTAAGAACCATGACCAACCCTAAAATTACTTAAAATAATGTGTAGCAACTGTTCAAGTGCAACCTGTCCGTTTGCACAAATATATTTTTATAATATAGACAGTTTGTGGGTTTAAACCTTGGCTACCTGCTCAGTGGTTTCACAAATAGAATACAAGCTTTAAACTCTTAAAGCTTAGTGTTTTTAAATGTCACATATATATAATTTAATAATATAAAAATGGAAAGAGAAGAGAAAAATGATAGACTTTGAAAACACTAATGAAAATCATTAAATATCAATACTAATCCTCACAAGAGAATTATTAGTGTATACTAATTAATAGATATGGGCTCTACGTTGGTTTGATCACATGCTCTCTTTTATTGGTTAAACTGATCACATGCATTTATGTGTATTTAATAAGTCGTGTTAGGCGGACATGGGACAAGACCACCTACTTTGGAAACACGCAGTGTGTCCATTCGATTGTGTTTATCAGTGCAATAATACCCTTGCGCGTGATCGAGCTGATCCAAAACCCTGCCTTCTAACGCGTTCATATCCGTCCCATATATGCCATTGTCTTCTTTTTTTTTTTTTTTTTTTTTTTCGGAGCCCACGAGTTATCCTCACACTATTAGGGTATAGGACTAGTCTCCTATTTAAAGTGGGAGCAGAATGATAGATTTCTATCAAAAAAGATGTCTTCAAAAATTAAATCTTAAAATTTTTATAAAAGGGCGACCTTAAGACTTAACTTGCTTCCACTGAACAGACTAATCGTTGGTATAATAATATTTCATTTCAAAACAATAAACTACACCCTTACTCGGATATAAAGTGGACATTAAGGACATGATACCAAATTGCACTCATCCACTACTGAATGGTGAGAAAGCATGCATATCCTTGAAAGGGGAATTGAGTTTTTATAGCCACACAAGTTCCTTCCAAGCTTTCTAAGTGTTATTACATACCTTCTTACAAATAAAAAGAATAGGGTTGGGTCTCTTTCCCTTCAAATATAATTGTAATGTGAAAATTATTATGATAGGCCCTACACCTTGCATTAGATTTTCTAAGGCATGTGGTGTGTCTACTGTCTAGTTGCTTGTTTCTATATCATTGGGTAGCTTTTATTCAACCATATATATATGTGTCTATTCTAGCTAGCTACATCATTATTAATTTTGGTTCCCATACTATTTCATTTATGTTGATATATTGTTAGAGCTCTAATAATTCATGCACCAAATAACAGAAAAGAAAGGCCAATAATAACAAGTAAGGATAAAACATCACAATTATACTTAAATTGGGAAAAAAAAATGGGGCCTTTTGTCTCTTTATATATGAATTGGTGAACGTGCACACATGCATTGCACGTAATTAAAAAATATATTTCATAATTATATTTTATAATTTATATTTATTTTATTTTAATTTTAAAGGTGTATAAAAGATTAAGTCTCATCAGTGGTATGTGTCGGTTAAAGTCCTAGCACATCCTGAATGGTATCAGAGCCATCTATCTGCTGATGGTAATATGTTAAGTTTGTTTTGGTTATTCGTCCCAATAAACCCGTTTGGTTTTATTGTTATAATCCTCCTCGGTGTTCTTATGTGTGTCTGTTTACATACTGTTATAATCATCCTCGAACATCTTCTTCTTCTTTGAAACATGTCTATTTTAAGTCACCTACCTTTATGGTTAATAATAGTTTTAGTTATACTTGCTATCATCTTCTGTGGTTTCCTTCGCTTGTGTTTTGCTTGTTATATATGTGATACAGTTGAAGTTGATGATTAACTGAGTCCTAGATTTTCTAAAAGGTTTTGGTCCTTAATAGAAGCAGAGGAATCTATATTTCACCTGTTTTCTCCGTTGGATATCAAAGACGAGGTCTTGACGGGCCAGGAAGAGCCGACGTAAGACAAAAGGTCTGTAAGTATCCATGAAACCCTTTAGTGATAGTCCCCCTTCATCTTCTACGTCCGACCCTAGTCCGATTTTAAAATCTTCCTCTTTTAATTTTTCAAGTCTTCCTGAGTCATGTATTAAACAAGCTTCAAAAATAGACGATTTAGTCGAAGTCACCCATATCCCAGAAGATAGCAAAGTGTCTGAAACTATTCCTCCACTGTTAAACCCCTACTAGTTATTTACAAAAAAGTCTCAGTCTTTTACTACGTCTGTTAAAAAACTTATTAGTCGTAAGAGTCCTCCTATTAAGGAATATATCCAAAGTACTGCACTTACCCACTGTACTCTTGAGTCTACTATGCAAGAACAATATGTAACTCTTGAGTTTGAACCTTCGTTCATCCGACACTGGTTAGCCCATGGTTATACTCATATCCATATGGGAGCTATTCGTTTAGTTCTCTCTTATCATGGTCGTGGTGACCTACCAATGTCTGCCCGTATCGCTCTGCTTGATACAAATCTCCTTTCTTATGAACATGCTTGTATTGGAACAGTCATAAGTACACTCAGTCATGGATCTATGGTTTTTACCATCACTCCAGACTTCAACGTCTGTCTGAATGATCCTACTTTACCTACTAGGTTTAAAGTCCAGATCCAATTTTCTGGAGTACAACATCGTCAGGATAGTATTATTGCTACTCTACATCATCAAATGGCTTTTCGCCTTCAAGATCATGCTATCCACCTACGAACACAGAAACCTACTGGTACAATCATGGCCTTTGTTCATGATCATGATGTTCCTACCATTGTTCAGATTCCCAAGCAGATTCCACAAAAAGAGCTTCGTGAGATGTTACCTCTAACATGGTTCACAAATTATGAGCATTTCCTCAAACGCTCTAAACCTGTTACAAGTAATTTGTGCCCTCTCATGAAGAAACAAGCTGATGGTGCTGTAAAAATTACATTTGGATCACTCCAGCAATCCACCGACAATCTGCCTGTTCATCACTCTATGATGATTCAGCCAGTTTCCCATTATGATTTATCAGAAAGTGGTAATCCACCTCTTCACTCTTTCCATTCTGATGGACATCTAATTTTTCATTCTCATGTCGACGGACATTTTATATGGGATTATGATCCTGCTATATGCAAACCTGGTTGTTCTTGTGCTGATGATGATGACATGGAGTTTTATCAATATGAAGAAGCCTATCTTCGCTCGCGTAAGAAGAATAAGTATAAACCACCAAAGTCTTCTTGCCGACCTTCTTCTCGGTATCATAAAGAACCTCCAGCTCCTCCTGCAGCTCCACTGGTTCCTCCTTGTTATCCGATTGGATCTTATGATCAGGATTTCCCTCCTCTCACTAGAGTGACAGATCCTACACATCAAACTACGGCTAAACCATTTGTTCCTCTCAATGAAATTAGATCAGATGGATCTCCGAAGCCGTTAACATCTGCTGAAGAAGTCTTGAATTGGCAAACCAAAAATGTTATAGTCCAAAATGGTTATCTTCAACATATTGATCAGCATCTTACTAATCTTACTACTACAACGGCCAGTCTTGTCCAAAATATTGATATCCAAGCTGCTATTAGTCAGAAATATTATACTGAACTTCAAACGAAGATTCATGACTTGGATACTCTTCTTAGATATTATATACAAAATAATATCACTGGTCCCAATTTTGATGTTGCTGAACATGAGATCAGACAACTGAAAGAACAACTTTCATATGTTCTGACTGATCTGCAAAAGTTTCAACCACCTACAACTCCGGTGTTTCCTGAGGCTTACCCTATGTCTCTAGTCAGGTCATCGTTCCCCTTTCCACCTGCATATCCAACATTACCACCTCCACTACCTCAGACTGATCGTCAGTCCGTCTTGCTCAATACCCTCATCTTAGCTAGCAAAGCACCTGCTCCAAAACCACCAGTTATCCCTTTCTCTACTCCACCCGTTGTTACTTTACCACAACCGGTACAGTCACCAGCATCAACACCTGCCCGTACTAGTGGACCTAGACCTGTTTTTGGCGATAGAGGCAAGGCACCTATGCCTTCTTCACCTTTTGTCCCATTAACAAAATCTTTTCCTATTTCCCAACCTACACCTACAGCCATCCCTGCGGTCATACCTCCTCAGCCTCCGCAACACCAACCTCCTCCGAGTCACCCTATTATACCTTACGATGATCTCCATTATATCACACATATTGAAGATCTTGATCGTTTTGAATCCCTCTCTTTGGGATCTTCTGATGCAGAATCTGAAGTTCCTACAGCTGTTTCTTCTGATCCAGCTTTATCTGAATTATCAGCTACTGATTCATATCAGATGGATATATCTGCTCTTGCTCAGATTCATATGGCTGATGACCCGTCTTCGTTTCAGAACCAACCACAAGCTTATGATGAAGAAATTGATATGCGTGATCCCAATGATCAACCACAAGCACAAGATCAAGCTAATAATCCTCAGCAATTCTTCAGCCGAAATAATAATGGTCCTTGGTTTTCTCTCGATGATGTCCCCTATGAACAATGGCGTTCCAAGATCTTATCTTGGGCTGCGTGGATGTCGAACCAACAGATTGCTGACCGTACTTCTAATGCCGTTATTTCTGATTTTATATCACGGTGTACTGGATTTGTTCGCGATTGGATATCCTCTCTTGGTGAGTACCGCATGCTTCAACTTACTCAGATATCTGTTGCTGATTTCTATAATGTCATTATTCGTGAATTTGTTGGTGATGCTTCTACTTTCGAGAAAAAGTACAAACAGGAATACTTCACAATGAAATGCTGTTCTCTTCGAAAGAAAGATCTTTATCGACATTTTACTCGAATGCTTCAGCGTTATCATCTCCTTGGCGGATATGATAAAACAGATCTGAAACATACATTCATAGCTTCCCTTCCAAAGGAACTTCATCCAGAATTAAACCGTCTTCTCAAAGCTCTTGGAAATCCTTTGGAACAATTATCTCTTGCTGAAATCTTCCAGCAACTACTTGAAGCTATAGAAAAGAACTGTGAGATACGACGACTTATTTCAGAATCTCAGACCTCATCATTCTATACATCAAATGTCTGTGATAAGAAGTATCTTGAAATTGGATGCAAATCCAAATGTCAATGTTCTCGCACTAAGAAGAAATCTCATCAGAAATTATGGAAATTTCATAAAAAGAATCCTCAGAAATTTTCAAAGTTTTCTAAACAACAACGATGGAAGAAAAAGCGTCATCTCCGATATTTCAAACGCCGTACCACTCCCTCAAAAAATGCTCGGTGTTATATATGTAAGCAGCCTGGACATTTTGCCAAACAATGTCCCGATAAGAAGAAAGGCCAGCATATTATTCAACAGATTCAACATTCTTATTCATTACAAGATGATCAAGATATTGAGTCTATATTCTCTGAACAAGATACGCCAGATGACACTACTCTCTTTGCTTATCAAGAAGCTTCCTCTGATGATGAAAATATCTCTTCTCCATCCGATGATGATGATGACTATATTGGAATGATCAAGCCATCTACTCCTCCATCTATGGCTATATCTCTTGTTATGCCTTATGCCGAAATCTCTGTATTACCTACCAAATTTGATAATCCTATCAAGGTCATTGGTTATTTCGACACTGGTGCATTTAAGAGTATGATGAATCCTCGAATCCTCCCGGATAATTTTTGGAAGTCTCATACTGAATCATTCAAAGTTGCTAATAATGAGATTTTTCAGACTCATCTGATTACTGCTCGGAAGATTGGTCTCAAGTTCTTCCCTAATCTCATTATTTGGACCCATATTCTCGGATGTGATCTTCCCGATAAAGATATTCTCTTTGGAATGGACCTCTACTCCAAATCCAAGCTAAGAATTCTACCACATGGAATTTCTTATCAAAATCAAACACTTCCATATACAACTATTCCTAAGTTGTATACTATTCAAGATGTTCCTTACTATCAGGATAAGCTCAAGTCATGCTTCAGTGAATCTCACAAGACTTTTGCTCATCAACATCCTCGATGGAAGAATTCTCAGTTTTATGTCCATCTCCCATTCAAACTGAATGAGGACATTAATCCGACAAAGGCAATTCACCCTGGAATGCCTCCTGATGAACTTGTCTTAGCAAGGCAAGAATGTGATGAATTATTGTCTCAAGGTTTGATTGAGCCAACTACATCAGATTGGGCTTGTCAAGCTTTTTATGTCAACAAAAGAGTTGAACTTAAACGTGGCAAAAAACGTCTTGTTATCAATTACAAGTCGTTAAATATCTTTCTCAAGGATGATAAGTTTCCTCTACCAAAGATATCTTCCCAACTTACCTTACTTTCAGGATCCACTATCTATAGTAAATTTGATCTGAAAGCTGGTTTTTGGCAACTGGGTATTCATCCTGACGATAGATCCAAGACAGCCTTCTGCATACCTAATGCTCACTATCAATGGACCGTCATGCCATTCGGTCTTAAGGTTGCCCCTTCACTATTTCAGAAAGCCATGACTCGCATATATGCCTCCATCTTATCAACAGCTCTTATCTATATTGACGATATTTTACTCTTCTCCAAGACTGAAGCTGCTCATCACCAGCTTATTTCCCAGTTCTTAGATATTACACGACAACATGGTATCATGCTCTCCGAGAGGAAGAGTATTCTCTGTACATCCGAAATTGATTTTCTTGGTATGAAGTTCTTTAATGGTGTCTATTAACCTGGATCTCATATTGCTGTGGACTTACTTCAATTCCCTGACACTCATTTAACTATTAAGCAACTTCAGCAATTTCTTGGCATTATCAATTATCTTCGGATGTTTATCCCTCATATCACTCAACATACATCAGTCTTATCTGCTCTATTGAAGAAACATCCACCTCCTTGGCAGGATATACATACTGATGCTGTTCAAGTTCTCAAGAAGATCTGTCAGACTCCTCCCCCATTAGTGATTCCTACTACTGGTTCTTTAATTTTACAGACAGATGCTTCCGATTTTTACTGGGGTGTCGTTCTTCTTGAACATAACGACTCCACTGATTCTATTTGTGGCTATCATAGTTGCAAATTTTCAGAATCTGAACTCCATTACCATATTACAATCAAAGAGGTTCTTGCTGTTAAATATGGTATTATGAAGTTCGCCTTTTTCTTAAGGCCTGCTCAATTTGAAATACAAATGGATAATTCCTCATTTCCCAAAATGTTGGAATTCCGGAACAAAATGGTTCCCTCTGCTCAATTTCTTCGTCTCCAGGAATGGTTTACTCAATTCCAGTTTACTGTTAAACATATTCCAGGAAACAAGACTGTTTTAGCTGATTTCCTCTCCAGACCTATCCCGAAACCTAATGCCCAACAGGTTTCCCTATTTCATAATGGTCTTAGTTTTCCCCTACTAATCCAGCCCGATACTATTCATAAGACTCAAGGCATTTTCCCTCTCATCGGTGCTATTTTCCCCCTGCATTACCTAAGCCCACGACTGCTTATGAAGTCCAAACCTATGCTCAACAACACCTTTTTGAGTATGCCCATAACTATTTCATGGACTATCCAGCCCATCTTCATCCTAATGCACTCCATCAGACTAAGCCCTACCTATTCCTGTTCCACCTTCGTCCCGATATATCCGAAAAATTCTTCTGGTATTTATGGTGTATTTCTTGTCTATATAAAATAGCTTTAACCTTTATACCTCAGGAAATACAACAATACTTTCAGTCACATGATACATCTTTTCTAGATTATTGCATGGATCTTTTTGCTCCACGACAAACCTGGTCACGACATGTTTCTGAAATCTGCCAGCAACGACCGCACCGTCTTCATGCTATATATATCGGTTACCAGCCATTCTCTGATTCATCTCAAGGACTTGTTGCAGAACATTACCTCCAAGAGTTTCAGACTTACTCTTGCCATCTAACAGACGCAGTCCTTTCAGGAGTCCGACGTTTTTTAGAGGAAATTAATGGTCCTTCACCACCAAGGTCTCAAACCATTATTGGACCACATGAATTCATTCATCCTGTTCACCTAGATGAATTGATCTCCAATCTTACAGCTCCTGATGCTCCTTCTCCGCAATTCAGAGATCCTCCAGAACGATCTCCCAGTCCTTCTCCACTCAGACAACGTCTCAGTAATTCTCCACTGATTTATGAAGATCACTATGACTGTCAACAACAACAGGACATAGAATATCACCATCAAGTTCCTCCTAATCTTCCCAGGAGATCTGTAAGCGATCCACCTCTTTCTGATGTTGAGATTCTTGAATGTCAGCAAGCTCAAAACTTTGAAGACAATGCTCTCATTGCCTTAGGTGTTCGTTCTCCTCCTCCTACTGATCACCATGAAGACTGGCTCGACAATTTTGACACAGGTGACCCAGATGTAGATATGAAAACTCAGTGTGACACTTCTCCATAACTCCATGAAGATTCATCAACTAATTAGGCATCTCTCTGCTTATCTTACTGAAGACAATAACAACCACAACCGTCATCGTATCCTCACTGATTACATGGATAACAACCCACATAATCAGTATCCTCGTCTCCGACGAGAACTTGCTCTCCTCCGACTCCGACGATTTCGTGATGCTCGCAGAATTCTCCAGAGACTCAACACCATTGATCTCTCTGAATCTTCTCCGTCAACACGACTAACAGTACTCACTAGAATCCACCGTGCTCATCAACAGTTCCACCAACAGATGCAACCTCATCTCCCTGACATCATGGATGACATCGCTCTAGCCCAACAATCCACACCAGCTCAGCCAGATTCCTCCTCATCTGCCAGCACATCATCACATGCCGAGGTCCCCACTCTTGTCTCTCACTCACCACAAGAGGACAAATCAACATGACGCGTTCACTTTATGTACAGTGTAAAGCTGAAGCATCTTTGTTTTATGTCTATTTTCTTTTGTGAGTGCTTGTCTTTCCAGCTCATAGCACGTGATCTTATCTTCAGCCAGCTCAAAGACTACCAGCTGTCCCGGATTTGAAGACCTTTGAAGTCCGGGGAATTGAAGACGTCTTAAGTCCGTGTCTGTATGTTTATAAATAAGAGAGTTCAATTGTTTTAGAACTCAAGGTAGAAAGATGTTTAGTGTTTGAAGTTGATCTTCCAAGTTTTCATTTCCAGAATCATTGTAAGAGTCATCTTGTTTATGCTTTATATTGTAAGATAGTCCTGTAACACTTAGTGTGTTGTGTGAGTTTGTTAGATTTAATGTTCCAAAAATAGTCCTTAAATGTTTATAATATGAGATGGAAATCAAAGTTTTTAATAGATAAACAAAATGATATTATTAGGACTATAATAAAAATAGCACACCATTCATAAGAAATTTTGGCTTTTATAAATAGTATAGATTAAAATACCCTATCCAATGATGCGAATCACTACAGTATAACAGAGCCAAGCCCTTAACATCTCTGAACTAAAGCAACAAAAACTTGCATATGAACCAGCAATTTTATTCTTTCTCATTTAACAGAGAATAAAATATAATTATGAAATATAATTTTGTCTTGTCTAATAGGAAATAAGCTCTTCTATCAACTCTTATCATACTTATCGTCAGCTTTTTTGTCTTGTCAAATGGGAAATAAGCTCTTCTATCAAGGACATGACACCCTAGCTAGACATGTGAATATATTCTTCTTATTTTGTTTTGCCAATCCTAGTGGTAACAAAACATTTAATAACTAGGTAGGTTTATATTAACCACTAGTTTAAAAACGACTGGAAATGAGAAAAGAGAATACGCAACTACCCTAATAGTCCTAGCTAGCCTTCATAGAAGTAACTATATATATTTGATATGATAATTTATACTACAACAAGCTAGCTAAACAATTAATATGTCAATTTATTAATTGAATATTACAGTAATAAAAATGAAGATGAAAACTGTGATGAACCGTTTCCAAGGAATTAAGTATATTTGGATTTGAAGAGAAAAAAAAAAAAAACAGGTAAGCAGAACTTGGTGCAAACAGATAAACAAGCTCCAACCAATCTTCCAATACTCTTAAAAATGGAAAGTACAACTTTCAGAAATTTCCATTTTGGTGGTACATGAACATTAATAGATTATAAAAACTCAAAAAATAAAATTTGCAAGGAATCACAGTATGAAAATAATTTTCTTCACTCTCTTTCCCTCCTTTGTTTTTGTTATTGAGGAAACTTCTTCTGATGCTGCTTATATCTTGCTTTCTTTTCTTTTTTTTTTTTCTTTTTTTTTTTTTTTTTGGCTTTTATAGCTGTGTGTGACACCTTGCGGTTTCACAGGAATTTGTTTTTACAATCTGCTGTTTGTAATTCTATTTGCTTTTTTCTTCTTTATCTGCGAGTTTGATCTTCCTTTTGATCGAAATTCCCATTTCTCCCATCATGTAGTGGGACTCCAGACTAAATTAACACAAGGACAATCCATAAAACAATTCAATTTGCAGGTGCATGTGGTTGCTGCTTGAACATGTTTACGTCACCTGCTTCTTCAGAAATGGTTTCTGACAGACTAGGAGTCTTTCGTCGCTGTTAGTCTCAATCTCCACCATTCGCACATCCCATCTAAGTCTTGCTGCAAGAGCCCTAGCTGTTTCAATCAGGGGAGCTGTGTCACGAAGCATCACCCAACCCTGCAAAGATATCGTATTGTTAAGCTTTTCAGAAGTAGGAACATTGGCAACAGGAAAATTAATGAATGATCATTTTCTCAAAAGAGCGCATTTCACCGATTGCTTAATTGGGTGTCCTATAAGCTATCTTGTTTTCATATGCAAAATAATATAATCCAACATAAATCAGATTGTCATAAAAAACTATGCTCAAGTTTTCAGCCTCAAAGGACTCTTATTAAATATGAGACTGTTCAATGGGAAAGTCTCACATTTTTATGCAGAGTAATTGAACATGGAAAATGATTTTGCATTGGAGAGAAGACATAAAACAGGTGAAATCTAATTTATGCTCTCTTCCACCAATCTTTTTGTTTGATGGTAAAAGCTTTCAATCAACAAATTAAATCGCAGGTACAAAAGACTTTTTCAATCACCCATGGCTCACAGACTCTAAGCACATTCTGACACAATCACCGCGCACACATGTATGTTCACTTGCTCTCACATAAAATCTCTCTTAACCCCGTCAAAAATTCCATGGTATGTTGCTTCTGTTATAATAGTTGCAAACTATTAAACTACTAGTTTAAATAAACAATGAAACTAGGCGCATCCCTACTTTTTGAAAACTACCACCAAAGCCAGGCTCGTGATAGAATCAGGACTCCTAAGTTGTTAGCAACTATCTTGAGTCTCAGAGCAATTCTAACACGAACAATAATAGTTTCAGCAGGTTAAGCAGTAACCTTGTCTAACAATTCTTATATTTATTTATTACATTGTGGTTAGTTTCCATACTAATTAATTAGCATGCTCCAACATTAGTTATATATTACAAGTAGTGCATGAAAATCAGATACAGGATGCTGAAGAGCCATTGCAGAAGAAAGTACCTCTGGACGTAGAATTCGATCAATCTCTACGAATACATCAAGCAGGGTGCAACTGCTTTTCTGGCTGGTTTGAAGTGATAGAAGCCCCTCTGCTTGCACCATATCATAAGTTCTAGGGTATGTTGGAAATGCTTCACACCTAGATCAAGTATTCATACCAATATTAGAACAGAGAGGCATAGCATGTCGTAGAAGTATATATTTGTAACAACAATAACCATGAAATGGGATGTACATAACGTAACTCAGGATGACCATCCTTTGCATACATAACTTTTCCCAACATGTGTAATTACTGACTCAAGGTTAAGCATTGGCTGAATTAATCACATCAAGCAGCACACCAAAGTGTGTCTTGACGCTGGATAAACCAGCTTGGTGAGTCACCCAGGCAATCCAACCAACTAGGCATACACTTGGGTGCTCCTCAGTGCGTCTTGCCCCAAGCGCAATGTAGACTCAAGCAATTGCTTGAGTTTACAAGTCTTTCTTATGCGTTTAGACCATTTTTAGGAGAACTTTCCCTAAACCCTCATATGGTCCAGTTGGAAAAACTTGAGTTCTTGACCAAGCCTTTAAGGGATTTCAGGGACTTTTCACCTCAACTACGTCTATGGTTCTATGAGGAGCTGAACTTTGTGCTCATCAAAGGTATTCTCAATAAGTGGTAAAAGAAAAGGAAAAATAAAATAAAAATGGAATTTCTCAGATGTAGAACTTATGGGTTGCCTCTCAAGAATGATGATGAACATGATATGAAGTTTGCATGAGAGAGTAACACAGAGAGCATTGAACAGCTAAATAATTGGGTTTTTCCAGACTTTACACAGTGGAAGGCTACAAGCTCAATACAGCATATCTTTTTGTTTATACACATTGCATTCTAGTTATTAACTGGCCCACTAGAATTTTAAAGCAAAATTATAATTTATAATGCAAGTGAAAATTAGGAATTTATAGTGACTGATATGATTGAAAGGAAAATGCTTTGGAAACACACATTGTTGACATTGCCCTTGAGAGTTGTTGGATCGCCTCGAATCAGTTGTTGTTGCGCGATTTGAAGCGATCCAACGACTCTCAAGGGCAATGCCAACAATGTGTTTCTCAAGTGTGTTTCTATAGCACCACTCTCATCGAAATATTAGGAAGTAGACACAAATAGTGGACAGAAAGTGGCTCATACCAGTCGTGTAATACACCAATAAATCCACGATCGAGAATGAGTGGAAGGTAGTTTGGACCAATAGTAGGAACCACATTCATCACCCACACAGTTTTCCCAGCTTCCAACAAGGCAGAATTGAAACCTCCAAATCGAGCATTCATGTCTAGCACATTCCGGAGCATATTAGAAGGGGGTGAGGGATCCTCATCACCAGGTCTCTTAGGATGATCTGAGAAGATAAGGGGTGAGAGCAGGGACCAATAATTGCGAACAGCTGAATTCCAGTTCAGAGAATCTTCAACAAAGTCCTCCAAATGCACACCTGTATTAATGAAATAATCAAAACAGATATAATAAGCAGTAGTCAAAAGTAAAGGCCACAAATATTGGTCCACGTATGATATGATTCCTTCATGCACATATTACTCCAATGATGCGTGTAATGATCATTACCATGGATATCGAGTTCACTGGAGTTCAGTTTTGCCCTAGAAGGCCAGGTACTCCTAGCTTCAATAGGAATCCACCTGCGGCTCCGAGTTCCACCAATACAGTGGTCAAGTGATCGATAATATGAAGATTCAATATCATGGCTCTTGCTGCAGATAGAAAGTCCAGAACCAGGCTTCCTAGAGATTCAAGTGATATATAACTAGATATCAGACCTAATCACATTCATAACAGATTGAACGGTGGAGATGATAACCTATTTGCTATTTTCAAATTATGAATGAAAATGTAAAGCAAGATAGCAGAACCAAATGTTGTTTTAGTAGCCTTACAGAGAAGCATAACAATCCTTTCGACTGGTCTTTTTCCAAACAACAGTTTCATCTTGTTGTGACAACATTTCCCAGCAGAGATTTCCTGCAACACTGCTAACAAATGCCCATTTATTCTGATTTTCTTTGTCACGAAGGGTTCTCCTGGTGTTTGTAATGGGTGAAGTCCATACAAAGTATCCACCGGGCCTTAGAACTCTATCAATTTCAATCAAGAAAGCACCATCTGATAGTGCAATAAAAAAAAAATCAGTAAACTATTAAAATACGATATTCCAAGTCATAATTTACATGAAAACGCCAAAGATAAAAGAAAGGAAATATGACATAAGTGTAGTGGGACATTTTGTGAATTTTCAACCAAAGAAATCAATTAGAGTCTATTAAAAGATTAACCAGTTATTACCAACGTATATTGTCATTTATTTATTTATCTTGCCAAAAAAGAACATAAAAATTGTCATTTGATTATAAACAGGCAGGAGATTTGTTTAACTTTTTTCTTTTTCTTTTTTTTTTCCCTTCTGTTGCTCTTCTTGGTCTTAGCAGACAGCTCATGAAAGGTTTATCAAGATACTTGTAACCCCAAAATGCTTTTGTCACTAACAGGTCCAGGGAAGAGTCAATAAGACTTTTCATATTTGAGGCAATGAGCTCCAGGTCATAATGGGATAATTTATACCATTGCACCAAGGCTCGCTCTTCATCAAGACACTCATCCCAAAAATTATTAATTGCAAATTGTCTATCATCTATTTCTAGTGCACATTTAGCTTTCATAGGAGGTATAAATGTCTGCAACCTTACCCCCTGCATTGTGGAGAAACTGTTTTTGAATTCAAGCTCACAAAACACCAAGTCACAGTGGAACAACTTTAATTGCTGAAACAGGGCCCTGCCCCTTAAAAATGAAATAAACCTTTAAAATTTCTACTTAGTTGATTAAAATTAAATTCAAAATTTAAACAATATAGCTACATATAACATAACTATGAAGGAATCAAATAACATTGATCTAAAATTGAACATTCATAAATCCATCATATGGAATTCATAATAAACATTAAAACAATATAGCATCTACATTATAAGATCTTAAACAATATGACATTTAAAAATTGTTAGGGTAACTGAATTAAAAGAATAGATAATTATCTAAGAATTAGTATAATTTATAAATCCTTTTTGCAACTATTAGTGGAAGAGTATTGGATGAGATTACTTACTTTGGATGGATTTAAACAAAAGTGATAAAAATCAGCAGAAGCGGAGAAAAATTGGTATGCTTCTTCACAGCCATTTGTGCAAAATCAAAACTTTCAGGGAATTTCAGTCAAATTTGTGAAAACAAAAAGAGTTTTACTAGTAAGACCTCAATAGTTTCATAAGTGTAACGTCAAGAACCATGCTGAATAAAAGCCCGGAATGGATACTAGTTACATCATTTCATACACTTCATTCAGCAAGTTTTTAAATTGCAAGCAAAATGGGCCTATCCAGGCTAAAGTAGGTACCTTTCTGATCCCAGTCAATACCGCACCATGCACAATGCACCATATCAAATGAAAGAGATGGATACGGCAATTGCTTTGAAGTAAAAGAAGCAGTCATTGCAGGAAGACCTCTTTCAAGTGTTAGTTGAACTTGGCTGCCTGATTCTTCGTAGTTTGCAATGCACATGGTCAATAGCTGTTTTGATAAAAGATGAGCTCCAAAGCTGCCATAACCACACCCTACATCCAATACAGTTCTGATCTGCAAAATAGGAAGTTCAAAGTTCAAACTAAAACTAGTTTCTCCTCACTTTAATAGATAAACGAGCACTGAAGGATCTGAATTATTGCCATTCTAGTGAAAAGTGGAGGAAGCGCTAATTATCCATGCACACCATGACCATGCATAGCACTCGTCCTAAATTCTGAAAACAAGGGTAGATGTTGATAAGTCGAGCCAGAATCAAAGTTCTGGCAAAACAAAATTGAAGCCCCAAATGACATTTTCTTAAATAGTTTGAAATAATTGAGTTTCATTAGCTTGTTTTTCTAATCAACTATTAAGAAATATCAAGATTTCCACAAGAAATGGGTGAATTAAGCCAAAACATATAAGTAGAATAAAAAAAAGATTGAAGCTTCCAAATATTAAGAAATTGTAAGCATACACTATGGTGAATAATCTCATATAACTATTCTGCAGTCATTGGAGTAGACCAAAACTCAAGTATTGACTTTGGGTGGTTGGTGGAATCCAGAACCATGTAACTTGAAGTATATAATTGTTGAACTGCAATTACAATGCTAGGAACATCAAATCCACAAATTTAAGTAGCAGAGGCACACAACTAAGAAGTGGTCCAAAACCCAAAAGACAGCTATGTACAAGCATGTGTTATTCTGCAATATGACATATTAAAATGCCTTATTTTTAAATTTTACAGTCAGCAGGTCCATAGTAGGCGTGTCACAACCACATGCACAGAAAAAAATCTAAACCAATAAGGTTTTTGACTGATTTTGATATTCTCTTCAGTTTCCAGACCTGGTTTTGCAACAACTTGATCCAAGAAAAAGAATTCAACAATGGTGATTTGAAGTTACCAAATGGCTATGGACCGACAAATCTTAGAACCCTTATTCTGAAAGACGATTAATTTAGCTAACTGATGTTTCCTAATTAATGCACATCCACATATTTTCTCCAATAATAGCAAAAACTAAATGCTCAACATGAAATATTTATCAACAAAACTAGATCAATAAAATTGAAAAGAGCAAAACCTCACTTACCCCAGCCTGAATGAAATTAGATTCACTTCTCAACCCAATCATCTCAGCAATTTGATGTGAGTAGTCCTCAACTCCATCAAACATAAGTGAGTCAGAATGGAATGATATTTGATCTTCCTCCAACATCATCATCCTAAAAATAAAAGATATATATTTATATAAACATATAAAAAGACAATCACATAGTCCACAGAAGCTTAAGCTTCAATCAATTAAAAAGCATTATATATTCATATTCATATATATATATATATATATATATATATATATATATATATATATATATATATATATATATATATAAATTGAAAATCTTCCACCTACCTCTTGGTCAAGCTCCCAGATGAAAGAACCTGCTGGGCAGTGATCTTCACATTAGCAACCCAGATCACATCTCTCCCAGTAGGCCATCTTAATGGAATCTTATAATTCACAGGCACAGGAACCAAACACCCCATTCTTGATCCCTGCCCACATTGCCTCTCATACAAATTCCCATCAGAACCACCCGAACCCAATTCAGCAGAAACATTAAAACAAGGAACACTATTCTCAGAACCCACAACACAAAATTCTAGTTCCTTCAACCTCGCTGCACCCAAAGAAAGCTCAGCAATCTCTGTATATTCAGTAATAAGTTGCTGTTGCAATCTCCTGTACCCTCTAACTATATTCCCTCTTGAAGATGTTGTTATGCAGATAGTCCACCATAGCGACCCAGAAAGAGCAAGAATTACAATGAAAACCAAACTGGTCTTGAGAAAAAACATAGCTAGTTTCTGCCTAGTTCTGAAATTCCCCATGGCAAGGGGATCTGATGATGGGTACCCATTATTGCTTCCAACAATTTTAGATGAATTTGGGGAAGAATTATCAGAAAGAAGTGATCTAACCAAACAACGCATGGGATTATGATGAGAAGAAAGAGCTGTATCAACGTTATCCTTGTCTTTTAACTGAGGAGAATTCCAGGAGTTTTGATGCTTGTTGTTGTTATCTATAATGGATCTTCCTCCACCAGATGAACCACGATGAAGCGGTCGCGACATTACTGAAATTGAAGCCAAAAAACCAAGAAATCTTGCATATCATGAGGAGCAAAAACAGGGTAAAAATAAGAGATAGTAAGATCTCTAGTTTGATGAAATTAGAATGATGTATATATATTTTCCTAGTAGCACTTCAATCACACACTATATCTCTGTATCATCATCATCATCGTCATCTCTCAACCAAACAAGTCCAAATGGAAAAAAAAAAAAAAAAAAGAAAAAAAAAAAAGAAAAAAGAAAAAAAAGAAAAGGGAATCAATAAACTAAGATGGCGCATTTGACCATTAATGACGCATTTTTCTGTGCGGTTCACCAACCCCACTGACCGCTGAAAACGCGTTTACACCGCAAGTAAATCCGAGAAACTAGAATAATAAATTTACAAAAACAACAACAACTTACCCACAAGTTTATTAAATCTGCAGATTTCGAGAACACCAAAACTTGAATTACTACTACTACTCCAAATTCTCCTCTTTCTTCGCTCAAAATCATTCACTGTCAGTCAGTCACTCCCTCAGATTTGTCACACAATCAAGAAATTTTTAACTAAAATTACTACTTCTTCTGTGTATCCACAAATGATGAAATCCCCAAATCGAATCCCTTCGCCATTACAGACAGACTATGAACAAGAAAATCTTGACTTTTTGGTTGCCCTAGCCAGATCTTCTAAAAATGCCAGATCAATTGGAATCATTTTCTTTTTTTGTCTGTGTCTGTGTCTGTGTGTGTGATAAAAAACGAAAGAAAGAAAGAAAGAAAAAGAAAAGAAGAAGAGGGTTTTTAAATTGTGTTGAAATCGATCTTGTTGTTGCTTTATAGTTAAATGGTAACGAGAAAGGACCTCGATTGAAGCAGATTCTGAATCAGTAAAAAAAAAAAGAGATAATGAGATGGTGAAGAAGAAGATAGATAAATAGTGCTAAAACTGCTGCTACATGGACAAAGAAATAAGCAATAAGCATTCACGTGAACAAGGGACCGGGATAGAAGGCGGCACATTGATACTTGATTAGTTTATTAAACATCATTCACTTGCACATTATAATAATTAATAATATTAATAATCGATTGATCCACCAATACGTACAACGAAATGAGTGTGAAATAGTTAAAATAGTATGAAAAACAAAAGTTGTGAAATATGTGTGGGCGTACATGAGAATAGGTTGGGTTGGGTCCGCGGACCATCCAGCTAGCCAACAAGCCAGCTAGCAAGTCGGCTATGTAACGGCTGACTTGAAATAACGACACTGTTATGTCAACATCATAAAAAATTACAGAATATTTTTATTTATTTATTTTTGTTTCTAAACCATTCATAGTCTTAGCTAACGTTTTTTGCATATACTAGAGTTTAACGTTTGTCGGAAAGGTGTAATAAACAACTTAAAATTAGATATTAATATCTTACACAACTTAAAATATGTAATAAAAGATTTAAAAGTTATACATATATAATTGTACATGTAATTACAAAAATTTGTAGGTAGATTAGAATTTCTCTTAAAAAAAAAATAGTTATCAAGTGTTTTACCTAATGATTTTTTAACAGTTCATTATAAGCAGTTTTTATTGTAAATTATGCTTCCTTTCTCTATAGAACTACAAGTGAAAAACTCTCTCTTCACGGCCTTAAATATCACACCCAAGTCATAATTATGGGTTTCAAAAAAAAAAAGTCATAATTAAATTTCTCTTTTATTGATAACAAGTTTTTTTTGGTAGATATTCAATTGAGTAGTATATATTAATAACAATGTACATAGTGTTGTGCTTGAAATATGACACGCATGTGTTCTTCTCTCACGTCGCACTCCAACTCTCACTCTCTCTCTCTCTCTCTCTCCTATGAGGTATCTCTTTGGATCTCTCACTTCGCCCCTCTTTCGGCCTTTCTCCATGTCAAATCTTGAATAGGGGATGGGGAGATGCCAACGACGCAGGCAAGAGACGTGTTGAAAAATACCTTTAGATCATCATGAAGCCATGAGATATATATATCCAATTTCACGTTGAGCATTTAAGCTTACATTTATAATGCGTCTCCAACCTTACAACATTCCTAGCTAATACATTTCTATTTCACTTGTGTCTTTCTTTCATTTTTATATGTTAAGCATTTAACCAACTTATTAACAGAGCTATATATGAGGTATAAGTACCAAGTAATAAGTCTGTATTTGATTTAAGCATATCAATTTTACCAAGCAATCGTAGCAGCTCAACCAAGCCAAGCACACCAAGAGATCTAAAGACACAAATAAGCGGACTTTGGAAATAATCAACGAAAACCAAGCTGCCCATAGTAGAGTTGAAACACCTAGAGTTGCAAGACAACAACGCTGGCATCCTCCTCCACCGGATCAAATGAAGCTCAATGTTAATGCAAGCATTGACAGCAATAGGAACCTAGTTGGTGTGGGTGCGGTCATTAAGGGCTATGATGGTCTCCTGTAGCAGCATTAGCATGCAACATACAAGGATATTTTCCTCCTTTTGCTGCAGAATTATTGGTTGTTAGAGCAAGTCTTGAGTTTGCTCGTGATGCAGGTATTCCCATTCACTTTTTGGAGGGAGACTCTCTTTCAGTAATGAACGTTATCAAGAACCGCAACCATTTGCACTGAGGAGGGAGAATTAGTTGAAGATTGCAGACTTTTGATTTCTTCTTTGTCAAATGTATCTATTTCCCATGTTCCAAGAGAAGGGAACAATGTGGCCCATAGGATGAGCAGGTTTAGTTTATCTATTTCTTCTCCTATGATTTGGTTACAGAAAATTCCACCTATTGTAGAAGATTTTGTACCGGAAGAGGCATCTCCTCTTTAATTTGTTTCTTAATGAAGCCTCTTTTCTCTCAAAAAAAAAAAAATGAGACTCCTAGAATAGGTCACGAAGGATCTACGTGGATCTCAGCACTGACACTATTTTGTTGACCACAAGCTCCATGAAGTTGAGCCCCCTTTTACATGGATATCTTAGGGCCTGTTTGGTATAGAATTTAAATACAGCTTTTTTTTGTTTTTTTAAAAAAGATTCTATGAAAATATGTTTGGTTAAGTTTTTTTCAAATTTTTTAAAAATTGTTTTTTGTTTCAACTTTAGAATTTACAAAGAAAACTTTTCCTTATTTTATGAGAAAAGTACACCAAGAACAATTTTAAAATATTGTGTTTTAAAAAATTAATTTTAAATTATGAACCAAACAAGCCCTTAGAGTCTCTTATGCCAAAAAGAGAAAAGTTGTCTAAGGGTAATGCATGCTTACGATGGTAAAGATAAAAGTTTTTAAGGTATTAAGAGTTTCAAAGAGCTTCAAATGCAATGATGTGTAAGGCATTATGCTTCACTCTGGTTGGAATGACAATGAAAAGGTTCTACCTAAGAGTACCGGGTACAAATGGATATAGCATGGTCATATAAAACTCCATTTAAGAAACAAATAACAAGTATTTGTCTGTACACATATGTTCTAAAAATTCAAGTTTATTTCTGTGCAACATGTACCTAATAATTTTTTGAACATTCTACTAAATAATCTAATATCATATTTTCTTAATAACATAATGTAACATCAAATAAATTTCATGAAATTTGTAAGAAATGACAAAAAATAAATAAATCTTTTACCATTTTTTTTTTGACAAAGAAACAACTATAATCCCATAGCCCTCCCCTCCCGTGGGAAATCCGATCCCTTAAGAATCAACTAATACCACACCAACGGACATTGACAAGATAGTCCCTCAAAGGACACCTGCAGTCAGTCAAACCTCAAGAAACATCACGTGTGGAGCAGGTGCGATGCTTCCCCCAAAGATGGGGCCTACTCCCGACTCCACACACCACCAAATATTTATTAATCTTCCCATGACTCCTTGATTTGAACCTTTGACCCTATGAAATAGATGGCCTGCACGAACCACCAAACCAACGCACCATTGGCATAAATCTTTTACCATTAGTTATTAAAGTATAGAAAGACTCAAATAAATGGTTGTTTTTCTTGACACAAAAACTATCAAACATGTTTTTTAAATTGTATTCTTCATTGAATTATATTCCTTTTTTGAGGCAAAAATTGCCGGGGATGGCCCATTATCACCAAGCTCGACAAGCCCATAGACCACATGGGTATTTTTTGTAATTTGGTGAATAACTATCAAAACCCTAAAGATCTCATTTTTCAATAGAGAGAAAAGTACAACCATTTTTTGGAGTGAAAAAGAAGAGAGAAAAATGTTAAAAGGTGAAGAAGAACATTTAAAGATCTCATATTTCAGTAGAGAGAAAAATACAACCGTTTTTTATAGTGAAAAAGAAGAGAGAAAAAGGTTAGAAGGTGAAGAAAAACGTTTTCTACTATTGTTTCATCATAGTGTTGGGTCTTTACGATATGTTGGATCGAGCTCAAATTTGGTGAGTTTGGTCTTCTCTGGGGCATATACCTTCTATCACTCTGTTTTTTAATTGGAGTTGTATATTATGATTTATCACGGTTCAAACATAGCTAAACGGAATCACAGTCGTTCATGTGCAGTTTTGATCAAACTGCTCGATATCTTGTTTCCACCGTTGGATTGAGTTGAATGTTTGTCAGCTTGTTTGTGACTGGCATATCTTCATTCTGATCGATCTGATTGTTGATTATATGAGTCAGTAGTGAGTTATTATCACATGATCATAGGTGATCGTAATAGGAGAGAACAAGGTGACATATTTGGGTTGCCTTTATCAAAGAGGCAATCTTTGATCCTTTTTTTGATTGACTTGAAACTTGGACAGAAGATTCATCTCTTATTGTTCTTTAATTAGAATGGTTGATTTGTTGATTAAATTCTTCTTGCACAGACTGCTACACCTGAACCTACATTGAGTTTGTGAGATTTCTCTTCTCTTCTTTTGATTGTTATTTGGAACATGTGTTTGTAATGCCAAATGCTTAATGCTTGATGGTTGTTGCTATTATTATCCCTAGATTAATTAGGATAGCTTGTGTACTCTCAATTTGACTGATAGTAGAGATTTTGGGTGGACTACGGTCCCGTGGTTTTTACTCCTCACATTGAGAAGGTTTTCCACGTTAAAAAATCTTGTTGCATGTGTGTGGACTAATTTTTGTTGCTAATCTTCGACATATATATACATATTGTTGGCCCAAGTGTGTCCAAGAGGGGGGTGAATTGGATATTTTGACAAATTAAAAAATTAATACAATGGCAAACAATAAAGTGCGAAATCAAATGAAATTGAAACAATAGATTTATAGTGGTTCGGCTTCTTGTCTACCTCCACTACCTAACCTCCTCAGCTAGGATTTGAAAACTCCACTAACGAATCTTCTTCACAGGTGAAGACCAAACCTTTACAACCTCTCGAATTACAGGCTAGAAACTACATAAACCTTCTCAACTTATAGGCTTGAGAACAACCTCTCACCTTCTCGACTTATAGGCTAGAGCACTACCTAAATCTTCTCAACTTACGAGCTTAAGAACAACCTAAGTGCTCAGTTTTACGGGTTTAAGTAAACCACTATCTTGGGTACAAGATAAAGTGAAAATAGTAGTTCATGTAACTACTTTTACAACACTTGATACAGTTACAGAAAATATGAAATGAAGTACAATTGTATCATATGAACTATCTCTCAAATTTCTCATTTAGCAAGTAATGATATGAGGTTTAAAACTGTGCTAAAAATTTGAGTGAAAACAATTCTCTTTTCTTCAAACAGATTTTCAATGAAATAGATAAAGTATAAGCTCAATATGAAAATCTTTTGAATAAAACTTATTTCAAAGACAACACTTTGAAAAACGATTTGAAAATTTGACTTACCTTTCAAAATTAATGGCTCGAGAATTTTCAGTGTTGTGTGTTTTGAATCTAAGTGCTGGTATATATAGACTTAGTTAAGATAAGTAGTTGAACATTTGACTTGAATTTCAAATATGAACGTTTGCTCACAACGACTTTAATCTGTCATGAAAATGGTAAGTCTGGTTTCTCAAGACTAGTTCTGGTACAATTCAGATAGCATGAATGTAGAAAGTCTTGGTGAACATGATTCATACACCTAAACTGTCAGCAATTATGTTGACAGTTGTTTTTTCAGAACTTATATCAGTGTTGGATTACCGGCCTGATGTTCAATCAGCGTCCTGACGCATAATACTAACTTCTATCATGTTGTTCCTTAAGGGTGCTCATGCAACGCGAGCTTCCTACTAAACTTTGAAGTGAGGGCATTACTGGAACGTAAGTGTCCTGACTTACTAAAGACATTTTGAACCGTAAGGGCGCTACTGGAACATAAGCGTCATAATGAAAAAAAACTTAAAAATTGGAAAACAATAAGCGTCCTGGTAAACAATAGGTGTCACACCCTGGGTTGCACAGCATGCCCCCTACCCAGGTGTAGCGCACCCCCTCGGGGCGAACGCTTAAGCCATTATGGATCCATAATATTGTCCCATCCCCGTACAGCCACCGCCACACAAGGACGTCTCTTGTACACGAGATCATTTGTCCCCCCTATTCATTGATGAATAGTGTAGGGCCTACCTAAGAATCGAACTTGAGACCTCCCTTAAGGAGTCTGATTTCGCATTCCTAGTAACCACTGAGCCGATGGTTCAGTGGCTACTCAGAATGCGAAATCTAACTTCTTAAGGAGGTTGCGAGGTCGATTCTGGGAGAGGCCCTGCACTATTCATAAATAGTGGCAGATAAATGATCTCGGGTACAAGAGACGTCCTTGTGTGGCGGTGGCTGTACCGGGATGGGACAATATTATGGATCCATAATGGCAGGCGTTCGCCCCGAGGGGGTGCGCCCGCACTCTGGGTAGGGGGCACGCTGTGCAACCCAGGGTGTGACAATAGGTGTTTAACAATCAACATGCTGACTCGTTTTAAAACAAAATAACATAAGGGCTCTACTATATCGTAAGCGTCCTGATGTTTAATCAGCATACTGATATTCAATCAGCGTCCTGATAAGTTCATTTGATTGAATTAATGAGGGTGTCACTCAAGACGTAAGCGTCCTGATAAATAAGAGCATTTTCAACTTATAACCTTATCAGCCTCCTAATGTGTCATCAGCGCTTGACTCACTAAGTATAAGAGGTCGTTGCTGAGACATTAGCGTTCTGATTGATGCATCAGTGTCCTGACGGACACTTAAAAACAATTTTGACATTTTGAATCAAATCAAACGTTGAAAATTCATTGAGTGATTGATAAAATCAATGAAAAATACATCGAAATCAAATCGATTAAATCATGCAATTATGCATATTTTGTAAATCTTGTTGGGAGTTATTTGAGCGAAAATTTTACATTTGAAGTGCTCAAAACTCGAAGCCTTGATCTTATCAATTGTCTTGTATGCTTAACTCTTTGATCTTAATTCCTATTATTTTTGAAACACTTAACAAGATCATTAGACACTCAATTAAATAGTTTGAAATCATTGAAACATTCACATTATGGGGTTCTTTGAGATAACAATCTCCCCTTTTTTGATGATTTCAAACACTCAAATACCATTTGGCTAAGTGATACATAGATACACATATTTTCATACAAATCACATTAGCATGGCATATAGATATCAATGATTGCATTCATTCAAGATTAATCAAACATTTAATGCTCAATGCAGACATAGAAACATATTATAGACATGATCATATCAAATACAATGTCGAATACACAAAATATAAAGTATCAAACATATACATTCATTCAAGTACACATTTCTTCTCCCCCTTAAATATTCATTTAAGAACTCCACCTAACTTGCAGCTTCCCTTTGCAAGTCTAATTTAGTTTAGTATATGTGCATTTCTTCTCCCCTTTCTGAAAACATCAAAAAGGTAGACTAGCTAGAGTTGGGGCATTTCCCTTTTCTTTTTCTGTCATCTTTCTTCTTCTTTGATCCACTCATGTTTCCTTCATTCTTCTTGGCTTGTCCTGTTTTCCTTACGTCCTTAAGAAATTTGTCAAGTATAATCTTTGAAACACTGGATTTGTAAGGATTTGGAGGTGGAGTAGGCTTAACTCCCTTTGCACGTCTGTCAGCAAGATCGGCAGCAAACTCTGAAGATATTGTATGACCTTTGAACTCAGGTCTGGTTGGATGCTTGCGTACAAAACTAGGAAACATTTGAGCATCTGCTGCTAATGGAGATGAGATCCTCCGTGACACTCTGTGCAATGGCTTTTGATCAGACACTTCTCTTCTTCACACTCTAGAATGCCTATAAGTCTATCAGACTCCTTTGAACCTTGTGGTCTCGTGAAATCTGGGGCTCTGGGTGCTGGTGGAACATTCACTCCACGTTTCTCTAAGAGATGAAAGAGCATTCCAAATCTCTTCATACTCAGAGTAATGTACCATACTGTGGAATGAAGTCTATTGTTCATAGCCTTGAAGAGATCTTCGAAGCAATCAACTACACCTTCCACTCGATCTGTTACAGTGGTGATGGTATATGAGAGATCTACAACAGTGGATGCTAAAAAAGGCATTTTGTACTCAATGGAGCACATCTTCTCATATGCTTGGTTGACAGCATCAAAAATCTTGTTCAACCTACTGTCCTCAAAAGGTGTTGACCTAGCAATGTCAACCAAAACACTATACTTCAAACTCAAGATGGCTTTTAGCACCAAATCAAGATTAGTTTTACTAGATACTTGATTTAGAATTGCATTCAACATTGACTGTAGAACATCTATGGTTGTTGTGACCTTTGAAAATTCAGCAACATGACCCTTCATATTCTGAATGTCTTCATAAATCTTCTTCAAGATAGTACCACTTGATCCATCTTGTGTTGAACTGGGCAGCATCCTCTCTTGCTGACTTGATTGAGGTTGAGGTTGGCTTGGCTGTTGAATCTAAATCTGAGTTGGTTGTGGTTGAGTTGGTTTACGACCAATTAAAGTGACAAAGGCCTTCATAAATGCCTTGATGGATTGTAAATTCTCTTGAATATCCTTCATCACACTGTCACTTGGAGTGTTTGAACTTGATGATGGAAAAGTTTGCATGCCCACAAGTTTTTTTTCCATGAGCTGCATCACTTGACTTAGCATATCTGTTGCTTGAATCAAATTTTTGGTGCAAACCTTTTTTCTCTTCAAGTTCTTCATCCTTCAGCTGTATCAACTGTTTGATTGCTCCCAACAACTCAATATTCTGCTTGCTCAGCTCTTCTTTCATTCTTTCCAACAATTTGAAGTTCATATAATCTTAATCCTCTTTGATTCTCCTTAGAAAATCCTCTTCATCAAACTGTGTAACTGCTAGTTCACTGTAATGAGAGTAAGATGGTGAAGATTCATCATTTTGACCACTTTCTTCTTGATCTGCCTCATTGTACTCTTTTTCTTCAACATGAGGTACAATGGCAGTTTCATCAAATTTTTCCTCAGGAATTGCCATAGCAACTTCCTAAAATCCTTCTTTAGCAGCTTCCACAGCAACTTCATGGAATCTTTCTTCAGGAGCTTCCTCTGGAGGTTCATAAAATGCTCCCTCCTTTTGATCGTGGGGTTCATCTTCCATAGGAACATCCCTTGGAGATGGAAAATTAGAAATTGTTCTTTCAGAATCCTCTCCAACTCTCTCTTGAAGTTGTGCCTCCACAACAAGTTTGGCAATTTGATTAGCTTGTTCAATCTGAACTTCTTCTTCAGCATGATCAACATGTTCCACCTGAACATCTTCTACAACTTGATTAACTTGTTCTTTCTCAGCATGATCAGCTTGTTCTTCTGCAGCATGATCAGCTTGTCAACTTGAACTTCCTCTCTTGCTTCAAGTAGTCCAGTCTTCACCTCTTGTGGAACTTCAGACATAGGGAACCACTTTTCCAAAACAGAAACATACACATATCTCATCAACTTGATAGTTGTCTGCCCAATGTAATGATATATGTTGGTTTCTTTGACTTCCTCTCCTCTGAAGTCAACTCCACTTCTATCAAACAAAGTAGTGAGGAACATCCCAAATGGAAGTCCTCCTCCTCGACTAATAACAATGTCGATAACATGAATGAGGATGTGGGCTAGGTTTATCTTCTTCTTTTGGAGAATGCTCCAAATCAAGAACAAATCAAGTTCATTGACATTGCCCCTGCTACCAGACTTGGGTTGAATGATGTGGGTGATGATATTATGAATGATCCTAGGAATGAGCTCGAAGGATTGGTTGGTAAGCCTCTTATCAACACACACATGATTTTTTTTTTCTTGAAATAAGATTCAAGGCAGATAGGTTATCATAGCTTGGGAATTGGAATTTGCCCTTGGTGAAGGAAAATATATGGATACTTTCATCACTCGGCAATGAGAATGTTTCAGAGAATAATTCGGGTGAAATCTTTATGGTTTTACCCTTGACCTTAGACTGTCTTGCAAGTCTTGTCTTAGGCTCATATTCCAGATTCTGGAAGAACTGTCTGACTAGATTAGGATACCATCTTGAGTTATGGGTGAGGAATTTAGTCCAACCTTGGAACTCAAACAAAGATAGCACATCGAGATGTGCACTGGCAAAGAAATTGAAATCAACAAAGCAACCATCAATTACAGCTCGGGTTGCAAGCTTTTTAGCTTTGTCCTTTTTTTTGGATTTCTAGGTTAAGGGTGATGGCTCGGCTAATTGTGGAACATCAGTTGAAGTTTCAACTGAGTTTACATTTACGGGTTCAGAGGCTATGGGTGCCTCAGGGGTTTGAACAACTGGCTCGGATTGGGATTCTTCAACTTTGGGTTTCACTCTCTTGGATGGAGATGGTGAAGGTGACAAAGGTCCCTTTCTAGCAGAGAAAGTACGTAGCATTTTGGTCTTAGGTGCCATGATAGAGATTAGAATAACAATTGAGGTATTCAGAAATCTTTTGGTGAAAACTGGGTTTTTGGGGATCAATGGACTCGAAAATGAATAGGAAATAAGATTTTACCTAAGAAATCAAGAAACAGGAGCAAAGAAAATTGGATTGATAAACGAAACACGAGGTTTTGGGTGCGTGCTCTTCTCCTTACTCCGTAAGCGTCCTAGGGCATCATTGAATGAAAATAACAACATATGTCGACCCTATTTATACATATGCTTCATTTGGTAAGTGTGCTCCTGACACACACTCATGTGCCTTTTCCTATTGTCCATTAGCGTCCTAATAGACGATGAGCGTCCTTATGCATTTAATTCTTCTAGACATAACGCTTTGTGTTAACATCCTAATCCGCTATAAGGGTCCTCACATAGTTAACACTCTTACGTGTATTAGCGTCCTCCCACATGCTTCGCATCCTACTTCAAACATTCTAAGCCTTATAAGCGTCCTCATGCATTGATTCCCATCGGATGCATTAAACCACGTAAATTCGATTTATGAATCAATATCAACAATTAAATTCCACAAATCATTCATCAAATATTGCAATTTGTACAGATCATCACTAATCATGCAATCATGATATTTATTCAAACTTCACATGATCATAATCATTATCAATAATCACTGAACATATATCAACTTAAGCAAACATAGCAGTGATTAAGAGCAAGATATACCTTGCATAAATTTTATTTTTACCTCGAGGTAGTGCAAAGTCCTCGACTTGTGCAATTTGCCTTTTGTTGAAGCAGCGGAGATACCTCACAATTTTCATTCTCCATGCTAACTTCCTTCTCGAAAATTCATCATGAGGTCTTTCATTTTGTGTTCTTGTCGTGCTTGTCGAGGATTGATGTATCATCATTTGACCTTCTTCATCAGCAAGCTCACTTTCATCTTGACTAAGCGCATTGGCAATCTCATCTTCTCTTTCAGAAGAAGTTTCCAGTCCACTCAAAGTATAATCAATCTTTTGAGAACTGACTTCGAATGGGATTGAAAACTTGTTCAGAAATTCTACTATATACTTCCATTTTTCAGGAAATTTATTAAGGAAATATTGTACTAATGTAGAATGAGAAACAGATTTTCCGAAGGTTTTAAGTTCATTTGATAATCGTTGAAATCTTTGAAGACTTTCATTAACTGATTCATTTTCTAGAAATCTAAAGTGAGTGAGTGCATCATCTAATGTTCCAACCTGATTTCTAGTTTCATCTCTTCCTTTCATGGATTTTAACAAATCACAAAAATCGTTTAAAGTCATATCCCATGGATTGAATGTTTCAACTATAGTGATGAGCCTGTCATTCCATTTTCTTGGAAGCTTTTCACTAAAACATGTTATATGTCACGACGCCCCTGACGTATATTGACGTCATGACCGGCACAGTGTGCTATACACCGTACATCCCATATACAATATATAATACACTGTCAGCCTCTACGGACATTCACAATAATTTCCAAAATTTATAGAAATTTTGACAGCATCTCCCCATAAAATGGACAATTCACATTTTTCCCGATATACCACAAATCAAATCAAATATATATATATATATATAATCATCTCATTCATTCCACAAATTAAATTCTCACATGATAGATAGATACGATCATCCCATTCCATCATCACAAGCATTGTATAACATTACCACACAACCCATCTAGGTGATATTATATATATAGTATGTGATAATTATACATATCAAAATAAATAAAACAAGTAACTACTTCCTCCGAAGCATACGTATATCAACAAATGTTATGTCCTAGTCACGTGTTGATCACTCTCAATTTTTTCTTTTTCCTTTTGATTTTGTACCTGAAATGGTGAAGGAAATGGGGTGAGCAAACAACAGCTCAGTGAATATATTTCTTGATGTGGCAATTATATGCATGTAGGGAAATATGATATTTAAAATCATTTCAAACAATTATTAAACGCATGCATCATTCAAAGAATATATTATACATGTCAACAACATAAATTTCATGAGTTTTCAAGAAAACAATGCATTCTTTTTCCACGAAATCCACAATCTCCCTCCTTCAAGGCAAGAGAGCGGGTCTAACCCTTGTATGACCGTTACAGGTAGCCACAGCCTCTCATTACCCAATTCACAGTCATTTCAAGGATCTCCAATCCTTGTTAGGACAGGCCTACTGACAATGAGGTTACGCATAACACTCATCCGGGTCTAATTCCTAACGAAATGACATCAACTTGCCTTTGCAAGTCTCACATGCTCCAATGCTAAAAAGAATCATTTATGAATGCAAATTAAAACACAATGCAACAATATATGCATAACATATTTACATTCAAACAATTCATATATATATAATGTCATACAAGAACCAAAATTAAGAAAATATACTCACAGTACAAGATTTTTCAACTTAATTACAATCACCGTCGCTTTCGAGTTCAGCTCCAATTTAAATCCAATTAATTCAACCTGTCACAACCACTCCATAATTCAATTTCATTTATTCATATCTATTTACATATTTAATCATTAAAATCAACTAAACACCATTCAAACTCACTTAAACACCATTACAATAGCTCCACATTCCCAGAGGGAATTATTTATACCGTTTTTGTGGTCAATCTAGATATTTCCACAAGAAAGAACAGTGAAAATAGATTTCCAACTCATATTTTCACTAATTCTGAGTTTTATTTTTCTACTGGAACATATATCAATTTTATTAAAAATATAGAACATTCCTAAACTTATTCTGTCCACATCGACACGTGTAAAATCCGTCATACTGCCACTCTACTACCTTCAACAGGTATTTTACTAAGGTTTTACACGTTCGCGGAGGCATCCAAAGTCAATTTTACTCACAAAAATCATATATTTAGCTACTAAAAATATCAAAGTATATCCAAAAATCATGATCTTAACATCGAAACGTCCGGAATTCAGTTCTCTATGATTCTATGATCTAAAACCGAAGTTTTATTGGATTCTAATTCCATTATATTATTTACGGTACTGTTCACGTCATCACTATTCATTGGAAATATGTAAATTTTTACTAAAATTGTCAAACGGTCTCCAAAAATCATTAAATTAGCATCGATAGACTTGCAACAGTGCATTCTACCATTCTATAGCCTTCAACTGGAGTTTCATCGGGTTTTAGATGATTCAAATGGTTTTCAATATAAACTCTAACTTCCAACAAACTTCTAACGACTATAAAAATTTCAAATGAACACATAAATGGAATCGAATCACATATTCGGGGTTCCTACAGTTTAGGGAGTGTTTTTCCACCTTTCGAACAAATTTTCATCAAAGTTGGGTAAAAACCTCAATTTCAAAAACACTGTAAAACAGCTCCCATAGCTAAAATTACTCTGCTAGAATCGTTACATCTAGCTTATATATTAATTTCACAAATAAATAGAGTGAAAATCACTTACCGCAAGCCCCGATTTGACGCGAATCCCGCGTTTTCCCCTTCGTTCTCCTCTTCCTTCTTCTCTCTTCCCTTCTTCGCCGTTCGTCTTTTTTTCAATCTTCTTTTTTTTTTCTTTCGTTCAGCAACTTCTTTCCCCCTTTTGTTTTTTTTTTAATAAACGTTTGAGAGAGATTAGAAATGAGAGAGATGATATGTTATATAAAAAATGATCCAATGCTCCTCATCTAACTTAATAAAGCAACTTTCCCATTTTAATATTTAACTTTCATTCATTAAATCATACTATGCATTAATTCATTAAATCATACTCCAATCCACATACTTAATCAACCAACCCCATAAATTAATCAATTTAATTCAACTCTATTTTGTACCTTGTAAGCACCCATATAGGATCATCCCATATGTATCATCTTCATTTTATAATTTTATTTATTTACTAATCATACACGCGTATTTTTGGCTCCTATTTATAAAATACGTATATTATACATCTCGATTTACGCGTAATTTAACGTATGTATTTAATTAAAACTACAGGGTGTTACATTATAGTTATGCCTAAGGGTATTACTTGACCAAGTTGGCTCATTCTATCAAGGATGGATTGATACCTACTACAGGTTGTGTCTAGAGATTCATTCTCAGACATTTCAAAATCATCAAATAGCCTGTCATACTCCTAGAGCTTTTCATCTAGAGGAATTGATTCTCCTTCGTGGAGTGATTTGAGAGTTTCCCAAATCTCCTTTGTTGATTCTAGATGAACTATCTTTTCTACCTCTTCATCAGGTAAACTATAATACAAGGCATAGACAGCTCGAGAGTTGAACTTTTCATTGACTATCTTTTCATTTGTCCATAGCTTTATGGGTTTGTTGGGTATGATATAACCATTTACAATTACTTCCCGTAGTTTGATATCCTGTGATCGAAGAAAGGTTTTCATCCTTATCATCCATTCCACGAAATGGTCTTTACAAAACAAAAGGTGGACTATCTAGACTTCCTAACATTGATGCCATTGATATCAGGGAAATGGTTTGTGGCGGCCCTACACCCCGGACCACCAACCCCTCAGGGAATGGCGTGCGGAATGCCGAGACGGGACGCCCGGCGTAGGCATCTCCGACCGCTCCTCACCTCCCGTGAGGTGGTTGAGACCCTACGAGCCTTATCTCAAACAACGACATAATATCAAAAGGTACTAAACAAAATTACCCATCGTATTAATCATCCAAGACAAGAGATAGTTCATAAAAATGATCCATAAATAAAATCATAATCCCTACAGTCCATTAAAATTGACATACACATAAAGTCCAAAATTGTGGGTACAAATAAAAACTGTCATATGCCCACATGGTCTATCCAACAAGTCCCAACTCACCCATACTACAATGTGATAAGTATTATAATTACATAATCCAAAATATAATACTTCATAATTTAAAACACAATTCAATCAAAATGCCTCTCAACTCACATCGAGGCTTTGGGTTCTCTCGCAGGCAAGGCCCTCAAGATATAACTACTCCTTTGCCCTTATTCGGGACAGAAGGACCTGAAAGAGGAAAATGAGGGTGAGCCAACGGTGCCCAATGAATAGAATTCAAATATGCTATCAATACTCATCAATAAATATCATGTATGCATGTCAATGTGAAGCATGATTAAAAGCTCATAACATATAAATATCAAGCATTTATAATAAGTTCGATGCAAGTAAAAGCTTATCAATTTGGATCCACATTCCACATGCATTGGGTTACTAGTGCACGTCTATTTCACCGTACCGTTGACCCCAATCTCTTCATTTTCTAAAACCCTCCTATGACAAGGTTAAGTCCCCCTATTAGCCAGATAGATGGGCCCAACCAAAGTCATAAGGTTTTCTCAAATCAATGCATCATTCAAAACATTAGAACACATTCATGCTTTCAACATACAATATATAAGTGATATGATGACATAAAAGATATAATCATAAATGAAGTCTACTCACAACCAAGCCTCGCGAGAGTACTTAACCACACACGATCACCAAACCGAATCAACCCAAATCAAGATCCTGAAACATTCATCAATATCCTACCATACATCAATTTCTATGCTCAATCACATAGACATTACACATCAACCCTAAATCAGTCCACATATAAACAATAGGCCTAAATCTCATCTAATCCCATCATTGAACTCAAATCACATGACTTAGGCCTCTAATGCATAGTTCTCATACATAAACCATTCTATTAATCAAAAATACTGATTTTCAATTCCTTTAGGCATAAACATGCCCAAATTGGGTCACTTGATCACAAGTAGGCCTAACCCATGATATGGTCACAACCACCAAATCAGTAGCATAATCAACCCTAATCATGCTTAATTAAACATAAGTTGCATCAATTCAATGATTCTAGGCCAAAAGCATCAAAAGCCCTAAAATATGAAATTTCCATACTTAGGCCATATTGTCGATTTACACTAGGTCACCATGTTCAGCCATGTATATCACTGATTTTGCATCATGGGTTCATCAACAATGGCAACTAGGTCAACATAGTTGACATGCAAGCTATTTGGAAAGGTCTAAGTTCATATTCTAAATTTAGGTCTAATACAAGCAACCCCACCAATTCTTCATTTACTATTCTGTTCAGATGTATCAATATACCAACAGAAATATGTAATCACAAAATCAACCGTACAAATTGAATTATGTGAAGAAACAAACCTTCTGTCCAAATATCAGCCCAATCCAACGGTGGACCGAAAAGATATGTATATTTGATGAACAAGTCTCTAATCAGACAATTTCTCCTTTCCTGCTGCAAATACTCAAACTCAGATGACTATATCACACAAAATACTGAATTTATAAACATCTCCACCGTTCATAATATAGACATATCAGCTATAAACTACATACCCAAATTTGATATCCATCCAACGGTAGATTTATGAGATCTACAAGTTTGAGCGAAACACCACGAGAAATCCAGAATCTCCGACTAGCTTTGTTTCAGAGATTAGATCTCTTAGAAGAAACCCTTAATCAAGATCTCCACCGTTAATAATTCAGAACTATCCGTTGTAAACGACATACCCAAATTTTATATCCATCCAACGGTAGATTAAGGAGATCTATAAGTTTGAGCGAAACGGTGCGAGAAATTCAGACTTTCCGACCAGCCTTGTTTGAGAGGTTAGATCTCTTAGACGAAACCTCTGATCAAGATCTCCACCGACAGAATGAATAACCATAAGTGACGAACTTGCTGACAAAGTTTGAGCTCAATCGGACCATAGATTCGAAACATCCACCTCTTTGATGAAAACGTCGCAGGGATCTTCCTCCTGCAACTCTCTCCTTCTTTCTCTTCTTCTTTCCTTTCTCTTCTTTTCTTTCTCTTCTTCTTTCCTTTCTCTCCACTCACCTCTTTCTAGCACTTCCTTGATTCCCTCCTCCACTCACCTCACTTTCTAGCACATTCTTGGATTCTCTCCTCCACTCACCTCATTTTCTAGCACATTCTTGGATTCTCTCCTCCACTCACCTCATTTTCTAGCACATTCTTGGATTCTAGAAGTGGGCATGGGACACTTGTCCACTTTCATGCACCAACCTTCACATGTGTTGGTCTCATACTACCCATACCAACCACATGTATTTTAACCAATCTCATGCTTCCATGTATTTTAAATGTTCAATCCATTTAATACACCAAATTTTCATTCTCATTTATCCTTTTATGCAATCAATCCTAACCCATATCAATTCATGGTTTAATGGGCCCATGCATAAATAATAACATATGTATTATACTTTAATTTAACATGACCCATATACAATTTATGATACACATATTTATATACATTATCAAGCATCAACTATACAAACATTAAACAACCATCAAACAAACACCAAACATATCAAGGCAACATATAGAGTTTGGGCAAAATGCAATTGGGTTATGGGCTAGATGAAATAATTTTCGGGGCGTCACATCACACCCACCTTAGACTGAACTTCGTCCTCGAAGTTTTAAGGTTAAGAAATTACCTAAGCCCATGAACTCGGCAAAGTGCTCCATCATGTAGTCCTCACGCTCCCAAGTAACCTGCTCCTCGCCATGGAACTGCCATCTCACCTTAACCATTGGAATCTCGCGGTTACGTAATCTCTGGACCTTCCGGTCAAGTATCTGAATAGGTTCCTCATCATAAGTCACATCCTGCCTCAGTTCAATGTTCCTCCAGTCCAAGACGTGATCAAAATCACTCTTGTACACTCTCAACATTGACACGTGAAAGACATTGTGGACTGCTGCTAACTGAGGTGGCAAGGCTAATCGGTAAGCGACGGGGCCAATTCGTTCTAAAACCTCGAACGGCCCAATAAATCTCGGAGCGAGTTTGCCTTTTATCCCAAATCTAGTTTGGCCCTTCTGAGGTGAGACCTTCAATAAAACTTGGTCACCCACCTCGAACTCTACGGTCTTCCGCTTGGCATCAGTGTAACTCTTCTGTCTGTCTTGGGCTACTTTCATATTATGCTTGATCCTATTAATCTTCTCTGTGTGTTCTTGTACAAACTCTAGTCCCATCACTGCAACATCCCCTACCTCTGTCCAACAGATCGGAGATCTACAGGGTCGACCATACAATGCCTCAAAAGGAGCCATGCCAATACTGGACTGATAGCTGTTGTTGTACGCGAACTCACACAGATGTATGTACTCCTCCCAGTTACCACTGGACTCGAGGACACAAGCTCGAAGCATATCCTCTAAAATAGATATCAACCTCTCAGACTGGCCATCCGTCTGGGGGTGAAAAGCGGTACTGAGATCTAGTCTAGTGCCGAGCTGCCTCTGCAACCCCTGCCAGAATATCGATGTAAACCTCAGATCCCTATCTGACACAATCGAAACTGGCACTCCATGTAATCTGACTATCTCCCGCATATAGAGTCTGCTCAGCTTATCCATAGAATCCCTAGTGTTCACCGATAGAAAGTGAGCGGACTTGGTCAAGCGATCAATAATAACCAAACAGCATTATGTCTCCTCGGGGTGTTGGGTAATCCCACAACAAAGTCCATAGTGACGTGCTCCCATTTTCACTCAGGAATGGCGAGCGGTTGCATCTGCCCTCCAGGCCTCTGATGTTCAGCTTTGACTCTCTGACAAATCTCACACCTCTGAATGAACTGAGCTATCTCTCTCTTCATGTCGGGCCACCAATACATTCTTTTCATATCATGATACATCTTGGTTCCGCCAGGATGAATAGCATAATGAGATCTGTGAGCCTCTTGAAGAACACTCTGTCTGAGTCATGGATCTGCGGGAACCCATAAACGTCCCCTAAATCTCAAGGCACCATCAGATGACAAGTGCCAATCAGTAAAATCACTGCTCTCAGCCCAAGACTTGTACATCCCATGATCAACGTCAAGTCTCTGTTGGTCAATTACCTCCTGGACTTGTGTAGGCTGAGCTCTCATTTGAGCACATATCACAATCTGATCTGAAGGGGTAGCACATACACTCATAACCGTAGCCGCCTCAAGTAGTCTCCACTCATGAGACATCTGGCGTGCTACCATAACTGTCTCTACTCGCTTCCTGCTCAACGCATTAGCCACTACATTGGCTTTACCTGGGTGGTATTCTAATGTAAAATCATAGTCTTTGAGGAGCTCTAACCACCTCCTCTGCCTCATGTTCAATTCCTTCTGAGAGAACAAGTACTTGAGACTCTTATGGTCAGAATACAGAGTGAATCTCTCACCATAGAGATAATGCCTCCAAATCTTCAAAGCAAAAGCCACTGCGGCCAGTTCTAAGTCATGAACAGGGTAGTTCTTTTCATGCACCTTCAACTGCCTCGATGCATAAGCAATGACCCTATCATTCTGCATCAACACGCAACCTAAGCCGATGCGAGAGGCATCAGTATAGATAACCAACTCCTGATCAGGCTCTGGCAAAATCAACACTGGCGTAGATGTCAATCTTTTCTTCAGCTCTAAAAAGGCATTCTCACACTCCTCGGTCCATACAAATGACACATCTTTCTGGGTGAGCCTAGTCATAGGCGTAGCTATCTTGGAGAATCCCTGAACGAATCTCCTATAGTAACCAGCTAACCCAAGAAAGCTTCTGATCTCGGTCACTGTCGTAGGCCTAGGCCAACTGATAATGGCTTCAACCTTAGACGGATCAACTGAAATCCCCTCAGAACTCACCACATGACCTAAGAACTTCACTTCGGTGATCCAAAACTCGCACTTGCTCAGCTTTGCATATAGCCTATGCTCTCTCAGAGTTTGCAAGATCACTTTAAGGTGTTCCTCATGCTCAGCCCGAGTCTTGGAATACACCAATATGTCATCAATGAAGACGATGACAAACTTATCCAGATACTGCCTAAAGACCCTCTGCATCAGGTCCATGAACATCGCCGGTGCATTAGTCACACCAAATGGCATCACAAGGAACTCATAATGTCCATAGCGGGTTCTGAATGCTGTCTTAGGCACATCCTCCTCCCTGATCCTCAGCTGATGATACCCGGAGCGTAAATCAATCTTCGAAAAATACCTCGCTCCCCTCAACTGATCAAACAAGTCATCAATCCTTGGGAGAAGATATTTGTTCTTGATGGTCACTTTGTTCAATTGGCGATAGTCGATGCACAACCGCAAGCTCCCATCTTTCTTTTTCACAAAAAGAACTGGAGCTCCCCAGGGTGGCACGCTCGGACAAATAAAGCCCTTAGTCAATAACTCCTCGAGCTGTTTCTGCAACTCTCTCAACTCGGCTGGCGCCATTCTATATGGTGCCATGGAGATAGGCTTCGTGCCAGGGACTAGTTCAATAATGAAATCGATCTCTCGCTTCGGTGGTAATCCTGGAAGATTCGCAAGGAACACATCTGTAAAGTCCCTAACAATGGCAATATCCTCAAGTACCACCTCACTAGTCTCTTCCTCGTCAGGCACTAACCCAGCCAAAATTTTCCTATCTCCATCAGTCACAAATCTACCCCTTGTGACTGTCTGGTCTGAAGTTCTACCCTGTAGTGTAAACACTGGGTGTCCGGGGATCTGAAAAATGATTCTCTTCGTGAAACAGTCGATAACTGCATGATAAGCCGCGAGCCAATCCATCCCTAGAATTGCATCAAACTCTAAAAACTCTAGGACTCGAAAGTCAATAGGCATCTCAACATCATCAATCTGAACCACACACTGGCTACAGATCATGTTCGGGTAGATCCTCTCTCCAGCTACAGTACTCACCACTAACCATGTACGAGCCCTAATGGGAGTCAAATGCAAACTATCTACCATACGTCCAGATATGAATGATAATGTAGACCCAGCATCAAATAATACATGCATAGAAGTACCACAAATAGTAAGAGTACCTTCCACCAAGGTCCTGGATGCTGTCGGGTCTGGCTCAGTAGCTGCCTTCGCTGTCTCTCTGACACTGGACTGCTGCACAAATCCCTGAGCTTTCTGAAAATTCGAACACTCGGATTTCCTATGCCCAGCCTGCCCACATTGAAAACATAAGAATGGAGCCCTGGGCGCAAATGACCCAGTCTGAGATGTCGTCACATAACTTCCTCGGCCTCTACCTCTGCCTCGGCCAGCAGTCTGTGGGAATAGGGGTCTCGGTGCCTGAATAGGAATCGGAACAGGAGAGGAAACCACTGGTGAGGCCATCATACCAGTCTGAACCTGGGATGCCTTACTCTGAGCACCATCAGACTGTGCCCTTCCATAAAACTTTCTCTTCCTCTCCCATCTTCCCTTCTTCCACGGAGTCTAGAACTGTCCCCCAGACTCTGCTTGTGAAGTCGGTTCACCTGGAGCTGCTCGTGTAGACATACCATCAACTCGCTCAGCCAACTCATACTGTTTGGCCCTCTGGACCACTGTGGTAAAATCAGTCATCTTCGTCACAGACAAGGCCTGTCGGATCGCAGGCCTTAGGTTCAAAGAAAACCTCATAATCTTGTCACTCGGTGTCTGAACTAACCCAGGGGCATAAACTGCAAGCTGCCTAAATCTGAGCTCGTACTCCCTGACTGACATGGTGCCCTGTGCGAGATTCAAAAACTCGAGTTGTTTAGCCTGTCTCTCAGTCTCTGGAACGTAAGCCTGTAAGAACAACCGTTTGAAGGTGTCCCAACTCTTCACTGCCCCCTGTGTACCCAACACTGAAAGCCACCAGTCCTCTGCATCACTCTCTAGTGTGTGAGCAGCACATAGGACCTGAGACTCCTCATCAAGCTCTAAGGAGCGACTGATCTTCTCGACATTCTTTAGCCAATCTTCGGCTTTCTTCAAGTCAACCCCACCAGTGAATTCCTTAGGCTTTAGCTTCATGAACTTCTCTAGCAGTCTGATCCGCCGATCAGTGGGGTTCTCCACAACAATAGGAGCAGGTGTAGGCATAGGCTGAGGTACAGCCATTTCAGGTCCTGCTGCCCCTGCAGCTCCACTAGCCTCAGCCCCACTAGTGCCCGCCTCCTGAGGTATTGTTTGAGGTGACTGTCGAGCAATAGCCTCAACCTGCTGCACTAAGGCCTGTATCTGTGAAGTCTGGGCTGCCATCAAGCGGCCCTGTGCCTGAATGATTTCCTCCATCCTCCCCATCCGGTCATCATCGGATGGCCCTGTGTGTGGCTGTCCCAATCTCTCGCTCCTCCTCATGGCACTGAGAAGTAGAAATACGAGCAACCATCACACATTAAAGAATTTAAAACATTAACAAAGCCTCATAACTACCCATATCATATAATACACACATAAAATATGATAGTACGGCTTTTAAGTTAGTTCCTTTAAGCTTTTCAATCACCTAAATCTCTTACCCAATTCCTAGGTCAAAGTCATCTAAGTCCAATACATAGACCAAACCTAGTAAAATCAGGCTCTGATACCAACTGTGGCGGCCCTGCACCCCGGACCACCAACCCCTCAGGGAATGGCGTGCGGAATGCCGAGACGGGACGCCCGGCGTAGGCATCTCCGACCACTCCTCAACTCCCGTGAGGTGGTTGAGACCCTACGAGCCTTATCTCAAACAACGACATAATATCAAAAGGTACTAAACAAAATTACCCATCGTATTAATCATCCAAGACAAGAGATAGTTCATAAAAATGATCCATAAATAAAATCATAATCCCTACAGTCCATTAAAATTGACATACACATAAAGTCCAAAATTGTGGGTACAAATAAAAACCGTCATATGCCCACATGGTCTATCCAACAAGTCCCAACTCACCCATACTACAATGTGGTAAGTATTATAATTACATAATCCAAAATATAATACTTCATAATTTAAAACACAATTCAATCAAAATGCCTCTCAACTCACATCGAGGCTTTGGGTTCTCTCGCAGGCAAGACCCTCAAGATATAACTACTCATTTGCCCTTATTCGGGACAGAAGGACCTGAAAGAGGAAAATGAGGGTGAGCCAACGGTGCCCAGTGAATAGAATTCAAATATGCTATCAATACTCATCAATAAATATCATGTATGCATGTCAATGTGAAGCATGATTAAAAGCTCATAACATATAAATATCAAGCATTTATAATAAGTTCGATGCAAGTAAAAGCTTATCAATTTGGATCCACATTCCACATGCATTGGGTTACTAGTGCACGTCTATTTCACCGTACCGTTGATCCCAATCATGTTTATTTTGGGTTACTAGTGCACGTCTATTTCACCGTACCGTTGACCCCAATTTCTTCCTTTTCTAAAACCCTCCTATGACAAGGTTAAGTCCCCCTATTAGCCAGATAGATGGGCCCAACCAAAGTCATAAGGTTTTCTCAAATCAATGCATCATTCAAAACATTAAAACACATTCATGCTTTCAACATACAATATATAAGTGATATGATGACATAAAAGATATAATCATAAATGAAGTTTACTCACAACCAAGTCTCGCGAGAGTACTTAACCACACACGATCACCAAACCGAATCAACCCAAATCAAGATCCTGAAACATTCATCAATATCCTACCATACATCAATTTCTATGCTCAATCACATAGACATTACACATCAACCCTAAATCAGTCCACATATAAACAATAGGCCTAAATCTTATCTAATCCCATCATTCAACTCAAATCACATGACTTAGGCCTCTAATGCATAGTTCTCATACATAAACCATTCTATTAATCAAAAATACTGATTTTCAATTCCTTTAGGCATAAACATGCCCAAATTGGGTCACTTGATCACAAGTAGGCCTAACCCATGATATGGTCACAACCACCAAATCAGTAGCATAATCAACCCTAATCATGCTTAATTAAACATAAGTTGCATCAATTCAATGATTCTAGGCCAAAAGCATCAAAAGCCCTAAAATATGAAATTTTCCATACTTAGGCCATATTGTCGATTTACACTAGGTCACCATGTTCAGCCATGTATATCACTGATTTTGCATCATGGGTTCATCAACAATGGCAACTAGGTCAACATAGTTGACATGCAAGCTATTTGGAAAGGTCTAAGTTCATATTCTAAATTTAGGTCTAATACAAGCAACCCCACCAATTCTTCATTTACTATTCTGTTCAGATGTATCAATATACCAACAGAGATATGTAATCACAAAATCAACCGTACAAATTGAATTATGTGAAGAAACAAACCTTCTGTCCAAATATCAGCCCAATCAACGGTGGACCGAAAAGATATGTATATTTGATGAACAAGTCTCTAATCAGACAATTTCTCCTTTCCGGCTGCAAATACTCAAACGCAGATGACTATATCACACAAAATACTGAATTTATAAACATCTCCACCGTTCATAATATAGACATATCAGCTATAAACTACATACCCAAATTTGATATCCATCCAACGGTAGATTTATGAGATCTACAAGTTTGAGCGAAACACCACGAGAAATCCAGAATCTCCGACTAGCTTTGTTTCAGAGATTAGATCTCTTAGAAGAAACCCTAAATCAAGATCTCCACCGTTCAGAATGCAGAACTATCCGTTGTAAACGACATACCCACATTTTATATCCATCCAACGGTAGATTAAGGAGATCTATAAGTTTGAGAGAAACAGTGCGAGAAATCCAGTCTTTCCGACCAGCCTTGTTTGAGAGGTTAGATCTCTTAGACGAAACCTCTGATCAAGATCTCCACCGACAGAATGAATAACCATAAGTGACGAACTTGCTGACAAAGTTTGAGCTCAATCGGACCATAGATTCGAAACATCCACCTCTTTGATGAAAACGTCGCAGGGATCTTCCTCCTGCAACTCTCTCCTTCTTTCTCTTCTTCTTTCCTTTCTCTTCTTTTCTTTCTCTTCTTCTTTCCTTTCTCTCCACTCACCTCTTTCTAGCACTTCCTTGATTCCCTCCTCCACTCACCTCACTTTCTAGCACATTCTTGGATTCTCTCCTCCACTCACCTTATTTTCTAGCACATTCTTGGATTCTCTCCTCCACTCACCTCATTTTCTAGCACATTCTTGGATTTCGACACTTGTCCACTTTCATGCACCAACCTTCACATGTGTTGGTCTCATACTACCCATACCAACCACATGTATTTTAACCAATCTCATGCTTCCATGTATTTTAAATGTTCAATCCATTTAATACACCAAATTTTCATTCTCATTTATCCTTTTATTCAATCAATCCTAACTTATATCAATTCATGGTTTAATGGGCCCATGCATAAATAATAACATATGTATTATACTTTAATTTAACATGACCCATATACAATTTATGATACACATATTTATATACATTATCAAGCATCAACTATACAAACATTAAACAACCATCAAACAAACACCAAACATATCAAGGCAACATATAGAGTTTGGGCAAAATGCAATTGGGTTATGGGCTAGATGAAATAATTTTCGGGGCGTCACATGGTTAGATTTCCACGATGAGCAACTTGCTCTGATACCACTTGTTGGCCCAGGTGTGCCAAGAAGAAGTAGAATTGGACACTTAGACAAATTAAAAAATTAACACAATGGAAAACAATAAAGTGCGAAATCAAATGAAATTAGCACAACATATTTATAATGGTTCGGCTTCTTGCCTACCTCCACTACCTAACCTCCTTAGCTAGGATTTAAAACAATCCACTAACGGATCTTCTTCACAGGTGAAGACCAATTCTTTACAACCTCTTGACTTACAGGCTAAAGACTACCTAACCCTTCTCAACTTACGGGCTTGAGAACAACTTCTCACCTTCTCGACTTACAGGCTAGAAAACTACATGAACCTTCTCAACTTATGGGCTTGAGAACAACCTAAGTGCTCAGCTTTAAGGGTTTGAACAAACTGTTATCTTAAGGAACCCCATGATTGTGTTCCAGCATCCTCTTCCTGCTGCAGAAACAACAACAGAGGGTGCTGGAGCAACACCCTTCATTGCAGCAATAGTAGCAGGAGGAAACTTGTTACTGCTGCAGCATGCACACATTCCCCCCTCTGCAAAAAAAAAAAAAAAAAGGGACATGTTGCTGCAGCAGCAGGGTGTTTTCTAGCACATTCTTCCTACTGTAGAAACAACAACAGAGGGTGTTGGAGCAACACCCTCCATTGCAGCAGGAGACCTGTTGCTGCAATGTTGCTTTGCAAAAAAAAAAAAAGGGACTTGCTGCTGCTGACCCTCTTCCTGCTGCAGAAACAACAACAGAGGGTACTGGGGCAACACCCTCCATTGCAGCAATAGCAGTAAGAGGAGACCTGGTGCAGCTGCAATGCTATAGCATGCACACACCCCTCCCCTCTACAAAAAGAAAAAAAAAGTGTAGAGGAAGAAGTGCAGCATTGCAGCAACAACAACAAGGTCTTCTCATGCTGCTACTGTTGCAATGGTTGGTGTTGCAACAACACCCTCCTGCAGTAGAATCTCCCCTGGAGCTCCTCCTTATCCTTGTTTTATTTGTCCTTGTCTCAAAGAACAAAAGATGTTAGTATTGTACAATAATATGATTATTGATGTACTTGATCATGTTGTTCATTTCATGTTATGTGATTATATGATTTGCAGTTTGTTTGCTAGTAGTCTAGTTCGATATTTAAATTAGTAATCAAAGATGGTAAGAAGTGGACCAAGTGGTAAGAAATCAAGTAGTGGCAATCGTAAAGACCCTGCATGGAAGTATGAAGATGAGGTTGATGGTCCAAATCAAAGCAACAAAACTTATGTGTACATCAACTGCAATTTTTGTGGAAAGGTTGTTAAAGGAAAGGTGAAAAGAATGAATGACCATCTTTTGGGTACTCATTTAAATGTTACTGAATGTGAGAAAGTGCCTAAAGATGTAAGGCAAGAAATAAAGGATTACATGCAGTAGGGCAAAATGAAAAGGCACTTAGCTCAATAAAGCTTTGAGTATATTGTTAATTCTGGAAGATACGTTGGAAGTGGATTTGGTATAGAGGATGTGGGATCCAATCGTGGTTGTGGAAGTAGTATAAGGGGAGGTTCTAGTAGTGGCAAAAGTGCTTCCATCTCAGTGATTTCAAGAGGCATTAGGGGTCCTATGGATTGATTTGTCACTGCTCCTGATCCTAACAATGATGAGGAGAATGATCCAAGAATAGAAAGTGAAAACCTTAATGTGGCACATGATCCTAGAGCGCTTCGAGAGCAAGTGTGCTTAGATATTGGAAGATTTTTTTATGAAGATGGGTTGGCATTTAGTGTGGTTCAAAGTCCTTCATTTGTGAGTATGTTGAGATTTGTTGGTTCATATGGCCAAGGACTTAAACTTCCATCAATGCATGAGTTACATACATGGATATTGATGGAGGAAACAAAACAACTATTGATTATGTTAATGATGTGAAAAAGTCTCGACCAAGTACTGGGGGGTTACCATAATGTCTGATGGTTGGAAAGATATACGAGGTCGACATTTGATAAACTTTTTAGTTAATAATCCAGAAGGGACAGTGTTTCTCAAGTCTGTGGATGCATCAAATGCGATTAAAGGCCATACTTTGTTAATGAAGTTGTTTAATGAGGTTATTGAAGAAGTTGGGGAAGAGAATGTGGTGCAAGTGGTGACTGATAATGCATCTGTCTACAAATTGGCTAGAGAGAAGTTGATGGAAAAAAGGAAACATTTGTATTGGATGCCATGTGCAGCACATTGCATTGATTTAAACTTATTTGCATTGGCAAAGGCAAGAAGGGTGAGCAACTTCATATATGGCTGGCCATGTTTGGGTTTTGGCATTAATGAGGATTTTTACGAATAAAGAACTTATATGCCCAGCTGTCACTCGATTTTCCATTGCTTACCTGACTTTAGATAGCATACTTCAATTGAGGCAACCCTGGAAGCTATGTTCACTTCACAAAAGTGGTTTGGTAGTGCATAGGTCAATAAGCCAGAAGGAAAGGCTATCAGAAATATCATTTTGAAAGGTAAATTATTTTGGCCTAATGTTACACTTGCACTTAGGTCTACAAGACCTTTAGTTGCTGTATTGAGGATGGTTGATTTAGAAAAAGATTTAGCCATGGGTTTTATTTACAATGCAAAGGATGTCGCTAAAGAGAAGATTGCTAAGAACTTTGGAGGAGACGAAGGGAAGTACAAGCAAATATGGAAAATTATTAATGAAAAGTGGGGCTTACAGATGCATAGAGATTTACATGCAGCAGGTTACTTATTAAATCCTCAATACCATTATGAGCCTAACTTTTCTAATCATCCAGAAATTACGGTGGAAATTAGAAAGTTGCGTCATCTTGGAGGTCCGCAATATCTTGGGCTATACAACTCCGAATTAGATGCCATTTTTTTCTACTTCTTCCTTACTTTAATGACTAAATTAAGAAAGTTTTTTGAGGCATAATAGAGACGAGAAAAATCTGAAAAAAAATTGGGATTGAAGACTACAAGATTGCAAGTTGAAGAAAAATAGCAGGTTTTTTTTGGATTATCCTATTCGAAGTGGGACTTTGTATTTTTGATTCTCCACGACTTGGGGACTTAAAAACATCATTGTTTAGGGTTTCTAAGAGGGGAATAAAGGAGAGAACAAGGCAAGATGGCTAAAACGAAGCAGAGAAGAAGATATCGAAGTTGGAGACAATGAAGAGATATTTGAATCCAAAGAGTTCTAGTTTATTATTTTTATGTTGATATTCAAGTTTATAACAATGTTTTATGTTTTTATCTTCCAAGTTATGAACTAATTTAGTTTTCTAAAGGATAGATGGATCCTATACTAGACTCTATGTTTTAAGTTTGGTTTTATGTTTATTATTAATTGAATCTTCATAGTTTATTTATATTTCTCATTGCTTAATGCTTTTAATCACTTAATCACGGATTGAATGATATTATACTTGGGGGGTGGCACTCGAAAGAGGATTCCTTGGGTTAGAAAAAGAGAATTATAACCCTAGATCATCATTGAATCGAAAGATTAATGAAATTGTAGGAAGAATCACAAAACCTAATGAGTTGCAAGGGTTTTGGTTTTATCGAGAAATCAAAACCAAGCTTTGGTGATATGCTTTAGTTCGGCACTCAAGAGAGGGAATTAGAGACTTTAGGATTTTTGACTTATAAACTAGAAGAGGATATTCATAATAGACATAACTAATCTACATAGATGATGGTTGGGTGAAGTTGAACCTCTAGACTTTTCTCGAGTGATATTTATTCATTGTTTAATTGCTTTTATATTTATTTTTATTTAATTGTTTACATTACCTGAATTTTACATCTTGATTGTTTAGATAAAGTTGCTTATTAGTGAAAACAATATTTAATAACTAGAGTACAATCCCAGAGGACGACAACCCGATATCTCATTGGTTTATAGTGGTTCGGCTACTTGACCCCCTCCTTTGGGGCACCCACGAGGGAAGGGTCATCTCCCCTCGGGGAGACGCCCTCTGTTGGGGGTGTCCCCATCTTGGGGAAATACCCTCGGGTTTCACAAGTTCAAGTCAAGTCGATAGAAAAAATGAAAAGAGAGAGAACCGGCTTTAGGGTTGTTACAATCTACCTTACTTAAAAGAATTTCGCCCTCGAAATTCAATTAAGGCAGAATTTCTGAAGAATGTGGAAATTAAGATGTATATGTACTAATCGTTGTCCGAGATGTCGATGAACTTGTGCATGTTGGTATTATCGGCGACTCAGCTTGGGGACCTTGTATCTATTGGCCCAAATATGTCCAAAAGGGGGGTGAATTGGACACTTAAACAATTTAGAAAAAAATAATAATGGCAAAGAGAAGTGCAAAAAATAAACAAATATGCACAGTCAATTTATAGTGGTTCGGTTACTTGCTTACATCCACTACCTAACCTCCTCAGTTAAGATTTTAACCTTGTCACTAAGGGATTCTCTTACGGGTGAGAATCATACTGTTACGCCGTTTCTCAACTTGCGGGTGTAAGAACAACAGTTACGTTACTCAGCTTACAGGCGTGAGACTAACCTATCTCAACTTACGGGTGTGAGAACTACCATTTCGCAACTTACGGGTGTGAGAAGACCTGACTTTGTTGAATATAAAATATCAACTCAGTAGTTTATCTAACTATTGTTACAACCTTGATACAGTATACATAATATGAGATTGAATACAACTGTATGCTATGAACTATCTCTCAAATTACTCTTTCAGTAAGAATGATATAAGTTAAAACAGTGTTGTACGATTTGAGTGAAAACAGCTCAAAGCTTCAAATATATTTTCAAATAAAGATAGAATGTTAGCTCAGTATGAAAACCTTTTGAGTACGTAAGTCTCAAAGAAAAACTACTGTGAAAACAGATCGACTTAAACGTTTTCTTGACCAGATGAAGATTCGACTAACTTTCAAAAAGTGTTTTAGCTCAGAGAATTTTCGGTGCTTAACAAATTGTGAAGTATCTGTATTTATAGACATGTAGAGATGAAGTTGTTGTTCATTTGAATTTGAATTTCAAATATAAACATTTACTCACAACAACTAGAATATATCACGATAGTGGCAACTGCACAATTCATGAATATTTTATTTTTCTTCAGATACACGAATAAGGAAAGTCGTAGAAGACGTGGTTCATGAATCAGAGAATATCTCTTACAAATACAGAAATTTGATTTTGTATGAAAAGTTGTTCAGAAAAGGTGGCGAAAAATACGTACATGTCATAACAGTAAAAATATCTTTTATGTCGTTTTGTTCCTTTGAGGGTGCTCATAGAATATCAACGTCCTACTGAACAATGAAGTGAGGACGCTAATAAGTAATAAGCGTCCAGACTTGCTTTGACAATTAAACGACTTAAAGCATGAGGGCGCTACTTCGAAGTAAGCATCCTACTTGGTTTTAAAACGCAAAACATATGAGGGCGCTACTCAAGAGCAAGCGTCCTGAACAGTTAAAACAATTTTAAGCGCGCAGACGGACGATAAGCGTCCTGAAAGTTATTTAAGTTGATTCTAAAAATGAGGGCGCTTCTACACAAGTAGCATCCTAATAATTCATTCAACTTATAACATATCAGCGTCCTTAAAGATAGAAATCACTTAAAGAAAAAAGAAAATCTTTTAGCGAACTGAAGCTAAATTAGCGTCCTGACACTCTCAAAGGTTGATAAGAGAAAGGTCACTACTAACAAGTAAGCGTCCTTATTAATCAGATCAATTCAACCTTGAGCGTCTTAAAATTTATCAGCGTCCTGACTCATCAAGTCCAGGAGAGCGCTGCTAAAACATTAGCGTCCTGAAAGACTTTATAAAAGCGATAAGCGATTTTTGATTTCTCGATTAAAACACGATAAAACGTAAAGTAACCGAATTAAATCAAACATGCAACCAATCGATTAAAACATGTAGATGATAAAAATCTTACTGAGAGTAAGTTGATTGATAGACCTTACAATCTAAGTACTGACAGACTTGGAACTTCATTTTTCTACTCAATAGGCTTGTGATATCAGTTCCTTAATCTTGATTCTTGATAAATCTGAAACACTTGACAAGATCATTAGATAGACTAACTGGAGATATTTGGAATCATCAAAACATTCATATCATGGGGTTCATTGAGATAACAGTATTGTGCTAATCGCACGGGTTATTCGGCCCACGAATGGCACTCTGGGCTGTGGAACCTCTGGAATGGGCTGGTGTGGGCGAGTGGACAGAACCAAAATCCTCCCTATCCTAGTCTAACAGATCTGGGAGAGAAAGAGGTGTAGGGATGCATCGTGGCGGCTAAGGAAGAAGACAACCTCACCAAGCTGGTTGTCAGGTGCGCCATCCTGTTCGGGCCGGTGGCTCCATTATCTACCAATTTGACAGTCCAGCCTCATCAGGCGCCGAGATCATCATGTGTCTGGGCGTGACCTGTATGAGAGAGGACGGTGGTATGGTGCGGGGATTTCTGAAAAGGGTAGTGGGTAACGTACTGTTTTTCACGCTGTTTGGCGGATGCGCAAGCCTCCCTACCGAGAATTTGTGAAGTTCACATCCTCTGGATCTGACACTCCCCGACGTGTCGGAAGACTTTAGAGTTGGCTGCGCATGGGGGTCCATCGTCATTCTATACTTGTAGTGAAGGATCTCGACGGACAAGACGACTCTGAGTAGTAAGATGGAGTGTGACTCCATGCTGAAAGAGTCGGACTCTGCTCGTCTTCACTGAGATCTATCGGGGTAGAGTCTGTGGCCTGATTTGAGGTGGCCGAGTTTAAGCTGTGCTCGGAGGGTTCAGAGCTGAAACCCATCGAATCATCACTATCAGACATCTGCACAAGAACCAATACAAGAAACCAAGAACATGGAACAAGATATGTGTAATGATGTTTATTAACATGCATGATGATAAGTTTAGACAAACAAGTGGGGGTATTTTTGCTTGATCACTTGTTCCAATTCCCACGTTGCTTCATCTACTCCATGGTGGTTCCAGAGGTCTTTGACTAAGGGAATGCTTTTGTTTCTCAGGTCCTGTTTTCTTCGGTCCAAGATTTGCACAGGATGCTCCTTATACTTATTTCCCTCCTCGATCTTGACCTCAAACAGCGATATGATGTGAGATGGGTCATGGTGATACTTTCGGAGCATGGAGATGTGGAAAACATTGTGAACTTTAGACATGGATTGCGTCAGAGACAATTGGTAAGTGGACTTGCCGACCCTTTTAATGATATGGAATAGGTCGATGTACCTTGGAGGCAACTTTCTTTTGACCCCAAATCTCCTTACATTTTTGAACGGTTAGACCTTCAGGACGACTAAGTCGCCAACTTCAAATTCCAAGGGTTTTTTTTGCCTCCCTGCATAGCTTTTGTGTCGGCTCAGGGCGGTGCAAAGTCACTCCTTGACAAGATTTATCTTCTTAGTGGTCTCTCGTATAAGGTCAAGGCCAAGCTAAGGTCGGTCAGCCATGTCTACCCAACACGAAAGCGACTTACATGGCCTCCCGTACAATGCCTCGTATGGAGTCATCTTAATGCTTGTCTGGTAACTGTTGTTGTACGCGAACTCCGCTAGATGCAGGTACTTTGTCCACCCATCATTGAAATCCAAGACACAATAATGTAGCATGCTTCAAGAATTTGGATTAGGCGCTCAGACTGTCAGTCCGTCTAGGGGTGAAAAGTCATACTCATCAAAATCTTTGTCCCCAATCTGGCGGGAAAGCTTTGCCATAACTTTGATGTTAATCTGGGGTCTCGATCGTAGACGATGGTGAGAGGGATCCCATACAGTTTAACGACATCGCATTCATAGATTTCTACTAGACTGGCTGGGGTGTCTGTAGACTTAACTAGTATGAAGTGTTCAGCTTTAGTCAGCATATCGACAACCACCCAAATGGTGTCCTGGCCCTTGAAGTTTTTGGGCAAAGTGGACACAAAGTCCATGACAATGTTATCCCATTTTCATTCACCTATGGGAAGCGGTTGTAGCAGACCAGAGGGAAGTCTGTGATCGACCTTGACTTCTTGACAAGTAAGGCACCTTGCTACTGCCATCACTAGAATAGTATTTTCATGTTCTTGTACATCTTGTCTCCTCCGGGGTGCATGGTGAACTTAGACTCATGGCATTCGACCATCACCTTACATCGAAGGTCTGGGTCCTAAGCTATACATAATCGCCACTTGTGAAGCACCACACCATCGGAGGTGAGGGACCAATGGTGCAGAGCTTTGTCCTGCAAAATGAGCTCTTTCATCTTCATAAGCTCATCGTCATTGGCTTGCATGGCGGATATTCTTCGAACAAGCTCGAAGTGAGTCGATAGCTAAGCAAGTCTGATGGGATCTTCACTATCCCGCAGCTACAAATCAAAAATTTTGAGCTCATATGACAGCTTGCCCAACTCAAAGTTCACCATACAGGCAAAGACATATGACTTCCTACTGAGGGCATCGACCACCACGTTGGCTTTACCAGGATGGTATTTGAGCTTGAAGTCATAGTCTTTGATGAACTCAAGACATCGTCGTTATCGAAGAGTTAGGTCCTTCTATGTGTAGATGTATTGAAGATACCTCGAATTGCTCTCCGAACTAGTGATGTCGCCATATTTTTAAGGCGAACACCACTGCAGCAAGCTCTAGGTCATGTGTGAGATATTGACCTCATGAGTTTTTAATTTTCGAGAGGCGTGGGCCACGACACAGCCTTCTTACATCAGCACGGCTTCAAGTCCTTGAAGTGATGCATCAGTGTATAGCATGTAGCCAATCCCGTTCTTTGGAGTGGTAAGAACATGTGTTGAAGTCAACCTCTTCTTGAGCTCTTGGAAGGTTGATTCACAGGCTTCACCCCAAATGAAACGAGTGCCCTTTCGGGTCAGCAGCACAAGTGGTTCAACAAGTTTGGAGAAATCCTTGATGAACTGCCTGTAGTATCCGACTAATACGAGGAAGCTTCTAATTTCAGTGACATTGGTGGGTCACTTCCAACTAAGAAAAGCCTCGACCTTGGCTGGGTATACTTTAATGCCGTCACGAGACACCACATGGCCGAAGAACTTGACTTTGTTCATCCAAAACTCACACTTGTTGAGCTTCGCGTAAAGCTGGTGCTGCTGAAAGGTGCTTAGCATAGTCTGCAAGTGAGTCTCATGGAGCTCCTTTACGGGTGAATACACCATTATGTCGTTAACAAACACAACGACAAAACGATCCTGGTACGACCTAAAAATGCGGTTCATCAAATCCATGAAAGTCACTGGTGTGTTGGATAGGCCTAAAGACATTACAGTAAATTCGTAATAACCATATCTTGTTTGGAAAGTTGTCTTTGGGATGTCAGCCTCCTTTACCAAGAATTGGTGGTATCCCAATCGAATGTCGATTTTTTAGAAGAACTTTGTTCCTCTTAGTTGGTCGAACAGATCTTCAATCTGGGGAACTGGATATTTGTTCTTAAGAGTCTTTTTTTTCAATTTCCTATAGTCGATGCAGAGTCGAAGAAAACCATCATTTTTCTTGACAAAAAGGACTGGAGAGCCCCATGGCGACATACTCTTCCTTATGAATCTCAGTTTTTCCAGCTCCTTTAATTGTTTATCAAGCTTTACCAATTCCACATTTGGCATTCGGTAAGGCAGAATGTAGACATGTTCGGTATTAGGAATCAACTTGATTTCAAAGTCGAATCCCTGAGAAGGTGGAAACCCTGAAAGATCGTCTAAGTGTTAATCTAAGTGGTTCATCACTTAGCTCGTCTCTAAATATACTGTGATGAAGTATATTTTGATGATCATAAACAAAGTACTTTTGGTGCTAACGAGCCTTAATCAAGATCTCATCCCAGCACCTCAGGAAAAGCAAAAAGCTAAGGAATGAATCGATCAAGGAACTCAAGATCATAACCAACGGTCAAGATCGCTTCATTCAAAAAACCTCAATGCTCACATCATGATTTCAAGATCACACCACTAGAACGATTCGATCAAGGTTCATGTCTTCATCTTTCGATCAACGTTCAAGACATTCAACTCCAGCGCGAAGCTCTTATTGAAGATCTCATAATAAAGAGTTGGGTTTAAAGATTATGAGAAAATGAGAAATACACAATATTTAAGGTATATTTTTCTCTAATCGACATTGCTCAAACATTTTTCAAAACCATGCACAAACCACTTGCATATCCGCATGTTTTGATCTTATGTTTTACGATATTTCAAATGATCTAATTTTCTATATTTAATTTGAAATTTTCTATAGTTAATCGCGAGTCAAAACTATTTTCTCAAGAATCTTTCAGGACGCTAATGATTGAGCAGTGCTATCCTGAACTTGATAAGTCAGGACGCTAATAGTTCATTAGGACGCTGATAACATTCAAGGTTGAATTGAACTGATTCATAAGGACGCATACTTGTATAGTAGCGACCTCTCTTTAGTCAATGTCTGAAGTTGTCAGGACGTTGATTCAGTATTAGCTTACTAAAAGATTTTTAAAGTTCTTCAAAGAATTTATCTTTAAGAACGCTAATAGTTATAAGTTGAATAAACTATCAGGACGCTACCTGGATAGGAGTGCCCTCACCTTTGGGAATCAACTTAATATCATTCAGGACGATGATTGTCCTTCAGCGTGCTTTGTATTATTGTTCAAATATTTTTCAATATGTGATAGGACGTTTACATAGTTGTAGCGCCCTTGTGCTATATTTTATGTTTTAACTTGTAGGACGCTTACTCGGAAAGTAGCGCCCTCATGCACTTAATTGTTTTAAAACATACAAGGACGCTACTTGTGCATAAGCGCCCTCAGGATTAAGTCGTTTAAGTGTTAAAGAAAGTCAGGACACTCACGTTTCAGTAGCGCCATCACTTCAATTTTCAGCGGACGCTTATACATAATGAGCGCCCTAGAGGAACAAAACGACAAAGTTGATATTATGCGTTAGGACACTAATTCAACAACCGTTACTGTTCTAATGAGTACACTACATAAGTCTAGTTTTTCAGAACGGATCTCTGTGTAGAGTCCTTTTCAGATTTATCAGAGATCTTCTCTGATGCATGAATTAAGTTTTTCTAAAACTTTCCTTTTTCATGTAATCTGAAAAGAACCAGGATGTTAGTGAAAATTGCAGTTGTTATTTTCATATGACATTCTAGTCGTTGTGTGTAAACATATTATTTGAACTTCAAATGTCTAATGGTTGTGTCCTACTAAGTCTATAAATACCAGCACTTAGGATCGAACAACTTGCCGATAATTTTTATTGTGCCGATAATTTTTGAATGTTAGTCTGTGTCAAAATGTTTTTCAAATATCTAAACTTTCAAAGTATTTTTCACTGATACCAATACATATTCATTCAAAAGATTTTCATATTGAGCTTTAATTATATTCTATCTTTGAAAATCTATTTGATCCGGTATCTACTCAAATTCTCAGCACTGATATTTACTTGATATCAATCTTGTTGAAGAAAGAATTTGATAAATAATTCGAGATATACAGTTATACTTGATTTCATATCTTATATCGAACTATATCAGTAGTTAAGTCAACTACTGAATACTGAAACAAAAGTTTTCATACTTATACTTTATATCTATAACCTTCTGAGTCTATGATTTACACTAGTCCTTCATTTTCTCCGTCAATGTTTATTTGGTATCATATTATTTTCGAAGAAGCACTTAATTGATTTTCATATCATTCATGCTTTTCAAAACTTGCACCTGAGCAATACAGAACATTGAAAGGTAAAAGACTGTAAGTGTATTTCATCTTAGCATTACATATTTCAATTTACATATCTTTGTAATGCTATGTGCTGAGCTTAATTGTAAAGTGTTCTACTCAGTTAGAACCAACATTATTTTGTGTTGTAATCCTGGTGTGTTTCTAGATTGAAACAACCAGGACAAGTGAATGTAGTTTACTTAATGATTTTAGAATTGAAATCATGTTAAGGTTATCTCTGAACCTGTAAAAGAGAAAAAGGTTCATCATCACCTGTAAGTAGGAAACCGATTCATCCTAATCCCTTAAAAGGATAGGTGCGACCTTAACCTGTAAAAGGATAGGTTATCTCTAAACCTATAAAAGAGAAATGGTTTTTTCTTATCCTGTAAAAAGAAAACAGTTATTCCTTTTCCCGTAAAAGGAAAACGGTTCTTCCTTATCTCGTAAAAGGAAATCGATTTTCCTTATCCCGTAAAAGGAAAAAGGTTCATCCTCACCTATAAATAGGAAAACGGTTATTCCTTATCCCGTAAAAGGAAAATGAATTTTTCCTAATCCCGAAAAAAAAAATGGTTCATCCTTAGCCTGTGAAAGGATAGGTTTGCCTTTAACTTGTAAAATGGCAATTGTAACGGTTTGGTTCTCACCCGTAAAAGAATCAATTAGTGGATTGAGAAAATTTTAATCGGGAGATTAGGTAGTGGACATAGGCTTGGCCGAACCACTATAAATCTTGTGTGTCTCGCGTTTGTAATTTAGTCTAAGTTCTATTTATGCGTTCAATTCCAATTCACTCATGTATACCACTAAGTTACTAGAAGAGAAATTTAAAATTGACCATCTCACCCAATTCACCCCCTCTTGCGTGGACCAACACTAAGAACACCGTTGAATATTTCCTGACGAGAGGGATATCTTTCAAGCTCAAAGGGTGACCAGGTACTACAGTTTCATCATCCCGATCAAGTACTAAAAGAACCTGCATCTAGGACTTTATCAGGGATATGGTGGAGCGACGAGGGTGTCAGCGGATCCCTTGAATTCTCAGGTTATCTCCGTTGGGTAGCGTCAACAGGACCTGCTTTCTCTAGCAGTTGATTCTAGCATGTAAAGGTGTTAACCAATCCATGCCCAGGATAACATTGAAGTCATTAAAGTTCATTACCAGGAGGTCCGCGAATAGGATATGATACGACATTCTAAGCTCACAATTGGAACAAACTTGATTAATTTCAGTACCCGACCCTATTAGAGTGGATATGCAGATTGTGAAAGGATTGGTCTTTGATTGGAGTCCTAATTTATGTACTACTTGGGCAACAATAAAAGAATGAGTAGAACCAGAGTCAAACAAGACATGCACCAGCATATTAAAGATAGCAAAGGTACCTTCTATTACGGCGTTATCAGGCACTGGTTGGTCGGCAACAGCGTAGGCACGTCCCCACTCCCTAGGTCCCTGGTGCTGGTAGGGCCACCGGAGCTGCTTGTTGTGCTGGTGTAGCTGAGGCTTTAGGTTGGACGAGAGCAAGTAAATGACAATTTCTCTAGATGTGGTCTGGCTAGCCACACTTGTAACAAGTACGGTCCTGGTTTTGTTGTTGTTATTAGGTCTGAGGAGGTTGCTAATTTCCTCCATTTCTCTGGCCTTTCTGGCCTTTGTGGTTATGCGATCCTTCTGAAATCCTTGCTAGGCTGGAGCAGGTGGAGCAAACTGGTGTTGAGGTTCTGGGGTTACTCGTACCAGGGTGAGCGTTCTGGTTTGGTTGGTAGGGTTTCTTCCTACCGGTCTGTTATCCTGGAGCACTAGTTCGCTTTCCCCAGCTCCTCATCTGCTCCTACTCAAGCTTTTCCTGCTTGTAATTAACGGCCTTGTTCACCAAGTCTCTAAAATGGTCGAGCTCCAAGAAGGCAAGGGCTTGGCGGATGTCAGACCTAAGACCATTGAAGAACTTTTCAGTTTTATCTCGCTCTGTTGCGATGGCAGAGAAAGAAAAAACCGAGAGCTCTGTGAACTTGGTTGCGTACTCCCTGACTGTCACACTTTAATAGTAGAATTTTGCAAACTCCTTCCTCTTCCTTCTCTTGACAGCATTTGGGAAGTACTCATTTATGAACTCAGCCTCAAACTGTTGCCAAGTTATGGTGGCGACAATTACTCGATGGTCCTCATTGACCGTCTTCCACCATGAGTTGGCATTCCCAACCAACTGATACACGGCAAGTGGAATTCTTCTCTCGTCTGGCACTCTCATTACTTCTAGTGGCTTTCGAGTCTCCTCAAGCCACTTGTAGGCCTCGTCAGAGTCGAGCTTCCCGTCAAAGGATCGGCTACAGTTGTTTGTATTTGGTGATCTGGCTGGTCATCTGATCCATTTGATGTTTGACGGGATTCGACTGCGGTTGAGAGACCGCAGCTTGCTAACCAGCTGTGCTATGGACCAAAGCCCCCATCGACGCCTTCATGAAATTTGAAAAACCCTGGAACAATTGTTTCATGCTGAGTGGCACGGCTACTCCTTCGAAAAGAGTTGCAGCAATTTGCTCGACTATTGGGACCTCGGTCGTGTCGTCAGTTGCCTGTTTAGATATAAGGGGAGTAGGTTCAGATCTAGCGGCCTCCTGCGGCTTATGTACACAGACGCTTAGCGAGAGAAACTAGGGTCACGTTGACTTCTCGTTCGAACCAACATTTCCTATAGATCGTTTGGCATTAGTGAAGGATTCAAATAAAGAGTTTGGATGGAAGAAAGGGAAACCGATTATAATGCAAGGTTCATAGTGACATTTCATAGGTTTTAACCTCTTAGTTTTCTAAGTGTAGGTAATAGGGAAAAGAGGAGCCTTAGCACGTCATGGCATCATACTTCTAGGTGGTCTTAAAACAAAATCAAATATCTAATTTTTTAAGTTTACTTAACATAGTATTTGTCTACAAGAGTTTTGAAAATTCTTTTGGTATTTTTCTAAAATATCTATGTTTTCCGAATGCTAGTACGAGCCACAGTGTTTCTAAGACTTTTCCTCGTGTTATCTCCTATATCTATATGTTGCAGTTCCTAGCACTATGCTCACCTATCTCCAAGACCCGACGATTCTGATTATCTTCCAGTTCGTACGTCTCATTCGGTATGAACTTGGCGATAAGGGACGTGGTCAAGTCAAGGGGATCTATTTGCGGTCTTTTTTGCAGATTCTTGTAGATGACCTATTTAATATTCTTATCCTTCGAATTCTCATGTCCCATTCTATGAGAGCTTGACGATACCAATGGTAAATCAAGTTTTCACAATAAATTGCTACACAACATGTCTAAAGGTTACCTCATCATGAGTTTTTCTCTAGTATTTGTGTGAGTTTGATATGTCCCATACCACGTCAAACTCATTAATAGTGGAGAAACCCACCGAACAAGTTGGCCTATCACAGATGGTCTATCACACACAATCAAACAAGTTTGAGTGTACTTACAAGGATTATGAGTCGAAAATCCGACATGAGGTTTTTCTTTTCTTTTTTTTTGTTACAAAGTAATTGCTAGCTAAAAAGGAATTTCAAAACAACTATTTGCTTATGTAATCAAGGAGTTCAAAGGAGTAAGTAGATATTGATTGTTCTACATTGGGAGAGAAGATAGGGGTTTGCATGAGTTTTTCGACAAACCCCATGTTACCAAAAAGAGCACCTCTGCGGTTGAGGCTGAGATCCACTAGTGCATCCTGCGCCTATTGCGACGATTGTTCAACGTCTCTCGTGTTGGTGTACAAAGAAGTGATCCTTGGTACTGTGGCATTACACTCCTCAGGCCACTCCAACAACGAATTGACCACCTCGTATCTCTTTTTGAATTTCTGCTCAAGTGTCTCCAAGCGTTTCATCATCCGATCTTCGAACACCAATATAAATTCTTTCATCATGTTTATGATCCGCTACTGGCGTCTGCATCATCACCAGGAGGAGGAGAGGATCGTGCAGTAGAAGGATTTGCCTCCTCAAAAGGTATTCTCAGAAGGTCGAAGTCGATAAAGTCCTTTAAGGGGATATCGACATTCGAAAAACCCTCCCACTCACTGGGTCCGCTGGTTTGGCCTTTGGCCGCTACACTACCCCTGGTCCCGATCTGACTTAGGGTATATTCATTGAGGGCACTGTACAAAAGAGATGACGACTCGGTTGGAGCGGGACGAATTCCTAAGTGACGGAATGCCTTGTTCAACAAACCCCCCTAAGTAGGGGTGTAAGCAACCCGACCCCACCAAACCCAACCATTTTGGGTCGGGTTTGATTGATATGTCGGGTTGGTCGGGTTAATTTTTTAGCAACCCGACCTCTTAAAATTTATATATATATATGAGCTCATCATCATTCTCATAAGTCAAGTTTAAGAGTAGCTTGGCTTGTACATATATGAGATCTCCCAAAAAAGAGAAATCTCATCTTTTAAAGGTTAAATAGTAGTTTAATAAGTTGAATACATGATAATCCAACATATTTTATTACTAATATAAGCTTAAATAGTAGTTATTAAGCTTTAAAAAAAATTAGGCTATTTAATGGGGGCTAACCTGACCGACCCGACCTCATCGGGTCGGGTCGGGTGGGTTAGGGGGCAAAAACCCGACCTGACCCGACCCAATTTCACCCCTACCCGTAAGGGAGATAGGTCCTCTCACGAATGGCACTCGCCATGTGTCGCAAAATGATAAAGGGGAGGTTTACATGAATCCCTTTCACCAAACAATAGGTCAGGAAACATTGGGGGTAGGTGGTGGTGGATCTCTCACCGGGCTCCGGCAGGACGTTGTACATGACAACTTGGCAGAGAACATCATATTGCTCTTTGATTTCTTTGGTATGAATCCTAGTAATGGTGTAGTAGGCTTGTCTGGCAAGGCACCTAAACATGTCTCACGAACCTGGGACCGCCCTTTGTCTGTTACTGGATGTATAGACATCACATAGTGGTCCCGTTTCAGGGATTCCTAAAATTTAAGACAATGTTTTGGGTGTGAGGGTTATATCAACACCATTCACTTGTGTAGTGATGGTGAGAGTGTCGGTAAAGGGGTCAAAATTTTGGACAGTCATATTTTCGTAAAATAATTTAACGAAAGTTTTATAGACATACGCTTCAAAGTCTAAGACCGGTGTCCATCCGAACGAAGTGGGCTTGTCATGGAGCATGGGGTGATACGTGTCCAGAAGGTCCACTTTTCGTTCAGCCCATACGTGGCTTTCGCAGAATGGAACAAGTTGTGAGCTTTCTCCATCGGCTTGCCTCTTTGAACTCTTTTGCTTTCGCTCTATTGTCAACGAGTGAGTATAAGGAAATATGAGAGATACAAGGAAAAGAGTGAGAGAGAAAATAGAGAAGGAAGGCAAGGAGGTAAGGAGGTAAGGAGAGTCACCTTCTTCCCTTCCTTTTATAGAGGGGAAAAATGAGAAAGGGGGTGGCATGGGGGCGGGGGCCGGTCCCCACTTTGGGACCGCCCAATTTTTTTTATTTTTTTATTTTTTTTGCATGGGGGTTGGTTCCCTATAGGCGCACCCCTTGGTGGTGGAATAGCCCCTTCTTGGGGCCATCCCCCATCAAGGGGGTACTTCTCATAAAAATTTCATTTATATCATACATATTTATTTTTGAAAGAGAAATCATTTTTGTAATAATAGCATATAGTATTTCCTTCAAAACCACTACTTTTGAAAAACAGAGATGGTCAGTCTCCAAGAACATGCTTTGATACCATAATGACTGTCACACCCCACTGGCTCGCCCGTGTGGGGCGTGACAGTCTATCAGGGGTGTTCGAATTCATATCAAAACTGAGTTGCACACACAGAAGTATAGTGGCCCAAAATCAACAGCAACACAATAGAAATCAATTAAAGGAAAATACCATTGATATTAAACATAAGTTTTGATATTAGGAATACATCTCCTTGTTAAAAAAAACAAACCATCAAAAGAGCAGTGCCCCTAAAAGGAAAGAAGACTAAACAAAAAAGAGGAAACAAGAGAAATGCTTCAAAAGCTCGAAGCCATCACTGTCGCTACGCCACCCGGGAAGGACCTAGAGAAAGAGCAAAAACAAAAGTCCCTACGTGAATCAGGTTTAGCAGACGCCCCCAGTAAAGGTCCATCCTAACCCATCTTAGTTTCCTAAAAATATTTAGCAACGGGTGAGCTCAACAGCTCAGTAAGATCAAACACGATAAACGAGGCTTACATGTATAATAACAATTACAGTGCAATAATTATCAGGAACCTAAACCACAACAATACAACCAAGCAATCAATGGTGGTAACCCGACCTCATGGGTTAGTGCACAACCGGTGAGTAAAGTCCTAATGTTACTTGCAACTGAGAGGTCTCATGAGTTTCGTGATTGAGTGGCGACGTGAACAACCCATAGGTTCAACGCCCCGGACAGCGACAAAGCCACCTCATGGTCCAGCGTATACAACGCCTAGAAACTCATGGGTTAGTGTCCAACTGCCTTAACAATGTGTGAATTAGTATTATGTGCATGAAGTAGAGCATGGTAACATCTATGATGCATGACGCAATGTAAACATTATTAAACAGGAAAGATACGCAAACTTAGGCTTTCATTCCCCACCTTAACACTTTCGGCGGCAACATCTACTCTTATCGTGTGGAGTGTGTAGAACAAGAAAATGCGAGAGTGTGAGAGTGCGAGAGAGCAAGAGAAAGCAGTGGAGCAAGGTGTACTGGGGGGTGTCGTACTTATAGGATGCCCCCTAGGGGTCGGCCCTCCCCTAGGGGCCGGCCCAAATCCGAGGGCCGGTACCCCGTAGGGGCCGACCCCACCCTGGGGGCCAGCCCCCTCCTTGGGGGTGGGCTAGGGGGCCGCCCCCATCTTATGGGGCACCCACCAACCGTCTCCCCTCGTGGAGACGCCCTCTGTTTGGGACTTCCCCATCTTGGAAAAATACCTTTGGGTTTTACAAGTTCGGGTAGAGAGAGAGAAAGAGAGTGGGCTTTAGAGTTGTTACAATTTATTGTTCTTATGGAATTATGCTAGAAGGATTTGGTGGTTTTGGTATGCATTTTTAGAGGGCAGATTGACTAACCCACGCAATATTGATGAAGGTTTGTCACTGTCCCACATTACAAACACATCTAGACAAATGAAAGGGGTGGGGCTAATTGCATCATATGCAACCTTGTGGTTGGAGCGTAATAATAGAATTTTTAATAATCAAGCCCAGGGAAAGGAACAATTGTGGGAAACGATAAAGATGGTGGTCAGCTCTTGGGTATTTGCATCAAATTAAAATTTTGGGTTCACTCTTACGGATTGGATTTTGGGTTGTGATAAATGTTTACATCATGGGAATGAGGTGTAATATGATCATTATGGATAGGGAGGGACATTTTGTTTGTAAATTTTGTTAAGAGCTAAGCACTTCTGGTGCATTATGTTATATTGTAACAACAAATTTTACATAATAAATTACCTTTGTTTCCACTCAAAAAAAAATGTTGTATATTACCTTGGACCATACTGCCTGTTGCTAAGATGGAAAACTCCAAAGCTATTTCGCTAACAAGGCCTTCGTTTTTTTAATTGTAATTATGACATTGCCAACCACTAGCCATTGCTCCAAATTCTTCCACCCTTCTAATCATTTAGATATTCTAGTTTAGAAAGAACCCCCCCCCCCTAAGTGGGCTTCTACCTAAAGATAAATCCAAATAAGAGAAAGACCATGGCCTACTTGACTAAGAAAGAAAGAGAAAAAACACCAACCAATTATGCCAAAGTGTACCATACTGCCTGTTGCTATGAACATGATTCTAATTAATATAAAGTGTTTTTAATTATTTTATAAAAATTTAACATACATCATAGAATATAATTAAATATATATTATTTTGTATACGAAGTGTTCAAGAACCTATAAATAATTAATTAATTATTTAAAAATCTATAAATAAATATGTTTTTATCACCTAGGTCAAGTTTAGGCTTCACTCTAGACAGGACAAATTGCCTAAACATTGCATTGCCGCCTTAAAAACACTAATTATGCCACCCAACAAGAAAAATGAAAAGAGATAAAACTAAATAAAAATAAATATAAAATAAATTATATTAACACAGTTATAAGGAGTAAAAGTAAAATTAATGAATCATAAATGAACTATTTAAGAAGCTTGAAAAAGTCAAAAAGAGATTACAGGATGTACGTGAGCCGCCAAGTGTTTCAGGCCCATGAATTTGATCTCGAATGTGTTAGTACTGCTTGGTGCAGCAGCGGGTTAATGAAGAAATAAATCTAAAGGTAGTCCAAATTCACATAATGTGGTCTACATCTACACAAATCTGATATTATACAGGTGAAAGCTCTACAAAGACACAATGACAGGAGTGGATCATCAATATACCTATTTCACAAGAGCAGTAGAATTTTCCAGTGTATGGTGAGCCTCATTTGAAAGTGTGCTGTCAAGATTAAATCTAGCTGCCTTTATAGAGGCATTAAGAGATTCCCCAACAGCACCCAAGCCATTTCTTCCAACCAATTTCACCTCAAAGTCTCTACTCAATGCCCTCACTCTATTAGCATCTCCCTCCAACTCATTCAGTTGCAAAACCTGCTTCTTTGGGATCAAGCCATATAAATATAGTGAACCAGAGCTCAGCTTCTCTCCACCAAATCTCACCCGCACTAGAGATAGAGATTCTAGATCTTCGGACCTTGGATCAAATAGAACAGAAAAGCTCCCAAAAGACAGATCGGAAGTCTCAAACAGCTCATTCAAATCATTGTTTTCCTCTCTAACGGCATTTACCTCTTTTAAATCATTCAACTCTTTGTTATTATTATCACTTAAATTTTCAGCAAAAATCAAAGACCTTTTATTAGCTGCCCTTGATATGTTAGCAGCCTCTCTAAGCCCACTAAGAAAAGCTCCATGCATTGTAGCAGGATACCTTCTATTGGTCGCTTCTCCAGCAAAGAAAACCCTTCCATCCCCCACACTTTCTGCAAGAATATCATAATCATCACCTGAAGCTCCAACTGCAACGTAAGAGTAAGATCCATAGGTGAACTGGTCCTTCCCCCATTGTGTACAAACAACTTGGACAGGAGCTGGAACTCGAATGCCTTTAGGCACAAAAATACCTCTTAATACATCCAACACCCTTTCCACAGCCTCAATTGGAGTCATTGTCTCAAATTTAATTGCAGACTCTCCGGCAACCAGTGCCACCAAAAGCGGACCACCCGACACAGAAGAATAGCTATAAAATAGAAAAAACTCACCTCTCATACTTGAGTCCTCCGTCAGGTGCCCAAAAGTATCAATACTTCCTCCCCAAAAATCATAGGGAAACAACATAGCAACTTTGTTCAGTAGACCAAAACCTAACCTCTGAATCGCTTCTTTCTTCGCCTGTGGAAGCTCAGGAACAAACTTAATAGACCCTTTCTTGAGCACTCCCAACGGCACTGTGCACAAAACCATGTCCCCGCGATACACCTGCCCACCAGCATACACCATTACCCCATCCGCTCCATATTGTATCGTTTCAACAGTCCGATCATAAAAAATCGGTAGGTTCTCCACAAGGGCACGAATGAACCTCCCATTTCCACCAGGGATAAAACAGTGATCTCCACCCATCTCATAGGGATCATCTTGATCCCAAAACGACATAGAAAGATCAGACAACAACGATGCATTTGCATATTCCAAATTGGCAAGATGCCAATCCAACAGCATTCGTTCTTGTCGCTCCTCCGCTACCCTAAAAATTCGCCTAAAAGTCTCGAGCGCGGAACCTAAAGACACATCTACAGTCTTAACTTCCTCTAGCATTGCTTGCCTAAGTTTGCAAACCTTATCTAATAACTTATTAAAAGAACCCTCCACTCTCGAATCCACCTCAGGATCAACAGCCTTTCCATCTGGAAGATACAAAGGGCATATATCTCGTACTTTATGCAGAGGAAACCCTAATTGTCTAGCAAGAACTCCAAGAGGATTACCATTAATTCCAGTAAGAACGCTTCCACCGAGATCCGCCGCGGCAACAACTCCATTACCGCTCATCTTTCTCGTGCGAACTCGTCCACCTGGCCGATTCCTCCCTTCCAAAACAACAACCTTAAACCCTAATGATATTAAATGACGAGCAGAGGTTAAACCAGCGAGTCCTGCACCAACAATTATAACATTCGCCTTCTCCGCTCCTTCGAAAACCCTAAAACAAGCTTCTTTAATCGCCGGAGCGAGACCGAAGTTAATGTAACCATGTTCAAGAAGAAACGAATACGCGGAGTTCACGAGGTTTCTATGCTCGGATCTGATGGACTCGAGAGCGTGGTCTCTGGTCATCCACACCGAAACGTTCGATCGCCATCTCGCGAGAATGTGGTTCCGGACGACGATGTAGTTGGCTTGCTCGACGCCGCCGAGAACCAAGACGACGTTGGATTCGATCTCCTCTTCCGTCAAAGAATCGACGGGAAAGCCAACGGATATGGCGATCAAAGCTTCGACGTCGACTTCTCGAGCAAGATCGGCGATCTTGCGGCGGCGATTCTTGGAGTAGGAAGGGTTGTCGTTGATCTGCATCTGGATAATCTCGTCCATGAGTTTCTCGTCGTAGATGTTGGATTTGGCATGAGGACGGAGGACGCGGAGGCCGTTGACGGCGGCGGCGGAGGGGATCATCTCCGGGAACTGCTTCTTTCTCCGGCGACGCTTTCGCGGTATGGGAGAGGGTTCGTCGGGATGAGGTTGAGGTTGAGGTTGAGGATTGGAGGACTGTTGTTCCGGTTGGTTTTCCGGCGGTGGTTCCGGTGGTTCTTGGATTTGTTCGGTTGAATTTGAGTTAGCAGTTTCCATGGAGGTTAGGGATTGAGGAAGAGAAGAGTCTTGGACGGTAAATTCCGGTGATGGATTTTCTTCTTCTGAGTGTTCAGCTTCTGCTTCCATGCTGTATTGATGGAATTTGATTCGTTAGGGTTAGAGAGAACACGAAGACTAGAAGTCGCAACGTTAGCTCCTCCTGCAGTCGTTTGGTTCGGCACTGCGACCCGCTTGATTTTGAGAAATTTGTGTAAAAGTATCAAAATAAAAATTCAATGTACTAAATAACTAGCTGGAAAGGAGTTACAATACAACGTTTCTTTTTTACTAAGGTGTTATAAAATAACTTACAAGTTTTCATTGAAAATAATATTTTTGAAAGAATTCTCACAATTTCTTAAGAGGGCTACTAAATATACCCCACTATAACTCTGTCTTTGCAATTTTACTAACTTTACCCCACCTAAAATCACACTAATTTCTTCACCCAACCAAAAATCTCAAAATAATCCAAAATATTATTCTCCCCAAACTCTCTCAGCGTTTCATCTTCTTTTCTAAAACTCTCAAACTCTAACCGTTAACACCGTTCTTCTTCTCTAAAAATGACCCAAAGCATTCATGCCACTATCATTTTGTTTCCATCTCCAAAAATCTCAAACTAAGCCATAAATTCAACCACCTATCATCTTCTACTTCTAACCTTCAAATCGATTTTGAAAGGTGTCATATCCAAGTTTTCAAGGTTATAAACGCTACAAAACGAGTCCATATGTCTTGTAGAGTCATAAAAATAAACTTGAATCACCATACCCTTAAAAAAAAATCAAAAACACTAAGTTTGGTAGGACCCTATCGAACTTATATCTTCAGTTCGGTAGTACAGGAGTGAACCAAAGACATGTGTTTGGTAGGACCCAACCCAACCTACTGTCTTAAGTTCGGTCCTAAACGATCGAACCGAAGACATAAGTTGGGTAAGGTCCTACTGAGGCTAGTGTTTTTTGTGTTTTTTCAGGGGTATAGTGATTTAAGTTTATTTTTATTGCTTTACAAGATATATGGACTCGATTTAACACCTTTCAAACTAGAAGAATTGAGATTTTGAATGTCTTTGAGTGGGTTTCTACTACACTAGAAGACCAACTAAATAGGGTTTAAAACACTTAAAAATCTTTTAAAAATGATCTTAATCCTTTTAAAATGAGTCTTAAAAGGTTTCAAGGAGTATTTGGAAGGAGAAAAATGTGAAGAAAAAGAGAAGATGACCATGAAAATGGTGGTAGGTAAGGTTAGTAAATGATTTGGAGTTAAATGGAAATAAAAATAATGTAAGGGAATTTTGGACAAATCTTCAAAGGGTATTGTCGAAATTAATTTTATTTCTTTTTGTGGGTAATGATAGTGTTATGGGGGGGGTACAAATAGAAGCTCCCTTTCTTAAAATCTAATTGAGAATTGTTGAAAACGCTACCCGACCACCAATTGAGCATCGCCAAAAACCCTGAGGTAAGTTATTTTGAGCTCCTTAACTTTAAAAACCCTGAGGTAAGTTATTTTGAGCTCCTTAACTTTAAACTTGCTAATAATGCTTCTTATTCTAAATCGTTGTTTGAAGTCTAAAAATCGAATCAAAAGCCTTGCAAAATTAGGAGCAATGTGATCAATCTTCTAATACTAGTCCTCCACCCGAGCATTGTCTTCATGATGAGGCGTCTACAAACAAGGACCAAGAAGCCCCCAGAATCTTGAGTCTCATATCAATTGTAGAAGTCTAATCTGCTAGGAAGTAGACCATTGTCTGCCATTGATTGATGATCTGGGTCTGATTTGTATTTCGAATTCCCCCAATTCGACGGTCCATTTGATTAATCGTTTTGAAGTATCAAGCCTTTGTAAGATTCGACGGAAGGGTAGTTTGTCAGCACAATAATGGGTTGAGCTTGAAAGTATGGTCGTGGTGTCCTTGTTGTCGTGACCAAAATAGTGCCACCTTCTCCTCTTCAAGATATCTTGTCTCGGCATTTTAAAGAGCTTTGCTCACGTAGTATAAGGGCTTCTATATCCCATCTTCTTCTCTGATTAGGGCAGCGCTAGTGAAGTAAGGCAATACGGTTATGTGCAAGTATAGCAGTTCGCCTATTTTGGGTTGCAATAATAGAGGCAGTCCTCCTAGATAGTTCTTCCGTTCTTCAAAAACTTGATTACATTCATTCGTCTAGTTGATACAGTAAGCATTGGCCTTGGAAAAAAATATACTTAGAGATGTTATTCTTCCATTAAGACATTGGACTTCCTTTATCATTTTTGGGGGAAAGGGCGCGAGGGGGGGGGGGGGGGCTTTGACTACTTTTGGGTTCGCCGCGATCCCTCGCTTGTTGATTATAAATCCCAGGAACTTTCGTTGAATCCAAAAATGCATTTGGTCGAGTTTAACTTCATATTGTACTTTCTTATAATCTGGAAGGCCCTAGCCAAATTTTGCACGTGGTCAATTTCTTTGAGGATTTTTACGACCATATCATTTATGTAAACCTCAATTGTTTTTTTAAACTTTTCCACAAACATCTTATTTACCAAACGTTGATACGTGGCCCTCGCATTTTTTAACCCAAAAGGCATCACCTTTAGCAATAGAGTTCTCAATTTGTAATGAATGCGGTATGTTCCTAGTCTGTAGGATGCTTTTTTGATATGGTTGTATCCGAAATTGGCCCTCAGCAATAGCCAGGGGCTGATATGGCACCTGTCAGCTGTGGTCGAAGGCACCTTGGCTTTGGCCAAGGATGCCCAGGTCGTGGCCGCGTACTTTTCTTGGCTATGGCCAAAGGGGCCTTAGCTAGGGGTGGCACGGGTCGGGTTTAGCCCAAACACGACCGGACCTAGTCCTATCGAGTGGCATCATTTGCAACCCGATGCCACCCGACTTCATGGGACAAAGAGGGTTAACTCGACTGACCCATTGGCGGGTCAGGTCAGTCAGGTCATCGGGTCACCCGATTAATTATTTTTTAAATTAATTTTTATAATTTTTTTGCCTTTAATGTAACCTGATAATTTTCTGTAAAGATTAATGCGAAAAAAAATCATGCACAAAAAGTCTGAAATCCATTATAAACAAATAAAAATCACAAACCATAATCAACTTCAAAGAAAAAATATATACACATGAAAGAAAAAAAAATATACACTGCTCAACTTTAAACTGCTCATATGGCAACACGCAATGCAAGAGGGTGTTTTTGACGCAGGGGTGGGGGTTTTGCTGAAAAGAAAACGCAAGGGGTATAAATCGCAGAATCGCAGGGACTTGGGGATTTTGACGAGAGAGAGAGAGAGAGAGAGAGAGAGAGAGAGGTAGAAAAGAAGAGACAAGAGAGGACGGAAAGGGAGTTGCAAAAAGAGATAAAAAAAAAGGAAAAGAAAGAGAGAACAGAGAGAAGAAAAAGAAAGAAACTTAGGGGTTTTGACGAGAAAAAGAGATAGAGGATAAGATATGCACGGGTGAGAAAGAGTTGCAGAAAGAGGAAGAAGAAGACAAAAAGAAGAAAAAAGAAATAGGGAGGGAGAGAAAGAGTTGCAGAAAGAGAAAGAAGAAGACAAGAAGAAGAAAAAAGAAATAGGAGGGGACAGGGTGTCGGCGGCGTGTCGCAGAGAGGGGATAAGAGAGAATTTTTAGTGTTTAAATAAGACGGGTCGGGTCTGTTGGTCCACCCAAGAGGGGGGTGAATTGGGTTTGATGGTCAATTTTAAATATTACTTTCAATAACTTAGTGATTTATATAAGTGTTTTGGAATTGGATTCAAAATTAGAACACAGACTAAATTGCAAGCGTGAGACACACATGATTTATAGTGATTCGACCGAGCCTACGTCCACTACCTAATATGCCAATCAGGATTTTCTCAATCCACTAACTGATTCTCTTACGAGTGAGAACCAAACCGTTACAACTGCCATTTTACAGGTTAAAGGCAAACTTATCCTTTCACAGGCTAAGGATGAACCAAATTTCCTTTTTCTGGGGTAAGGAGAAACCCATGTTCCTTTTACGGGATAAGAAATAATTGTTTTCCTTTTATGGGATAAGGAATAATTGTTTTCCTTTTATGGGATAAGGAAGATCGTTTTCCTTTTACGGGATAAGGAAGAACCGTGATCCTTTTACGGGTTAAGGAACAATCGTTTCTCTTTTACAGGTTAAGAGATAACCTATCATTTTACAGGTTAAGGACGCACCTATCCTTTTACAGGATTAGGATGAACCGGTTTCCTACTTGCATGTGAGGATGAACCTTTTTTCTCTTTTACAGGTTCAAAGATAACCTTAACATGATTTCAATCTTGAAATCATTAAGTGAACTACATTCACTTGTCCTGGTTGTTGCAGTCCAGAAACACACCAGTATTACAACACAATAATGTTGATTGGTTCTAATGTAGTAGAACATTTTACAGTTAAACTCATTGCATAGCATTACAAAGATATGAAATATGAAATATGAATATGTAATGCTAAGTTGAAATATACTTACAGTCCTTTACCTTTCAATGTTCGGTATTGCTCAAGTGCAGTTTCGAAAAGCATGAATGATGTAATATGAAAATCAGTGCTTCTTCAAAAATAATATGATACCAAATAAATATTGATTTGAAAATTGAAGGACTAGTGTAAATCAACGACACAAACAATTTTCAAAATAGATATAGAATATAAGTATGAAAACTTCTGGTTCAGTGATCAGTAGTTGACTCAACTACTGATATAGTTCGATACAGTACTTAAGATATGAAATCAAGTACAATTGTATATCTCGAACTATTTCTCAAATTCTTTCTTTAGCAAAAATGATATCAAGTATGAATTAGTACTGAGAATTTAAGTAGATACCAGTAAAAACAAATTTTCAAAGATAAAGTATAATTGAAGCTCAATATGAAAATCTTTTGAATACTTATAGGTATCAGTGAAAAATTCTTTGAAAGTTTAGATGTTTGAAAAACATTTTGACACATACTAACTTTCAAAAAGTATTGGCACAATACAAACAGATTGGCAAGTTGTTTGGTCCTAAGTGCTGATATTTATAGACTTAGTGGGACATAGTCGTTAGACATTTGAAGTTCAAATAATATGAACGTTTACACTCAACGACTAGAGTGTTATAAGAAAATGACAACTACAATTTTCACTAACATTCTGGTTCTTTTCAGATTTCATGAAAAATGAAAGTTTTAGAAAAACTTATTTCATGTATCAGAGAAGATCTCTGATAAGTCTGAAAAGGACACTGTGCAAAGGTCCGTGTTAAAAAAGTAAACTGATGCAGTGTACTCGTTCGAACAGTGACGGTTGTTGAATTAGCGTCATGATTCCATAATCAGTGTCCTGGCTCATAATATCAACTTTGTCGTTTTGTTCCTTGAGGGCGCTCATTACATATAAGCGTCCTGCTGAACACTTAAGTGAGGATGCTACTAACTTGTAAGCGTCATGACTTACTTTGACACTTAAACGACTTAACCTTGAGGGCGCTAATGCACATTTAGCATTCTGCTATGTTTTAAAATAGTTAAGTGCATGAGGGCGCTACTATCAGAGTAAGCGTCCTACCAGTTTAAAACATTAAACAAAACATGAGGGCGCTACAACTATGTCAGCGTCCTATCAATAAAAAAAAACATTTTAAACAAATACACATGCACGTTGAAGGACAATTAGCATCCTGAAAGTTACTAAGTTGAATCCCAAAGGTGAGGGCGCTTCTATCCAGAAAGCTTCCTGATAGATTATTCAACTTATAACTATCAACGTCCTAGAAGAAAACATTCTTTGAAGAACTTAAGAAATCTTTCAGTGAGCTGATGTTGAGTCAGCTTCTTGATAACTTCAGAGGTTGACTAATAAAAGAGGCGCTACTATACAAGTAAGCGTCCTAATAAATCAGTTCAATTCAACCTTGAACATTATCAGTGTCCTAACTTAACAAGTTCAGGAGAGCGTTGCTGAATCATTAGCGTCCTGAAAGACTCTTTAAAAATAGTTTTGACTCGCGATTAACTATTCGATAAATGCGAATAAAAACTCGGTAGATTTCAAATTAAATATATAATATTAAATCGTTTGAAATACCATCAGACGTAAAATCAAAACATGCAGATTTGAAAAACATATGTAGATGATTTATGCATGGTTTTGAAAAATATTTTGAGCAATAACAATTAGAGAAAGATATACCTTAAATACTTTGTGTATTTCTCATTTCTCATAACCGTTAAATCCAACTCTTCATTATGAGATCTTCAATAAGAGCTTTGCGTGGAGTTGAATGACTTGAACGTTGATCGAGAGATGCAGACTTGAAGCTTGATCGAATCGTTCGAGTGACGTGATCTTGAAATCCAGATGTGATCATTGAAGTCCTTTTAATTGAAACGATCTTGTCTGTTAGATAAGTCTTTGAGTTCTTTGATCGAGTCGTTCCTTGACTTTTTGCTTTCCTCAGGTGCTTTGATGAAATCTTGATAAACACTTGTTAGCACCGAAAATTACTTTGTTTGTGATTATCAAAATATACTATATCACAATATATTTAGGGACAAGTAAGTGATGAACCGTATATGTTAACAGGGTCGGGTTAAACGGGTTGCTTTTTTCAAACACCCGACCCGACACTATCGGGTTTTTTAATTTGTCACCCGATCAACCCGCTTCTCTTCATAAAACCTAACCCGACCCGGTGTTTTTGATTTGGGTCGGTCGGGTCGGGTCGAGTTAACGGGTGACCTGCTCACCCCTAGCCTTAGCCTTAGTCAAGACAATTTCGTTAATTTCTTCCAAGTGCTTCAGAAAGGGTTCTCTAGATGATTCATGTCATCCGATTTTTTTCAGATATTTGTCCTCTTGGTATAACAATTGTCATTCATGGTTAAAAGAGTATTCTCAAAAGTAGGGACCAAATGCAATTTATGTAAGCCATCTACTAAGGTCACAATACCAACAATAATGGAATTTTCGAATGAAGTAAAAGAGATTCTAACAAAATTTATAAAATAACGAAATGGAATAGGTCTCCAAACGAAAGACAAGTTTCGGGGGGAATAATGGAATATGAAAAGTCTTTCCAAGATCTAAATAAAATTAGAATTAAACACAAGCCTAAAAGTTTTTATAGCTTCAATGTGTGAAGGCATCATGTTTCCAAATAAATGTTTTGTTCATTTTTTTTTATCAATTTCCATGTGTTGCATAAACCCTACATGGTATTGTTAATGTGAATTGCAGAACTAGAATCAATCCACCAAGCGTTACGATAAACATTAACATATAATTAGATTCATAACACACTAGAGATAAGAGATTACCTTTCTTTTCATGTCATTTCTTAAGTTTGGGGCACTCATTTTTCAAGTGTCATTTCTTCTTGCAGAAGAAGCTTTTGGGGTTACATTCGTTGCCAATTTTCTTCATTGGCACATTCCAATTCTTCTTCTTATGTGGGTCATATTTCCTTTTTTCTTTTGTGTCCCTTTCCTTGAAGAGCCAATTGGGCAAGCTTTTCCTGCTTCAATTTTCCATTCTCTTAAACACACATAATCAAAAGTTCATTAATAGACCATTTCGCCTTATGTGTGTTATGAGATATTTTGAATGACCCATATTTAAAAGTAAGGAGTTGAGTGTGAAATGGACTAGGAATGACTCTAAAATATCTATCTCTACATTCTTAAATTGAACAACTATATCCTTTTTTTGGAAAAATTATATCCTTTATTAGCATGATCTATTCTCTGATATCTTTTATACCATCATACTTTATTAATAACAATTGAATCATCAGGGCATTGGTCAAAAGCTTAATCAAGACTCATAAATTATTCTTCAATTGATTTCATGAACTTTTAACTCTAGTGCATGAAAGAATTGAACCCAAAATGCTCCTACCAACATCAGGAGTTTGGCCCAAAATCTAATCCGACCCGATCAGGTTGGGTGGCATCAAATCTGACCTGATGCCACCCGACCTTAATATGGGCGAGGGCGGCTCAACCCAACTGACCAATTTTCAACTCAGGTCGGTTCGGTTGAGTTGTTCGAGTGGCCGCCGCCATCACCACCACTTTCACCACCAAACTCACCACCACTGACATATTCCCCAACAAGAAAACCAAATAAAATCCAAAAAAAAAATTAATAATTGAAGAAGAAAAAGAAGAAAAAAAAATGTTGTAACCACCACCACCACTCCAACCTCCAATGTCGAACCAGCACCACCAAGAATCTTTTTCTCTCCCTTGAAATTCCAATAGCGACGACTCCCACAACCACCACCACCACTCCATAAAACTACAAAAAATACAATGGGTTAAAGGAAGAAGAAATGAGAAAGAAATGGGAAAGAGGGAGGGTGCAGCTTTGAGAGATTAGGAAGGAAAGAAGAAATGGGGAAGAAGAAATGGGAAAGAATGGGGGAAAGAGGGGGTGGCTTGGAGAGATTGGGAAGTGAGGAGGTGTGGTGGCTAGGGTTTATGGGGTGGTTGGGTTGGGGAAAGAAGAGGTGGGGTTTAGAGGTGGCGGCTTGGGTTTGAGAGAAGGAGGAGACTTTTTGGTTTTATATTTTAGGGTTAGGATTTTTGAAAGAGAAAGGGTTTTTTTGCGGGTTAGGATTAATAAACCTGAGACCCGACGCGACCATATTGAGTTTACTAAAACCATCACCTGACCAACCCGACATGGGCCTTAAACTCGACCCAAACCGACCTGAAATGATCAGGTTTGGTCGAGTTTGGTTGGGTTGGGTCGAGTTGCTTACACCCCCACTTTCCATTTGTGTCTTTTATTCCATGTGCATGGTTGGTTCATCCACATTGAGTGCCAAGTCAAGGTCAATGCACCTTAATATCAATTATATATTTTCTTTCCAATATGAATAATTGTCGCCACATAAAAATGGAATATGTAATAATTCATATTTCAAAAAAAAAATAATAATAATAATAAAATATATATATATATCAACCATTGCATATAGTAAATTAAATAAGCTGTTATGGAACATTAAACTTTATACTAGCTAGATTTTAACACATGTAGATCTAATTGCAAATTAAAGCATCATGTTAACCTTTATGTGGACCAAGGTTGCCATATGCAATAAATTTGTATAAAACCATATAAAAAGACTAATGTGTTCCATATTAAAAAAAAAAAAAAATCCACACCTACATCAAATGAAATTATTGGTTGCAATTATTATATGAAAAACTAATCTCCAACCCATTTTATTTTTTTAATCTCCAACCCGTTGCCCTATTCTTATTAATTTTAAAAAATGACTATTTTTCCTTTAAGACAGCATAATCAATTTTCATAAAAAAAAAAAAATTTGTAACCAATGAAGTCATTTGATGTGGTTGCTTAACCATTTTATCTTAATGTTCATTTTGAAAACAATTTATACTTTAAGGCCATGCATATATCATCATGGTTTAAGATGATTTTGTTACATTCTAACAATTTTGATGTTATTATTTCTTTTAAAAATGATGTCATGTGGTCAAAATGGCCTCATTGAGAAATTTGTGTATCAGTGCATCAGTTTCAACAATCATAGGATCTAAATAATTATTTATGAAGAAAAAAAATCAATAAAATAACTTAGATCCTAATGCATACCAATTATAATGTCTAAATCACATTTCAAAACAAAAGGTCTCAATTACAAACATATTAAATAGACTTCTTAATTCCCTCTTTGTTATGGATCGGATTTCTAGGTTGAATAATTTCAAATATTAACATTTAAGCATATAACAATCATTCAAATATAACATTAATGTTAAATCACAATATTCGTATAAAAACTACCAATAAATAAAAATACAACAAGAATCTCATGTTCATTACATGAAATACCATTAAAATTTTGGTATAGTATATTATTATTCAATAATTGAATTTCTTGTTAAAAGTTTTCTAAATAATTTAAATAAAACTCACAAAAAAATTAAGGCCATGAAATCTTAAATGTAACTTTTATCTTTAAATAAATCAATCAACGTGACAATTAAACTCAATTGATATATTAGAGAGAAGAAACGTGACCAAGTTTATTAAATCTCAATCCATTAACCGATAAGATCTATAAAAAATATTAATAACATACTTGCTAAACAACATGGTTTAGAGGATTGCTCTGATACCAAATGTTAGCAATTTATTTAAATTACTAATTTATAATCTAATCTCAATAATAAAAACAAATTATCTTTGGCCATGTTGTCCAAGCAATGAATGAGTAGATGATCCGATCGATATAACATGCACATTCTACATGTTCTTCTTTTATCACGTGTACTCGATCTAATGGAAAAAGATCTTTAATTAATCTGTGTAACAATCTCTTTAAAGCTTGAGAGCTGATGAAAATTGACCACAAGCATAAGTTGTTACTAGACTAAGGACCCTCTTATACATAACATCAACCTTTTCCCATCAAAGCATGGTTGTAGGTAGTTATTTTCTATAGTAACTCTCTTCTTCCCACTATATTAAAACTACCAAAAATTTAACTACCTATGTATTACTACGCATGGTCCCTATTATGGGTTACCCATATGTGTATGTGTCACATGTGAAATTATACATGTGACATGTAGGTCATGTCATGTATGTCTTTATGGAGACATGCTAATACGAAGTCCAACAAAACTCACTTACATCTAAAATACTCTCCTTTGAATATCTCTCTACAAGAGAATCTAAATTCAAGAAAGTTTAACTTATCAACCATTCTTAGAGAGAAGCCATATAGGACACATATTATCATGTAAAATATTGTGATTGTTCATCTTGCCTTATGTTTTTTATTTTTTTATTTTTTTAGGAGATTACAAACACATGGACAAATGTATATAAGATCCAATACAACCTAATAGGGGAACCAGTAAATAAGCACAGAGGTAAGAAGCATATGAACCCAAACCAAGTAGAGCAAGAAAGTGGGCACACAAGCCCTACCAACTAAAGTGGGCGTTCTAACTAAACTTTACATGGTGTCACTTATTTAATACTCTCACCAAGGGAGAGGATCATCCACCACTCATTGTGAAAAGAACTAGCAAAGCTGAGAGATGCAATGACCACCTGAGCTTGAAGAAATTTGCTAGAAAGAGATCTAATGATTTGAAGGAATGCTTCTGCCCAATATATATTGTTAAGGATCTAAGGTGTGTATATAAGCCAAGTCATTAGCTTTTGAGTAGGGTTCACTTCAGAATACATTTTTATTGTGTTTGAACTTTTTATGATTTTGTGTAGAGATCTAATCTTTCAAACACTTTTCTCTAATATCAAAAAAGGTAGCCCCAACTCGACTTGGACTACTCCATGTCCTACCTACCTTCTATCATCTTATACCTTTTATTATCCTAATAATCAACATTTCTTAATTGATATTAATCCACGGTTAAGATTTACATAAAATGATAAATTGATAAAATATACAATCTTATATTTGACAATCTCCCTTTTGGTTGCTTTATGAAAAATTAAACTCAAGCAATTAGATTCCTCGTCAATTATCTTTACCGTTGAAATCTCGCGATCCATTCTGTAGGAGTGACGTCATGACTAGCACATAATACTATATACATCGTACTTAGATGTATGCAATACTCTGTCAGTCTTCTCATACCAAATTCTATAAAAAATTTGACAATATATCCCCATAAAATGAACATAATCACAAATACACCTGATTTATCACATAATTATTCACAAAGCCCAACTCTACATTTCATATCCATATAACAAAAACCACGACATCATCATCACTCCATAATCCATTAACATCCCACACACAGTCCATAATTAAGTATATGACCCATATAATATCACTCAACTCCTCTATGTGATATTATTTACATATGAGGTTATAATTATACGTATCAAAATAAAAAGTTCACCAATCCCCTCAATACATACATTAAGGAGGAAGAAGAGTCTGCTACTCTTTATTAGCCTTTCCCTTGCCTTTTGGATCTTTACCTAAAATATTTGAGGAGAACGGGTGAACTATAACATGCTCAGTGAATATTTCTCAGTCTATAACAATTATATGCATTTAAGTAAACATGCAATTCAAATAATAAATACATTAAATCAAATATGCAACAATGATAATACATACATGCTCATAAAATAACTTCCATGCAATCATTTAACAGATTTTGCAAGATTTAGTAAGAACAAATTCATCTCCCTCCTTCAAAGTAATAGAGTGGGTCTAACCTCTTTTGGCCTCAACAAGGGTAGTTACAATGTAATACCCTAGGTTTGCACGCACACACACACACACACACACAAAATTGAACTTCGGGCAGCTCGCCCGAAGGTTCGAACACTTTTTTTTCTATAAAAGAAACCTAACCCCCCCCCTCTCCCTCATTTTTCACACCAAATCATTTGTGATTTCTCTCTCTCTCTCTCTCTCTCTCTCACTCTCCTTGAGTTTTTCTCTTCTCTCTTTAAGACTCTTTTCGAGACTCTCTTCACGGTGCAACGCAGTTCTGCTCAGAGGAAGGCGTCAGTTCTAGAATGAGAAATTATCTGAAAGTGGAGAACGAAACATAAGTTTGCGTGTCTTATAACTTTTATTAAAGTTTACATTCATTTATCATTATGTTTACTATTCATTTACACTACATTATTGCGTATAATGTTCATACTAGTCATACTTATGCCTGTATATTTGGAGTTCATGTATTACACTATTACTATGTCGGATTAGTAGTCAATCTGACTCAACCAGACATTATCTTGTCCTTAGTAACTTTAAATAGTGAGCGGGAGGCAGCGTGTTGCTCTAGACGATTGGTACTTAAGTAGACCTCGTGTCTCACCTCTCAAACTAGAGACTGATCTGGTTGGTCTTATTTGAAAGCTATCAGCTTGTACAAGTAATACTGAACATCCTAACTTTACACATGGTGATACTGACCTGATAAGAATTACCAGACATTGCCAAATCCTGTCTAATGTTAGTAAAGACCAGACCTGCTCATGCGTTGGCATCATACATAAACACCACCTAGGTACGTAAGTGGTTTATGATCCACAAAATAGTTAGAAGCAATGCTCACTATTATTGATATTTATCTGGAGAGGGACGTACAATAAGAACCCGGGTTTACCTGGGGATGGACATTTGTATGTGAATTTAGGGCGTCGTTCCTGAGGAGGGATGTACAATGAGAACCTGGCTTTACCTGGGGATGGACATCTGTATGTGAACTTAGGCGACGTACAATCACAAAATCATTACAAGACGGTGTCATGCATATATACATGTTGTATTGATTATGATGCTATGATGTGTTTATGTGATATTTGATTATGAAGTTTCCTTTATTATTAGTTATATTCACGAACTATTTTACTGACTGGGCGAGTAGCTCACCCCGTTGTTATCCAATTTTTCTCAGGAGATTAGGGTGGACTGGGTGGAGGTTTTTGAGCCCACATTTTATAACCCTTTGTTTATTCATTGGGGATTTTGGGAAGATGTTCGCTTTACTATTTCATGTACAAAAAAATACATTTTGAGATTAATATAATCAGATTTGTACTCCATTGTGTTCTTGTGCACTCGGTTATTGTTATAATGCATTCGTGCCCCGTCCGTGAGTGTTCTGTTGGTTTAGGCGCGTCCGGGCGGGGTGTGACATTTAATGGTATAAGAGAAAGGTCCACGGCCAGCCCAAGTCCACCAATTAGGAGAAGAAAAAAATTGATATATATATATATATATATATATATGAATTATATATAGTTAAGATTTATATTAAATATATATAGGTAAATGACTATATAGTTAGAATATTATATATATATATATATAGTTAAGATTTATAATATATATATATATATATATATATATATATATATATATATATATATATATATATATATATGTATATATGGGATATATATATAACTTGTTGCTAAAAAAAAATTGGATTCATGATGGCATAAACATCAAGAGGAAAAATAGAAAATATTGTCCAACGGCCAAGGCATAAATCTTAAAAATGTTAGGAATATATTTTGTGTATTTCACAAGTTTTATCTTCCTTTCAGCAAGATAATGGCCTCAAGTAAAGGAACGACTTCCAGTAGTCGGGAACCGATATCCACAAGACTTACGAAACTTTCCAAACGGGAGGTTATGACTATGAAGAATATCGACAATAGAGATCTCCGCCTCCGTCCTATCCTTCACGACAAACTCTCAAAGCTGGGGTGGCTGAATATAACAAAAGTTGAGGGTTACGTCTCCTTCAACTTGGTGAAGTCATTTTACGAATCAATGAATTGCGTGGGACTTCAAGAAGATGGGATCAGCCCTGTCTTGGAGACAATGATCTAGAGAGTAAAGATTTCCATCAGCGTTGAAACTATTTCACGACTTATGGAAATCCCAATAGGAGAAAAGATCATTGATCCACACGAACCCCAGACGGTTGCAGAGATCCCGGAATCCAAGGAACAGTTGTTCAATTTCCTTGCCAACAAGTCGTACACCCAAATGACGTACGCCCACCTCCCAAATAATCTCCTTAAACCACCTCTTGCCAGCCTTGGGAAGATGGTGTTCGACAACATCTTGCCGAAATTGGTGACTAGAGGATCCATGACAAGAGTTCAACTTCTTATGCTATACTGCTTAGAAAAAGGAATATTTGTCTCCCTACCTCACGTTATCATCCAACAAATGTTGCAGGTGATTCAAAATCCTACAAAGAAGGAGCTCCTCGGCTACGGAGTATTGATCATGAGGATGCTTTGGGAGGCAAACATCAATATTTTTTATGAATCTTTGAAACAGATCACTAATGTTGTTACGTTATCCTCCATCTCCAAGACTTTCATCTCAAGGGAAGGGGTGACTGATGATGAAATTTTTGGCGCGACTCCAGGGAAAAATAGCATAAAAGCTAGAGATAATAATGGACGTTATCAACGAAAAAGTTGGCGCAAGATTCCAATTAGGGAAACACCAGTCAATGAACCAAACCAGAACACAACAACAGACCCAGCCACAAATAATGATCAAACCGATCATCTATTCTCTGAGGATGATCTCTTTGGCAACCTGGGTCAACCATAAACAAATCAGAATGGACAGGGAGTTCGGGCGAATCCACCTTCTTGGAACCTCCCAACCCAAGGCAATATGGCGTACCAAAGATTTCCAACTCCTGAGGTACCATGTCATCTAGTTCCACAAAACCAACCGCAACAAAATTGGACGGCACCAAACTTTAGAAGATAGGATATTCCGATAAGTCTACTATTTCAAAATGTTCGGACTTAAGCATATTCAACCGTCCAAGAAGTCCCAATTAGGGAGTCTTCATATAATCAAACTAATTACCCTCCACCTATGACTCAACCATACGACTGACATTTTCTACCAATGCCTACAGTCTATCCTCCACCTATGGGACAGACAACCTACCAACCATCAATGGGACAACCGACAAATCCATTTGACTACTTAAATGTGATTGTATCTAGTCTTGCTCGGATGCACGAGACCTAGAATGCTTTGATAACATGTGTGAAAGGCATGGTAGAAGAGAACATCTTCTCAACGTTCTTCTAGTAGTCGTATTGTAACTAACATAAGTTTTAGGAGAAGCAGTAGTAGGAGGGAAAATTAGAAATGGTTGTTGGCATTGTAATTATATTTTTTATATATAAATGAAATGTTTGTTTGAGACTATGTTTGGTGGGCCAACTTACAACCATTCTTTCTTTTCTATCACTAACTTTGGAGTGGTATGGGACACAACAAAATTAAAAGATACTAAATAAAATGTGGAAGTAAGAAAACCCATGACCTTGTGTGAAAAGAACGACTGAGGAAAGTTGAATTACTAACATTATCACCAAGTTTAAACGGTATGGGACGAGTAAACTTGGACGATACTATTAGTGATGTCACGACCCACTATACATGACATCATGACCGGCACGGGAACCTCCGAGTATACCCTCCGTCGGTACACCCGACCTCCCGTCAGCCTAAAATACATATACGAATTCCCAAAAAGGAATGAAAGTACATCATTAACAATCAACTATCATGATCATAATGAAATAAAATATTACTTCTCCAAAGTTTTACAAACATAAAATTCCAGAGTCTTCAAAATGATGCAAAACCCAACACATCCCAACTATGTGTTAAATATACAATTACTAGGTGTTATCATGTACATAATTATCAAAATACAAAACTAAATGTACAACACCTACATGAAACAAAAACAAGGGACGCTCCGCAGTCAAGCCTTCCCTTTTCCTTTTCTATCAGATCCTGAAAGAAGATGGTGAAGTGTGAGCTACAGCCAGCTCAGTGAATGTTATTTACAAGTGGCATATACGTGCATTTATAAAACATGGTAAGATCATAAAACAGTTGAAATATCATGATGAAAAAATATATTACATACATGCTAACATAATGCATCAAGTCATACATGAGACGATGCATAACATTTTGTAGTCATGCTCATGCAATCCTAACACCTCCTGAGTATAGGGGTTTCAAGGCCTGGTGCGCGACACACAGCCCCCGAACACACACACAATACTCGTATTCTAATAGGGTTTATGGGGTCGTGCAGCACGTAGGATTAATTTAAACTAACCTACCCATACACAAGGCATAAAACCCTCTGCCAGGTACACAACTGGGATCGCCGCTAGACTTACGAGAATTCCTAAAAAGAGGAAATTCCAACTAGGAGCCTCAACCCAAATTGTCATCCCAATGAATTATGCTCAAATGTATTTCATGGAATATTAAAACATGCATACCATTATACATAAGCATTTAAAACATTTCTATAATACAATGCCACATATAAATAATCAAAAAGTAAAAGAACACTCACACTTGATTGGCTAAGTCTATCCAATCCAATTGTCAAAACTCTCCAATTGACTAAACGGGTTCAAGATCAATCACAAGACCTGAAAATAACATGGTTCACACAACTGAAAATCAGTCATAAAGTGTGTCAAAACCCCATGTTCAAAACCAATCTAAAGTCAATTAGATTCTAAATTGATTATCCCCTTGAGCCAATTTCCATATTGCCCAACTTGATCATTTAGACTCAATTAAACTAAGATTGACCTAAATTGAATGTAATAGGGTGATCCCATGATCCAACCACTAATATACATGAAATTCAATTATAATTAGGGTCAATTAGACTATACATCAAGTCAATTTCATCAATTGACTAAGTCTTGGTCAAAATCCCCAATTAGGCCAATATAAAACATAAGGTCAAAATGAACTAAGTCATATCAATTTAACATAGGTTCTAACATTTTAAACCCATGATTCTACTCAATTTGGGTCCAATTAAACAATCCCCAAGTCAATTTCATAAATTGACTTGCTTTGGGTGAAAAGTCCCAATTTGGGCAAAATTCCCAAACTACATGCAACATTGCCAAAATACATGAAAAATGTCAAATACTTAGCCTAAATCAAAATTAGTCAACCTTAGGGTGTCCATTATGAGAACCCACTGAATTCAATCATCAAACAACCCTAATCATGTCCAATTAGACCTACATTGCATAATTTTTCAGATTTTATATCAAGAGCATCAAAAGCCCCAAATCTGGAAATTTTCACACATATGCCCTATTACCAATTTTACACTAGGCCACCATGTTCAACCATGAATTTTACTGATCTTGCAACATGGAATCATCCACAATGGCCACTAGATCAACATAGTTGACATGCAAACATTTTGAAAAAGTCTAAGGCCATAAACTAAGTATAGGTCATTTGAACTAAACCTTCCAATTTCTTGCTAGAAATTGGGGCTTTCACCATTAGTGTACTCCTTACACTCTCTAATCACACATATGTGACATGCAAGACTCAACTCCAACTTTGGTCTTCCACCCATCCAAGGTTCATCACAATGCATGCATCAAAATGAAACCCTCATGCTCAAAATAAAGCCTTTTTGTCACACCCTGGGTTGCACAGCGTGCCCCCTACCCAGGTGCGGGCGCACCCCCTCGGGACGAACGCCTAGCCATTATGGATCCATAATATTGTCCTATCGCCATGTAGCAACCCAACCGCAGCTGGTCTACATCGAAACGATTATTTATCCCTACTATTCACTCATGAATAGTAAAGGGCCTCCCCCAGAATCGAACTCGAGACCTTCCTTAAGGAGTCTAATTTCGCATTCTGAGTAGCCACTCATGAATAGTAGGGATAAATAATTGTTTCGATGTAGACCAGCTGCGGTTGGGTTGCTACATGGCGATAGGACAATATTATGGATCCATAATGGCTAGGCGTTCGCCCCGAGGGGGTGCGCCCGCACCTGGGTAGGGGGCACGCTGTGCAACCCAGGGTGTGACAAGTGAACTCCTCTCCCGGCAATGTTTCGTAGAGACAGTGTTCTTATAACTTAACTTGGTTGAAACCCTTATTACCAAATTCATGTGGTATGAGACATACGAATTTGGGTAATAGTCGAAAAGACTAAGCGAAAGAGTTTGAATACATAAGATTGCGATAGAACGTTAGATTATGATATTTACCGAGGCAAATCTTAGAACCTTTATGACTCGTATGAATTTTCAAAGAAATATATATGTATGTTCACATAAAACCAGAACCAAAACATTTGAAATACTTGCAAGGTTTTATACTCATTATATAAACATTCTAACCTTGTTTTACACCATGGCCAAACATACGAGGCACATAAGATTCTTTGATTCCTCAACAAAAACCTTACACCATACTTAAAAAAATAAGTGGTTTTATATTGAACACTCGAACTTATTGCTGAGAATATCATAACATTATACTTGGCTACAGTTCCTAAATCATGGTTTTACTTTCTCCTTGCTAGTGAGAAAATGTAAACCAGGAAGAGAAGAAGGCCACACACAGTCCGTCCAGCAGAGGAGGCACCTCATGTAGTTCAAAATCAGGAACCGCTGCCTTCGAGGACAGAACATGCCACACATGACACTGTCACTATGTCTGGGCCAACCAAGTAGTTACTGTACAAGCACCTGTGCGATCTGGGTCGGAGAGCCAAACCGACCAAATCACGAAGTACAAAAGGCTACAACCTCTTACCTTTGCTAGCACCATTGATGTGGAGGAGGCAAAGAAATGGCTTGATGAGTCAAAAAAGGCTCTCGAGGCGATGGGAGTCGAAGAGGGTCGAAAGATTCCACTTGAGCCCTACCAACTTGTTGGTGGAGCAAATACATGGTGGATAACAGTGAAGAAAGACCCAAGGGTCAATACCGCAGTCATGACTTGGCAGCAGTTCGAGTCATTGTTCATCGATGAGTACTTCCCCGGCGCTGTGAAGAAGCAGAAGCACCAGGAGTTTGCTAGGCTATACCAGGGCAGCATGACAGTCAGATAGTATGTTGTCAGGTTCAAAGAATTATCAGTCTACTCTCTTTCAACCATCTCAATGGAGCAAGATAAGACCGAGAAAATCTACAACGGTCTTCGTCCTGACATCCAACAAGCCTTGTCGATCTTGGATCTCAAGATTTACAGGGAGGTCGTTGACAAGGCCATGAGTTTTGAGCAATAAAAAATTGAGCAGGAGCAGAGAATGAATAGGGAAAAATGGCCTGCAACGTTTTCCCAACAGGGCTCGCAACAGGGCAACAAGAAGAAGCCCTACTATAATCAAAATCCAGCCCTCTCAGCCCATGTTCAGAAGAATGAAACCACAACACCTCTGACTGAACCGTATAACCCTGGCCATCAGGGTTTTCGCAATCAAGGCCGAGGAGGTCGTAATGGAAGGGGTGGCCTTCGAAACGGCAATAGCAGGGGTGGTGGTCAGCACCATAATCAGCATGGCCATCAGAACCAGCAACAAGCGCCTCAGCAGCAGAGGCTGACTTATTATAACTGCAGCCAACAGAGCCATGTAAGAAATGCCTGCCCCCACCCTCAGCAACAGCGGCAACCTATTCTCGTTGTTCCAGTCCAACAAGCCCCACCTGCTGCTAATGCCCAACCCAGGCAGAACCATCAGAACTAGGGGCAACGGAACCAGGGTAGAGCGTTTGCTATCGCTCAACAACCCCTCCCAGACAACAATGTAGTTGAAGGTACATTTCTCTTGTTTAATACAATGATGCATGTCTTGTTTGATTCAGGTGCTACACATTCCTTTGTATCTTCTGCATTGGTAAGGCATTTATGGTTGCATCCTGAACCCATAAACATCACAATCCATGTCACATCACCATTGATCTGGTACTAACGTGAATTTGCAGTGTTCTCGATGTGAGTTTTGAATGTCAGAACAGATAATATATGCAGATCTCCTTGTGATGGACATTGAAGACTTTGACATCATCCTTGACATGGACTGGCTCGCACCTCTGAATACAAAGATTGATTGTATGACAAAGCAAGTTCAGTTATCCTTGCCTACTGGGGAGTTTGTCAAGATTCAGGGAACGACGAAATGGATACACAACTTGACTGTTGCACTTCTCAAGGCACAGCTTCGAGCTTTATCCCTTGGTGATGACAATGAATCACCAGCACCGTACCCTCTCGAAGTACATGATGTCCCGGTAATATCTGAGTTCCCAACTATTTTTCTAAATGACCTTCCTGGTCTACCTCCGGTTAGGGAATTCGATTTTGAGATCAAACTCATACCTGAGACTGGGCCTATCTCAATTCCACCATACATAATGTCCAACGTCGACCTGGTTGAGTTGGACAAGCAACTGAAAGAATTGGAGAGTAATGGCTTCATCCGAAAAAGCTCATCAACTTGGGGCGTTCCAGTTCTGTTTGTTCACAAAAAGGATGGTTCGTTAGGACTTTGCATTGACTATCGCAAGTTGAATAACACCACCGTCAAGAACAGATACCCATTACCCAGGATCGATAACTTGTTCGACCAACTTAGAGATGTCAAGTACTTTTGTAAGATTGATTTACGATATGGTTACCATCAACTCTGGATCAGAGAGTCGGACATTAATAAAACGACTTTCAGAACTCGGTACGGTCATTATGAGTTTTTGGTTATGTCGTTTGGTCTAACAAATGCACCTGCAGCGTTCATGAATTTGATGAACTGCATCTTCAGGTTATACTTAGATCGATTTGTGGTGGTCTTTGTGGATGATATCTTGATATATTCCTCAACCGAGGAAGACCATAAGATACATCTGAGGATTGTCCTCCAGACCTTGATAAGCCACCAGTTGTATGCAAAGATGAGTAAGTGAATTCCTAAGTCATGTTGTTTCAGGCAATGACATTGAGGTGGATCCTTCAAAGGTTAAAGCGGTTTTAAACTGGAAACAACCTACCACTGTTACTCAAATTCAAACTTTTCTTGGTTTGGCTAGCTACTACAAACGCTTCATTAAGGATTTCTCAAAGATTGTTGAACTTATGACCAAGCTCACTCTAAAAGACGTACGATTCATCTTAATTCCTGCCTGTGAATCGTCATTTCAAGAAGTGAAGAAGTATCTCACGATAACACCGGTACTAATCAGTCCACGAAATGGAGTCGGATTTTCACTATACACCAACGCCTCTCGCCAAGGCTTAGGTGCAGTACTAATGCAAGAACACCAAGTTGTTGCATATGCTTCGAGGCAATTGAAGATTCATGAGGGTAATTACCCAACGCATGACTTGGAATTTGCAGTTGTCATATTCGCACTGAAGCTATGGCATTATTACCTATACGGTGAACCGTTTGAGGTCTTCTCGGATCACAAGAGTCTTAAGTACATCTTCACTAAGAGAGACCTAAACCTCCGCCAAAGACTATGGTTGGAATTCTTGAAAGATTATGACTTTCAACTCTAGTACCATCTTGGTAAGGCCAATGTTGTCGCAGATACCCTGAGTAGAAAATCTTATCTTGCTTGCACTCTTAACTTCGAAACGGGGAAGTTGGCTACAGAGATGGAGAATTTTAACTTACAACCGATTAAGAAGGGAGGAAGATCATGACTCTCTCAATTATCAGCCAACTCTGAGCTGGTTCGAATGATTTCAGCAGCTCAGGCCAACCACCCTAAGTTATTGGAGAAACGAGAACTTCTACTTAGTGGACAGGACCTTCCTCACTGGTCGGTCTCTGAAGACGGGGTCGTTTTCTACAAAAAAACGTCTTTATTTATCGAACGATCCTGAGGTTCGGAAAGAAGTGCTCACTGAAATGCATTGTTTGAGGTTCGTTATGCATTCTTGGGGAGACAAGATGTATAAGGATATCAAGCGACAATTCTGGTTTTCTAGAATGAAGAAGGTGATTGCAAACTTTGTTGCTCGATGCCTCGTTTGCCAACAAGTAAAGGCAGAACGCAGACTTCCCTCTGAACTTCTCCAGCTTTTACCTATTGGAGAATGGAAGTGAGAGAACATTGCAATGGATTTTGTTACGGCCTTACCTAGAAATAATAAAGGGCAAGATGCAATTTAGGTTATCATTGACAGACTTACAAAGTCTGCACACTTTTTGCCAATAAAGTTCACAGATAATCCAACCAAACTTGCCGAATTGTATGAAAGAGAGATTGTACTCCTCCATGGCATACCACTCACGATCGTCTCTGATCGAGACCCTTGATTCACATCAATGTTTTGGCAAAGATTCTAGAGTAGAATGGGCTCTAGGATCACCATGAGCATAACCTTTAACCCTCAGACTAATGGGCAGTCAGAACGTCTTATCTAGATCTTGGATGACATGTTACATTGTTGCATTTTGGATTTTCATGACTGATGGTTAAAACACTTACATTTGGCTTAGTTTGCATACAACAACAGCTACCAAACCAGTATCGGCATGGCACCATATGAGGCTCTCTATGGTCGCCCTTGCAGATCTCCGGTATGCTGGTTAGATATGGCAGATCGACCGCAATTGGGCCTGAACTAGTTCAAGAGACTTCTGAGAATATCACACTAGTAAATGAGCGACTTCGCGTAGCACAAAGTTGTCAGAAGAGCTATGCTGACAAGCGGAGACAGCCTCTAGAATTTGGTAAGGGGGACTTTGTTTTTCTAAAAGTTCAGCCTACAAAAGGTTTCAAACGCTTTGGGATCAAAGGAAAATTCTCCCCACGATATATCGGTCCATTTCAAATCATTAAACGTATTGGAAAACTAGCTATCGTTTATCCTTTCCATCGTCTATGTCTAAGGTTCAAGACGTTTTTCACGTATTCATGCTTCGAAAGTATCGTCATGATCCTTCACATATCATCCCTCTAGTCGAGGTACGGGTTGAGGAAGGAAATAAGTATCAGGAAAGAGCGATACAAATTCCGAATAGAAAAACTCAAGAACTAAGGCAACGTAACATACCACTTGTGAAAGTGCTCTGCGATCACCACGGAGTAGAGGAAACAACTTGGGAACTAGAGACAACAATTAAACAAAAATACCCTGAATTATTTTCTAGTAATAATTGATGATGTGATACATTGTACTTTTCATTTATCAATAAAATGATGGAACTTTGTTTACAATATCTTAATATATTCTTTCATTTAAATAACTATGCAGATGTCTAAAAATAATACCGATGGAGGTAATGATGCACACACGCAATGACTTCTTTGGCAACTGGTGGCGACTCCTTCAGGATCTGAGTCAAGCCACAACTACCTTGCATCACCAACTTCATTGCCCCACAAACAACGATCCTTATCGCCAGAGCGTGCATGGCTTTTTCATAACAATTTTGTCCGAAACAATCCTGTGCTCTCATCTTGGCAAGATTTCTTACAAAAATTGCCAGGGGGCTGAATTCGGGCAACAACACGAAAAAGCATTTTGCCGCTCAACCTACCTCCCCTGAAATGCTGCAACTTGTAGAGCCCTACACCACCATCTGTGAGACAAATGTCGGAACCTTCTGAGGACGAATCCGACTCCATTTGCTCTCCAGTGTTTGATTGTATAGAGGATTCCACCGGCCACAGTCAGGGGCCTTACAGGCACTATCCTTATCTTTCGAGTAATGACGACGGCGGTGAATCCCACGCAGACAATAATCATCACTACATGGACTGAATTTCGAGGGAAAAATCCTTTTAAGGGGGGTAGAGTGTAATACCCTAGGATTGCACCACAAAAAAGAAAAAGAAAAAAAAGGTTGAACTTTAGACACTTTTTTTTTCTATAAAAGAAACCCTCCCCTCCTTCTCATTTTTCACACTAAATCATTTCTAATTTCTCTATCTCTCTCACTCTCTTTGAGTTTTTCTCTTCTCTCTTTGAGACTCTTTTCGTGGTGTAGCGCGGTTATGCTCGGGGGGAAAGTGCCAGTTCTAGAAGGAGTAATTATCTAAAAGTGGGGAACGAAACATAGGTTTACGTGTCTTGTAACTTTTATTAAAGTTTACATTCATTTATCATTATGACTACTATTTATTTACACTGCATTATTGCGTATAATGTTCATACCTGTCATACTTATGCTTGTATATTTGGAGTTCATGTATTACACTGTTACTATGTCGGATTAGTGGTCAATCTGACTCAACCAAACATTTTCTTATCCTCGGTAACTTTAAATAGTGAGCAAGAGGCAGCGTGCTGCTTTAGGCGATTGGTACTTAAGTAGACCTCGTGTCTCACCTCTCAAACTAGAGACTGGTCTGGTTGGTCTTATTTGAAAGCTATCAGTTTGTACAAATGATACTGAACATCCTAACTTTACACGTGGTGATACTGACCTGATAAGAATCACCAAACGTTTCTAAATCCTGTCTAATGTTAGTAAAGACCGGACCTGATCATGCATTGACATCATACATAAACACCACCTAGGTACGTAAGTGGTTTATGATCCACAAATTAATTAGATGCAATGCTCACTATTATTGATATTTCTCTGGAGAGTGACGTACAATGAGAACCCGTGTTTACCTGGGGATGGACATCTGTACGTGAATCCAGGGCGTCGTTCCGGAGGAGGGACGTACAATGAGAACCCGACTTTACCTAGGGATGGACATCTGTACGTGAACTTAGGTGACGTACAATCACAGAACCATTACGAGACGATGTCATGCATACATACATGTTGTATTGATTATGATGCTATGATGTGTTTTTGTGATATTTGATTATGAAATTTCTTTTATTAATTGTTATATTCACGAACTATTTTACCCACTGGGTGAGTAGCTCACCCTGTTGTTATCCAATTTTTCTCAGGAGATTAGGGTGGACTGGGTGAAGGTTTTTGGGCCTATATTTTATAACCCTTTATTTATTCATTAGGAATTTTGAGAGGATGTTCCCTTTACTATTTCATGTACAAAAAAATACATTCTGAAATTAATATAATCATATTTGTACTCCATTGTGTTCATGCGCACTCGGTTATTGCTATAATGCATTCGCCCCTTGTCTGTGAGTGTTCTGCCGGTTTAAGCGTGTCTGGGTCGGGTGTGACATACAACCTCACATTACTCAATTCCAAATTAATCATTTCAAGGATTTTATTCCTAGTTAGGACAGACCAATTGCACAGTGAGCACCTAATCCATGACGCACCAGGGACTAATTCCTAACAAAATGATTTCCATGTATGAACCTGCTATTGCAAGTATAAAACATGCCCCGTTTTCTAAAATATTTCATGAATTTCAAATCAATGCAACATATAATCATATATATAGCATGCTTACATTCAAATCATTTTATATCTACATAATATAACCAAGATAAGGAAAATACTCACTGTAACACCCAGTAAATTTACATAAATACATACGTTGACGTACACGTATATCGAGATGTATAATACATGTATTGTATACGTAGGAGCTAACTATACGCTTGATAATGCATTTATCAATCAAGGCACATATTGTGTTGTGAGCATGCATATATTCTACATACAATATTGGCAGTGCTCACCATGCCACCCTATTTGCAATTGTATGGAATGTTGTAATAAAAAAAGTCCACATCATGCTTGCTAGAGAGTTAGAGGGTTTGAGCTTTGAGTTTTGAAAGAAGTTGGCATTGAGATCCAAGGGTCCTCTAATATATGAATAGATGTTCTATTCCATACTCTTCATCTTTGTCTTTTCATTAGCATGGCCTTAGCATACCATATACTCTTGTAGTTGGTATGATGGGCATGATCCAAGCTACTTAACCTTGTTAAAACTTGACTGTGTGTGATATTTTGCACATAAAATATATGCTACTAGGCTATGAGAATTCTCAAGCAATCTCCTCATTTTCTTTACAAACATGGTTTCATTGAAACAATACACTTATCTAAATCATAAGCCTGGATCTTTCTTTGATGAGTATAGTCTGTCTCATTTCACATAACCTAGATTTTCCTAAGAAGGGCTTTTATGTCATCACATATCGCTTGTGGGAGTTGGACGCATTACATGATATAAGTCAGTTGGATTGAAAAATTACCTTAATAAGATATATTTTTCCTGCTATGAAGAGGAAGTGCTCTTTCTACCTTTGAATTCTCTTTCTTATCTTGTCCTTAATTCTCACAAATGTTTTTCTTTTTTATTTTCTTATGATATTGGGTAGAACCAAGTACTTTCCATATCTGCTAGCATGTTGAATTCTCAGATGGCTTGTGGTAGCTAACATTCCTTGTATCAACAAGAGTGTTTGGGATGATGAAAATTGAAAATTTTCTCTTTTTGACTTCTTGTTGTGATATAGTACTGTCATAAACCTCTGACATTTTGGATAAATGATGCACTTCTTACATATTTACCTTCACAAAGATAATGCTATTATTTAGGAAAAATAATGAAAATTGTTGGGTCCCCTTTTGTTGATTTTTTTTTTTTTTTGAGAGGAAACAAGTATAATTGTATTAATATAAGATGATAACATGTACATGAACCAGAATTTTCCAAAAGAAACACTAGAGTATATAAACTCCTCAAAACATACACGCACTCCAATCCCTCACCCAATCATTTACTAAAAAACTATTAGAAATTGTTGATGCTGCAGCCCAATATGTTGCGCCTAGAACAATTTCCTCCCATAAATCGTACATTTCCCGCTCTTTGTCTCGGAAGATCCTCGAATTCCTTTTAATCCATAGCCCCCACGTGTTGCAAATGAGATAATTCTACAAACATCTTTCACTCTTTTGGACCCTGGGCAATTTGTGCCAATGAAATGCACTCCTCACATGATGATGGCTTGAAGAACATGCCTGTACACATGCACTCCCATCTTTGCCACATCTTCCTAGCCACATAACACTGTATGAATAAATGATCTATCGACTCACCATCAAGTTTGCACAAGGGGCAACAATGGGGAGAAATAACTCTATATGGAGACCTCTTTTGCATCATATCTGCCGCATTCAACTTCTTATGCACCAAAGTCCATCCAAACAATTTTACCTTAGAGGGAAGATGAACACTCCACAAGCATGAGGTAATGGAAGGGTTTATGATTTGTGGATAGTCGGTGATGCAATCAAGGAAAGATTTACACGAGAAGACCCCATTTGGAAGCAACGACCATCTAAACCTATCTTGTTCATGGGTCAACCGAATATTTGATAGTAGTGACACAAGGTTATCAAGCTGACTGACAGATCTAGATGGAGCAGGTCTTATGAAATAGAAGTTCCAATAGGTGTCTGATGGTGAGTTACTATCTGATACAAAGGCCGCAATGGGAAGCTGGTGGGTTGAGGACAATTGGTAAGTCTAGGGAAATGTGTAGCCAAAGTAGACTCTCCAAACCATTTATCCTCCCAAAATTGAAAGGATAAACCATTTCCTATTGTTAGGGTGATGTTTGGCCGAACTAATGGAATTAATGATGAGATAAATTTCCAAGGACTCTTATATGTCGAGGAGGCGGAATGGGTGATGTCCCAACACGAGTTCTCATTCCCATGGATACTTCTAACCACTTTAGCCCGTAATGAATCTTTTTCCTATGTGATTCTTCATAGCCACTTAGCTGCAAGAGCTACATTCTTCTTCTTAATGTTGCCAATGCCCAATCCACCCTTGTTGACTAACATTTGCACCACCTTCCAATTGACCAAATGACAGCTATTATCATTGTCAACTCCCTTCCATAGAAACGATCGCATTTTTTTCTCCACTTCTATAGCCACCCCGTGTGGAATTTTGAACATAGAGAGAAATATGTTGGAAGTGCTGCTAATGTAGCCCGTATTAATGTCAGTCTTCGACCTTTTGAAAGGCAACTCCTCTTCTAACCATCTAATCTTTTTGAAATTTTAGCAAGCACCGGATCCCATAATTTAGTAGAAAGTGGATTATCACCAAGTGGTAACCCGAGGTAATTCATTGGCCATGACCCCTTGGTGCACCCTATTTTCTTAGCTAGAGCATCCATTAATCCCTTATCCACATTAATCCCAGCCAAATGGCACTTAGACAGATTAACCTTCAACCCCGACATATCACTGAAGCATTTCAAGATTTGGACGGCTGCTGTAACATTCTCTTCAGTCCCATGTAACATGAACAATGTGTCATCTGCATACTGAAGATGAGAGATCTCAACCTTCTTCTTACCCACTTGAAATCCTTGGACCACCGCACATGCACTCCCTTTGTTCATCAATCTGCTAAGTACATCAGCCACCATAGTAAAGGGGAAAGAGGATCCCCCTGTCTTAAACCTCTGCTACCAGAAAACTTCTCATGGGGTTTGCCATTAATCATTACCGAATATGTAACCGATCTCAAGCACCCGTTAATCCACCTCCTTCATCGGTTTCCTATACCTTTCATTTTCATTACATTGTCCAAAAAGTCCCAGTTAACTGTATCATAGGTTTTTGCAAAATCCATTTTGAAGACCACCCCCGGTTTCTTCTTGCATCGATAGTTCTCCACCGCTTCGTTAGCAATCAACACCGCATCTAAGATTTGTCTCCCGTGAATGAAGGCTGATTGGTTGAGTGTTATAATTTTATTAAGGATAAACCTCAGTCGTGATGCTAATATTTTGGAGATAATCTTATACAGGCTAGTCACCAGGCTGATTGGTCGATAATCCGCCACCTTCCATGAATTCACCTTTTTTGGAATCAAGCAAATGTATGTTTCATTCGTCTTAATATTGGCCACCCCATTTTGGAAAAAGTCCCTTAAAACCCCCATTAGGTCAACTTTCAATAACTCCCAAGATCGTTGGTAGAATGCCATGGTGAAGTCGCCCGATCCAGGAGTTTTGCTACCATCACAGCTAAATACTGCATCTCCTAACTCATCTTCATCAAAAGGTCGTTCAAGCCAAACCATGTCTTCTGTGGAAATGGGATCCCAATTTAAACTAGCAACACCCCAAGAATCTAGGTTAGGAGCCGCATACAATTTCTTAAAGAAACCCATTATTTCCCCCACGATCTCACTTTCAATGCGCACTAAGTTCCCATCGCCAGATTCCAACTGTGTAATTGTGTTTTTCACCCTTCTTTTATTCAATACACTATGAAACAAACCAAAGTTCATGTCCCCTTCTTGGATCCACTTGATCTTTGTTTTCTGTGAAACCAACCTCTCTTCTCTGATAGAGATGTTTGCCAGCTCCAACACTGCTATTTTTCGGGCCTCGATCATTTGACCCGACCACATGAGGGAAGCTTCCACACTATCCAAGTGGCAGATTAATTCCACCAATGCCTTCTTTTGTATGTGCACAGCCCCAAAGATCTCTTGATCCCATCTTTTTAGAAATTTCTTCATTTCAGATAATTTAACCATGAACCTATGACTCGCCTGACCGTGGGCTAAATCTAGCCTCTACCATACAAAAATGTTGCTTCGAAAATCTCGATGTGATAGCCACATGTTCTCAAAGCGAAATGGGGTAGGTCCCCATTTGTTTCTGGATGTATCCAAGACAATGAGACAATGATCTGACGTTGTGTGAGGAGCACATTCCTGTCAACAAACAGGATACATTGACTCCCAACCTGAGGCCCACAAAAATATGTCCAACCGACAACATATGGGGTCTTCTCTGAAATTAGACCATGTGTATCTGACATTCAAAAGTGGTGTGTCCCGCAGCTCTAAATCAGAGATCATGATGTCAAACATTTGCATACTTTTTGTTAGCCTGCTGCTATTCCATTTCTCATGAAGAAATCGGACTGTATTAAAGTCTCCCCCTAAACACCATCTGTCTCCATAAATGGAGCTGAGTCCAGCAATCTCAACCCAAAAACTCTCTCTGTCATATGCATTAGGCGATCCATAGATACCAGTAAACCACCAAGGAATGTCATCCTCCTCTACTATAAGTATGGAAATCAAATAGCCACCAACCAAATTATGAAGAACTTTTACCGATCTCGCATCCCATGCCACCATCATACCCCTAGCTGATCCAATAACTGGCATTATAATCCAACTCTTGAACCTTGAGCTCCATAATTAACCCATAGTGTGTCGTTCAATAACCTCTTTCTTCGTCTCCTGCAAGATAACAATATCTGGTTTTATTTTGCAAATGGTCTTCTTGATTAAACATCGCTTCCGACTTGCGCCACATCCTCGTATGTTCCATGATAATATCTTCATGGATCACCTATTGAAGCCCTTTGATTCTGTTCAGTCTTGCTCAGCCCCTGAACATTACCACCACTGTCTTCCTCAATGCCAACCTGACCTATTTGCAGCCCCGGGATTCTGTACATCGCAAGCTTCATTTTCTTCATAAACGTCCCCAATTTTTCTGAGAACTTCGACGACCCTTCTGAATTTGGACTCTGTACCACTGCTTCCTTGGCCAATCTGAGCACACCTTCCTCCAGTTTACTCATTGTGTCTTGTCTATGCTTGGAATTCAAACTTTGTTGGGATGAGGTGTCCAGGTTATAAGGTTGGGGAAAGGACGGTTGGGTGTTTAGTTCATGGGTATCATTAGGGTTTAGTTGAGGGGGAGATGAAGAGGGAGGATTTCGTGGTACCACATGGTTAGAGTGCTCATAATTCGATTCAAAAGGTAAATTTTTTTAACATACCTTTGTTGTCTCGGAATGTGGTTGTTCCATGTCGGATGTGTTCAAAAGATCGCCCTCCATGGTTGCCTTCACGTTATAATCGTCGCCATCGCTTTTGATGTCGTCGTCCGAGGAGCCGATCTCGCCCTCAGATTGCTCTTGTTCCCAATTTTGAAGATCCGCCTCCAGCCACGAACACTCACCATCCGCTGCCAACACATCCTCCGGCGGCTCATCATGTCCCATTGTGTAGTCGTAGATATTTGCCTTTCATTGATTTCTCAACTCTTTTTGAGACACCGAATGTCCGCTCTTTCAACTGTTAGTTGACGTCTTGACATCCTCCGCAGTAGTATTTCCCGCCCTTTTGCTGATTTTAACTCCATGAGTATCATCATTTTCTACCATATGCCCTAGGGCCTTTGTAGGGTGCATTTGTTATAAAACTTGTTCCACCTTCTTCAAATTCTAGAATTTGACCTTCCTTTATCAACAATTTAGGAATGATATTTTCTGATTTTTTGTTAGGGGGTTTTTGCATGCATGAAAGAATATCCTTCCCCACCATTCTGACGGCGTATTCATGTCCTCTTGCTTTAGCAATCTCAAAAAACCTCTTCTTTTTCTGTAATACAAAGTGCCACTCCTCTATTCATGTTGCTCAAAGGCAAATTTACACAACCTGTATTCAAAAAGAGACACAATCTTAGTATCATATGACCTCAATGTTCTTCTAAGATAAACAATTTTTTTGTGAAAACTTTGAGGTCCTCATCGCCACTGTAATTGGTGTTTATCCACTTAATCTTTGAATCTAATTAGAAAAATATTTTCACCTATTGATTGAACTGGTTACCCATTTGATGGCATTTATATTCTAATGAGAGTCGATATCAGGGCTTTTGAATCGACTGAGTGGTGCGACAAGAGTTTCCCAACAAGACAAAGTTGGTCGAGGTCATCCATTATAAGCCTTAGTGGATCACTTTGAATAAGGACCTCCTCTTTTTGCTCCATTAACAAGAGGTTCTTCCCATATCTTCAAGTAAATGTTAAACATATCCTCATGTTCTCAACACACTAGCAATTAACATTACCCAATAGGGGCTTGGTTGGGTGCCAATAAGACATTGGTTCGATGGTTCAAGCGGCTGATTTATTACACGGGGTCGGAGGTTTGAGGAGGGACTCCGAAGGGATGAATACCAAATTTCTTTGAATTCTCTCATTGATGCAGAGTGGCTGTGTGGACCGACTGTGGGCCAGTTTTGAGGGGTCGTCTGGTTCGGTTTTGTTAGTGTGGGCATTAGTCAGGTCCTGTGTGGCTCGGATTTCCTACGGGTGGGGTGGGTATTAGGTTATACTTTTTTCTTCTCAAAAAAAAAAAAAAAAAAAATGGGGGCTTGGTTGGGTTGAATACTAGTTTATGTTGCTCATTTGGTTAAACAAGCATATCTATCTAATTCTTTGGGATGGTTCCTTTTTTGTGATTAGGAGTTGGGAAACAAAAGCATTCACTTGTTGCAAACTTGCACCTAATTATTAGGGGTTTTAAACACCGATTGGAGCTTGTCATTATTGATTTGCGATAGTTTAAAACAACCTTCTTTAGTCACATGCTAGTGTTAAGTGTCCCTAAAACCTATTTTTCTTGATTAACCCATAACATGCTTTACTTTGTGATACTTTTTTTTTTTTCTTTTTTCTTTTTTCTAATATTTGTTTTCATATCCTTGCAAACCAACATGCAAAAACTCACCATGTAGAGGCCACACAAAGAGATATCTACAAATAAATTTTCTATTTGAGGGATTTCTACTTTATTTTTCATGAATTAACTTAAATGTAGAATCTATCTCTTACTTGGTTTTCTACTTGGTGATTCTTTGCTTCTGGTTTTTTTTCCTTGCACTTTAGATAATGGAATTTGTAGCTGAAATTTTTGATTTCATTGGCCATCCCAAAAAAGTTTGTTTAGTTGGATTGGTTGGTCATGAGTTCAACAACTAAAAACATGATGACTACAAATTTATGACTAATGATGATAAATATATTATTATAATATTTGTAAAAAAATAAATAAAATATTCAATACAAATGTTATGTAATAATTTTTTTTTTTCAAGTTGAATTAGATTATAAATCTTATGTATATAAATATTATATAAGCAAAAAAATAATGAAATCAAACAACTTTATAACAAGAAATTGAGATGTTAGCTATCAAATGTTTTATTTCTAAGTTAAAGAAAATAAGAGGTAAGAGTGTTTTTTTTTTTACTTAAGAGTTAAAGAGTGTTGATCACTAAACAATATATTTATAATAAGCTCATCATATCATATCATATATTACATAAAAATGGGAAGACTTCTTCTGACTCCACGTGGACTTCATCATTTGAAATTGTGTGTGAAATTTTTTTTTTGTTTATTTATACTTTAGATTTAAGAAAATACTAATCTAATTATAAAAAAATACAACTACAACGCAATTACACATTCATATTCATTGAATCATTTATTACAAACCTCGAGATATGTATAACATACACATTTAATAATTATGAATGTGTAGTTGCGTTATAGTTGTAGTTTTTTATACTTAGATTAATATTTTTCTTAAATTTATTATTTATTTATTTTTATTTCTATAACATGGGCTCATATATTATATCCAAAAATAATAAAAATATTTTTTGTAAAATAAGATTTTATTAAACTCTAAGTCGAAAAATATCATTGCTAACATTTTGAAATGTAAAATTAGCAAACACTATCTTAATCAAATTTCATAAAAGTACAATTATGCCAATCATAACCTCCTCTGAAAATAATTATTAGTTACAATAAGCATACCCTCCCTTCCCCATTTATTTATTTATTTTTTTGATGGGCCCACTTTTGTCTATATAAAAATAAATTCTCCACCCTTTATTTTATAGGTAAGTAGTTCTTTATTTATTTTTTCAATTTTTGGGGTAAGGCACTGAGGCACTCACTTATACACCTACCTTTCTTAAGCTGGTGGCCAATAGCCTTTCTGAACCAGCCTTAACGCGCTCGCTCAGCCACTTAATTCATCGACTTTGCCTCTCACCAAGTTGCCGGTCCCTCTTTCCTCCTACTGCCTCATCCTCAACCCAAAACTCTGCAACTCAACCAGGAAAAAGAAGGAAAGGAGAGCGCCGCCGCCCACAACTCTCGTCTCAACACAGGTTGTTCATTTCTCTCTCGAAAACCATTATTTTTTTCATTTTCAACAGATTACAGAACCTCTCTTGTTTGGATTTGTTCAAAATCTTTAACTAGAAGCAAGCATTAAACCCTGTTTTTGAGGGTTGGTTGCTAATGAATTCTTGACCTGTTGTCAATCGATATGCCTATTGTTTATTTTAGATGAAAGATAGATTAACAAGGAATTGGTGTTGCAAATATTGGAATTACAATCGTAAATGCACAGTTTTTGTAAGGAGAAAGGAAGGAGAAGATGTGTATGAGTTTTAAAGTGTAGGGTTTTTCCCCCTTGAAGTGGTTTTCACTTCATGGATGAATATGCTATGCACTTCTTTTAGAACGCTTTGATTCGTTTATTGTTGCTCGTACATATGTTCTGGTAATGTGCAATTCTAGCAAAAAAATGATTTTGCGGTTCGTGGGTGCGAGGTTCTTATAAAAAGCTGAAAAAAAGAGGATGAGAAATAAATAGGATTGTATGCTTTTGCCCTCCTTTTTATTTGCAAAGTTTGTTATCATGATGACCCTTTTGACTTAGGTATGGGAATTTCGATTGTAATGCATTCCGTTATTATTCTATGCGTGTATGTATGGAACCGTGGGGAATGCTAAGTTGGGTTTGCCCTCGTTTATATCCACTATTACTTGCAGGTTCACTAACCTATCATAAGATTGTAGCGATTTTCTTGTCATCATTTAATATATATTGTTGAGTCGCTCGACAGATTCTGCGACTTTATGGCATGCAAAATAAGATTTATTGCTCGATACTGAATCAATAAATTCCACTTTTTGGCAATCCTTTTAACCTTGTCTTGTTTCTTGGGACAAAATCTTGCTCTTGCATCTGTATATAAATGAGTGACGGAGTGAAACACCAATCTGTATTTATTAAATATCAATGACTTTGATCTCTTTATCTTTGAAGCTAAATGAGTCAAGAAGCCTGCTGTCACTTCCTACCGATGCCATTGCGTTGACTGATTTATTTTTCAAAGGAAGCTATTTCAATCTCTTTATCCTCTATGTTGAGCTGATTTCTTGGAATTTCAAGTGATTTTATTGGGTTCTCTAGGAGTCTGATATTTGATTAATTAATATAGATTCTGTATAATAGTAGCTGCTTCACCTAACATTATGGATTTTCCTTGTTATGTCATAAACGTGGTCAGTCCTATCATGCATTAAATGATTCAAGTATCTTTTTCAAATTCTTGCCTTGACAAAAAGAATTCTCTATGAGGAAATTGTTGAGATAAGAAATTATACAGTTTGTTAAGAACCTAGTATTTGATGACCATATCAATGGGCCTGGTGTTATTTGGGTCCCATTAAATTTTGAGCTTGTCCTTGGCTAATTCTCAAAAAGTGTTTTCGTTGCTACACATTATCTGATCTATTAAGAGATTGGAAGGTGATGTTTTAGTTTTCTTGTCTTTGAGGACTTCTTGGCCTCCTTTTGTACAGCTGCTTTAGTCTTAATGAAATTGTTTCGTTCTCATTTAAAAAAAGAAAAAGAAAAAAGACATAGGCTTTACTTATGTTTATTTGCCTTGGTTTGTAATATTTTACAGATTGCAACTTTTGATATATTTGTCTTAAATCTGTACTTGCAGAAAGCTGTAACCAGGAGGACTTTCTCATAAACCCAAATATCTCCAATTACAAAATATTTGATGGCCATTATACCTTGTGGGAGCACATGGGTTGCTCAGTGGGGAGGTCATCCACAAGTAATTTTAAGATCCTCCTTAAGGAATAACATGCAAATTTCTCAATATGGGTGAGCATTTCCTATTTCATTTCTGCATTTTATTTTGTAAGCTATGGGTGATTTCTAATTAACCGATTCCTTATCAATTAATGTATCTCAAGAATATTGAATCATTAGTAATAAATGCTTTCTATGATTTGAATTGTAAATTGTAATATCCAACTATACTGATGAAAAATACATTCTTGAAAATTATGTAATGGAAGGGATTGAATAAATTATAGAAAATAAGAGTAGATAAAGAAGCAAACTTCTTAACAATTTCATCACAAGAATGATACAAAAGATTGTATTTAAAACTCTCCATATGAGAAAAAAAATAAAAACCGAAAAGCAGGTTCTGAGCTCCACCATGGTCCATTTTCAATATCTCCAAATATTTCTAAAACTAAAATTGGACTATGCAGCTTTGAGAGTTACCTCTCATGGGAATTACAAATGTACAATGAGACAAATTATTTTGTAATGTTCATATTCGAAGCTCCTTCGTAAATAAAAGAAAAAAAAAACTAGAATTAGCTAGGTGTAGGTATGACTAGGACATGCAAATTTCAGTGAAATTGTAAGAAACCTTATTCCTAAAAGTTTTTCAATAGCACCCAAATATTGTAAAAACATATGTATGGGCTTTAAGGAGTTTAGAAGCCAACTCAACTCAGGTAAACTCAACTCAAAACAACATTTTCTCAACTACATTAGATCGGTCACATGAATTTGGTTCCACCATTAAGTACACGCTGTCCTATTAAGGGCCAATTTTTATGTTATACTTTCCTTAATTAAAATCTTCCATGTATTGTAGGTCTTCTTTTTCCTCTATTATTATTGGTAATAGTTAATACTTCGTTGCAAGCATACAAGACGAGTTGTAATACTTTCAAGGTCAATCCCACAAAGATTGTCTAATATGATGGCAAAATAATGACAAACTAACGACTTAATAATGCAAAAAAAAAAAGAAAAAAAAATCAGGCATATAAAAATTATTTCCTATATTATTTGGACTCTTTACTTTGGTGGCCCGACATATTTGAGTCCAACCTTTCACTTCATGATACGACATGGGTATGGGATATGTATCCGATACTTTAGATTTTGGAATATATGTGGATTATTCAATGGAAAGAAGAGAAAACGTGAAAGAAGATAATAACTAATAGGTGACTATTCACTTAAGTGAGGGAAGGATTCAAGGACAATAAAATGATTAAAAAGAAGAAAAAAAGGAAAGAAGAACATATAATACAAGCTTCATAGTGAATAATTGAATATAACATTGTCCAAGTACCCAAATTTAAATTTCAAGACACTTTTTAGTTGAGGTTGAGTCCCTGTGTCCTAAAACTTTGACATGAGCAAGTCCGGCTTCTAGCTATGTACTTGTATCTGACACCCATACCTTAGTCCAGGTAGCATAGATTATTTAAGCAATTCTTGGATTTTCCTTTTAGATTAATAAGCCGAGTTAGAATTGATATTGAGTCTTTCTAATTGGAAAAATAAATCAACTTAAACCATGAATAGAACAATTGATGAATAATAATTTTGATTAATAAAAAATACTTTTAAAGCATATTATTTAATCACAGGGAATCCTAAGTATTTAATAATTTACTCGGAAACCACATCGAGCCAATGGAATATATTGATAAAATAACTTTTTTCAAAAATAATTCAGATTTTAATTAAATTAAAAATAAATATGATAAAATCCTTTTTTTATTCGAAACAAAAAATTTAATGAATTAATTAAAACAAAAGTTAAAAGAAATTAGCTAACATGATCCTAATACAGATCACTCTATAATCAAAATTAAGTCAAATTTGATAACTAGATAAACAAATATTCCATTAGGGCCATTACACTAAATCATAAAATAACATAGAAAAATCAGCCCCCAAAAGTAAACAATCAATAGAGCCAATAGAACTTAAAGAAATTGAATCTAGCAAACCCGCTCACAACCATGTATCGATATGATGGATAAAACCAGAAATTATCCCAATAAATTAAAACACAGATTGGAATAAACAGGATGTATGCAAAATAACCCATGAAACTATAGCAAGCAAATAAAAAAAAAAAACTACAACTCAAAATAAAAAAGAAGAAAAGTTTTCAAACATCGAAAGGAAGGATTGAACTTTGATCTAAAACATTGGTCTCTTATACTCTTACTACTGTCCTCAAGAGGAAAGAAAAAAAAATCAAATTAGTGACAACTTCTTCCACTCATGGGAATGTTTCTTTGTGATGGAGGGAGACCATGAGATAAGCATGAGCAACTAGCATGATTAAGTGGCTTTTTCTATTTCCATATAATCGATCTAAGCCCTTATCCACCGCTATGTAAACCTCTCCGTTGGAAGTAGAAAACGATCATAATCAAGATCTTGAAGCTCCACAATCTCCGGCTTTTTACCCATTCAAAGATTGACACTCACCCGTGCTTAACAACCCTCTTTTGACTGAAATAGATGAGCATTAAAAAACTTAGGGCCCATTTGGTTTGTGATTCATACAGTTTTATGTGTCTGAAAACTCAAAAACATAGAAAATTTGTTTGGTTTGAGTGAATCCTAAAACAGTTTTCAAACTTATATTAAATAAACAAGTTGCTTTCAGAAAACAATAAAAAGTTTTCAGAAAACAATAAAAAGTTGTTTTGTCAATTTTCTATTTTCAGATTTATATTCTTGTTTTTTGAATCTCCAACCAAACACAACCTTAAAAGTTGGGGTTGATATCTAGAGGTTCAACACTATTTCACTTAGCTAGGACGCTTAGAAACCATTTGATGAAGCCACAAAACCTGCAGACAGTAACATGTGGTTATAGATTGGCATCATGTAGTGTGATCTAGTGCTCCTCACCCACTTTAACTAAATGAAGTGCTTATGACACGTGACGTTCACAAACTCTATTTTTTTGCTTAATTTTAAGTAGCTTTCAATCTTGGGGAATACCAACAGGGCCTTGCGTGTTCCTTGGATCAATGAACCTAGTCCCTACCGAAGAAAAACACAACAAATTAAATCTGATCATAAGAAGTATTTGACAATTAAAATTCTAAAAAGACCATACATAAACTTGATTTTTGAATGATACCTTGGAATGGTAAAATTACCACATTTACCCAAATAATGAAAATATGAAAAAGAAACCAAAATTTGGATTTTAAATGTTATTTTTGTAAGTCAATTTAGTGAATGCTTTAGTTAGAATTTTTTTGTAAAATAGTCAAATTATCAACACTTATATGGTCTTGATTATATGTGTTTAAATCACCTTGATCATTTATTTATTTATTTTTTCATTTATTTTTTCTAATTTTGATTGCTACTATTTTCCAAAGTTTTTCATTTCTAATTCTATCTTTTAATATTTAATCATACATCTATCTTAGCATTTGCATTTCTATTATACTTCATTTATTAACGTATTCTTTTTTATTTTCAAACATTTTGTTATATGAAACATAATTAACCTAATATTGTTCTTATAAAATTTCCTTTCAACGTTTTGTTTCTCTTTGTTGTTATCGAACATTCAACAAGAAAGAGAGACTAGAGACTGCATTGAAATTCTTTCCTATGTTAAGGGATGCTTTGGGAGAGGTCTTTCATATATGTTAGGAGAGAACGTCTTCTGTAGCATGCATTTACCAGCTAATCAACCTAGATCCATTCCAAGCTCAACAGTAGGTGAATCATTCAACATAAAGGAAAAATGTTGCCAAGGAAATATTGCTGTGAAGCCAAATACAGTTTCTTTGATGCTTAAATTAGTTCTTGAGCAGCAATTTTATTGAGCAAGGTATTTGAAAGAAGCTTTTAGTTATGTTGTGCATAGATAGAGTGTTTTAATGGTTGGGTATTTATAGTGGAGAGTTCCTACTTACTTGTTTGCGTACAATATAGAGAATCCCTACCTACTCCCACTTACTATACATGAAATTCGGTTGTATGAGCACACTGTTGAGTATGTCATTCTCAAGGAGGTTGGAGCTGGGTATGTTAGGGGTAGACCAACTAGGCACACTCTTCTTGTTTTGACTGGAAAAGTCCCTTAGTTTGTGTTGTCATTCTGTGAGGTAGACAAACATAGGATCTAAACTTGATGAATTGAGTGGGGCCAAAAATTAAATGTTTTGTGGTATGTCTTTTAAACTTCAAAAAAGGATATTTCGAATGTTGAATCTAAAAGAATGATGGCTCAAACTTAAAATATGTTCCACAAATCAGTGTTGTCAAGGCGGAAAGGCGATGGTAGGCGGTAAACCTTAATTAGGCGAGGCGGGATTAAGGTGGGATGTAAAATATTTATTTAAAGGTCCCTGAAAAATTTATTTATTTATTCATTGGTCCCTCACTCCATATATATATATATGTAATTATTAATTTAATTTATATATTAAATTATATGTAATTATTAATTTAATTCAGAAGTTGAAGTGGAAGAAGGGAGAGGATTTTGCAGGTTTTAACAAATTTTTTTTTTTTTTTAAAAACCCTTTAAAAAAAATATTTGCTTAGACCTCCCCAAACCGCCTAGGCGGTGGTCTAGGCGGTGCCACTACCCAAGGGGCCTAGGCGCCGCCTTGACAACACTGCCACAAATCAACTAGGTTGAGTACTGATTTTCTTCTCTTGCTTAAGAAATTATGTGGGGTTTTCGGATAACCGGGTATTAGGTATATGTACTCATCTAAAGTTAATAGAAGAAGATAGAAGAAAAGGCCGATATCTCCCATTTATATCTATAGAATATAGATTAGTTATTATCGCCTGCCTAGTAGGCTATCTGTGTGATTTGAGTTTAAAAATGCTAAATGATGGCAAAGTTAGTCTTAGTAGGCAACTTTAGAACTCTTGGGGTGATATAATGAAATTAATACGCAAAATACTTGTTATGTCGTATCCTTTTGTCTGCCAAATTTTGTATGATAAACAATAGCTCAAATGAGAAAGGATTGAGAATATGCGAGGTGGCCGAGAACAAGAGTGGTCAAAGTGCATTTGGAAAATATGTTAAAAGGTTCACATTTCACCAAATGTTGCTTAGGGTCTCATAGAGTCGCAATTATGTAATGTGGGTGATTAGGGTATGATGTAAAAAAGAGCATGAAATATTTATTTTATGAAGATGAAGTTTTTCTCACTTATCATATCTTTTTTATGTTATATGTAGGATAAAATGCATGGCATCATCAAATTCAAGCTTTCTATCTCATGATTCCTTCCATTCGTTGTTTAATGTGAGATCATCCCAAAATCCACGTCACCAAAGGGGAGCACGACTTATTGTTAGAGCCGATAGTGTGAGTATGCTTGGGTTTCTTTTTCTTTCCTTTATACTTAATACACAACATGATATTGTATTTTAAACATGCACAAATGTACTTAATTATGATTTATTTGTGGTGCAGGATTACTATTCTGTCCTCGGGGTATCAAAAAATGCTAGTAAATCCGAAATAAAGAGTGGTTAGTATGTTTTCTTGATATTTTTGTATGGATTATGGAAAATTATACCTGTAATTCTCTATCTTCTCTTGTTTGTGTGATACTTTAGGAGTCAATTTACAAACTAATATTTGTTCCACTTTGTTCTAATGTTGAAAATTCAAAGTTGTTAGACTAAATAAAATAAAGTAAATTTGTATCTTCAATTTTTTTTTGAGTGCCTAATTTTATGGCTGTACATTTTCTTTCTATACTAAGGGTGTGTTTAATTGCATCTTTTGTTTTTGACAAGTGAGAAATATTATTTAAACAATAATAATGAACAATTGTGAGCAGTCATTGAAGAATGAAATGATGTCCTTCAATGGAGTGTGAAACTCCTTTAGGGCTGAAAGAGTTTCCTCAACATACTTGAGCTGATGCCAAAAATTTAGTAGTGCTATTTGCTCTCTTGCAATGCTAAATCTTCAAATGAGGCTGATGAGGAATTTTTTTTTTTTGCTAGTCGGTGATGAGGATTAATTACTAGATGAGGTTTTGAATTGTTGATTTTATCATAATTTTAGTTCTTTAAATACTTGAGTACTCTAGTAGTTTATTTTAGTAGGACTCAAATTTTTAGAGTTTTAGTCTAAATAAAACTTCAATTTCCTAGTTTTAATAAGTGTCCAATATGGGTGTTTATACCCAACATTAGGTTCGGTGAGTGGTAGGAAGGTGTGAGCGTAAGGATCAAAATTAGGTTGATCCCGAGTTCGAGCCTCCCCACTCACAGGTTGTATTGTAAAATGGGGATGAGTTGTAGTGTAATTTGGGGGCACAAGGTCCTAGGGATTGTATCCAAGGATTGAAAATTCAAATTCGCCCTAAACTTTAGTTCCTCCAAATTCGGATTTGATTTGGGAAAGTCAAATTCTACATGGAGAATTTTTGTAAAAATTCGACTTTGTAGAGGAGTATAAAAAATTCTATTCAAAGTTATGAGTTTCTTTTAAACATGTTCGACAATCATATTTATATACTTAACATTCATTATGTTATGAAATAGTTTAAAGCAAGATTTATAATCTCTATATTACTTGATACATATTGCATAGGTAACAAGTTATTTTATGACTTGTATGTTTAACATATATAGTAGTATATAGATTAACTACTCATAGTTTTAAATTACATGTTTATTTTTGTTTTCGTTAGAGTTTTGTAAATCTTATTTTGCTTCTTTAGTAATACTTTAGTTTCTATTTATTACATATGAAATTGTAAAGGATGTTTTGAGTTTTACAAATTATTTCAATATTTTGCCCGATACCGATGGAATTCTTGTAATGATTCGATCACATTTAATTCGTCATTTGGTGTTTGAAAAATTGGTAAAATTTGATTAAAATTCAGAGAATTATGTCAAATTTTTATTCTATAGTTGTATCTTCTCCCCAAAAAAATAAAAAGATGTATATAATATTGATTTTGTAAGGGCGTGAAGCTTGGTTGGTATTCATTAAGCAATTTTTGTTTTTTCCTCTTCTCTTCTTCTTCTTCTCTTCTTCCTTTGTTTTACTTCCTGTGTTGTGTCGGGTTGGAATTAAAGCTAAACTTGATCCCCCTTCTCTTTTGTCTGCCTCTTTTCTTTCGCTTTCTTCTAGATTCGCTCACCCTTCCTCTGTGCCTTCTATCTCCCTTCTGTCCTCTTTCTTGTTCTTTCTTCATTGTCCCTTCTTTCGATCTCTTTCCATTTACCTTTCGTCTTTAATCTCCTTCCTTCTACAAACTTATTGGCTGCAGTCCTAGCCTAACAGTGCAGCACACTCCTAGTCTAAGAAATTTTCGAAGAGTTGAAGGTGTCCATGGATGAAGATGAAAACTATAAGGGCTTATCTATAAATATGTTTTTATTTAATATAAAAGGATTTGAATGGCAAACCCTCATGGCCTAACCCATCATTGTGTTGTCCGGTGGGTCTTTGACAACGTTGGCTACTCCGACCATCTCCGATGACATTGGTGATGGCGTCTCCAACTTCCAATGATTTCTCCGACACCGGAAAATCTTCTTTCCCTTTTTTTTCTTTATCGTTCTTCCAATCACATTCGAAGTTCTAAAAGAGCTTCGAATACTTGTCGTCATTGTTTAAAGACTTTGACAAAGTTGAAGAACTTTTTCAAAGTTGAGGACAACTCTAACCAAGCTTCCACTGCCCCCGATTGTTTGGATTTTCGCCGGTAAGTTTTTTTTTTCGTTTTTTCTCCCCTATAGCTTTAAATTTTTGATTTTTTACCTCCAATTTTGATTTCTATTCATTTCCAATTCTAATTACTTGATTTCTTTTTTTTTTTGGTCCATTAAATAATCAAACCAAAAATTTGAGTTTCGAACACTACCATTGTCATTTGGTAGTGGCAAAGTGTTCTTTTTTTTATAATTTTTTTAATTTATTTGCATTGCTTGTCTTTACTTTTCATTGAATTAAATAATTTATTGTATATCAAATCTTGAGCATTTGAATTGGAGCCTCTTTGTTAATAAATATATTTATTTATATAAATAAAGAAATATGTATGTATGTATGTACTTATGTATGTAGAAAGAGAGAGAGGGACCTATAAATAAATACATAAATTCTCAGGCGCCTAGGCCTCACCTAGCCTAAATAGGGTATATCACCTACCATCGCCTTGCCGCCTTGACAACACTAATCCTTGCATCTTTTCTTGCTCGCTACTATTCTTCCTTGCACAACAAATCTCTCTTTATTCTTTCTCCACTACATCTTCTCTTTCTTGAAGTCTCCTCTATTTTCAACTTTCTCTTAGTCTTTCTAAGATCTAAGTTACTCTTTCCTTGGTTCTTTCCTTCTGAAAGCCTTCTCAGCTCTTTCTTTGCAATTGTTTGACCTCTTTGCATATTCTCTTGCCGCAATCTCTCTCCTTCTCTCTTTTTATGTATGAAATTCTAAGAAATCTCCTTTCTTCCATTTATTCTTGGTGACTAAGTCTTGAGGCACATAACTTTGATGACTAAGTCTTGAGGCACAAGTTTGATGTAGGTAAGGTATAAGCCTCAGGAGGGTACCATTGAGGCTTAAGCCTTGAGGCGAGGTGGGCCTCAAGGCGTAAGCCTCAATGGTTTTTTAAAACTATGGGGCCAACAATAGGCAAGGTGTTTTAATTTGTATTCTTTATTTCACTCTAGCTCTACAACAACAATTACTTTCTCCTTGGATCAATTTTTGGTTTGCAATTCCCAAATTTGAAGGGCAGGCCATAGTGTAGCTGAGATTCTTGTGACTTAGAGGTTATAAGTTTGAATTTGGGAACAACCTCTCCAGTGTGGAGGTAAAGCTATGTATATCGTCCCTTCTTTAGACCTTGGAATGAGGAGAGCCTCTTGCACTAGATACGTTACTTTTTAAAAATTTTAAATTTCTCTATCGCCAAAGATAATATATGGCGACTCCGAGGAAAATCTATGGACCAACTTAACTATAGAGAAAACTTTTCTTTTTGAGAGGAAATAAGATATAAATATATATTAAAAACATGAGGGCATACATTAGTAAGGATGGGAGATAACCAGAGGTACTCAAACCACCACACCCAACATTACCACTACAAAATAAAGCAAGCTAACCCAATTTCTAAATCACTTAGACACATTACAACCAGCTGCAAGACTAGAAGACCAATCCAACTAGCAACGACATGCTTGTAAGACTACCAAACAACATGAACCTCCTTTGGAACATCCTCAAACACCCTAGAGTTCCTCTCTAGTCAAACATACCGAGCCACAACAAAAGAGACCACCCTACCAATGTCCTTGACTCTCTTTGTATTAACATGCTGAAAGGTAAATAACTCTTAACAACCTGATGGAGCCCATGTTACCTCGACTCAAAGTATGGGTGTCAGACACGGGTATATATGTAGAGGTCTAACTTGTTCATTTTCAAATTCTCGAACATTGGGACTCAGCTAAAAAGTTTCTCGAAATTTACGTTTGGGTACTTGGACAATATTATATGTTCTTTTATTTTTTTTTTTCTTCAGTTCACTTCTTTATGTTCCCTCTCTTAAGTGATTTGTCACTTACTAGTTATTATCTTCTTTCTTGCTTTCTTTTCTTTCCATTGAAGAATCCACGTGGTAATATTCCAAAATCTAAAGTGTTAGACACATATCCCATACCCATGTTATATCATGAAGTGTTGGACACGGGTACGTTGGGCTGAAGTACAAAGCCCGGGTAACACTAGATGGAGCTTTGACGCTAGCTTGCATGGACTCTTCCCACATCTTCCAAATCTTTTTGGAGAACTCACATCTAAAAATAAGTGCTCAGTCGATTCTCCATCTTGATAACAAAGAGAGCAACAATGGAGGGAGGGAGGGAGGCAGGAAGCATTTGGCTAGGGATCCTCCTCTGCAAAACATCAAGAGTGTAAATTTTTCTATGGGCCAACATCCATAAGGATTCCAATTGTGAAGCTAGAAAGAGGTGCTAAGGCCATTCCTAATGGTAGTTTTGAATTTTGATGATGAGATTAGCAAGGGGTCTCTCTCCCTAAGAAATTTTCTCCAAATGCAAGGGGAATCCATAATCTCCATTTGCAAGCAATCAATCAAATGCTTAAGAATCCCAATCCCAACTGTATATTTGTATGTTTCACTGTTATCAATTTTTAATCCTCCCTCGGTTTTGGGCTAACACAAATTAGACCATTTAAAAAGTGAACCTTTTGGGCTTGGATCTTGAAAGGGAATCTACTGATGGAGCTTCCATCTACATGATGATTTGCGACGGGAGGCCCTTAATCTGCAGACCACTAGAGATAGAACAACTCAAAGACTGGCAAAATTATCAGAGCTTTTCATGTAAGAGAAAAATATGGGCTTCCTACATTGGGGTTTGGCTTTCATCGGCTGTAAGATAGGGAACATTGGTTGCTGAAAGAAGAGGTAGCTGAACATATCTGACTGGAAGTTTGCCTTCTTTAGAAGTAACTCTTGAGCAGAAATCGTTTGATCACTTTTTGGGGAAAGCTAACACATGAAAGGCATGGTTTCTGATTGTGAATATGCAAGCCAGACCAAGCAGAGAAGTTTTCTATTATCTGCTTGAAAGTGTCAACATTAGCAGTAGTAGTTTGTAAGATGTGTGGTTAAATAAATACAAGATTTTTTTTTGGTGGTAGCTTGGAGAGATAACATAATGTATTTTAAAAATCTGACAATAAATACAAAATTGAAAAGACATTTCACCTCATCTCAAAGAGGCTTTGATTCATATTGGTGGAAACCAATGCTTCGTTGGAGTTGTGTATTGTGACATGCATAGCACATCAGGGGTCATCATTAGACACCTGCAAGTTAACACTAATATGCAAACAGCTAGCATGGACAGAGCAGAGGTTCAACTGCAAATTCTATTCCTCTGCAATCTGGTGAAACTGGCCAAGGTCAGCTGGCCCTTTAAATCTAGAAAGGATACTTTTGAGCATAGTATCCAAAAGAATAACAATTGCAACATCAAAGGTTATTTGTAGTTCATATATTATTCTCATATGTTGAGGAAAAAACAAACAACTCAACCATAATCAAGAAACTACTATGTTCACATGGCACTATTTTATACAGTATACCAGATGGTTGATGCTGCTTGTTGTAAATACTGGGATCTCTATTTTCACCACTAAACTCAACTTTCTGTTGTGGTTTAGACTTATTTTTTATAAGCTATTGCACAAAATATATAAGATTTGGTGAATTTGATGTTGGTTTTTCTTTTCAATTTATCCAATTTTCTAATAAATTTCTGAAAATGAAACTAGTTCTAGTGCTATGTTTTTCGGAAAAAAAAAAAAAGTTTTCTTGAAAACTTGTATAACTTTAATTTTTTGCAGCTATGTGATTGGGGCTTCCTTAATTCCTTGCTTGTCCATAATGAAATGATAGCTTGACTGTTTATTTTTCTTCACAAATACTAAGGAGAATGTTTTTTCAGGTATTCTTTGCTTGCCTGTTAGCATTACTGTTTACGATTGCCGTAGGGCCTATTAATATTTGATTCATATTATCTTAGTGATAATTTAGTTTTATTCTTACAGCTTATCGAAAGCTTGCAAGGACTTACCATCCAGATGTGAACAAGTAAGTTGATACGTTTACCATTATTTGTTCTGATTATAGATGCTTTGCAGCAATGTCTCTGTTTGGTTGCCTGGATGTAAAATGGTCAATTATATTCCACTGATTTGATGCTAAGAAAATAAAATCAATATATAGGGTAGTTGCAATAAGTCAAAAGATGATGGATTAGTCAATTCTTTATATGGAGGTGCCTAACTCGTCTTACATCTAGGTCCATTTAAGTTTGTTCTTCGTGTTGGCATTTGGCTAACAAACTTTGATGCTATGTTTAACCTGTTATATCATTCTCAGATCTTAATCTTTTTTGAAAGGAATTCTAAGATCTTAATCATGAAAGTGCATGCCTTTGCCGTGGCATCATTTTGGTCTCTTATCATACACTCTTGTACCTTAATTATCGTTTTTTTCCCCTTATATGATTTCGTATGCCTTTAAACATATTTTCAATTCAAAAGTGAAGCAACCAGCTGTGATGCTAGCCTGTTTGAGCTATCACATATTTGTATTGATTGATTGATTGTGGATATCTTTATCCTTTCCTTACACAAATTAATAGGGTTCAAAGTTTCAAACTTGGATAGTTTAGGTGATTGTATAGATCAGCGACATTGAAATCATCCTTTTTTTATTTGCCTGCCACGAAATATCTTACAACTTTCACCGACTGTAAGCCTCTTATTCTCCTATCAGTGACCCAAGCTACAAAGAAGATTTTCTCAAGTACTTCTTGAATAGAAGATTTTCTCAAGTACTTCTTGAATTAATTCGTGCAAGCTAGAACAGAATATAGGAGCCTTGTGGACATATTTCATTGAGCACAAGCAAGATATGAAGGGAAGCATATGTGACTTTCAGTTAAAAGACAATACTTTTTTATTGGATTTTAAGGGAAATACCTATTATTTCATGTTTTTCTTTGTTGAGCTGTATGGCATGTTTTTGAGTTCAAGGGGGTTTATCTTATCCTATGCTGCAGAGAAACTGGAGCAGAGAAAAAATTCAAGGAGATCAGCAATGCCTATGAGGTCAGAATCCTCATTCATGTTTTCCCATGGAAGGTTTTGTAGCCACGAGCTCAGCTCTCAATCTTTTAGTATACATGTCCTGCAGGTATTGTCCGACGATGAAAAACGATCCTTGTATGACAGGTATGGAGAGGCTGGGCTTAAAGGTGCTGGTATGGGCATGGGGGTAAGCTCCTCTCTATTCAAGACAATTTGATCACCAATTCAGATGTCTCTCTCTATTAGCTCATTTAGTTTTTCAGCATTTAGTTTCTCACAATGAGTTTTTTTTCCTAAGTGCAGGATTTTAGCAATCCCTTTGATATCTTTGAGTCATTATTCGAGGGCATGGGTGGTATGGGTGGCATGGGCATGGGTGGAGGTAGAGGATCCAGAAATAGAGCTATAGATGGAGAGGATGAGGTTTACAATCTTGTCTTGAATTTCAAGGAAGCAGTTTTTGGGGTGGAAAAGGAGATCGAGATAAGCAGGCAAGAGAGCTGCAGCACTTGCAACGGATCAGGTGCCAAACCAGGGACCAAGCCATCCAAATGTGGTACATGTGGAGGACAAGGCCAAGTCGTTTCATCAGCAAGAACTCCTTTGGGTATATTTCAGCAGGTAATGACTTGCTCATCTTGTGGAGGGACGGGCGAGACGTTTACCCCATGCAACACTTGTGTTGGGGACGGTCGAGTTAGGAGAACAAAGAGAATTAGCCTGAAAGTTCCTGCTGGTGTGGACTCTGGTAGTCGTTTAAGGGTCCGATCGGAAGGTAATGCCGGAAGAAGAGGTGGGGCTCCTGGAGACCTTTTTGTCATCATTGAAGTATTACCAGACCCAGTACTGAAACGTGATGATACCAACATTCTATACACCTGTAAAGTGTCTTATGTTGATGCAATCCTGGGAACAACAATTAAGGTCCCAACTGTGGATGGGATGGTCGATTTGAAGATCCCTGCGGGGACTCAGCCGGGCACTACGCTCGTGATGGCGAAGAAAGGTGTACCTTTGCTCAATAAAAGTAATTTGAGGGGTGATCAGTTGGTTCGTGTTCAAGTTGAGATCCCTAAACGGCTGAGTAGTGCAGAGAGGAAGCTCATTGAAGAGCTTGCAGACCTCAACAAGGCCAAGACTGCAAATGCAAGAAGATAGTTGTCGGGGTTGTGCCGCCATTCTTGTTCAGTTAAGTCTTCCATGGTTGATCCACTGAGCCATTCTATTTAATATTATATTCACATTGGCTCGTCAATGGGTGGTCACAAAGGGTTATATTGTGCTATGCCAAGATTTCTCAAATGGGTCAGGTGAGGAGTAACTGCATTGTAGAAGGTTACTGTTGATACCAGTTTTTCCAATACAGTAGACATGTTTAATGGTATAAGTAGATTACTCTTCAAGTTTCCATTTGATTTTGTCTCAAGTATGATGAGATAGTTTCTTAATTATTATGAAATTTTAAAAATGTTAATGACAATTGTATTTGGCAGATATATACACTCTCAGGCATTTGAAGAACTTTTTAAGTTATTTACACCTGCAAAGGTACTCAGTGAAAACACACTTCTCTTGTTTAGGTGGTGCATTGTAATGATATTAATAGAGGGGGCATACATGCACATATTCTTTACTATTTATAAATTTATAAAAAACTAGTTGTGAATTATACTCTTAAATAAGGTATTTGTTATTACATACTAAAAACTTTTAATGCATTAACATTTTTTTACTAGTTTTTTTTTTTAAGAGGTCTTTTAATGTTATTAGTGTTCATTTGGCAACTCTAACTATGGTCTTTGTGTTGGCTCATCTAATGCTTTGTCATGCCAAATATAATCTCATGAGCCCTTCAAATTTTATCTCATGATTAAAGGTGCTGTACATTGTTTGAGTGGATGTTCTATATTTTATGAACAATATTTCATTCTAAGATCATATCTTCTTTGGAATTCATGATGTTTATTCAGGTAAAAACAAATGTTAAAAACTGAGGTAAAAACAAATGTCATTTAATTGATTTTTTTAATCTGTTATATGCATGTAATGTATATAGATATGTATTTAATGAATAATATTTCATTGTAAGAGCTTAATGTAGTTAGAAACTCATAATGTTTATTTAAATAAAAACGAAACTCATCTAATTGATTTTTGAATGAGTTGTATGCATGTATAATGGTATTTTTCATGCAAAGGTGTTTAAAGATTAAAAGAAGTTCGTTCAGGCATACATACACATCTATTGCATGTGACATAAACACTTTCACATTTTTTAAGGAGAGTTTTATTAGAGTCTTTATTTTAATTATTAATTGCAAAATTAATTAAACGAAATATATTTAACTGATTACAGGGAACCGAGGTATTCTCTACCTACCCACCTGTGTCGGTTTTGGGTACAGGTATTTTTTTTTGTTGAAGGTCGTGTGAGCTTTTCTTGAGAGTATGGCATGGGTTACTTCAGCGTCTGGTACTCGGATATTGGCTCGAGGCATTTTCTCTACCCCTTCTTACCCTGAAAAAGCAAAGTCACTTTGCGTCCTTGAACTGATAACCATCTTTTGACTAACCCAGCCTTCTCGTCCCTCAGGACCAACAAGGGGTAGTACAGAAATATTCACCTATGATATAAAGCTAATGATTTTGGATGAACATAAATGAGAGGTCCCATAAGCGGGTCCTCTGTTAGGAATCAATCAACGTTCTATCATTAATTATCCTCTACCTTTCTATACAAATATTCTCTGATCTCACACGCCAAACTCAAATCTTAATAGTACTGAAGCTGGTTTTATATATGAATGAAGCTGCTCATATTAACTACATGTTACCATAGTTTCGCTACTCTCTGTGATATGGTCTTTCCTATGTTTTCTCTCCATTGGCCCAATGCATTAACACACATGTTTTCAATTCCCAAAAACAGTGAAGACAGTTAGCAGAAAAATATAATCACACAATATTATTTGGTGAGTGTTTAGTAGTACTTGTCCTTCAACCAACACATTCTCCAGCCTTCACCAACTACAAAAATTAAATAAAATATTTCTAGTCATTTTAGCTCACAAACTCATTCATGATTCCAAAATCTTAACAAATATATATTCCCTTAAAGGCAAACAACTTGGTAGTTCCAGCAGGCCTCAAGAGCATGGAGTTGCAGCAAATAATGCACAGTAGTTCAAGTTCATCCGTAGTTGCTAGTACTGATCATTCCTTTACTCGTATTGCTGAGAACAGTTCTCTTCAGCCCCTGCCATTACTGAATTGCTTGCTTCGTGCACCTGCGTCTACGCAAGTTCTAGAGAATGATGAAGTGGGCAATGGAGTCACCATTGCCTTAGGCATAGGCCCTCCAAATAATTCATCGACTGACTCTTCAAATACTACTGATAAGAGAGACTTGATTAGTTATGCATCAGCTGCTAAAAACTACTGGATACCAACAGCAGCGCAGATACTGATTGGGTTCACCCATTTTTCTTGTCACGTTTGCGAGAAAACCTTTAATCGGTACAACAATCTTCAGGTATATATATATACATATCTAAAGCTTTCATTTGTACTTGTCACTGTGATAATGTCTATGCTCATCGCTTATGTGCGTATGGTTGGCCTTCTACGTACCCATCAACTCCTGTCAGTCATAACTTCTAAGTGAAGTGGTTTAGAACACACTGGTTTCATATTTTGAACTTTCTTGATCTTTTCAACTTGTAATTATACTACTAGCACTATAAGAGAAACATCCTTATACACGTTTTACAGAGTTCCTTATTGTTAGATATTATGGAATTTTTCACCTATTAGGACATTTTTTAAATGTCCTTAATAGGTGAATGAGGTCATTTTACACACGATAGTGTGTATATATAAAAAAAGGTTATTATTATTTGCTAACATATATTAATGTTATTTATCAGTAAACCAATTAAGAATAAGGTGATTTTGTTTATAAATAAAAAGAGAGTGAAAAATAAAATGTACTAATTAAGGATTCAAAAGGGCACAAAAAAGATAAAGTAAGCCTAAAAATATGAATTGCAGATTAAATGAATTAGAACTGTTTAAATTAATTACTATATAAACCCTACAATTTATTTCCAAAATAATAATAAAAAAAAACATTTAAAGGAAAATGGCCACAAGCTGATACTGTGCTTGGTTTGTGATTCAAAAATAAGAATACAATCAGAAAAAAAAAAATTAAAAATAACTTTTTTTATTGTGTTTTTGAGAAAAACCTATTTTCTTAATAAAAAATTGAAAACTATTTTCAAATTTACTCAAACTAAATGCATTTTCTATATTTTCAGATAATAATAGTAATAATAATAATAAATAAATAAATAAATAAATGTATCTTAATCACTTTGAAAAGTATTTGCATGATAAATAACTGCAGCTATAATGTGGCAGATGCATATGTGGGGACATGGATCACAATATCGTAAAGGGCCAGAATCATTAAGAGGAGCTCAACCAAGAGCAATATTGAGCCTTCCGTGCTATTGCTGCACAGAAGGCTGCAAATACAATATAAATCACCCTAAAGCCAAGCCGCTCAAAGATTTCAGAACACTGCAAACCCATTACAAGAGGAAGCATGGGACGAAGCCTTTTATGTGTAGAAAGTGCGGTAAGTTGTTGGCTGTGAAAGGTGACTGGAGAACACACGAGAAGAATTGCGGCAAGCTTTGGCTTTGCACTTGTGGTTCGGACTTCAAGCATAAAAGATCTCTCAAGGACCATATTAGAGCTTTTGGTTGTGGTCACGGCCCATTTCCTCAAGCTTCTTCCACTAATAATATTGAAAACATATAATTAAAATTAGAACACTATACTAAATATACTTGGGATGTTAACGCTATTTCTTAATATAGGCATTTAGTCTCTCTTTAATATTGAGATATTGTGCAATACATGTACATCTCCCAAACAATCATGGGTGCTCAGGGGCGGCATCGAAAAATAGCGTTGACACATACCCAGCTTATATAAAATATTTTTTTTAAAATTAAGCATATAGAGAATACACTAATATTAATGTTGGAGACAGGTGTTATGAGTAGAAATATTATTATTTTAATATATTTAAATTATTTTAAATAATGTGTTGATTCGTGATTTGATCAAATTAAGATATGTAAAAAAGATAATATTTATATCTATGTCTAGAAATATATATATATCACATCACTATATATTTTCCATAATGTAGTTTGGGTATGACTGTTGGATTTGGATAATTATAAAACATTGCATTGGTTTTTCCATTTCTGAATATACTTTAATCAAACCATCTATCTTTCCTGGTACTAGGTAATCACTACTGCTATTAGTCAACGAAGCTCAGACCCTTTAGTACTAATCATGTACAAAATTGGACGTACGTTTCATGTAGCACATTGCACCTTGTACTCATAATATAGTATGGATGATAATATCCGAAAGTTATGGCGTTCACTACCCTTTTTTACTTTCCATTTTTCCTCTATTCATTGTAAGTGATATATATTTTAATGAAGAGAGTGCTACAAAAACAAAACTCATAACAAAACTTTAATCAAAATTGTCGCTTTTGCCTTTTTAAGTTGCAACACCAACACTCTCTGAGTTTCTTTCTTTTGATTAAGGCAAAAATGTGACATTACGAGTTTTTTAAACATTTCTCTTTCATGAATCTCAAATCGTCTTTGGGCCTTCCCACATATTTAGGGTAGCCTCTTACGCCATTAATTTACAGTATATGATACATTAATTTTTTAAGAAAATGTGTCCAGCCTTGAGAAAAATGTTGGTGTTCTAAGAAGCTACACGAGAAATCACATTGTAAGTACCCAATGAGCTCGAAGGGCCAAAGAGGATAACATTATATATACTAGCAAGGTTTGAAGGGGGTGGCAACATGCACTTCAAGAAAAACAATTTTTTTACGGAAAATGCTGAAGTGACACCTATTTTATATATTTAAAGTATACATCATCATTAATATATTATTGAATTGCTTTGAATCATATACCAACATATGATTGAAAATAATCTAATGATGTATAAATGTAATATATGTACAAAATAAGTGGCAATATAGCATTTATGTTTAATAATACACGATAACAAAATATAACATTAATGGCTATGTTTGACTAAGAAATACGCTATGATAAATTAGTCCTGTGAACCCACAAAAATTAAAAATATAAATAGTTATAAAACAAAAAATATATAAAATAAAATAAGCAATAAACTTAATTAAGTTTCTAGTTGCTTAACTAAGACCAAGCCTTTATTTAGTTTAAGGTTGGTAATGGTGAAACCTTTTTCTTTTGGAAGATAGTTGGAGCAATAATTCCCTAATGATCTTTTTATGTGCGACCCCTCTCTGGGTGCCGTCACGACCGACACAAAACTCCTAATAATATCACTCTATGACAAGACCTGAGGCTCTGTTCAACCTTTACCTAATATTCAAGCAATACCTATACAAATACTATTCAACTTGTATATGACAATACGAAGGGGAACCATAAAATTTGCTCCAAATCCAATAACATTAAAATGTCATGTATATCCACATGGTTCCAACATATACTAACACTTGTATAAACAAGTATCTAATCTCCAAATTCAAATCATATACATGTCATAAATTCACAACCAATCTATGTAATATATACATTGTAATAGTTATATGCATGACCCAAAAGAACAAAATAATCAAAAGATAATCCCTATTCCTCATCCAAACACCTACGTCCAATAAGAGGAAGGTTGTACTCTGTGACCTAGGCTTTGCCCTTTCCTTTAAGATCTGAACTTAAGAAAATAGGAAAAAAGGGGTGAGCTTCAACTAGCTTAGTGAAATTTTTTCATAATTATAACCATAAATGTACTTATAAAACATGCAAGCTATAAAAAGATTATTTACAAACAGAAGTGCATCAATTAATGTCACACCCTGCCCGGACTAGCCTAAACCGGCGGAACACTCAAGGACGGGGCGCGAATGCATTATAACAATAACCGAGTGCGCAGAAACACAATAATACACGAGTTTGATTTTATTAATTTCAGAATATATTTTTGTACATAAAATAATAAAAGAAACATCCTCCATTTTTCCCAATGAATAAACAAAGGGTTACAAAATGTGGGCCCAAAACCCTCTACCCAGTCCACTCTAATCTCGTGAGAAAAATTGGATAACAACGATGTGAGCTACTCGTCCAGTGGGTAAAATAGTTCGTGAATATAACAATTAATAAAGGAAACTTCATAATCAAATATCACATAAACACATCATAGCATCATAATCAATACAACATGTATGTATGCATGACACCGTCTCGTAATGGTTCCATGATTGTAGGTCGCCTAAGTTCACGTACAGATGTCCTTCCCCAGGTGTAGCCGGGTTCTCATTGTACGTCCCTCCTCAAGAACGACCTCCTGGATTCACGTACATATGCCCCTCCCCAGGTAAACCCGGGTTCTCATTGTACGTCTCTTTCCAGAGAAATATCAATAATAGTGAGCATCGTTTCTAACTATTTTGTGGATCATAAACCACTTACGTACCTAGGTGGTGTTTATGTATGATGCCAATGCATGAACATGTCCGGTCTTTACTAACATTAGACAGAATTTTGCAACGTCTGGTGATTCTTATGAGGTTAGTATCACCACGTGTAAAGTTAGGATGTTCAGTATCACTTGTACAAGCTGATAACTTTCAAATAAGACCAACCAGATCAGTCTCCAGTTTGAGAGGTGAGACACGAGGTCTACTTAAGCACCAATCGTCTAGAGCAGCACGTTGCCTCCTGTTCACTATTTAAAGTTACTGAAGACAAGACAATATCTGGTTGAGTCAGATTGACCACTAATCCGACATAATAACAGTGTAATACATGAACTCCAAATATACAGGCATAAGTATGACAGGTATGAACATTATACACAATAATGCAGTGTAAATGAACAATAGACATAATGATAAATGAATGTAAAATTTAATAAAAGTTATAAGACACGCAAACCTATGTTTCATTCCTCACCTTCAGATAATAACTCCTTCTTGAACTAGCGCCTTTCCCTGAGCAGAACCGCGTTGCACCGCAAAGAGAGTCTTAAAGAGAGAAGAGAAAAACTCAAGGAGAGTGAGAGAAAGAGATAAATCACAAGTGATTGGTGTGAAAAATAAGGGGGGAAGCTTCATTTTATAGAAAAAGGTTCCCGAAGTTCCAATATATATTTTTTTTGTGCAATCCTAGGGTATTACACTCTACCTTCCTTAAAAGGGTTTCGCCCTCGAAATTCAATCAGTGTAGTGATGATTGCTATCTGCGTGGGATTCACCGCCGTTGTCATTACTCGAAAGAGCAGGGTAGTGCCTGTAAGGCCCCTGAATAGCACTGTGGCCGATGGAATCCTCTATATCATCAAACATTGGAGAGCAAATGGAATCAGATTCGTCCTCAAAAGGTTTCGACGTTTGGCTCACAGATGGTGGCGTAGGGCTTTGCAAGTTGCAGTGTTTCAGGAAAGGTAGGTTGAGCAACGAAATGTTTTTTCGTGCTGTTGCCTGAATCCGACCCCTTGGTAATTTTGGTAGGAGATCTTGCCAGGATGAGAGCACAAGATTGTTGTCTGTGGGGCGATGGAGTTGGTGATGCAGAGTAGTTGTGACTTGACTCAGATCTCGAAGGAGTCGCCACAGGTAACCAAAAAGGCCATTGCGTGTGTGCATTATTACCTTCATCAGCATTATTTTCATAAATCTGCATGGTTTTTTAAATGAAAGAATATATTAATATAGTGTAAACAAAGTTCCATCATTTTATTGATAAGTGAAAAGTACTATGTATCACATCATCAATTATTACTAGAAAACAATTCAAGGTATTTCTGTTTAATTATTTTTTCTAGTTCCCATGTTGCTTCCTTTACTCTGTGGTGATCCCAGAGTACTTTCACAAGTGGTATGCTACGTCACCTTAGTTCTTGAGTTTTTCTATACAGAATTTGTATCGCTCTTTCCTGATACTTGTTTCTTTCCTAAACTCGAACCTCAACCAGAGGGATGATATGTGAAGGATCAGGACGATACTTTCGAAGCATGGATATGTAAAAAACATCATGAACCTTAGACATGAACGATGGAAGGGATAGACGATAGGCTAGTTTTCCAATTCGTTCAAAGATCTGAAATGAACCGATATACCGTGGGGAGAGCTTTCCTTTGATCCCAAAACGTTTGACACTTCTTGTACGCTGAACTTTTAGAAAAACTAAGTCCCCCTTATCAAATTTTAGAGGTTGTCTCCGCTTGTCAACATAGCTCTTCTGGCGACTTTGTGCAATACGAAGTCGCTCATTTACTAGTGCGATCTTCTCAGAAGTCTCTTGAACTAGTTTAGGCCCAAATTGCGGTCGATCTGCCATATCTAACAAACATATTGAAGATCTGCAAGGGCGACCGTAGAGAGTCTCGTACGGTGTCATGCCGACACTGGTTTGGTAGCTGTTGTAGTATGCAAACTCAGCCAAATGTAAGTATTTTTCCTATCCATCATGAAAGTCCAAAATTCAACAACGTAACATGTCTTCCAAGATTTGGATAAGACGCTCTGACTGCCCATCTGTCTGAGGGTGACAGGTTGTGCTCGTGGTGATCCTGGAGCCCATTCGATTCTGGAAGCTTTGCCAAAAGTTTGATGTGAATCGAGGGTCTCAATCAGAGATGATCGTCAGTGGTATGCCATAGAGGCGTACGATCTCTCTTTCATATAATTCAGCAAGCTTGGCGGGATTATCTGTGAACTTTATTGGCAAAAAGTATGTAGACTTTGTAAGTCTGTCAATGATAACCTAGATAGCATCTTACCCTTTATTATTTTGAGGCAATGTCGTAACAAAATCCATTGCAATGTTCTCCTACTTCCATTCTCCAATAGGTAAAGGCTGGAGAAGTCCATAGGGAAGTCTACGTTTTGCCTTTACTTGCTAGCAAACGAGACATCGAGCAACGAAGTCTGCAATAGCCTTCTTCATTCCAGAAAATCAGAATTGTCGCTTGACATCCTTGTACATCATGTCTCCCCCAGGATGCATAGTGAACCTCGAACAATGCATTTCAGTGAGCACGTCTTTTCGAACCTCAGGATCATTCGGTAGACAGAGAAGTTTTTGTAGAAAACGACTCCGTCTTCAGAGACTGACCAGTGAGGAAGGTCCTATCCGCTGAGTAGAAGTTCTCGTTTCTCCATTAACATAGGGTCGTTGGCCTGAGTTGCTAAAATCTTTTGAACCAGCTCAAAGTTGGCTGATAATTGAGAGAGTCGTGATCTTCCTCCCTCTTCAATCAGTTGTAGGTTAAAATTCTTCATCTCTGTAGCCAACTTCCCCGTCTCGAACTTAAGAGTGCAAACAACATAAGCTTTTTTACTCAGGGCATCTGCGACAACATTGGCCTTATCGGGATGGTACTGAAGTTGAAAGTCATAATCTTTCAAGAATTCCAACCATCGTCTTTGGCGGAGGTTTAGGTCTCTTTGAGTGTAGATGTACTTAAGACTCTTGTGATCCAAGAAGACCTCAAACCGTTCACCGTATAAGTAATGACGCCAAAACTTCAATGCGAATACGACAGTTGTAAGTTCCAACTCATGTGTTGGGTAATTACCTTCATGAATCTTCAGTTGCCTCGAGCATATGCAACAACTTGACTTTCTTGCATTAGTACTGCACCTAAGCCTTAGAGAGAGGCGTCAGTGTATAGTGAAAATCCAACTCCATTTCGTGGAGTGATTAGTATCGGTGCTGTCGTGAGGCGCTTATTCAATTTATGAAATAACGATTCACAGGCAAGATTTCAGATGAATCGAATGTCTTTCTGAGTGAGCTTAGTCATAGGTTCAACAATCTGGAGAAATCCTTAATGAAGCATCTGTAGTAGCCAGCCAAACAAAGAAAACTCCATATTTGAGTAACTGTGGTGGGTTGCTTCCAGTTTAAAACCGCTTTAACCTTTGAAGGCTCCACCTCAATGCCATTGTCTGAAACCACATGACCTAGGAATTGAACTCGCTCTGCCCAAAATTCGCACTTACTCAACTTTGTATACAACTGGTGGCTTCTTAATGTCTGGAGGGAAATTCTCAAATTTATCTTATGGTCTTCCTCGGTTGAGGAATATATCAAGATGTCATCCACAAAGACCACCACAAATTGGTCTAAGTATAACCTGAAGATGTGATTCATCAAATCTATGAACGCTGTAGGTGCATTTGTTAGACCGAACGGCATAATCAAGAACTCGTAATGACCGTACCGAGTCCTGAACGCCGTCTTGGTAATGTCAGACTCTTTGATCTGGAGTTGATGGTAACGGGGTCGTAAGTCAATCTTAGAGAAGTACTTGGCATCTCTAAGTTGGTCGAACAAGTTATCGATCCTGGGTAATGGGTATCTGTTCTTGATGGTGGCGTTATTCAACTTGCGATAGTCGATGCAAAGTCAAAACGAACCATCATTTTTGCGAACAAACAGAACTGGAGCGCCCCAGGGTGATGAACTTTCCTGATGAAGCCATTACTCTCCAATTCCTTCAGTTGCTTGTCCAACTCAACCAGCTCGACGTTGGACATTCTGTATGGTGGAATTGAGATAGGCCCGGTCCCAGGTATGAGTTTGATCTCAAAATCGAATTCCCTAACCGGAGGTAGACCAGGAAGGTCATTTAGAAAAATTGTTGGAAATTCAGATATTACAGGGACATTATGTACTTCGAGAGGGTACAATGCTGGTGATTCATTGTCATCACCAAGGGATAGAACTCAAAGCTATGCCTTGAGATGTGCAACAGTAGAGTTGTGTGTATTCTTTTCCTCGTTCCCTGAATCTTAACAAACTCCCCAGTAGGCAAGGATAACTGAACTTGCTTCTTCATACAATCGATCTTTGCATTCAGAGGTGCAAGCCAGTCTATGCCGATGATGATGTCAAAGTCTTCAATATCAATCACAAAGAGATCTGAATATATTATCTGTTCTGACATTCGAAGCTCACATCGAGAACACTGCAAATTCACGTCAGTACCAGATCCTAATGGTGATGTGACATGGATTGTGATGTCTGTGGGTTTAAGATGCAACCCTAAATGCCTTACCGATGCAAAAGATATAAAGGAATGCGTAGCACCTGAATCAAACTAGACATGCACCATTGTATTGAATAAGGAAAATGTACCTTCGACTACATTGTTGTCTGAGAAGGGTTGTTGAGTGATGGCAAACACTCTGGCCTGGTTCCGTTGCCTTTGGTTCTGCTAGTTCTGCCTGGGTTGGGCATTAGCAGCAGGTGGGGCTTGTTGGATTGGAACAACGGGAATAGGTTGTCGCGGTTGCTGAGGGTGGGGGCAAACATTTCTTACATGGCTTTGCTGGCCACAATTATAATAAGTCGACCTCTGCTGCTGAGGCGCCTGTTGTTGGTTCTAATGGCCATGCTGATTGTGGTGCTGACCACCACCCCTGTTATTGCCCTTACGACGACTACCCCTTCTATTACGACCTCTTCGGCTCTGATTGCGAAAACCCTGATGGCCAGAGTTAGAAGGTTCAGCCGGAGGTGCCGTGGCCTCATTCTTCTAAACAGGGGTTGGGACGACTAGGTTTTGATTATCGTAGGGCTTCTTCTTGTTGCCCTATTGTGAGTTCTATTGGCAAAACGTTGCAGGTCGTTTTCCCTTATTCATTTTCTGCTCCTGCTCAATCTTTTCCTGCTCAAATCTCATGGCCTTGTCAACAACTTCCCCGTGAATGTTGAGATCTAAGATCGACAGGGTTTGTCGGATGTCAGTATGAAGGCCGTTATAGAGTTTCTCGGTCTTATCTTGCTCCGTTGAGATGGTGGAGAGAGAGTAGACTGATAATTCTTTGAACCTGAAAGCATACTCTCTGACTGTCATGCTGCCCTGGTATAGCCTGGCGAACTCTTGGCGCTTCTGCCTCTTCACAGCGCTAGGGAACTACTTATCAATAAAAAATGACTCGAACTGCTGCCAAGTCATGTCTGCGGTATTGACCATTGGGTCTTCCTTCACTGTTATCCACCAAGTATTTGCTCCACCAACAAGTTGGTAGGACGCAAGTGGAATTTTTGACCCTCTTCGACTCTCATTGCCTCGAGACCCTTCTTTGACTCATCAAGCCGTTTCTGTTTCTCCTCCGCATCAATGGTGCCAGCAAAAGTCAGGGGTTGTAGTCGTTTGTACTTCGTGATGTGGTCGGTTTGGCTCTCTGACCCAGATCGTACAGATGCCTGTACAGTAACTACTTGGTTGGCCGTAGTCTCATGAACGACCGTCTGAATAGTTACCTTCATCGCCTTGATAAATTTGGCAAAAAATACTTCCATGCTCGAAGGCATGACAAAATATGTGGGCTGAGGTGGCACTGCCTGCCCAGAAGTAGTTGCAGTGTCATGTGTGGCCTGCTCTATTCTCGGAGGAGGCGATTCTTGATTTTGAACTACAGGATGTGCCTCCTTTGCTGGACGGACTGTGCGTGGCCTTCTTTTCTTCCTGGTTTGCATTTTCTCACTGACAAGGAGAAAATAAAACCATGATTTAGAAACTGTAGCCAAGTATAATGTTATGATATTCTTAGCAATAGGTTCGAGAGTACTATAATATAAAATCACCTATTTTTCTAAGTATGGTGTAAGGTTTTTGTTGAGGAATCAAAGAATCTTACGTGCCTCGTATGTTTGGCCATGGTGTAAAACAATGTTAGAATGTTCATATAATAAGTATAAAACTTTGCAAGTATTTCAAATGTTTTGGTTCTGGTTTTTGTGAACATACATATATATTTCTTTGAAAATTAATACGAGTCATAGAAGTTCTAAGATTTGCCTCGGTAAATATCATAATCTAACGTTCTATCGCAATCTTATGTATTCAAACTCTTTGGCTTAGTCTTTTCGACTATTATCCAAATTTGTGTGTCCCATACCACATGAATTTGGAAATAAGGGTTTCAACCAAGTTAAGTTGTGAGAACACAGTCTCTACAAAACATTGACGGGAAAGGAGTTCACTAATAGTATCGTCCAAGTTTACTCGTCCCATACTGTTTAAACTTGGTGATATTGTTAGTATTTCAGCTTTCCCCAGATGTTTCTTTTCACACAAGGTCGTAGGTTTTCTTACTTCCACATTTTATTTAGTATCTTCCAATTTTGTTGTGTCCCATACCACTCCAAAGTTAGTGATACAAAAGAAAGAATGGTTGTAAGTCGGCCCACCAAATATAGCCTCAAACAAACATTTCATTTATATATAAAAAATATAATTACAATGCTAGTAATCATTCCAAATTTTCCTGCCTACTACTGCTTCTCCTAGAACATCTGTTAGTTATAGAACGACTACCAGAAGAACGTTGAGAAGATGTTCACTCCTCTACCATGCCTTTCACACATGTTATAAAAGCATTTTGGGTCTCCTGCATCTGAGCAAGACTAGATACAATCACATTTAACTGGTCAAATGGATTTGTTGGTTGTCTCATAGGTAAAGGATAGACTGTAGGCATTGGTGGAAAATGTTAGTCGTATGGTTGACTCATAGGTGGAGGGTAATTAGTTTGATTATATGAAGACTCCCTAACTGGGACCTTTTGGACGGTTGGATATGTCTGAGTCGGAATATTATGAAATAGTAGACTCATCGGAATATCCTGTCTTCCAAAGTTTGGTGCCGTCCAATTTTGTTGTGGTTGGTTCACAGGAACTTGTGGAACTGAATGACATGGTACCTCAGGAGTTGGAAACCTTTGGTACGTCGTTTTGTCTTGGGTTGGGAGGTTTCAGGAAGGTGGATTTTTCAGAACTCCCTGACCACACAGATCTGGTTGTGGTTGACTCACCAAAGAGATCATCCTCGGAGAATAGATGATCAGTTTGGTCATTATTCAGGGCCGAGTCTGTTGTTGTGTTATGGTTTGGTTCATTAACTGGTGCTTCCCTAATTGAAATCTTGCACCGACTTTTTCGTTGACAACATCTGTTGTTATCTCAAGCTCTTCCGCTATTTTGCCCGGAAGTCGCGCCAAAAATTTCTTTGTCAGTCACCCCTCCCCTTGAGACGAAAGTCATTGAGATGGAGGATACTGTAACAACATTAGTGACCTGTTTCGAAGATTCATCAAAAGTATTGATGTTTTCCTCCCAAAGCATCCTCATGATCAAGACTCCGTAACCGAGGTTCTCCTTCTTTGTAGGGTTTTGAATCACCTGACATAGTACCTCGAGTCACCCTTTCCGGCAAAATGTTGCCAACCACAATCTTCCCAAGGCCGGCAAGAGGCGGTTTAAGGAGGTTATTTGGGAGGTGGGCTCACGTCATTTAGGTGTACGGCTTGTCGGCAAGGAAGTTGAACAACAGTTACTTGGATTCCGAGATCTCTGCAACCGTCTAGGGTTTGTGTGGATCAATGATCTTTTCTCCTATTAAGATTTCTATAAGTCGTGAAATAATTTCGATGCTAATGGAAATCTTTACTTTCTTGATCATTGTTTCCAAGACAAGAGTGATCCCATCTTTTTGAAGTCTCACAAAATTCATAGATTCGTAAAAAGACTTCACCAAGTTGAAGAAGACATAACCCTCAACTTTTGTTATATTCAACCACCCCAGCTTTGAGAGTTTGTCGTGAAGGATAGGACGGTGACGGAGATCTCTATTGTCGATACTCCTCATAGTCATAACCTCCCATTTGAAAAGTTCCGTAAGTTGTGTAGAAATCAGTTCCCGACTACCGGAAGTCGTTCTTTCACTTGAGGTCATTATCTTGCTGAAAGGAAGATAAAACTTGTGAAATACACGAAATATATTCATAACATTTTTAAGATTTATGTCTTGTCCTTTGGACAATATTTTCTATTTTTCCTCTTGATGTTTATGCCATCATGAATCCAAAATTTTCATTCGCAACAAGCTATATATATATATATATATATATTATAAATCTTAACTATATATATATAGTTTTCTAAATCATAACTATATATATATATATATGAATTCTAAGTATCTAACAAAACTATATAGTTATTTAGATATATATATTTAATATAAATCTTGACTATATATAATTCATATATATAGTTCTAAATATATATATATATATATATATATATATATATATATATATATATATATATATATATATATATATATATATATATATATATATATAATATCAATTTTCCTCCTAATTGGTGGACTTGGAAAGGTCGTGGACCTTTCTCTCTGATACCATTAAATGTCACACCCCGCCCGAACGCGCCTAAACCTGCAAAACACTCACGAACGGGGTGCGAATGCATTATAACAATAACCGAGTGCGCATGAACACAACAATGTACAAGTCAAAGGGTTACAAAATGTGGGCCCAAAATCCTCCACCCAGTCCACCCTAATCTTCTGAGAAAAATTGGATAACAACGGGGTGAGCTACTCGCCTTGTGGGTAAAATAGTTCGTGAATATAACAATTAATAAAGGAAACTTCATAATCAAATATTATATAAACACATCATAACATCATAATCAATACAACATGTATGTATGCATGACACTGTCTCGTAATGGTTCTATGATTGTACGTCGCCTGAGTTAACGTACAAATGTCCCTCCCTAGGTGTAGTCGGGTTCTCATTGTACATCCCTCCTCAGGAACGACGCCCTGGATTCATGTACAAATGTCCCTCTCCAGGTAAACTCAGGTTCTCATTGTACGTCTCTTTCCAGAGAAATATCAATAATAGTGAGCATTGCTTCTAATTATTTTGTGGATTATAAACCACTTACGTACCTAAGTGGTGTTTATGTATGATGCTAATGTATGAACAAGTCCGGTCTTTACTAACATTAGACAAGATTTGGCAACATCTGGTGATTCTTATCAGGTCAGTATCACCACGTGTAAAGTTAAGATGATCAGTATCACTTGTACAAGTTGATAGCTTTCAAATAAGACCAACCAAATCAGACTCCAGTTTGAGAGGTGAGACACGAGGTCTACTTAAGTACCAATCGTCTAGAGCAGCACGTTGCCTCTCGTTCACTATTTAAAGTTACTGAGGACAAGACAATATCTGGTTGAGTCAGATTGACCACTAATCCGGCATAATAACAATGTAATACATGAACTCCAAATATACAAGCATAAATATGATAGGTATGAACATTATACGCAATAATGCAGTGTAAATGAATAGTATACATAATGATAAATGAATGTAAACTTTAATAAAAGTATTAAAACATACAAACCCATATTTCGTTCCCCACCTTCAGATAATAACTCCTACTTGAACTGGCGCCTTCCTCCGAGCAGAACCGCGTTGCACTATGAAGAGAGTCTCAAAGAGAGAAGAGAAAAACTCAAGGAGAGAGAGAGAGAAATCACAAGTGATTGGTGTGAAAAATGAGGAGGGGAGAGGCTTCATTTTATAGAAAAAAAATGCCCGAACGTTCATGCGGGCCGCCCGAACGTTCGTGCGGGCTGCCCGAACGTTTGTGCGGGCTGCCCGAACGTTCGTGCGGGCTGCCCGAACGTTTGGGTTGTTCCTGAAGTTCCAAATTTATTTATTTATTTTTTTTTATTTTTTTTTGTGTGCAATCCTAGGGTATTACAATTAAAGTTAACATACATATATCAAAACTAAAGCAAGTAGATCACGAATAAAGTTTTCCTCAAAACGTGCACGCGCCTCAACCGAGGTCAAATCCAAATAATTTTGCCTATACTTTCCCCTATTTCGCACTATAGGGAAGGACCAGAACAAAACATCTATTACCTATCCTTCTAACCTTACATTCTTCACAAAGGGAATGCCCATTGCCACAGAGTACTAATCCTAGTAACATCGGCGGGACTTTTTCCCGAAGATCAAGTAAATCGAATGGTAATTCCTACACTTAGGCATTTAATCTAAAATACCCAAGGCAATGCAATGTCTAAAATCATTTTCATAATCGCAAATACCATGCACATATATAGGGGTATCAATATGGGTCTCCTGGCCCGGCCAACCCTAACCTAATAAGCCCAACAAAAAAATTGGGTTGGGCTAGCCTGACCCATTATTAAATCGGGCTGGACTGAGCCAATTTGTTAAATCACTAGCCCAGTCCAACATATAACCCGTTAAAAATTTAAAATAGATTGGGTTGGGCTTCACTCATGGGCCAAATAGGCTAGAACCAGGGGCCAAGATAGAGGGCCAAGTGGGCTAAAATTGCGGACTAAAAGATTGGCTAATTAAATTGAACAAAATTTGATATTGCAAAATAGAATATTATTTAATTTTAAGTAACATAGAAAATTTCTCTGAGGGATTAAAAAAAAGATTACAATGAAATTAAAATAAACAAATTTTCTTCATTACAATGACTTAAAAGAATTACTAGAAGTGTTTACAAATTGCTAAAAAAATGTAATTTCTAAAATATATTAAATACAAGTTAATTATTAATTATAAAAAATAAAATATTGAGACAGTTATTCTTCTTCTTCATCAATACCTTCATTATATCATTTGAAAGTAATAGTGTAGAAGTGGAATTAACTTTTTTTATCTCCCAACTACCAATCCCTCAGACATATCAATGCTTCAACTATGTCTTCATTTAATCTTATCCTATAGTCATCAATTACCCTTCCTCCCACTACAAGAAAAAAGGTTTTTGGCAACGTGTCATAACACTCTAACCACGGTCACATGCAAGTTGTTACTTTTGAAGTTGTTATAAGCCATGTAATTTTATCACTGTCGACGCACGTTGCAATAAATACAAAGAACGTTGTTATTTTACGGATGGACAACTTGTTTCGTCGGTTGTCAAATTATAAATATTATTTAAAAAATCACAACCTCCTTGAATGTGGTAGTAGGTTAAATAACAAGGTGCAATGCTTTTTGTTATTTTGTTAAAGATTTGTATCATTATATGTCACGTCTCACTATCTGTGACGTCATGATAAGTGCGAAACCTTGAGTATCTCCTCCCTTAAGTGTAGTGTAATTTTGGCCTAGGCCATGTGATTTGAAAATTTGCCATGAATTTGGAGATTTGCCCAAATTTGGGAATTTTGACCTAATTGATGAAATTGACATAAAATTAGTCTAATTAACTCTATTTACGATTCAATGCATTGTATATTGTTGGTTGGATCATGAGGATCAACCTATTGTATTTATTTGGGTTAAATGTGGGTTAATTGGATATTAAGTGGTTGAATTGGGCAATATGGATTTGCTCATGGGTATGACCTAGAATCTAAATTGGCTATGAAATTGGGCTTAAAACATGGTTGTATGGCATACTATAGACAAGTGTCCCATGCCTTCAAGTTGGTACATGAGAGTGGACAAGTGTCCCATGCCTCACTTCTCTGCTCCAAGGAAGTCCTAGAGAGTGAGATGAGTGGAGGGAAAGGAAAAAAGAAGAGAAAGGAAAGAAGAAGAGAAAGTTGTTTGGAGGGAAGTCTCAGTAACGTTTTCATCAAAGAGCTGGATCTTGGTGATTATGGTCAGATTGAGCTCAAACTTTGTCAGCCAATTCATATCTTATGGTTATTCATTCTGTCGGTGGAGATCTTGATTGGAGTTTTCTTCTGAGAGATATAACCTTCCAAATAAAGCTGGTCAGAAAGTCTGAATTTCTCGCGCAGTTTAGACCAAACTGATAGATCTCCTAAACCTACTGTTGGATGGATATGATATTTCAGAAAATGGTTCACAACTACTATTTCTGCATTATGAATGGTTTAGATGTTGATGGGAAAGTATTTTGTGTGATATAGTCATCTGAGTTCAAGTATTTGCAGTATGAAAGGAGAAATTGTCTAATTAGAGACATGTTAATCAAAGAGGCTTATCTCTTCAGTCCACCGTTGGATTGAGCTAATTTTTGGACAGAAGGTTTTCTTCTTAACATACTTCAATCTGTACAGTTGATTTTGTGATTAAATATTTCTATTGGCAGCTTGATATATCTGAACAGAATATTAAATGAAAAATTGGTAGGGTTGTTTGTATTAGACCTAAATTTAGAATATGAACTTAGACTTTTCCAAATAGCTTGCATGTCAACTATGTTGACCTAGTTGCCATTGTTGGTGAACACATGATGCAAAATTAGTGATATACATGGTTGAACATGGTGACCTAGTGTAAATCGGCAATATGACCTAAGTATGGAAAATTTCATATATTTAGGGATTTTGATGCTTTTGGCCTAAAATCATTGAATTGATGCAATTTATATCTAATTAAGCACGATGAGGGTTGATTATGCTACTGATTAGGTGGTTGTGACCATATCATGTGTTAGGCCTACTTGTGATCAAATGGCCCAATTTGGGCATGTTTATGCCTAAGGAATTGAAAATCAATATTTTTGATTAATTGAATGGTTTATGAATGAGAACTATGCATTAGAGGCCTAAGTCATGTGATTTGAGTTGAATGATGGGATTAGATGGGATTTAGGCCTATTGTTTATATGTGGGCTGATTTAGCATTAATGTGTAATGTCTATGTGATTGAGCATAGGAATTGATGTATGGTTGGATGTTGACGAATGTTTCAGGACCTAGATTGGGTTGATTCGGTTTGGTGTCCGTGTGTGGTTAGATACTCTCGCAAGGCTTGGTTGTGAGTTGACTTCATTTATGATTATATTTTTTATGTCATCATATCACTTATATATATTGTATGTTGAAAGCATGAATGTATTCTAATGTTTTGAATGATGCATTAATTTGAGAAAACCTTATGACTTTGGTTGGGCCCATCTATCTGGCTAATAGGGAGACTTAACCTTGTGATAGGAGGGTTTTAGAAAGGAAATATTTGGGGATGGGAATGATACGGTGAAATAGACGTGCACTAGTAACCCCAATGCATGTGGAATGTGGATCTAAATTAATAGGCTTTTACTTGCATCGAACTTATTATAAATGCTTGATATCTATATGTTATGAGCTTTTAATCATGCTACACATTGACATGCTCACATGATATTTATTGATGAGTATTGATAGCATATTTGAATTCTATTCACTGGGCACCGTTGGCTCACCCTCATTTTCCTATTTTAGGTCATTCTGTCCCGAATAAGGGCAAAGGAGTAGTCATATCTTAAGGGCTTTGCCGGAGACAAAATCCAAGGCCTCGATGTGAGTTGAGAGACATTTTGTTTGAACTGTGTTTTAAATTATGATGTATTATATTTTGGACTATGTAATTATAACACTTACCACATTGTAGTATGAGTGAGTTGGGACTTGTTAGATAGATCATGTGGGCATATGACGGTTTTTTTGTACCCTTAATTTTGGACTTTATGTGTATGTCCATCTTGATGGACTATAGAGAATATGGTTTTATTTATGGTTCATTTTTATGGACTATATCTTGTCTTAGATGATTAATACGGTTGGTAGTTTTGTTTAGTACCTTTTTGTATTATGTCGTTGTTTGGAACAAGGCTCGTAGGGTCTCAATTACCTCACGGGGGTTGAGGAGTGGTTGGAGATGCCTATGCCGGGGCGTCCCACCCAGCCATTCCGCACGCCATTCCTTGCGGGGTTGGTGGTCCGAGGTGCGGGGTCGCCACAACAGGATTTGTGAATAATCTAAGTAACCCAAATAGGCCAATTGGGGATTGAGGTGCATTGGGGTGATTTGTGGCATTCTAGTGCTTTTTTTGGATTGGATTGGATTGGATTGGATTGGATTGGATTGACTAAGTTTAGGCAATCAAGTTGTGAGTATTCCTTTACTTGTTGGTTTCTATATGTGGCATTGTAGTATAAAATGTTTTCAACGCTTACTTAATGTAGTATGCATGATTTAATGACTCATAAAATGTATTTGAGCATAATCCAGTTGGGTTAGCAATTGAGTTGTGTTGCATCTCCTAAGCATGGGATTGTTATGGAATTCCATTGGCCGAACGAGGATCCTCAATTGTGGACCTTGCAGAAGGTTCCAATGGTAGGTGCAGACGGGATCTCCTTAAGGATTGTATTCCGGTGACATGCCCGATCCATGGAATCCTATTAGATACGAGTAAGACGTCGATCGGGCTATGAGTGTTGCGCACTCAGGCTTTTGGATTGACACTTACTCAGGAGGTATTTAGGATTGTATGTGCATGTTTAGAAAATGATATGTATTGTCTTGATTATGACATGATGCATTATATTTGGCATGTATGTAATCTTGCGTATCCATGTTATTCAAATGGTTTTAATGATCTTGCAATGTTTTACTTAAATGCATATATATATGTTGCCACTTGTAGAGAACATTCGCTGAGCTTGTTGTAGCTCATTCCTCATTCTTATCATTTCAGGTTCGGATAGGAAGGAGAAGGAGAAAGTTTAGTTGCAGAGTATTTCCCTGTATTTTGTTGATGTAGGTGTTTTAATACTTATCACATTTTGATAATTTGTATTGTATAACACCTAATGCTTATACTTAACACTTAGATGAGTTGTATTTATGGTTAAGTATGATTTTGTATATTTTGGACATTATGGACTTGAGAATTTTTTTTTTTTTTATGGTTGTCATTTTAGGATGTATTTACATTGATGATCTTTTATGTCCATGTGTTTTGATGTTCTTATATTGATGATCTTGTTTATGTGTGTGTTAGATGAGGCTTACAGGACGTTGTGTATATCGAAGAAGGATATGCTCGGGGTTCTGCGCTGGTTATGACGTCACAAATAGTTGGTCGTGACATTATAACAACAAATATCGCCTGATGTAATAATGCCAATGACAACAACCCTTTTTTGTTGTTGCATAATAACTAAACTTATCATTATAACAACGTACTTTTACATGTGGTAATAATATCAAACGACAACAAATCATTTTTGTTGTTACATAATAATTAATCATTATAACAACATATTTTTGCGCGTGGTAACAATTATCACAATATAATACATTATTTTTGCATTATAAATTATAGTCATTAATGTTTACTTTATATTTTAAAATTATTAGATAATTATTGATAACACCTATGACCATGAAAATTTAGCAACTAATAATATATACCAAAAATATATGGTTAGATGACATTATATACCAAGGTATACAAAACAATTGTTCAATAGTAAATTGTCAACAAAAGATATGTATACCAAAAATATTAATTTCCTAGTGTTTAATAACATAAGTGATTACAACTACTATCTCAACCTTTCACATTAATTTTAAGACTCAAAAAAATCAAAAAATTGGTCTTTTTTGTGATTGATCAACCCTTGTCAAACAAGAAGGGAAAAATATTACTACTCATTAATGAAAAATAATTAAATATAAATAAGAGAAGTAATAAGAACTTACATGAAGTAACAAAAAATTATATGATTAACCAGCCTTTTAGCAAAAATAAAAAGTCTCTTGCTTTTTGCCTCTTTCCTACAATAAAAATAAGAATAAATGACTTGTTAGACATAACCAAGTTTTAATAGAATTTTTGAAAAATTAGATAGAGTTTGTATTTAATTTTTTACTTTCTCCTCTATTAGAATATTCAAATACAATAATATATATATATATATATATATATATATATATATATATATATATATATATATATAATTTATCTCCCCAGAGCAATACATGTTCCATTTATTACACTATAACAACAAGTTATCACTACAAAAATTGACCAACAAAGATAAAGTTTCGAAGAAAAAATTTGTTAGAGCTTCTGCTTAATTTTTTACTTTTTCCTGTATCAAAATAACACATACAATAGAGAAAATTTATCATTTATGTCACTACAAGTCTCATTCTTCGTATAACATTGTTAAAGAAATTTAAGCATTTATGTTAATAAAAGTCTTATTTATCACTACAAAAATATAACAAAAAAACTAAAATCTCAAAAAACTAGATAAAGTTTGTATTTAATTTTTTATTTTATCCTCTATTAGAACATCTAAATACAATATACAACATATAAAATTTATCTTCCCAAAATAATACATATTCTATTTATCACTATAACATTACCAAAAAAAATTTCAACATTCAAGTCAATAAATGTTATTCATCACTACAAAAATTGACCAACAAAGATAAAGTTTTGAAGAAAAGATTTGAGAGAGTTTCTGCTTAATTTTTGACTTTTACTTGGATCAAAATAACACATACAATAGAACAAATTTATCATTTATGTTAATACAAGTCTTATTCATCATCTAACATTACTAAAGAAATTTGAGCATTCATGTTAATAAAAGTCTTATTTACCACTACAAAAATATAACAAAAAACTAAAATCTCAAAAAACTAGATAAAGTTTGTACTTAATTTTTTTTTACTTTCTCCTCTATTAGAACATCTAAATACAATATAAAACATACAAAATTTATCTTCCCAAAACAATACATGTTCTATTTATCACTATAACATTACCAAAAAAAAAATTCAACATTCAAGTCAATAAGTGTTATTCATCACTACAAAAATGGACCAACAAAGATAAAGTTTCAAACAAAATTTGACAGAATTTCTACTTAATTTTTGACTTTTTCTTGTATCAAAATATCAACATAACACTTATAATACAAAAATATTATTTTCTCAAAGCAATACAAGTCTCATTTATCATCATAACATTACCAAAAAAAATTCCAACATTAATATCAACGTTTATAATCCAACAATACCAAGAGAAAATTTGATCTTTCAAGTATTCAGATAAACAAAACTTGTCACACCCCGTTCGAACGCGCCTAAACCGACGGAACACTTACAGGCGAGGCGCGAATGCATTATAATAATAACCGAGTGCATATGAACACAATTGAGTACAAATCTGATTATATTAATTTCAGAATGTATTTTTGTACAGAATATGATTGAGGGAACACCCTCCCAAAATCTCCCCTTAATTAACAGGGGTTACAAAATGTAGGCCCAAAAACCTCTACCCAGTCCACCCTAAACTCCTGAGAAAAATTGGATAACAACGGGGTGAGCTATTGCCCAATGGGTAAAATAGTTTGTAAATATAATAATTAATAAAGGAAACTTCATAATCAAATATCACATAAACACAACAAGCATCATAAACAGTACAACATGTATGCATGCATGACACCGTCTCGTAATGGTTCCATGATTGTACGACGCCCTGAGTTCACGTACAGATGTCTGTCCCCAGGTAAACTCAGGTTCTCATTGTACGTCCTTCCCCAAGGTCGTCGCCCTGGATTCACGTACAGATGTCCATATCCCGGGTAAACTCGGGTTCCATTGTACGTCCCTCTCCAGGGAAATATCAAGAATAGTGAGCATTGCTTCTAACTATTTTGTGGATCATGAACCACTTACGTACCTAGGTGGTGCTTATGTATGATGTCAATGCATGAGCAGGTCCGGTCTTTACTAACATTAGACAGGATTTGGCAGTGTCTGGTGATTCTTATCAGGTCAGTATCACAACGTGCAAAGTTAGGATGTTCAGTATCACTTGTACAAGCTGATAGCTTTCAAATAAGACCAACCAGATCAGTCACCAGTTGAGAGATGGGACACGAGGTCCACTTAAATACTAATCATCTAGAGCAGCACGCTGCCTCCTGTTCATTATTTAAAGTTACTAAGGACAATACAATGTCTGGTTGAGTCATATTCACTATTAATCTGATATAGTAACAGTGTAATTCATGAACTCAAAATATACAGGCATAAGTATGACAGATATAAACATTATACGCAATAATGCAGTGTAAATAAATAGTAAACATAATAATAAATGAATGTAAACTTTAATAAAAGTTATAAGACACGCAAAACTATGTTTTGTTCCCTACCTTCAGATAAAAGCTCATTCTTGAACTGGCGCTTTCTCCTGAGCAGAACCGCGTTGCACCGTGAAGAGAGTCTCAAAAAGAGAAGAGAGAAATTGCAATGAGAGCAAGAAAGAGAATAGAGTGATTTGGCATGAAAATAACAAAGGGGGGCTCCTTATATAGGAAAAGGAACCCCCGAACGTTCGGTCAGCGCCCGATGTTCAATTTTTTTTTGGGTGCAAACCTGGGGTATTACACGCTACCCCCCTTAAAAGAATTTCCCCGAAATTCAGTCCGTGTAGTGATGGTTGCTATCTGCGTGGGATTCACCGACGTCGTCATCAATCGCAAGATCAGGGTATTGGCTGTAAGGCCCCTGAATAACACTGTGGCCGATTGAATTCTCAATATCATCAAACAACGAAGAGCAAATGGAGTCGGATTCATCCTTAGAAGGTTCTGACATTTGTCTCACAGATGGTGGTGTAGGGCTCTGCAAATTGCAGTTTTTCAGGGGAGGTAAGTTGAGCGACAGAATGTTTTTTCGTGCATTTGCCTGAATCTGACCTCCTGACAATTTTGGTAGGAGATCTTTCCAAGATGAGGGCACAGGTTTGTTTCGGGCAATATTGTTACGGTAAAGCCATATGCGCTCTGGCAATAAGGATCGCTACCCAGGGGCGAGAGAGTTGGTGATGCAAAGAAGTTGTGGTTTGCATCAGAGTCTGAAGGAGTCTCCATTGGTTGCCAAGCAGGCTATAGAGTGTATGAGTCATTACTCCTGTCTGTGTTGTTTTTAGACATCTGCATAGTTAATTAAATAACTTTAACAATAACCTAAAAGTCCCTATGGCCTCCACTACAATTGTTTTGCCATCGCCCACATAAATGCATCTTTCAACATTACTTGGCTTTCGGCTCGACAGGAAACCCTGCATGGACACACTTATGTGAGTAATAGCACCAGAATCTACCCACCAAGTGTGTTCAGGTATAGAAGTTAAATTAACTTTAAAACAAATCAAATTGAGAAGCATACCTTTCTTCACGCCCAAGCGACGTACTTGTAACATTCCTTCTTTATGTGTCCACCCTTATTGTAAAAGTAACAGGTAAGTCCCTGATCCTGTTTTTTTTGCACCTTCTAAGGTGATGTCCCTTCTGCAGCCGTCTTCCCCTTTTTCCTTTTCTTATCCTAAGGAATAGTTGCTAAGTAAGCACTCTCAACCTTCTCTCGCTTAATCTTATATTCTTCTTGCACACAATGCGATATGAGTTCATTAAGAGACCATTTGTCCCTTTGGGTGCTGTAGGACACCTTGAACTGACAGAATTGTGCAGGAAGTGAGATAAAAACCAGATGCACGAGCAACTCCTCAGACAGTTCTAACTTTAGTGCTTTGAGTTTGGAAGCGAGATGAGACATCTCCATGATGTACTCCCTTATGTTTTTTTTTCCTTTATAGCTCATTGAAACAAGGTTAGCCAGAAGCGTACCTGTTTCAGCCTTTTCGTTAGTCTCAAAACGCTTTTCAATTTCCTCAAGGAACTTCTTAGCAGTTTTTTCCTCAGATATTGTGCCCCTAAAGGTTTCTGAAATGGAACGTTTCATGATCATAAGACTCATGCGATTAGAACGATCCCACTTCTCTATGTCCTTTTTGTCCTCATGGGAACTATCGCTAGAGAGTGCAGGAGGTCGTTATGTCCGAAGTGCAAGGTCAAGATCCATGCAACCGAGAACAATCATTGCGTTCTCTTTCCAATTCTTAAAGTTTGTGTCGTTCAACACAGGAATCGAGTTAATGTTGGCAGATATAGTAGAAGCAGAACCAGAAACTGAATAGAGAACAAAACAAAATAACATGCTCATAATCAATATTCATGTCAAAACATAAGAATCCAAAATATATGCATGACATAAACAAACAACTCATAATATTGGTGGGCCCCATCACGAGATACCTAGCACAACATCAATATTTAGTCTTTGGACAGAAATATCAACTGTAAGTGGAACTCTCAATGTAGTAATCAAATATTGACGATAAATTTTGTCAAACAATATGCCTTTCTTTAGACCGACTTATTGCTTACATGAAAAACTTAATAATCATCACATATTCATTACCACAAGTACGTCAATTATTTCGCCAAACAATAATCTTCCTTTGGGCCTATCATTATTCGCAAATATAAGAGACATACACATCTTAATATTTCAAAATAAATTAATCCACACAACGATAATTACTTTGGCAACATGTTATTTCAATCAACTTATTTTTAAAATATCCTACAAACTGGAGATGCAACATCATCAAGCCACGCATCTTTATTCTCAATTGCAGATTTTGTTCCATGTGCGAAAACATCAATTAAAGCTGAAAAATTGATGTTTTCATCAATCTGTAAATTTTCTTAACATGTCATACCAAATTCATGTACATAGTAACCTTTACCCAAAATTTCACATGTATTCAAAACAAATACACGTATGAATAGAAAATTGTATAGGTTGTTTATTCTAAAATTGATATGATATTCAAATAATTTATAACCCGAATGATACGACATTCAAGAAATGAATTTTTACGAACAAGATAGGTCAAATAAAATAACATTAATTTGACTTATTGATACATTTTTTATAAAAGCATATCTTATTTTACAAAAGCAAAATCATATTTTATAAAAGCAAAATCCTGTAGGTTCCTCTTAAATTATGCACGTTAACACCAAACATTATCACATGGGAGCATATTAGAATAAGTTGCCCAATTTAATGGTCTGTGGGCCCCACCCAAAATTAAATGCATGTTAACCAAAAGACATGGTCTCATAAGAGCACATGGGAGTAGGTAGCCCAATTTAATGCTCTCATAATTATTATTATTTTTATTTGATATTTTTTATTATCTTCTTTACCAAGCTACTTTCATAAAAAATATCAAGTTCTCTGCAACTTGTTTCAAAACATGAAAAATACACCATTTTTAGCTAATCAAGTTCCAAAATTTCATTTTTGAAACCACAACCAACTCCACAATGCAAATCTAACATTATATTTGCATAAACCAAAAAATTCGAAATACTCAAAGAGGGGTTTTATGGTTTCATCCGAAAATTAATTTTGGACAACCAAAAATAATTTTCTCAAGCATGGTTGATGGACTTGAACAAGGCTATGATACCACCTGTTGGAATTTAAAACAAAACAAAGAGATATAAACAAATCTCAATGACCCATCACTTGTACATTCATCAACACATGCTTTACATATAAAATATTCACATACCTTTGAGTGAAGAAGATGGAAAACCTTTGGCATAAATGAAATTCTTGATAGAATTATAAATTACAAGAAAACAATCACGTTAGATTTTTAATAACAAGAATGGAGGAAGAATACTTGAATCCATGGCGATGAAATTAAAGGGTTAGCGTCTTCCAACACCAAATCACCATATTGCTCAATGGGTTCTCTCTCTAAGATGGAGAAAGAGGAGAAGAGCTAAAATGAGAGAATGACTGGCTTTGGGACCATAACACTATAAGGTTCCTTATATATACTAAATTAATTAAAATCCCATCAACCCTAATTAATTAATACTGTAAGTAGATATTAAATAGCCAATAATGTAATTGCTAATATACATATTGTGTCACATTATTGTTGCTTGGGAACCATAAGGTTGCTTCTTGAGTAAGCAACCATGGTAACTTGTGGAAGAAACCACAAGTTACTTCTTGAACAAGTAACATTCCCACTTTGCTCAACAACAACCATATTAATGTATATGTGAACTCACATGAATAGGATATTAATTAAATTAAAATCCCAATACTCACTAGAAATATATCATCACGTTGTCCGTCATATGCGATGGGATGTACATGAAAAAGAATAGAATAGCTTTTCATAGCAGAGTAGAAATTCACACCATTGTTTCTCATTGTCTGAGCACATATTTCATATTAATCAAACCTAAGAACTTGAGAGGATCAATTCTAGAGGGTTTCATATGAAGTTCATTCAATATCAAATCCTTGCTTAAGGTTTTCTTTTTCTTTTTTTTCCTTTCATTTTTTCATTACTATGAGATTTGTTCTTTAGATACTCTAAAATTATTAGATGTATCAAGAAAAAAAGGAATTAGAACTCAAACCTAATTAATATATGCTAAATGAAATAATCAATAAAGAAGTAAAACACATTCCTTGAGCAAAGTAGCAGAAATATTAAGAAATAAACAGGAACTTGTAAGAGTTGCCTACCTAGACACGTCCTAGGTCTCTAAATTTGATTTACATGTTAAAAAATAATTAACATCAGTAGATAATTCCATTATCAAACTCCTAAACTAAAAGAAACAAAAGATTTTGATGGAGCTAAAAAATTACCATAGTTTATCTTCTTTTTGATATACTAGATCTGGATGCTTCTTCCAAAAAGTAGAGTCTTAATACATTTTCTTGGAGACTTTCGCATTGGAGGAGGCTCAAGATCTAGAATCACAGAAAACAAAATTTTAAGTCCTGAATTACTCAATAATATGCCTGCTAAAAATTTAAATACAATTGAAATGTTACAAAAACAAAAATAAAAACAAGAAGCTTTAAACAAACGTCCAAATTAGAAACACTTTCAGAAATTGACACCCCCTTGCATCTACCCACCCCAACTGAAATTGACACTTTCAGAAAAATAACACTCTTTGATCTCTTTCTTCAGCTCATCATATAGGAAAATTTACAGTAAATCGAAGGAACCAATTAGTAACAAGAATCATTTACCTCCAAAAAAGTGCTAATCACTACACAAAATTGATATTGAATTCATCAGATTTCAGAGTTAACAGTGCATTAGAGCTCATGTGACTCACGTGATCATTAGACTCTTGTATATATATCTTGTACAGTTTCACTTTTCAGTTTGAATGAGAGAATTCAATTTTTCAACTAGCACTCTGTTTCTTGTTCTTCACGAGCTCATATATGTAATATGGTACCAGAGAAATAGTTCTTTATTTTCTTGATTTCACTTTCTTGATCTGGAAACTCCTGGATCGTCTAGCTCATTGCATAATGGCAAGTCCACCATCGATGATCAACTCAGTCTTTTATCTGCATCATTCCGACAATCCAGATCTCGTTCTTGTTTCGCAGCAGCTCACTGGTGACAATTACGCTTCTTGGAGTCGTGCGATAACAACTGCCTTGTCCGTGAAGAATAAACTCAGATTTATCCAAGGTTCCATTCCACGACCAGATGGTATAGATCTCAACCTTCTTAATTCTTGGACACGTAATAACAATATTGTGATCTCTTGGATTCTAAATTCTGTGTCAAAAGAGATATCTTTGTTTGGAAAATCGATGGTTGTAAAGAAATAAATTCTACAATCCCAGGATAATTTTCCAAACTAAAATACAACAAAATAACGCCAACAATTTTTAGCGTGGAAAACCCTCAAAAAGGAGGTAAAAATCACAGGACCCGTAGGCCGCTTAAAGACTTTCACTATAATAAATGGGATTACAAACTTCACCCTTAGGTGGATCTCTTACAAAATACAATAACTATGTATCTTCAATTTGTGGGTAAAACTTCACAAATTGGCTCACACTTTTTCTTCTCAAAGAAACTCTCTTTGAGGCTCTCTGGATCTCTAGAATTAGATCTCTCGGATTTGAATCTCTCAGATTAATTTTCAAGTTGAAAGTATGGCTCTATTTATAGAAGTATTGAGGGGCAATTTTGTAATTAAAGAAAAATGTATTTTCATATAAATCGGCGCCGAATTCTGACCAAAATTTTTGCTGCCGCCCCACTTGATTGTTGACAGCCGCCCTTTTTGAGAGTCGCCCACGAGTGGCCGTTTTGGTTGAATATTCAGCCGCCATTAGGTGAGGTGGACCAACAAATCTCCCCCTCCACCTCATGTGAAACAGGGCTCCTCCACACCTGCAATCTCTCTACAGATAGCAAGCTTTTCTCTGGTCAGGGATTTCGTCATCATATCTGCCCCGTTGTCATAGTGTGGATCTTCTCAACTTGCAGCAGTTTATTTTCCAGCACATCACGAATCCAATGATACCTCACGTAGATGTGCTTGGACCTTGAGTGGAAGGTTGAGTTCTTGCTGAGGTGAATTGCACTCAGACTGTCGCAATAAATGACATAATTTGCTTGGTTCTGATGCAACTCTTGTAGGAACTTTTTCATCCACAAGATCTCCTTACAACCTTCAGTGATTGCAATGTACTCTGCTTCTGTGGTACTTAAGGCAATACGCTTCTGTAATCGTGATTGCCATGAGACAGCTCCCCCTGCAAATGTTATTAGGTACCTGGATATCGACTTTCTCCTATCCACATCGCCAGCCATATCTGAATCTGTAAATCCTTCTAATACAGATTTATCATTACCAAAACATAAACAATGACTGGAAGTACCTCTAAGATACCTGAGTATCCACTTGGCTGGTGTCCAATGTTACTTACCAGGATTTGATAGAAATCGGCTCACAACACCAACAACATGAGCAATGTCTGGTCTGGTGCATACCATACCGTACATTAGACTACCAACTACCGATGCATAAGGCACATTGCTTATCTCTGATTTCTCCTTCTCGCTTGAAGGACACTGGCTCGAATTAAGCTTGAAATGGCTTGCCAGTGGAGAACTAACAGGTTTAGCTTTGCTCATGTTGAACCACTCTAAAACTTTCTCAATATACTTCTCTTGAGATAGCCAAAGTCTCTTGTTCTTCCTATCACGAACAATCTTCATGCCAAGGATTTGTTTTGCGGGTCCTAAGTCTTTCATTGCAAATGACTTGCTCAACTCTTTCTTCAAATTGTTAATCTTGCCGATATCTTGGCCTACAATTAACATATCATCAACATAAAGCAAAAGAATAATAAAATCACCATCAGAGAATTTCTTGATGAAGACGCAGTGATCAGCTGTCGTTCGGTTGTACTCCTTTTCCTCCATGAACGAGTCGAACTTTTTATACCACTACCTCGGTGCATGTTTCAAACCGTACAGACTTTTCTTTAGCCTGCATACTAGCTTCTCTTTTTTTTTTGTCTTGGAAACCTTCGGGCTGCTCCATATAGATTTCCTCGTCGAGATCACCGTGTAAGATTGCGGTTTTTACATCAAGTTGTTCAACCTCCAGATTAAGACTAGCTGCCAAGCCAAGAACAACTCGGATTGAAGACATTTTTACCACCGGTGAGAAGATTTCATCGAAGTCAACGCCTTTCTTCTGCCCGAATCCTTTCACAACCAATCTTGCTTTGTATCGAGGTTGCGAGCTACTTTCTTCGCTTTTGATCTTGTATACCCACTTGTTCTTGAGGGCTTTCTTTCCCTGCGGTAATTTCACCAAGTCAAATGTGTGGTTCTCATGCAGAGATTTCATTTCTTCCTGCATGGCTTTCATCCACTCAATCTTATGCTGGTCAGTGATAGCTTCGGTATAGCTTTTCGGTTCTCCCCCTTCAGTGAGCATCACATAGTCGCTAGGAGAATATCTTTGACTTGGTTGTCGCTCTCTGGTGGATCTCCTTAGTTGTGTTTCTGGTTGGACTTGTTCAAGAACTTGTTCTGGTTCTAAACTTTGAGCTGGTGGAACATCATCATCAGTATCTGGTGCAGCTCTCTTGTCTTCTGGATTTGGTGGTGGAGAGACTGGTTCCAGATTAACTGGAATTTCATCTGATTGTGGCTTCTCAGGTTTCTGAAAATCCTCGAGCGCTGATCTTCAAGAAACACTACGTCTCAACTTCTGACAATCCTTTTGTTGACAGGATCCCAAAGTCTGTAGCCGAATTCTTCATGGGAATATCCCACAAAGATACACTGCTTCGCTTTTCCATCCAGCTTGGACCTCTCGTCTTTGGGGATGTGAACAAATGCTCTGCAGCCGAATACTTTCAAGTGTTTGTAAGAAACGTCTTTCCCCGTCCAAGCTTTTTCTGGTACGTCGTAGTTCAGTGGAACTGATGGAGAAAGGTTGATTAAATCGACTGTTGTCCTCATTGCCTCCCCCCAATAGGAGTTGGCAGTTTTGCATTTGAGAGCATACATCTGACTCTTTCACAAATGGTTCTGTTCATCCTCTCTGCGACACCGTTGTGTTGAGGTGTCTTTGGTACCAATTTTTCAAGCCTGATGCCGAAACTTCTGCAGTACTCCTCGAATGATCCGCGATACTCACCGCCATTGTCTGATCGTACACACTTCAAACGTCTGCCAGTTTCTCTCTCAACTTTTACATGAAATTGCTTGAAAACTTCCTGCACTTGATCTTTAGTTTTCAAAGCAAATGCCCACACTTTTCTAGAATGATCATCAATAAAAGTCACAAAATAATGAGCACCTCCTAGTGACTTACAACTCATTGTGTAGACATCTGTGTGTATTAAATCTAGAATATTTGCCTTTCTAGATGGTGGGGAACTCCGAAATGCAACTCTATGTTGTTTACCCATAATACAATCAACACAAGTACGTAAAGATGTACCTGTCATTCCTGGCAAGAGCTCCTTCTTGGAAAGAATTCTAAGACCCTTTTCACTCATGTGGCCGAGCCGCTTATGCCATAACTCGGTGGGAACTTCTTTCCTCATGGTATTTACTTCTCCTCTACACAGTTTGGCTTCTGTGAGGTAGAGTGATGTATCTTTCTTGCCTTTGGCTACTACCAAGTTTCCTTTGGTGAGCTTCCATTTTCCTTCACCAAAGTTATTATTGTAGCCATCGTCATCAAGCATTCCGGTGGAGATCAAATTGAGGCGGATATCAGGAACATGCCTCACATCTTTCAAGAGTAACCTGCATCCAAGGTTAGTTTTTAAATAAATATTACCGATGCCGATAATTTTGGATGCATTATCATTTCCCATGCTCACTCGTCCGAAATCACCTTGAGTGTAGGTTGAGAAGAAATCTCGTCGTGAGGTGACATGGTAGGAAGCACCTGAGTCAACTACCCATGTAGAGTCTTGACTTGCAAGGTTGACATAATCAACATCTCGAGCGATAACAACTTCTTCAGTGAGAGTTGCGGTGTCATTTATTCGGGTTTCTGCTTCTTGATTTCTGGATCGTTCCGCCTTTAACTTTCTACATTCTCGAATGAAGTGTCCGGGTTTGCCGTAGTGATGACGCTTCTTGTCATGCCACGATCTGGACTTCGAGCGTCCTTTTTGCTGACTTTGGTTACGAGGATATCTGCTTTTACTCCTTCCGTGCCATTCTTGTTTGCCTTGTTTTTCAATGACAAGTGCTTCAGTTTCAGGAGTATATCCATTGTCTTTTCGTTGAGACTCTTCGTTCAGCATTCTGTCTTTTACCATATCCATGGTAAGCTTGCCGTCAGGAGCTGAGTTACTAACTGACACAACTAGAGTGTCCCAACTTTTTGGTAGAGAACTCAGCAACAACAACGCTTGTAGCTCGTCATCTACGATCATCATAATAGAATTGAGTTGATCTACAATGCCTTGGAACTCACTCATGTGTTCCGATACGCTGCTTCCATCTTTATACTTCAAATTGACTAATCGTCGCATCAGATTAGCTTTATTCTGTACAGTTGTCCTTGCATACATTTTCTCCAACTTTTGCCAAAGAACGTAAGCATCGTGTTTATTAGCAAAATTTTGAAAAATGCTCTTGTCGATCCATTGTCTCATTTGAGCAGCACACTTTCGGTTCAGCACGGCCTAATCAGCATCTGTGCTGGTTGTTTTTGGTGTCTTGTCATCTGTCGAAGTTGTAGTCACGATTTTCTCCTTCGGCATTATAATCGGCTTCCACAGATCTTTAATGTATAAAAGATCCTCCATCTTTGGCTTCCAAATTGCATAATTAAATGCAGTCAACCTGATCATATTGCCTGTGCTCTCCTCCATTTGAGTCATCAGTCAACAGGTTTCGCGGAGCTTGACACTTTTCCGGCGATGAATAGTACTCTATAAATAGTACTTATTGAATAGTGCCCTTGTGAATAGTACCTCATGAATATTACTCTGTGAATAGTCACTATTCCAAATAGTATTTGCCGACAAAACAATATCGTATATGTGAATAGTACTATATGTATGAACAATACCTTTGCTGAAAATGACCCAGGCTCTGATACCACTTTGTTGGAAAAATCGATTGTTGTAAAGAAATAAATTCTACAATCCCAGGATAATTTCCCAAACTAAAATACAACAAAATAACACCAACAATTTTTAGCGTGAAAAACCCTAAAAAAAGGAGGTAAAAACCACGGGACCCGTAGGCCGCTTAAAGACTTCCACTATAATAAATGGGATTACAAACTTTACCGTTAGGTGGATCTCTTACAAAATACAATAACTATGTATCTTCAATTTGTGGGTAAAGCTTCACAAATTAGCTCACACTTTTTCTTCTCAAAGAAACTCTCTTTGAGGCTCTCTGGATCTCTAGAATTAGATCTCTCGGATTTGAATCTCTCGGATTAATTTTCAAGTTGAAAGTATGGCTCTATTTATAGAAGTATTGAAGGGCAATTTCGTAATTAAAGAAAAATGTATTTGCATATAAATCGGCGCCCAATTCTGACCAAAATTTTTGCTGCCGCCCCACGTGATTGTTGCTGGCTGTGATTGTTGACAGCCGCCCACGAGTGGCCGTTTTGGTTGACTATTCAGCCGCCATTAGTTGAGGTGGACCAACAATCTGCCAGCATTCTTTTTACTGACTCTACTGTTGAGATCTGGAATGATCTTCAAGATCACATTCAACAGACTAATGGTCCAGTTGTGCCGAGAATTGCTTAATCATGTTCAAAATCAACAACCTGTTAGTGTCCATTTCACGTAATTGAAGGCACTATGGGAAGAATTAAGCAATTTTAGGCCTGTTTGTACTTGTGGCAAGTGCTCTTGTGGAGGTGTTAAAGACTTGATTTCCTATTTTCATATGGAATATATAATGTGTTTTCTCATGGGTTTGAATGACTCTTTTGCTCAAATCAGAGGTCAATTGCTTCTTCTTGATCCGCTTCCTCCTATTAACAAGGTTTTCTCTCTTGTATCTCAAGAAGAACGTCAACGTAGCATTAGTTATCCTGTTACTTCAGGCAATGTTGATTCCATTAATACTCTTGCCTTTGCGATCAAGAATGATGGATCCAAACATAATTCTACTGATGTTCAGTTTTCTGGTAATAACAGAGGCCAAAAGAAAGATCGACCGTTTTGTACTCACTATAAATTTCATGGTCACACCATTGAGAAGTGCTACAAGTTATATGGCTATCCACCAGGTTACAAACCAATGCAAAAGCCTCAAAATGTTGTTGTTAATCAAGTATCCAGTCAGACCACTTCTGATACTACCGGAGCTCATACTAATGGTGATGTTGGTAGCTTCCTAACAACACTTAACAAAAATCAGTATGAGCACTTGATGACTCTTTTGTCTAATCATTTCGTTGCTTCTGCAAATATCAATGATCCATATAATGTTCCCTCCACATCTTACACCACAGGTATTTGTTTATCTGTTTCAATGGATCATCCATTTTCTTCCATGAATCTTTGGATATTAAACTCTGGTGCATCTAAGCATATTTGTTCCAATGCAAATATGTTTCTTTTCTTGAAGCCTACATGGCATTCTACAGTTACTTTACCAAATAATGTCACAATTCCAGTCTGATTTTCTGGTGATATTAAGATTTCTTCTCAATTAGTGCTCAGGGATGTTCTATTTGTTCCTCAATTCACTTTCAATCTTCTCTCTGTTAGTGCTCTTACTGCTACTTCAAATCTTACGGTCGGTTTCTTTCCTGATTACTGTGTAATTCAGGATTACACCAACAAGAGGATGATAGGCAGGGGTAACATGTTGGTTGGTCTCTATGTCCTGCAAACGGATAGGCTGAATGCAAGTTCTCTTGCCACCATGGTTGATTATTCTCCAATTCATAACTGTTTTTTTCATTCTAATAAAGTTTCAGCACACATCTGGCATTGTCGACTTGGCCATTTATCATCTAAGGTGTTGAACTTGCTGCAACCTCAGTTGTCTTGTGATATCTCCAAGTGTAACGCAGATGCTCCTTGCTATGTTTGTCCTTTGGCTAAGTACAGGCAATTGTCTTTTGATTCTCACAATTATATGTCTAAGTCACCTTTCGATGTGATTCATTGTGATATATGGGGGCCTTATCATGTGACTGATTTTTCTGGATATCCGTATTTCTTGACTCTTGTAGATGATTGTGCAAGATTTTCTTGGGTATTCTTACTTCGGCAAAAATATGATGTAGCTATTGTTATACCACGGTTCTTCAATATGGTCGATACTCAATTCAATTGTAAGATCAAATGCTTCAAATATGATAATGCAAAGGAATTGTTTTTTCATGATTTTTTTTAGAGCAAGAGGTGTTATGCATCAGCTTTCTTGTGTTGAGACACCACAGCAAAATTCAATTGTTGAAAGAAAACATCAACATTTATTGAACGTAGCTCGTGCTTTATTCTTCCAATCTAGAGTTCCAATTCATTTTTGGAGTGCTTGTATTCTTACTGCGACTTTTTTGATCAATAGACCTCCATCTACTCTTCTTGGAAACGAATCTCCTTATGACCTTCTACACAAGGCTTCTGTTGATTATTCACTCCTACGGGTATTTGGTTGTCTTGCATTTGCATCTACATTATCTGCTCATCGTTCAAAGTCTGATCCTCATGCAAGAATTTACATTTTTCTTAGATATCCTACTGGTATGAAAGGTTATAAACTCTATGATATTCAAGCCAAGCAATTTTTTGTCTCTTGAGATGTTTTTCACGAGAATATTTTTCCATTTCATTCCATTACTGACAAAAATCCCTTATGTGATCCTTTCCTAATCTAGTTTTACCATCACCTGCTCCAGATATACCTCTTTCTTCCCATATTTCAGTCCCTCCCCATAACCAGTCCACACCCCAGCCGATTGACGACACTTCTAGCCACTCAGATACTATTGCAGCTCTTTCATCGTCACCTCCAGATCTGCTTACAGGTGTGAGACCAACCTATCTCAATTTATAGGTGTGAGAACTATTGTTTCTCAACTTACGGGTGTGAGAAGACCTGACTTTGTTGAATATAAAATATCAACTCAGTAGTTTATCTAACTACTGTTACAACCTTGATACAGTATACGAAATATGAAATTGAATACAACTGTATCCTATGAACTATCTCTCAAATTACTCTTTCAACAAGAATGATATAAGTCAAAACAATGCTGAACGATTTCAGTGAAAACAGTTCAAAGCTTCAAATAGATTTTCAGATAAAGATAGAATGTGAGCTCAATATGAAAACCTTTTGAGTACATAAAGTCTTAAAGAAAAACTACTGTGAAAACAGATAGACTTAAACATTTTCTTGACCAGATGAAAATTCGACTAACTTTCAAAAAATATTTTAGCTCAGAGAATTTTTGGTGCTTAACAAATTGTTAAGTGTCTGTATTTATAGACTTGTAAAGATGAAGTTGTTGGTCATTTGAATTTGAATTACAAATATGAATGTTTACTCACAACGGTTAGAATATATCACGATAGTGGCAACTGCACAATTCATGAATATTCTATTTTTCTTCAGATACACGAATAAGGAAAGTTGTAGAAGACGTGGTTCGTGAATCATAGAATATCTCTTACAAATACAGAAAATTGATTTTGTACGAAAAGTTGTTCAAAAAAGGTGGCAAAAAATACGTACATGTCAGAACAGTAAAAATATCATTTATGTCATTTTGTTCCTTTGAGGGCACTCATAGAATATCAGCGTCCTACTGAACAATGAAGTGAGGGTGCTATTAAGTAGTAAGCATCCTGACTTACTTTGACGATTAAACGACTTAAAGCACGAGGGCGCTACTTCGCAGTAAGCATCCTACTTTGTTTTAAAACTCAAAACATATGAGGGCGCTACTCAAGAGTAAGCGTCCTAAACTATTAAAAGTAGTTTCAAAACAATGTTTAAGCGTGCTAACGGACGGTGAGCGTCCTGAACGTTACTTAAATTGATTCTAAAGATGAGACCGCTCCTACACAAGTAGCGTCTTGATAATTCATTCAACTTATAACTTATTAGCGTCCTTAAAGATAAAGATAAAAGAAAATCTTTCAGCGAACTGAAGCTAAATCAGCGTCCCAACACTCTCAAAGGTTGATAAGAGAAAGGCCACTACTAACAAGTAAGCGTCCTTTTTAATTAGATCAATTCAACCTTGAGCGTCTTAACATTTTATCAGCGTCCTGACTCATCAAGCCATGAGAGTGCTGATAAAACATTAGCGTCCTGAAAGACTTTATAAAAGCAGTTTTTGATTTCTCGATTAAATCACGATAAAACATAAAGTAACCGGATTAAATCAAACATGCAACCAATCGATTAAAACATGCAGATGATAAAAATCTTGTTGAGAGTAAGTTGATTGATAGACCTTACAATCTAAATACTGATAGACTTGGAACTTCATTTTTTTGTTCAATAGGCTTGTGATCTTAGTTCCTTAATCTTGATTCTTGATAAATCTGAAACACTTGACAAAATCTTTAGATAGATGAACTGGAGATATTTGGAATCATCAAAACCTTCATATCATGGGGTTCATTAAGATAACAGACAATGCAGCAACATCCCCCGTATCAAGGTTTCGAAACAGTCCCATGGTACACGTGCTGTGTAAAGTCATTGAGCAACTACGGAGTGCACCGTGGACCGAGTGCTTAACATCATCATGTGATGGTTTTCCTTTGATATCATGGGACCGAGCGCGACGCAACTGTAGGTCCCGCAAGCAAAGGGCTCAACCTTATATCAAGAGGGTTCAACGGTCCGAGTCACAAAGACAAGCCATCAATTTACATGAAAAGAGTATGCCAAATGCATGAAGCAGTGTAGCATGGTATCATGTATATAAACAATGCAATGCCATTGTCACACCCCAGTACACAGCACACCGCAGTGTCTAGTACCCCCGGGATGTGATGGTTACGCATACCCCAGCCATTACGATCCATAATATTGTTATACCTCAATACACAGCCCGCACACAGCGTCTAGTATCCCCGGGATACATTTGTCCACACTATTCACTATTTATGAATTGTGCAGGGCCTCCCCCAGATTCGAACTCACAACCTATAGTTTGAATCCAAACTCTGAGTAACCACTGATCCAATGGTTCAGTGGCTACTCAGAGTGCGGATTCAAACTATAGGTTGTGAGTTCGAATCTGGGGGAGGCCCTGCACTATTCATGAATAGTGAATAGTGTGGACAAAAAAACCTCGGGGATACTAGACGCTGTGTGCGGGCTGTGTATTGAGGTATAACAATATTATGGATCGTAATGGCTGGGGTATGCATACCCATCACATCCCGGGGTACTAGACACTGCGGTGTGCTGTGTGTTGGGGTGTGACAGCCATGGTTATCGTGAAGTAAAAGAATACGCAAACCTAAGCTATCATCCCCACTTTGAGGCGCAAGTTTTATCACACAACTTAAATGGGCAAAGTCTTGGCATTTTCGGAGATCTCAGTGGCGTGGAAGATGGTTTGGAGGAGGGGGGACCCTCCTATTTATAGAAAAAAAATGAAGAAGAAAAGAAACCCGGGCATGTGCCCTCTTGTGTTTCTGCCCCGGGTGACAGTTTTCGGCAAAAACTTTTGACGCGGTGTTCATGTGTTTTTAAGTGTGTGTTTTATTTGGTTTAAAATGGTCCATTTTTCAGAGGTGTTACATTCGACCCCCCTTTAAAGGAATTTCTCCCCCGAAATTCGATTAAGGTGGTATATATTAGAAAATACGTGAAAGAGGTCAGATACCTGGTTCAGTCTTCATCTGAAAAGATGATGATAAACGTGTCAGAAGTGTCCTCCACTCTGATAGGGTTATGCATTACATGCTAGTTCGGAGGATTTTGAGGGCCGCGCACATTGTTATGCCTAGTAGAATCTCCCGAATGAGCCAAAGTGGGAGAATGGAAAGACTCAGAGTTTTTATTTGAGTGGGCCAACAATTCTGGCAAAGAAGGAGGAGTGGGTGGCCCCTGACTAGGCGAAATGAGATTCATGGAGAAGGAAGGCTCCTCATGGCCTAAGCCCTAGTTCGCCATCCACCCCGGATGGGTGGGTTTTGAGCTTGCTAGTCAGATGGCCCGGCTTGGTCGAGCGCTGGGACTGATAGATATCGGGGTGTGCAGTACAAGGTTTCTGGGATCGGCGAAAATTGTTCGTCTATGCGTGGGTTCTTAAATGTGGGTAGTGGCAATCAGATACTTTTTCTAGCGGTTTGTCTGATTCGCCAGCCTCTCCTGGGTTGATTGGGAGCATTCCAGCCTGAAGGTCCTGTCTGGTTCGGACCTGGAGCTAGATTGTTTGCTAGTTGGTAGTATAATGGTTATGAATTGGAGTCAAGGGGCCTTGTGGGCTTGCTGTGAATGATCTGGATTGCCAGGACAAAAATTGGTTATGACATGATGGTGTTGGACTCCTAGTTGGTGGGTTGGGAGTATTTTCCTCAAGACTCATGTCCTGAGGGCAGAGTCTATCGCAACATCCGATATAGGAGAATTGAGGTCATGTTTGGAGAAGTCCTCACTGTCATTGTAAGAAAAGCTGTGGTCACTATCTGACATCTGCCCAAGTTCAAATAGTGGCATAAATATTAAATGTCTAAGAAGTAGATAAAGAAGTATGGAGAAATGGATGAGTTTATTCCTCATGATGATGATGATGAACAAGTCTAAAGGAAAAGTTCAGGGTATTTTTGCTTGATTTCACTTTCCAATTCCCAAGTTGCTTCTTCAACACCGGGGTGTTGCCAAAAGAACTTGACAAGTAAAATGTTTTTGTTACGAAGGTCCTGCGTCTTGGTATCAAGGATTTGGATAGGTCGTTCAGTGTACTTGTTCCCATCTTCTATTTCTACCTCGACCAGAGGAATGACATGAGAAGGGTCATGGTGGTATTTGCGGAGCATAGAGATGTGAAAGACATCATGGATGCGAGACATGGAGGGTGGCAGAAACAGTTGGTAGGTGGTTTCGCCGATTCTTTTCATAATCTGAAAAGGTCTGATATATCTTGGAAAGAGCTTTCTCTTGATGCCAAAATGCTTTACGCCCCTAATGGGCTGGACTTTGAGGAACACAAAATTTCCAACCCCAAACTCTAGAGGTTTCAGTCATTTTTCAGCATAGCCCTTGTGTCGACTCTGGGCAGCTCGATGTCGTTCTCTGACGACAGTTATCTTGTCTATAGTTTCTTTGATTAGTTTCGGTCCAAACTATGGTCGGTATGCCATATCTAACAAACACAGGGGATCTACAAGGCCTGCCATATAATGTTTCGTATGGCACCATCCCAATGCTTGTTTGGAAATTGTTGTCATAAGAAAACTCCACTAAGTGGAGGTAATTTTCCCATCCGTCTTGGAAATCCAAAACACAACAACGTATCATGTCCTCCAAAATCTAAATTAGGCGCTCTAACTGGCTGTCGATTTGTGGGTGAAAGGCCATACTCATGGTGACCATAGAACCTATGCAAGATTGGAAATGCTGCCAGAATCTTGAAGTAAATCTAGGATCACGATCATAGGCGATGATGAGGGGAATCCCATGAAGTCTGAGAATCTCACGCTTGTAGATTTTGGCCAGTTTTGCTGGGGTATCGGTTGACTTTATCAGTAAAAAGTGCACGAATTTTGTAAGTCTACCCAGATGGCATCCTGTCCCTTGGAATTTTGAGGCAACACTGTGACTAAGTCCATGGCAATGTTGTCCCACTTCCATTTTCCGATAGGTAGCGGTTGTAGTAGACCGGATGGTAGTCTACGTTCAGCCTTAACCATTGGAAAGTGAGACACTTTGACATGAAATCTACAACTACCTTTTTCATTCCTGAAAACCAGAATTGTCTCTTCATGTCCTTGTATATTTTGTCTCCTCCAGGGTGCATAATAAATTTGCATCTATGAGACTCGAACAAAACCTCGTGCTGGAGTTCAAGATCGTTTGGTTATAAAGACCAATGAAAAGGGGCCTGATCTTGAGATAAGAGTTGTTTCTTTTTCATTAATTCGGCGTCATTTGCCTGGGCAGCCGAAATTTTTTGGATGAGTTCGGAATGGATCGTCAGTTGGGCAAGCCTAATGGTGTTTTCACTCTCAAGAAGATGAAAGTTCTACTCCTCAATCTTAGACAACAACTTACCCATCTCAAAGTTTATAGAGCAGGTTGAGTCGTATGATTTATGACTGAGGCCATCGGCTATGACATTAGCCTTTCTCGGGTGGTACAGTAAGTCAAAATCGTAGTCTTTAAGGAATTCAAGCCAACGTCTCTATCTGAGGTTTAAATCTTTCTGAGTGTAAATATACCATAGGCTTTTGTGGTCAGAGAAAACTTCAAATATTTTACCGTATAGGTAATGTCGCCAGATTTTTAAGGCGAAAAGTAAGACAACAAGCTCGAGGTCTTGTATGGGGTAGTTGACCTCATGCAACTTTAATTGCCATGAGGCGTAGGCGATGACTTTGCCTTCCTGCATTAGGACGACACCTAAGCCTTTCAGTGAAGCATTGGTGTAGATGGTGAAACCAATCCCGTCATTTGATGTAGTGAGTATTGGAGCTGAAGTTATCTACTTCTTAACCTCTTAAAAAGTTGACTCACAGGCTTGACTCCAAATGAAACTGGCGTCCTTTCTTGTTAGTAGGGTAAGTGGTTATGCTAATTTAGAAAAATCCTTTATGAAACTCCCGTAGTACCCGACTAAACCTAGGAAGTTTCTAATTTGGGTGACGTTGGTGCGTTTCTTCCAATCTAGGATGACTTTGACTTTCTAGGGATCAACTTCAATGTCTTTATGAGAGACGACATGCCTGAGGAACTTGACCTTGGTCATCCAGAATTCACACTTGCTCAGCTTAGCATATAATTCATATTGTCGAAGGGTAGTGAGTACAATCCGGGAGGTGAGTTTCATGTTGTTCCTCAATTGGAGAGTAAATTAAAATGTCATCAACAAAGACAACGATGAAACGATTGAGGAAGAGTTTGAAGATACGATTCATTAAGTCCATGAAGGTAGCTAGGGCGTTTGCTAGGCCAAAGGGCATGATTGTGAATTCATAATGGCCACTAACGGGTACAAAATGTTGTCTTCGGGATGTCGGACTCCTTGATTCGAAATTGATGGTAACCAGATTGAAAAACAATCTTTGAGAAGAATCGGGCCCCGCTTAACTGGTCGAAAAAATCTTCGATTTGAGGCAAGGGATATAGGTTCTTGATAGTTACCCTGTTCAACTTCCTGTAATCGATGCATAGACATATGGATCAATTCTTTTTCTTGACAAAGAGCACTAGAGCGCCCCAAGGATATGTGTTTCTTTGGATGAACCCAAGTCTTTTCAGTCCATTCAAATGTTTGTCGACTTCTACCAATTCGACATTTGACATATGGTACAGTGGGATGTAAATAGGTTCAGTACCTGGAATCAATTTGATTTTGAAGTCAAACTCTCTGGGCAGAGGAAGCCTAGGTAGATCGTCCAAAAATACTATTGGATATTCAAAAACTACAGGTATAAAGTAGGTAGAGGTTAGGCGTTATGGGGCCTCAAGGTAATCTTCATGGCCTGTGATAGAAATAGTGTTTATTTGAGCTTTCAATAGAGCAACCGAGGATTTGTGAATCTGCTTCTAGTCCCCGTGGGTCTTCAGTGTTTCTCCATTAGATAAGGTCAGTGGTACCTATTTTTTAAGACTATTGATTCAAGCATGCAAAGGTGTTAACCAATCCATGCCCAGAATGATGTCGAAGCCTGTGAAGCTCATTGCAATGAGGTCGACAGATAAAAGCGTACAGTCATTCTAAGTTCAAATTTGGGGCATTTTTTGTTTATTTCGGTGCCTGGCCCTATTGGCGTGGATACATGTATAACTGTAGTTGGTTTAGTTTGTAGTCCTAACCTTTCCACAATCTCAACAGAAAAGAAAGAGTGAGTAGAACTAGAATCAAATAGGTCATGTACCAAGGTATTGAAAAGAGAGAAAATACATTTAACTACATTGTTGTCAGATGTCGCTTGTTCAGCGACAACGTAGGCTCGACCTTGTTGTCGGGGAGCATTATTTTGTTGCGGTCTAGGTGGTTGGGGCGGAGCAGGGGCTGCCTGCTAAGCTGGTGCAGCTAGGGCTCTTGGCTGTTGCTGATGGGCAGCTTGTGTACAAAATCTTTGAATGTGACCAGGTTGGCTGCACTGATATCAGACTTTGTCATTCTCGTGCTGGGGTGGTTGGGGAGGTTGATTGTTTTCGCCACCTCTGGGGCTCTTTTTTCCATTTCGTCCGCCACCGCGACTTTTGTTGAAGGTGTTGGGAAGGTTTTGTAGATTTTTTGGCGGAGCATTTGAAGCAAACGGGTACTGAGGCTGCACATCCTTGGGTTGGGAAGGGAAGGTGTTTTGGTACGGTTGGTAGGGCTTTTTTTCTCCGTTTGCTGTGCTGAAGCTGCCACCCTTTTCCTTTTGTTTTGCTTCAGCTCCTACTTGAGCTTCTCCTGCTCAAAGTTCATTGCTTTGCTGGATAGATCTCGAAAATTGTCCAAGTCAAAGATTGATAGGGCCTGTCGAATGTTCGGTTTGAGTCCATTATGGAATTTTTCGGCCTTGTCTTGCTCTGTGGAGATAGTGGAGAGAGAAAAGACAAAAAGTTCTGTGAACTTAGCGGTGTACTTCCGCACTGGCATCGACCCTTGATACATTTTTTGATACTCATATCTCTTTCGTCTCTTGACTACACTGGGGAAAAATTCATTTATGAATTGGCTCTCAAAGTCTGGCCAAGTCATTTCTGCCACGTTGATACGAGGATCGCCTTTGACCATTTTCCACCAACTGTTTGCACTTTCTACAAGTTGGTAGGTTGCTAAAGGGATGCTTCTGCCCTCTGGCATGCCCATGGCTTCCAGAACCATCCTAGATTCGTCCAGCCACTTGTAGGCCTCGTCGGCTTCTGGTTTTCCATCGTAGGTGATTGGCTGCAGCCTCTTATACTTCGTGATCTGACTGGTCATCTGATCGATGTCCAATTGAGTGCGACCCGTAGGGAGTTGAGTAGCCATCGTTTGATGACCAGGAGACAACTGCAAGAAGTTTTGGAAGAGTCGTTCCATGCCAGCTGGCACTGCTACTCTGACAAGAGTAGCTGGGGGAGCTTGTTCGCTAGCTGGTGCACCGTTCGTGGTGTCTGTGGCTTGGTTTTCCAAGGGGGGCGCAGTGATAGGTCTAGATTGATCAATTTCTTGCGGCTTTGGTTCCTCCGATGCTTGTGAAGGACTTGGATCATGTTGTTGCCTAGTCTGGATAGGCATTTCCTGTAAGTCCAACTGTGATTAGCGTAATTTCATGCATGAAAAATGCATGAAGGGGGAAACATGATGATTATTCCAATGCCTAGTTTAGTGTATTGTTAATAGGTGTTGACCACATAGTTTTATAGGTTTTTGGTAATGGAAGGGATGAGTCTAGATACCTTATAGCCTTGTACTTCTAGGTAGGGTTTAACACAAAATCATAAAAGTTGGCTTATATATTTGAAAAGTGAGCTACTTATCATACTTTTGTTTTAAAACCTTCTAAAATTCCTTGGTTGGTTTCTAAAGTACTTGTGGTTTTCAAAATTAGTACGAGTCATAGGTTTTTAGTCCTTATCCTCATGTTATCACCTATTATATATGCCGCAATTTCTACAACAAATCATATGTTCACTTCTCGCCACGAGTTGACGATTCTTGTTATCCTCCAAGTTCGTAGGTCCCATTTCCTGTGAACTTGGTGATAGCGAACGTGGTCTCGTCAAGGGGATTAGTGACTGGTCTTTTTGCTATCCATATGGATACCCAGTTTACGACTTGTATCGTTTGGGTTCCCACATCCCATTCCATGCGAACCTAATGATACCAGATGTATGTCTAGTTTCCAAACTAGATTGCTACACACAGGTCATAGGCTACGTTGGTTCCAAAGGTTTCTCCAGTATCTGGTGAGTTTAATGTGTCCCGTTTCACTTTAAACTCATTGATAGTAGGGAAGACACAACGAGTCAAGTTCACATATCAATCATGGTCTCAAACAAACGAACAATCATGCAATGTTTGCCTAAGTTTTCTAGCAAAAATCTGGCATGACCTTTTTTTTTTGGTACGACATACTACGTACATTTCCATAATAGAAAAAAAAAACTAATAGGGATCATCGAAGATAGATGGTAATTTAGAAGAGATTAGGAGAACGATTTACTAACGTGTCGTTGATTTGTCCCCCATACTCGTCAAAGTAATCGTTCACCATATCTTCGACCTCTGTTCCCAGTCATAAAGTTACCAGACCCATAGGCAGTCGGGTTAATTGGTGGTTGTACGGGCTGGAAGGTCTAAGGGAAGAGGCCCGAGTTCTCCATAGGAAAGGAGAAGGGCGGGAGCTAGGGAGTATGAGAGGATTGGCCCGGATTCGTGGTAGGAAAGGCGAAGGAAAGGGGTGTAGCCTGTGTCATGCCACAGTCGTAGCAGAGAGTCTGGAGAGCTGCAATATCGGTGAGTCTTTTCTGTAGCTTGGCGTTGTAATTCTTCGGCGTCTTGGCCAACTCGTTGTATTGTTGGAAGTGCAAGTCATTGGAAAACTTGATTGTGTCCAGGATTATCTGCTCAAAGCACTCCCTATCGGACTTTTGTTGCTCGGTGGAGGGAGAGGAAGGGGAAGAGAATGGTGGTGGCGTGGGGTTTTGTCTTGGCCGTCGCTCATTTGGAAGGGTTTCATTCATTGCTCGAGTGAATTCCTCGGAGTTGATCGATTGATTTGCAAAGTAGTCACCTGGGACGTTGTCGCATGGAACCTCCTGGTCGAAATCAACATTCTGATTTTCTGTACCCTCCCTCTCATTGTCAGGGTTTGGGTAGCCCGCATCGTCTCCACTGGAGCTTGACTCTACCCGAATTATGGGGCCTTTGCTCCTTTTGGGTCCAGATCTTTTTAGGGTATCATCAGTCATCAATGATGCCCAAGTCAGTGGGGTGAGTGCCTCATTGAGATCAAATCTTACACGATAATGTTTTAAGATTTTCATGATCAAGCCACTATAGGGGACTATAGTGTCATCAGAGTTCTTTGAGATGACGGTTGCCAAGTGTCTAAGTATGATGAAGGGAAGATTGAGGGGTATTCCCTTCACCATAAGTAAAGGAGAAAACATTGGGCTCGGGTCAATGTTGACATTTTTGTTACTTATGGGAGGATGTTGTGTATAATTATCTGAATCAGACGTTGATGTTCTTCCAAAAAACTTGTTGTAGGGATTTTGGATTTTGAGTGCCTGGGCATTCCAGTAAGGAAATGTAGTATCCTTTTGGTTTTATTTTTTGAGTGTCGGCGTTGATATAGACGTCACAACAAGGTCCCATGATAGGTATTTTCAGCATGTCAAAGAGTGAAGACGCGGTTAGATCGATCTGTACCTCATGCACCTGTGTGGTGATTTTGAGGGTATCGTCTAAAGTATTGTAATTTTATACCAGTAAATTTGCATAAAAATCTCTAATCAGAGTCACGAATACGTACCCATCCACCTTTGTGTCCTTGATCCACTTGACCGCTTTCAGCTTTTCATTGACATGTGGATAATACACTGGTGGGAGGAGTACTCCTCTCATGGGTTCGACTGGCCATGTAACCAATGGTGGAGCTTCATCCTCCACAACAACCTTCTTACTTTTCGTGGATCTACGCTCCATAACTCTGATTTGGTGTTTGAAAACTTAGGTTTTTGTTGAGGAAAATAGTTCAAAAACCGTGGAACCATCGGTAAAAGCTCAAAAACAACTCAAGAAAAACTCAGTGAACTTAAGCGAGAAGAGGGGCGGGGTTGGTCGGGATGTCAGAAATGTCTCACCCCCCTACCCCCTACCCTTATATAGAAGACACCCAAGTGCCCAAGGCACGTACCCCGAAACAGGGTACGCACTTAGCACTAGTCGGGGTTTCGAATTTTTTTTTTTTTGTAAAAAAAAAATTTAAGTCCAAATTGGAACAAATTTATGAAAGAGACTGGAAATATGTATATGTATATATTTAAAGAGCTTTTCCGTTTTCAAAAATATGTCAATGCTGGTCGTAAAACTGTTCGCTTTGATACCATAATTATTGTCACACCTCATTGAATTAAGAAATGGTTCAACTCACCACATTCTACCAAACAGAGAATGGCAATAAGGGGGTTTTGCAGCAGAAACATGGGCCCATCACATAACACAATATTTCAAAATAGATAACTTCTTTGATAGAGGAAAATGGATTCAAAACAATATCATTCTTGTTTTACAGGCGGGTCTCTTTGAGACAAAATAAAAGGGGACACCCCTCTCCTTACAAAAGACATGGCCAAAGCCACCAAAGAAGGAAGCTACATATCAGCTCCTTGATAAACAAAGAGATAAGTCTCGACATGAGTTGAGACTAGTAATCTATACAGATCAACCCTAACCCATCTCAATTCCTTAAAAAGTAAAGCAACGGGGTGAGCTCAATAGCTCAGTGGATCAAGCAAAGTAAACACACGTTTACAGAAAGATAAAGACTGCAGCACATACATCAATGCATTTCAAACCACAACAAACAATACAATCATGAAAATGCAACAACATACCCCGTACCAAGGTTTCGAAACAGTCCCATGGTATGCGTGTCGTGTAAAATCATTGAGCAACTACGGAGTGCATCGCGGGCTGAGTGCTTAACATCATCATATGATGGTTCTCCTTTGATATCACGGGATCGAGAGCGATACAGCTGTAGGTCCTGCAAGCAAAGGGCTCAACCTTATATCACAAGGGCTCTAACAGTCCAAGTCACAAAGACAAGGAACCACTCCCATCAATTTACGTGAAAATAATATTCCAAATGCATGAAGCAGTGTAGCACGGTATCATGTATATAAATGATGCAATGACATGGTTATCGCAAAGTAAAAAACTATACAAACCTAGGCCATCATCCCCACCTTGAGACGCAAGTTTTATCTCATAACTTAGAGGGGCAAAGTTTTAGCGTTTCTGAGGATCTCAGTGGCGTGGAAGATGGTTTGGAGGAGGGGGACCCTCCTATTTATAGAAAAAAAAAGAAGAATGAGAGAAACTCGGGCATGTGACCTCTTGTGTTTCTGCCCCAGGTGACAGTTTTCGACAAAATTTTTTGGGGCGGTGTTCAAGTGTTTTTAAGTGTGTGTTTTATTTGGTTTAAAATGGTTTGTTTTTCAGCGGTGTTACATATAATATAATAAGATGCACCAAAGGTGCATGAATCAATCAAAGTTAACTAACATGATACCCCTCCCTACCAACTATGGCAAAATCTACCCCACATTTCTAGCAAATAAACATATGTCCCAACCCAATATCCAGTCTGAGATAGTGAACACGAAATTCCAGGATGATGCAAACACCCAAGAATTGGCTACCAGCTTTATGATTTTCCATAAGTGATCTTCTCCCCGAGCTTGATCGTTGAAAATTATGTTTTTACGCTCTGGCCATAGTGACCACAATGTCGCTGTGATGCTATTAACCCCGGCCCCCTTTGCTTTTCTAGAGGTATTAGTGATGTGGGATAATGAAAATCCTTCATTGATATCACATGGAATGGAGAATTTGCCCCCTGAAAATTCATACCAAAGGCGCCAAATCCATTTAGATAAGTCACAAGATAAAAATAAATGATCCAGGCTTTTGCTATCATGACCACATAATGAACACCAGTGTGGGGAGATGCATAGGTTAGGCTATCCCCTCTGTAATAAGTCATGCGTATTAATCTTTCTCTGGGCCATTAGCCATCCAAAGATCTTAACTTTATATGGTACCTAAACCTTCCATATATATGTAGCTAGAGGAAAAGGTGGGATGGAGAAAAAATCGGACAACGTATTAAATGATGATTTACATGAATAATGACCTGACAACTCAAGGGTCCAAACTAGGTGATCCGGTGTGGTGGACATTCTAATATGAGCTAGGCTTTTCATTAGAAAGGATGCTTCATTTTGGGCCCTAGGGGTTAAAACACTAGGTAAATGGAGGTTCCATGAAGGGGTGTGAGAGGTAGATGGTAGGTTATATGATATTAAAGAGGAAATGGGTTGGTTATGTGGAGAAGATAATTTGTAGATGATTGAGAATAATTCTGTCAAGGGTCTACTCCCTATCCAATGATCCTCCCAAAAGCAGAATGTATGTCCATCTCCAACTTTAGGCTTACAATTTTCTAACGCATGAGGTATTAAAGAAGTGATAAATTTCCATGGGCTTCTATAAGTTACTCTCCTTGCCCTTCACACATTCTCCTCTTGCTTTGAGAGTGGTAGTCTTCTATATCTGCTAATAATCACCTGTGCCCATAATGAGTTCTGGTCCAACAATAACCTCCATATCAACTTCCCACATAGTTTCGCATTCCTTGATGTGATATTTCAAATGCCAAGCCCACTTTTCTCCATGGGTTTTCGTACATTCTCCCACTTTATTAAGTTTTTTACCCTGTCGCCCATCTTCCCCTTCCAAATTGTAACACTCGTACCTTAGGATGACGTCATTTTGACCCGTAGAGTACCCATATATACGTAGACGTATATGTATACGTATGCATATATGTATTTGATGCTCGATGCGAGTAGGTTCGAGTGTCTTTTCATGTTTTTATGTCGTTTAGAGCACGCGTGAAGTTTCGGAACCATCGGAACCCGTTCGACGTCAAAACATGTCGAAAACGGTGTTTTGGATCAATGGAGGTCGCTCCATGGAGGAAGAAGTTTCTGTCACCTATTAAATCAATGTTTGATCTCCTAGATCAGTGGTCCGATTGAGCTGAATTTTGTTAGCTTATTCTCTCTGATAGATCTTCATTATGAACGGTGAAGATCTTGACCGGAGTTGTCTACTGTGAGATATAAGACTCCAAACACTGTTTCTGGGATTTGCAAATTTTCTTGCGCAGTTTTGATCAAATGGTTGGATCTCGTAATCCCACCGTTGGATTGAGCTAAAATTTTACCATAAGGTTTTTTACTGACTCATAAAAATTTAAGACGGTTAAGATGTTAAGTTGATGAGCATTTTGTATGAAATTGATTATCTAAGTGCAAGTAATTGCAGCAAGAAAATCTATTTTTTGGCAGTTTTTCATGTGGGCCCAAACTTGTCTATTTAAGCAACTAGCACCTAATTATCGGCTCACTTGCTCATTTTTCACTTAGAAAAGAGGGAAAGGAGCTTGGAGAAGAGGAAAAGAAGGGGAGAGGAGAAAAGGGAGGAGAAGCTAGGGTTTTGGTGCATTGTTGCCCAAAAATCCTCCAAGGTATCTCATTCTTTCTCATTTTCTTCTTTCTATCTCTTTAGCATGTGTTTACAAGCTTTCTTTTGACCTAGGATTTGCTATGAATCCTGGATTTGGTGGGTTCTTGATCTAGGGTTTGCATGTTTAGGCTATTTTAGGCTTTTTTATGATGCTAATGGCCTTCCCTAACCTAGAACAACACCTAATGATGTGTTTCCGCACATGAATCCCGAAATTTTTGGAGGGTTAGAATAACACATTTAAGAGTTAGGCTTTGCATGTCATATATGTATGATTAGAGGCCATTGGGAACCTATTGATGGTAAAACCTTTAATTTCTAACAAGAAATTGGTAGGGTTATGTGACGTAAACCTAGGATATTGGACTTAGGGTTTGCCATTGGACTTGCATGTGATATATGTTGAATAGATGGGTAAATGTGGATGTGTGGTAGTCCAATTTACTGATCTTGATGGCTGAAAACCCTAGGTGTGGTGCAATTTTGGCCTAGGCCATGTGATTTGGGAAATTACAATGAATTTGGGAATTTACTCAAATTTGGGGATTTTGACCTAGTTGATGTCAATTGATTAAATTGACATGAAATTGTCTAATTAACCCTATTTATGATTGAATGCCTTGTAGTATAGTGGTTGGATCAACCTATTGCATTCAATTGGGTAAAATGTGGGTTAAATTGATATTAAATGGTTGAATTGGGCCATATGGGATTGGCTCATGTGTATAACTATTTTAGAAACTTAATTGGCTATGTAGTTGGGTTAAACATGATTGTTTGGCACACTTTGGACTGATTTTCAGTATTTCATAAACCATGTTGTTTTCAGGGTTTGTGGTTGATCTAAGTAACCCAAATAGACCAATTGAAGATTGGGGTGATTTGTGGCATCCTAGTACTTCTTGTGGTTGGAATTGGATTGGCTGAGTGTAGCCAATCAAGTTGTCAGTGTTTCTTTACTTGTGATTTCTATATATGGCATTATAGTATAAATGAAATTTTAAATGCTTATCTAATGTAGTATGCGTGATTTAATAGTTCATGAAATGTATTTGAGCATAGTCAGTTGGAAAAGCAATGTGGGTTGGATCTCTTAGCATGGGATTCTCTTTTAGGGAATTCCATTGAGGCTGGATGGTGATCCCCAGTTGTGGACCTTGTAGAGGATTTTATGGCTTGTGTAGATAGGATCACCTAGACATCTTACTTGTCTCGATGGGGTGATCCTATTAGATACGAGTAAGAGATCGATCGGGCAAGGGGTGTCGCGCACTCTAGCCTTTGGATTGATACTTACTCAGGAGGTATCTAGGATTGCATGTGCATGTTTATAAAATGATATGCATTGTCTTGGTTATGACATGATGCATTATATTTGGCATTTATATAATCTTGTGTATCACCATGCTATTTAAACTGTTTTAATGATCTTGCAATGTTTTATTAAATGCATATATATGTTGCCACTTGTAGAGGACATTCACTGAGCTTGTTGTAGCTCACCCCTCATCCTTACCTTTTTAGGATCGGATAGGAAGGGGAAGGAAAAGCTTAGCTGCGGAGCGTTTCCCTGTACTTTGTGACGTAGGTGTTTAGTACTTTTTTGCATTTATTTTTATAAATTGTACTGTGTAACACCTAATGCTTATACTTAACATTTAGATGAGTTTGTACTTATGGTTAAGTATAATTTTGTACTTTTGAACATTATCGACTTTGAGGAATTTTCTGGTTGTCATTTTTGGTATGTTTTTATATTGATGATCTTATTTATGTTTATGTGTTTGATGTTGTTTATTGGGATTATGGTGTGTGTGTTAGAAGGTTTATCGGGACGCCGTGTATATCGAGGAAGGATATACCCGGAATTTCGTGCAGGTCATGACGTCATAGATCGTGGGTTCTGACACAAATGAATGATTTCATCCTCTTATCTATATTTCCAGCCACCAACCTTGGAATCTTGAACAAGGACAAGTAGTATGATAGGATTGCCAGTAATACTGAACAGATCAAAGCCAATCGACCTCCTTTTGATAAGATGCTCTCTTTCACCCCTCCATTCTTTTGGTGATAATAGCCATAACCGATTCCTAGAATCCTTCCCCTCGAGGATCCCCTGCCCCGCCCCCTTAAAGGCAACCCTAGATATCACAACAAACATACCCCCACCGAGCACCCCGCTTTATTTACAAGCCTCAAAAGTACCTCTTAGTCCATGTTAACCCCTGCAAGTTGGCACTTGGCCATATTAACCTTAAGCCCTGAGAATTCTCTTAAGCAACGCAGTATGTTCAAAACGTTCATGACATTCTCCTCTCCGCCCTCTAACATGAATAATGTATCATCAACATATTGCAAATGAGGCACTTCAACACTTTCTCTCCCAATTCAAAATCCTTTTACTATCAAGAACCATCTAGCCTTTGTCATTAGTCTACTCATACCATCTGCGACGAGAGTGAACAGGAAGGGGGATAGTGGATCTCCTTTCCTTAGACCTCTTTTGGCCTCAAACTTGCCCCTTGGTCTACCACTTATCACTACTGAATAGCTGAACTCAAACACCTCATCATCCATATTCTCCATCTCTCCCCAAATCCTTTCTCCTTCATCACGAACTCCAGGAAACTGGACTCCACCGAGTCGTACGCTTTCGTAAAGTCCACTTTAAACGCTACCTCCTTTCTTACCTTTAATTTTGTACTCTTTCACTGCTTCATTGGCCACCAATACTACATCTAAGATCTGCCTCCACTGGATGAAAGTTGACTGTGTGTCTTCCACCATCTTGTGAAAGACTGCCTTCAACCTCATAGATAATGTTTTTGATATAATCTTATATAAGCTAGTGAAAAAACTAATTGGCCAATAGTCTTTCATACACTTCGAATTGTCGTTCTTTGGAACCAAATAGATATGTGGTTCGTTCACCTAATTGTTAATCACCCCATTATGAAAAAACTCCCCCAAAACCCTCATTTGGCCGCCCTTCACCACCTCTCATGACTGGTGAAAAAGTAACATTGAGAACCCACCAGGACTTGGTGCCTTCGAACCATCATAACTGAAGACCGTCGCCCGTACCTCTTCTTCTTCAAAAGGTCTTTCAAGAAATTCTCTATCTGCTATGGAAATAGCCCCATGATTGAGGCCTTCGATCTCCTAAATGTATGATCTTTTAGATGAAAAAACCCTATAAAGTATATCACCATTTCATTCACCACCCCCTTTTTAGTCTCCACTAGGCTTCCATCCTCCTTCTCAATTCCTATGATGAAACTCTTGTTACGCTAGTTGATCAAGATGTTATGAAAGAATCTCGAGTTGGCGTCCCCCTCCTTAAGCCATTTGATTTTGGCTTTTTGTAGAGCCATTCTATCTTCTTTAAGACACAACTCCTCCAACTCTACCTTGTAAATCCTTTTAAATGTAGCCAATTTAATAGACCGCTCATTGCCTTCCTCCATTTCATCAATCTTTCCAATAATTTCTTCCATCTTTTTCTTCTTCCTTTAACCGAGCCAAACACCTCCTTATCCCATTGTTTTAAAGAGTTCCTCATGTGCCATAATTTGGTCATAAACCTGTGGCCCTCCCAACCATAAGCATTGGAAGATTGCCACCATGCCTGCACTTTATTCTTGAAATTTGAATGTGAAAACCATTCATTCTCAAATCTAAATGGTGACGAACCCCATTTCACTACATTGGTGTCCAAAGTGATAGGTCTATGATTTGAAGAGATTCTAGTAAGTGACTCATGCTTCTGGAATGGGAACAACTCTTCCCATCTATCAAGAATAGGAACTGATCTACCCAACAACAAATTAGGGGAGTTCTGAGGCTAGACCATTTGTATTTTGCATTGCATAGGGGCGGATCTTTCAACTCCAACTCCTCAATCAACTAACTAAATTCCTGCATACTTATTGTAATCCTCATGTTGTTCATCATTTCCTCCACAAATCTCGTGGTATTGAAATCTCCTGCCATACACCATCTCCCCTCACACACTACTGACAACCCTGCTATCTTGTCCCAAAATGTTTGGCGATCCGATGATGATGATGGCTTATACACATCTGTCAGCCACTATTGGGCATCAACCATATCTTTAATCTGAATGGACACGAAATAATATCCCACTGCACTAGATAAAACCTCTATATTCTTGGAATCTCTTGCTACTTGTATTCCACCTGTCGATCCCACCGAAGGTAAGAAGGACCACCCATTAAATCTTGATCCCCACAGCTGCCCAATCAATTTTCAGCTAAGAACTTCTTTTTTTGTTTCCTACAAGACTATGATGTTTGGGTTTGATCTTCGAATCAACCTTCTAATCAACCCTATCTTCTTGCTGGATCCACATCCCCTAATATTCCATGTCAATATCTTCATTTAGAAACCTTTTTCTCCATCTTATTTTTTGATCCCTTTGTCCAAAAATCCAGGTTGGTTGGTCCTTTGAAGTGTTGAATACATTCAAGCACTTGATTGCGTTGAGTTGTATTTGCTTTTAGTTCCATTTTCTTCATGTAATCTAAATTTACCTCCTACAACCCTATTTCCTTCCCATTGCTTCTGTTATCATCCCTGAGAGATTCCCACTTTCCAAAACCTTATACCACATTGCCTTTCGTTTTCAACTTCATAGCATCCTACTTTGGGGAAAACGCAGAGTCTATTTGTTTTGATGATAATGATGGGGAATTGACCTTGCTAGAGTGTGTTTCAGATTGGTTATGAAAATGAAGCAGTTTGGATGGGAAAGAGTGATGCTTGACAGAAACATTGTTAGGAGAAAAACCAGAATAAAGAGGACAGGATTGAATATATATGGAAGGATCAACATCTAAAGGAAAAGGTAGGTGGCGTACTTGGTCTGGTATGATCAACATCTAAAGGAAAAGGTGGCTGGCGTACCTGGTCCCGTTGAGCATGCACCTTGTCAGCCGTTAAAAATGCATATGCTAGAATGATATTATCATATGGGGTTGAATTGTCTGAGGATGAGTCCTCCTGATTGTCGGATTCACATCTACCTTCGACCAAGTTTTTACTCATATTGGCAACTTTGATTTGGGTTTATTAATTTCCTTTACTTTTTAAAGTTTTGGTTCAACCATATGGGGAATTATATGTGTTATATCAGGGAACCCCTTGATAAGGATGTTTTGATTATTCCAAACTACTCATGTTTGTGTATGTAATGATCTTGTTAAGTGTTTCAGAATTATCAAGAATCAAGATCAAAGAGAAGAGCTTACAAGTCCATTCAATGTCAATGATCGAAGCTTCAAGTTTTCAGTACTGAGAATGTAAATCTATCAATCAAATTACTCTCGGCAAGATCTACTTAATTGCATGTTTTGATTGATATGTTTGAAAGGTTTTTCAAATGATTTAAATTCTTAATGTTTTTAAATGTTTGATTTGATCGAATTTTTAACTAATTTGACTAAGTTTTGAAAGACAAAAATCACTTTTAAAAAGCAGTCTTTAAGTATTCGATGAAGACGCTAATGTCTCAATAGCGCCCTCTAGCACCTGCATGTCAAGACGCTGATGAAGTTCAAGGTTGAAAAAGTTCTTATCCATCAGGACGCTTACTTTATCAGTAGCGCCCTCATTGTGTCAACCAATGAACTTATCAGAAAGCTGATTCAACATCAACTCGCTAATCGTCTTAAGCATCAGGACGCTTACATTTCAGTCGCGCCCTTATGTTTTTCGTACTTTAACGATAGGACGCTTGTGTTGTAAGTAGTGCCCTAATATTTCTAAGTGCTTTAAAAGTGTGTCAGGATACTAACCTTCCAGTAGCGCCCTCACAGCCTAAGTAGTTTTTAACGTTAAGTAAGTCAGCACGCTTACATTCTTGTAGCACCCTCACTTCTTAGTTCAACGGGACGCTTATGGTCCATGAGCGCCCTCAAAGGAAGAAAACGATAAAGTTGGCATTATGCATCAGGACGGTGATTGACCAATCAGGACGCTAATCCAACACTTTCATAAAATTGTGTTTGTGCACTTTTTCAATTTTCTTTTTCAAAACTTTTTATGCACAGAAACCTTTTCAGATTTGTCAAAGATTTCCTCTAATGCACAAATCACGATTCCTAAAACCTATCTTATTCATGCAATATGAAAAAGAACCGGAATGTTCGTGAAGACCGTCTTACCATCTTTGTGAAAGATTTTAGCTGTTGTGGGTAAACGTTCTTTTTTAAATTCAAATTCAAATGACCAACAACTTCATCTCTACTAAGTCTAAATCAATTGTGTAAATTGATTTACTTTTCCCCACTTATTTAGTTGTCATTGCATCAACTTTAATTGTCTAAGTGTCAAATTCACTCCCATCTTGGACATACCTGGGCCAACAATATGATGTTACGAGGTTAGGGTTTCAACTTTGAATGAACTAGATTGAGTTTTATTCATGTTTTAAAGCTTATTAATGGCAATTTTGGTTTGATTTATGGGTTTTCTCCTTCACTTTGACGTTGTGGCTAATTTATTGGAAATTGAATGGTGTTTTGAGGCTAGGGTTTCAAATGGAAACCCTAGATCCGAAATTGAATGGATTATATATGGGTTTCAATGATGTTTCGAGTGATTTAGTAATGTTTATCATGAATTTTACATGAGTTTTCATATGGAATACATATGTTGTCATTAAACCCTGGTATGTGGCTTTTTTTGTGTTTCTAAATGATATACATGAGATCTATGCCATGTCTATGGATGGGTATTGTTAATCTATGATGATTTTGCAAGGTTTAATAGAAACATGAGCTGATAATTGGGTGTTTTATGAGAAGGGAAGAATCTGGAAATTTTGGGGGAAAATGGGTTTTGATGAAAACCCCTCTTGACTTATGATTGATTAGATTGGAAGTGTTAATAATTGATGCTTTCTTGTGAAATTGAGTTAATTTGACATGGATATGATGGAATTGGTCAAAATTACTTTAGTAGAGGCTTGTATGTATTAAGTTTTATGTACATGTGAGGTTGGAAAAGCGGCCTATTAATAAATTATCATGATTTTGAGTTGAATTGAGTGGAAAATAATGGAAATGGCTCAAATGTGGTCTTGTAGAGACTTTCTTTGTTAATTGGGCATGTTATATATGTATTGTGTGTATGATGTGGAATAAGTATTGCTGTGTATGGAATTGATGTATATATGTAGGATCTTAAATTGGAATTGATAATCTTGTGTGTGGATAGGTTGTTCTACTGGTTTGGTTGTGAGTAGACTTCAATTATGTTTATCTTTTATGTCATCATATGTGATTATAATATGTTGTATGCTTGAAAGCATGAAATGTATTGAATTGAATTTGCATAGTGTATAAAACCCTGTGGTGTTAGTTTGTCCTACCTTACTAGAAGGAACTATGCTCTTGGAGTATGTCCATGTAATTTGGAGAATGCTCTTCATAAGAAAACCCCTTTACAAGAGGCATAGCAAGACTTAGCATGCTAGTGGGTAGACTTGGATTTACCATAAGTGGTTTCCAAAGGCAGATTGGTGTAGATATGCATGATCTTATGGACATGTGTTAGTAACTCCAATGAATATTCAAAGTCCTTGAAATGTCCCCATTGGTCAGAGTTGTGTTGCGGTACAGGACCTGAGAAGATTGTAGTGTTGCGCACTAGATCTTAAGGTAGAAGTCTTGAACTTGAACGTTAGGAAAGATGAATGGTTTTCATGATTATATGATGAGTGTTTGTTTATGTATATGTTATATGTTTTCATAATTATATGGCATTTTTATGTGTACATGGAATTTTATTGATAAATACTCGATGGCATATTTGTATTTTATTTACTGGCCATCATTGGCTCTTTCTCATTTCCCTCTTTTAAGTCCTTCAGCTCAAGATAAGGGCAAGGAAATCATTATCCATCAAGGACTTAGCCAGTGTAGAACTAGAGCATAGACGTGAGTGTGGGAGGACATTTTTGTTGAATGTTTGAGGAACTTGATGTACATAACTATGATATATTTTGTACCCTTGGGAACATATATATATATAGTAACACTTTGAGCATGAACTTGAATTAAATATTTGGAATGGAATGATCCTATCAATCTTTTGTATATCTTTGGAGTTTTAGTAGTTGTGGATTGTAGACTTATTTAGTTGTGAATTGGAGAATTGTTACACGTACCTACAAGTTTAAACAAGTTAATGATGAGGAATTGGACTCTATGGAGAGTCTGGTTGAGGCTTATAGGGTCCCAATCATCCCATGAATGATGAGGTGATTGGAGTCCTACACCGAATGAAAGCCACAACAGTTCGTTTTAGGGCGGTCCCGCCACAATTACATGTTTATTCAACTTTAATTTTTGTCATTTGTTAAAAATATTTGGGAGATGTTGCCAAACTTTTACATATCCATCTATTAGAAGTTTTAAATATATAATTAAATATTTTTTGGTTTTTATGAAGTCTTTGTTGCATTGTATCTAAGCTCAAAACTTAGGAAATTAGTGAAAAAAAATGAAAGGAAGAAGCTTAAAATCAAAATAGGCATCATGAAATGCTTTAGGTTTTGGAACCCAATTAAGCAAACGGGAAGGTATATGTATTTTTATTTGATTCTTTTAAGAGGTACCTTATCGGTTAAACAAGATATTTTTTACGCCAATAATATACAGGAGATTTTGCTGATTTGTTGGTAGAGTACTTTTACCTTACAATTTTGTTGATATATTTTGGAATGTTAAGTTTCATTGATCCTTAAGTAGTTTTAAAATTCTTTTTAGACATTTTTCATATTTTTATAAGTGATATTTATTATTTACAATAAATTATATTTAATTCATTATATATATTGAATTGAATAACTTGTTCTAATTATTATTATTTTTTTATGATTGTAGTACAGATCGCAATTACAAATTATAGATGGAGAAGAATTAGACTCAAGTACAAGTTTTTTGTCATTGTTGAAAAAGACAATGGATGCATGAGTTTAATACTTTTTTTTTTTTTGTAATTTGTTTTTACATGGTTGTTTTAGATTGGATTTTAATATTGAACATGTTCAATGATATAATATGTTTAGATTTTAATATATTACATACTTCATTTTGTTTCAATGTATTTAAGATAAGAAATTAACATATTTTGCATTTCATTCGTTCATATTTTTGTTTAATATTACTAAAAATATCAATAAAATATGGTATTGAGGATAAGGATATGACTTATGTGAGCTCTTTTGCAGATTCTTCCAAGTAACAGAGATTTATTTAGATTTGGTATAAATATTACAAATTTGAAAAGAAAAACCGAATACTAAATTACAACATACAAGAGACGTCATCAAAACAATATTTTACAACGTTCAAATGAGTGTTGTAAAAGGTTAATTACAAAGTTCTCATAACATTGTTTTACAACTAGTATAAGTATGTTGTAAAAGGTTATATGATAACGTTATTTCGGCATGTCATAAGGCATACTATTATGACGTTCTCAAGGGATGTCGTGAAAATATTTATGACATGCATATGCACGTTGTGAAAAAGTATAACGATGTGTAACTTGCGTCATCAAATCTAAATAAAACTTTTAAGATTATGAGAAAACGACACTAGAAATAGATGTACAAGGACATCCATGTGCACGTCATTGAATGTGTTGTCCTTTTGACGACACCACCATATACAACAAGTGCCTATACATCGTCATATGTCTATGACAACATGCATCGCTAGTTGTTGTATGCTTAAATTTTTGTAAATAGTTGTTGATTTTGAAACCCTTTCGTTAATTCTCCTAAAAAAATTCTTTTGTTATTTTTAATAATCTTTAAAGTTACTAGTCAACGTGCACATGCGTTGCAAGTGTGACAAAAAATGAAAATCAAGCAATAAATCAATTTAAGACAGCAAGAAAACACGAAAAAAGTTGAATTTCATCATATCCCAAGTCTAAACAACAATTCTCTATGATTTCACATAATTCCCACTAATCACAAACATGTACAACGATTACCTAAAACTCAAGCTATCCAACGAATCTTCCTTCTTCGAATGATTTTATCTTCTCTCATCATCATGTTGTCCTCTCCCATCCTAATGTGTTTAGAGGCCTAATATCAATTCTCAAACCAACAAATGTTTGAGAAAAAAAAAAGTTAGAAAATAGAGAGAAAATGAAACTGAAGAAAAACTCTTCTAGAAGAATAAAACTTAGATCTTACTAGAGTTTTGTTCTAGAAATTGTAGTGCAAATCATGGAGATTGAGAGTACAGGGTTTGGTGATAAAACTTTAGTGAGTGTTGTGAGGTTAAATCTTTGGTTTTGTTTGAGCAAATTAGTGTTTTTGATTGATGGTGGATAAATTATATTTTGATGTTTTTTTGTATCTTTTTTCCTAAGATTCTCCATACATGATTACATGGTAAAATGGATTTGCGACACGATAAAAAATAGAAAAAAGAAAAAAGAAACAAATATGTGATAGTTCCGATTAGTTTTTTCTACAACTAATGACCTAAAAACTTGCAACCCACAAAAAAAGTGGGTAATTGAATGGGAGAGTTGGTAATTTGGATAACTTCCCTTAAAATGTAATATGGTTCTAAAATCTTAGATTACGAAGAAAGAAGTGGAGATGAAATACCAAGGTTTTTGTTAAATTGATCACCTCCAGAGTTTTTGTAAGTATTTGCATTATAAGAAGTATAGATTATTACAAAGTAAAAAATGATACTCCAACAATTAAATTGAAGAAATTTATCTTCCCATTTTGTATCATGTTGACAAAGCTAACATTATTTCCTCTTTAAAACCATATTTTCATTGCCTTTCCATCTAATTAAGTTCATATTTCCTTCTTTTCATTTTTATTTATACAAATTCTTTAATAAATACTTACATACCTTATCTTTCCAACCAACGAAATCTCAACCAATAAAGTGAGTATAGCTAGGTTATTTTTTGATAATATCTTTAAACTCTACGGGATACTTATTTAAAATCTGTCGTATGTGATAAGAATCCAACCTTCAAAGGTATATTTTGGAAAGAATTTTTCAGGTTGAATGTGTTGAGTTTGTAAAACCCCAACTTCAATCAAATCAATACACAATGAATTTAATCTAAACAATCATTCATTTGTATGAACAATCAAAGTTAAAAACCTTTTCATACAATAAATCAATGGAGAACTAGATGTACCCCACTAAAACTCTCTCTTTACCCACTTACTAACTTTACTCCACCATAAATTACAGTACTTTTTTACTCGCCAAAAAATCCCAAAATACCCCTTCTCCCCAAACTCTCCCACCATTTCATCTTCTTCTTCAAAACTCCCAAACCCTAACAATTACCACTTTTCTTCTTTTCCACACTACTCTAAGCTTCTTCTTCCTCTTTGCATATGTCAAGATCTAAAGACGTTATTCTTTTCTTAAAATGATCCAAAGCAATGGCGAAGCTAGGATTTTATATTAAGGGGGACAAAAACAAAATTTTCTCAATCACAACAAAATAAGAGAGATATTACATCGATCAAAGATCATCAAAGAAGAACAAACATAAAAGAGTTCTTGTGACCTTTGGTACTAAAAGTTTTAACTCCTCTCTATACAAATAAATTTAGAAGCTTGTGTTCACCATGGTGATTATCGTTGCTTTTGAAGCTTGTCGTCACTAATTTTTCAAAATTCATCGACGGCGTTTCATGACGTTGCTTCTCTGATGTATATATAATCATCATTTCTTCACCATTAGACGACATCTCCTTATTTGTAGGTCCTTGCATCAAGCAAAGATCCAAATTAAGATCGGTCAGTTGGAATTTCGATACATCGCTTAATCCTTTCCTCTTCGACGCTTTCGGTCTAGAATATGGATCTCTTGTTCTACCTATGCTCGAATACACAACGTCATCTCCATAAGCATCATCAAACATTCAGAATGTGGTACTTGAATTTTGTTCAAAACATTGGTCATCTGTTGTAAAGTGTCACCTTCAAGAACCGTCTCCACCGCTGCTTGGCATACGTGCCAGTTCTCGGTCCATAGAACTCCTACAGCTCCATTGACTGGATTCACAATTCAACTGCATGCTTCAAATAAGATAGACTGAAACAAAGCTAAAACATACAATATAACAACAAATCAGAACAAGCAAAAACCTAACAAAAGAGATTCGATCTAAAAATCAAAACAACAAAAATGAGAAACTGATTCTGTTGTACCTATCAGGTCTCTGACTCTCCAGCACCAATGAAATAAACAACATAAGACCAGCACAAAATATATATATTTTCAAAAAAGTAAGGGGGGCAATTGCCTCCCTTACACAAAACGTAGCTTCATCACTAATCTAAAACATAAACACCAACATCGTTCTTTTTTCTCATCTTCAAAAATCTCAAGCAAAGCCCTAACTTCAAGTAGCTATCATCTTCCACTGTTAACCTTCAAATCAAGCTTGAAAAGTGTTAAATCAAAGTTCTCAATATCATATTAACGTTGTTTTGACATTTTAGAAGAATATTTCCAACGCTGGAGGTATTTTTCTTTTTTATAGATTTTTTTGAGTATATTTGTGTGTTTGGCAAGGAAAATTGCCAAACGCCCTATATTTTGAATTTTGATGCATTGTTTTTAGTTTTCCATGGTATTTTTTGTTTATTTGTGTGTATGGCAAGAAGAAATGGTGGAATGACTCAAATAACCCAAAAGATTTGGTTCAGTCCTAAACTACTGAACTTAACCTTTTGGTTTGATAGTTTAGGCCCAAACAGAGTTGAATTTGATTTTTTATTTTTTATTTTTTCATTATAATAAAGCATTTAATCAAGTTTGCTTTTCGATATGGTATGTAGATAAGCTGAGGAGACGAGAGAGCACCCCAAGTGAGCAAAATGTTGCACGTTCTCGGCCAACAACATCTATTAGGAGACAACGACTCTCCAATTAAATATCAACTATCCAAGGACAGTGTTGAGAAGGAAGCAAGCATAGACGAAACAAACGCACAAAATGTTGGCAAAGGGAATACTAATACTAGTGAAGGAACATCTGAAGGTGTCATTGGCCCATTTCCTAGAGGCCCTATTGATCCCTTTGTCATGATTAGTTTCAAGAATTACGTTGTTGCATATATATGGGATTCCAATCTAAGTTGTTATTTTTTTTAATAATAGTGTTAATATTTTATGAAGTTTTATTATTAATATTAACTATTATTAATGTTTATATTTATTGCATTTTTCTTTTGTGTTCACAATATCACCCCCTAATTAGGTGCATAAACCATGGTGCACAAGTAGTTGAATAGTATCTAAGTTGTCACCTTGACCAAGGAAAACTTTAAGAAATTACACAAAGATCTTGTTTGGGTCTTATTTGTGGATGTTTCTACGCCTTCTCCAATAAAATGTTGATATCTTTGTTTGTAGAGTGATGACAACCAGAGACAAATACATTTCACATTCCGTTCGAGTGAAATGACAATTGCACTAGATGGTGTTGGGATACTGCTTAACATTCTTGTTATAGGCAAAACGGTATCAGTCAAACCACTGGACATTCATAGTGCAATTGAATTGTTGATGCAAGGGTTAGGAGTCTCGCGGTCTGAAGCACATAACGAGATCTTCTCTGCAAAAGGGAGATTCATGACCAAGTGTTGGCTAAAATAGCAGTTTGGCACTGCCAAGCAAGATAACACCCTTTATCCCCCAATAGAATGCATGACAAATGCATTTCTCTTATATTTGTTGGGTTTCACATTATTTTGTGACAAGACTGAAATGTGTCTCTGTAGCTTTTCTTCAATTCTAAATTGAAGTCGACATGATCAGGCAATATTCAGGAGCATATTTGAGGTAGAAAAATAATGTATTTTTCAATAATTTATTTCACATACCTTGATTTTGAAACTTTAGGTACATTTAATCATAAAAACTTTTAGATGAAAGATCATAATACATAGCTTCTAGCTATGATTCTTCACAATATATTTTAATATAGCTTCAAGCTATAAATCTTTTTTCATATAGCTATGTTCGTGATTTTTCACAAGGTGTCAAGCCGGTCATCAATGATAACTACTCGGGCATTCGGGCATTGTGCACATGCCAATCAATGCAAATAATTTCAAGTTGAAACTAATTTTGATAACTATGGTGCAACAACGTCAATTTGGTGGTTCTCCACAAGAAGGCCCGACCACACATTTGACTACATTCTTGGAGATGTGTAATACGATGAAGATGAATGGAGTCACTGAGGAGACCATCCGATTGCAGTTATTTCCCTTCTCCTTGAGGGACAAAACAAGAGCATGGTTGCAATCATTGCAATGGGGTAGCATTGCCACTTGGGAGGACATGTGCCAAAAGTACCTTCAAAAGTTCTTTCCACTGGCAAATACAACTCAATTAAGGGTCGAGATCGGGCAATTCAAACAATTGGAGTCTGAGTCACTTTATGATGCATGGGAGATATTTAAGGAATTGTTGAGGAAGTGCCCCAACATGGTTTCCAAGATTGGTTGCAAATCCAAATGTTCTACAATGGGATGATGGTGCCAACAAGAACTTTAGTAGATGCGGCTGTTAGAGGCACATTATTAAGGAAGACAGTGAATGAAGCTCTTTCTCTTTTGGAGGAAATAGCTTCCAACAATTATGAGACTCCAACTGAGCATGTCATGGTGAAGAAGGTAGATGGAATGCATGAGGTTGATCCTATTGTTGGCCTAGTACTATCGTTCAAGAGGGGGGTGAATTGGACGTGGCAAATTTTTGTGTTACCTTTCAATCAAACAATATATGTGCGCAGTATAGGTAACAAACAAAGAAATAAAGTGCAAGAAAACTAAACAAATAGACAGCGATTTATAGTGGTTCGGTTCCCCCAGAACCTACTCCACTACCTGACCACCCACGATTAGGATTTCCCAAATCCACTAAGTTTAGTCAACTTATGGTCGTGACTAGAAGCCGTACAATATAGTTAACTTACAAGCGTAACTAGAAGTCGTGAACCTAACCAACTTGCGAGCGTGGTTGGAAGTCGTACACTAACCAACTTACGAGCGTAAATAGAAGTCGTACAAAGAAAGACATAATCCAGGTTGACTAACAAGTCAACAATACATCAAGGTTATAAATGATATTTAGAGAATTTCTAGGAACTCTCTTACAATTTTAGCATACAACCTTGAAATGAACAATCTCTACTATTTTAACCACAATATATTAAGTGAAGTGCAATCTTGAAATAGTTGTTCACAAATACATGCAAACGATTCAAAAGATGTTTATGCAAGTTCAAGAATCGTGTGTGTACATGTATTCTCAAATATTGATTCTAAATATGATGAATGAAGCACAAGAATCAATATGCAAGTAATGATCAAAACTTATTGATTCAAAGATATAAATATTCAAGTATGTGAATCAATATGCACAAGTTATGGTCAAAATAATCGATTCAAATAATACATGTTAAGCACAAGAATCGATGTTGAACAAATCACAAGAAACCACTATCCAAGATGATATAAGTTGAAAGCTCAAATATGGTTTCACATAATAGAGAAAAACGGTTTTAATAAGATAGTAAATCAAACAACAAAACCGTTTCAACTCAAACACAAACACAAGAATCGTAATAGAAATGTTGCCTAACTTAGATAAGATGAAGCTCGTAGATTCTCTGAAGTGAATGTGGTTGAGAGATTTCTCTTCCAAGAATGATCAAGATCAACAAGTATGTGTTGGAAACACTCAAGAACAGCTTGATCAAACAATCAAGAAAATCTTTCAAGTTTCTCAAAGATTTTGAAACAATTAGCAAAACTTTTCGAAAGGTTGAATCAAAGATTCAAATGTAGTGAATTTTTGCAATCAAAAGGTGTTTAAAATAGCTCAAGAACTTGTTTAAGAGTTGGAAATACAAATAGAAGAATATAGGCACAAGTTCATATGTTTTGCAAAAGTTGCTCTCAAATGAGCAAAGTGTGGTATTTATAGAAAAATACCTGCCCAAGGCACAGGAACGTGTTCTTTAGTTGGAGGGCATTTCTGCTTCAAAATTTGAAAAGTTTCAAATTTCCCTCCAATGCAGGAGCGTGTTCCTTATTAAAGGAGCGCGTTCGCATTCCTCCATTTGTGACGCCCCGAAAATTATTTCATCTAGCCCATAACCCAATTGTATTTTGCCCAAACTCTATGTGTTGCCTTGATATGTTTGGTGTTTGTTTGATGATTGTTTAATGTTTGTATAGTTAATGCTTGATAATGTATATAAATATATGTATCATAAATTGTATATGAGTCATGTTAAATTAAAGTTTAATGCATATGTTATTATTTATGCATGGGCTCATTAAACCATGAATTGATATGGGTTAGGATTGATGGAATAAAAGGATAAATGAAATTGAAGATTTGGTGTATTAAATGGATTGGACATTTAAAATACATGTGGTTGGTATGGGTAGTATGAGACCAACACATGTGAAGGTTGGTGCATGAAAGTGGACAAGTGTCCAATGCCCACTTGTCTTCTTCAAGGAAGTGCTAGAATGAGTGGAGGGAACCAAGGAGAGGAAAACAAGGAGAGAATCAAGGAGAGAATCAAGGAGGGAATCAAGGAGAGAATCAAGGAGGGAATCAAGGAAGTGCTAGAAAGAGGTGAGTGGAGAGAAAAGAAAGAAGAAGATAAAGAAAAGAAGAGAAAGGAAAGAAGAAGAGAAAGAAGGAGAGAGTTGCAGGAGTAAGAACCCTGCGAGATTTTCATCAAAGAAGTGGATCTTTGGAATTTACGGTCAGATTGAGCTCAACTTTTGTCAGCACGTTCGTAGCTTATGGTTCTTCATTCTGGTCGGTGGAGATCTTGATCAGAGGTTTCTTCTGAGAGATCTAACCTCTCAAACAAAGCTGGCCGGAAAGTCTGGATTTCTCGCACTGTTTCGCTCAAACTTATAGATCTCCTAAATCTACCGTTAGATGGTTATCAAATTTGGCTATGTAGTTTATAACTGATATTTATACATTGTGAACGGTGGAGATCGTAATTAGAAGCTTGTGCTAAGAGATATAACCTCTGAAACAAAGCTGGTCGGAATTTCTGGGTTTCTCGTTCCGTTTCGGTAAAACTTCTAGATCTCCTCAACGTACCGTTGGATGGATATCAAATTTGAGTATGTAGTTTACAACAGATATTTCTGTATTCTGAATGGTGTAAATATTTATACGTTAATTATTTTGTGTGATATAGCCATCTGAGTTTGGGTATTTGCAGCAGGAAAGGAGAAACTGTCTGATTAGACACTTGCTCATCAAAGATACATATCTTTTCGGTCCACCGTTGGATTGGGCTGATATTTGGACAGAAGGTTTGTTTCTTCACATACTTCAATCTGTACGGTTGATTTTGTGATTACATATTTCTGTTGGTAGATTGATACATCTGAACAGAATAATACATGTGAAGAATTGGTAGGGTTGTTTGTATTAGACCTACATTTAGAATATGAACTTAGACCTTTCCAAATAGCTTGCATGTCAACTATGTTGACCTAGTTGCCATTGTGGATGAACCCATGATGCAAAATCAGTGATATACATGGCTGAACATGGCGACCTAGTGTAAATCGACAATATGGCCTAAGTATGGAAAATTTCATATTTTAGGGCTTTTGATGCTTTTGGCTTAGAATCATTGAATTGATGCAACTTATGTTTAATTAAGCATGATTAGGGTTGATTATGCTACTGATTTGGTGGTTGTGACCATATCATGGGTTAGGCCTATTTGTGATCAAGTGACCCAAATTTGGACATGTTTATGCCTAAGGAATTGAAAATCAGTATTTTTGATTAATAGAATGGTTTATGAATGAGAACTATGCATTAGAGGCCTAAGTCATGTGATTTGAGTTGAATGATGGGATTAAATGGGATTTAGGCCTATTAATTATATGTGGGCTGATTTAGGGTTGATTTGTAATGTCTATGTAATTGAGCATAGAAATTGATGTATGGTAGGATATTGATGTATGTTTCAGGATCTTGATTGGGTTGATTCGGTTTGGTGGTCGTGTGTGATTAAATACTCTCGCGAGGCTTGGTTGTGAGTAGGCTTCACTTATGATTATATCATTTATGTCATCATATCACTTATATATATTGTATGTTGAAAGCATGAATGTGTTTGTTAATGTTTTGAATGATGCATTGATTTGAGAAAACCTTATGACTTTGGTTGGGCCCATCTATCTGGCTAATAGGGGGACTTGACCTTGTCATAGGAGGGTTTTAAGAAGGAAATGATTGGGATCAACGGCACGGTGAAATAGACGTGGACTAGTAACCCAAGTAAACATGATTGGGATCAACGGCACGGCGAAATAGACGTGGACTAGTAACCCAAGGCATGTGGAATGTGGATCCAAATTGATAAACTTTTACTTGCATCGAACTTATTATAAATGCTTGATATCTATATGTTATGAGCTTTTAATCATGCTACACATTAACATGCATACATGGTTTTTATTGATGAGTATTGATAGCATATTTGAATTCTATTCACTGGGCATCGTTGGCTCACCCTCATTTTCCTCTTTCAGGTCCTTCTGTCCCGAATAAGGGCAAGGGAGTAGTCATATCTTGAGGGCCTTGCCTGCGAGAGAATCCAAGTCCTCTATGTGAGTTGAGAGGCATTTTGATTGAATTGTGTTTTATATTATGAAGTATTATATTTTGGATTATGTAATTATAATACTTACCACATTTTAGTATGGGTGAGTTGGGACTTGCTAGATAGACCATGTGGGCACATGACGGTTTTTTTTATTTGTACCCACAATTTTGGACTTTATGTGTATGTCAATTTTTAATGGACTGTAGGAATTATGATTTTATTTATGGTTCATTTTTATGGATTATCTCGTCTTTGATTATTAATACAGTGGGTAGTTTTGTTTAGTACCTTTTGATATTATGTCGTTGTTTGAGATAAAGCTCGTAGGGTCTCAACCACCTCAAGGGAGTTGAGGAGTGGTCGGAGATGCCTACGCCGGGCGTCCCGCCCCGGCATTCCGCATGCCATTCCCTGTGGGGTTGGTGGTCCGGGGCGCGGGGTCGCCACAGTTGGTATCAGAGCCTGATTTTACTAGGTTTGGTCTATGTATTGGACTTAGATGACTTTGACCTAGGAATTGGGTGAGAGATTTAGGTGATTAAAAAGCTTAAAGGAACTAACTTAAAAGCCTTACTATCATATTTTCTGCGTGTATTATATGATATGGGTAGTTATGAGGCTATTTTAATGTTTTAAATGTGTGATGGTTGCTCGTATTTCTACTTCTCAGTGTCATGAGGAGGAGCGAGAGATTGGGACAGCCACGCACAGGGCCATCCGATGATGACCGGATAGGGAGGATGGAGGAGATCATTCAGGCACAGACTTCACAGATACAGGCCTTAGTGCAGCAGGTTGAGGCTATTGCTCGGCAGTCACCTCAAACAATACCTCAGGAGGCGGGCACTAATGGGACCGAGGCAAGTGGAGCTGCAGGGGCAGCAGGACCTCAAATGGTTGTACCTCAGCCTATGCCTACACCTGCTCCTAATGTTGTGGAGAACCCCACTGATCGGCGGATCAGACTGCTAGAGAAGTTCATGAAGCTAAAGCCTAAGGAATTTACTGGTGGGGTTGACTTGAAGAAGGCCGAAGATTGGCTGAAGAATGTCGAGAAGATCAGTCGCTCCGTAGAGCTTGATGAGGAGTCTCAGGTTCTATGTGCTGCTCACACACTGGAGAGTGATGCAGAGGACTGGTGGCTTTCAGTGTTGGATACACAGGGGACAGTGAAGAGTTGGGACACCTTCAAACGGTTGTTCTTACAGGCTTACGTTCCAGAGACTGAGAGACAGGCTAAGCAACTCGAGTTTTTGAATCTCGCACAGGGCACCATGTCAGTTAGGGAGTACGAGCTCAGATTTAGGCAGCTCGCAGTTTATGCTCCTGGGTTAGTTCAGACACCGAGTGATAAGATTATGAGGTTCTCTTTGAACCTAAGGCCTGCGATCCGACAGGCCTTGTCTGTAACGAAGATGACTGATTTTGCCACAGTGGTCCAGAGGGCCAAACAGTATAAGTTGGCTGAGCGGGTTGATGGCATGTCTACACGGGCAGCTCCGGGTGTACAGACTTCACAGGCAGAGTCCGGGGGACAGTTTAAAATTCCATGGAATAAGGGAAACTGGGGAAAGAAGAGAAAGTTTTATGGAGGAGCACAGTCCGAGGGTGCTCAGAGTAAGACATCCGAGGTTCAGACTGGTATGATGGTCTCACCAGTGGTTTCCTCTCCTGTCCCTATTCCTACTCAGGCACCGAGTGCACCAAGACCCCCATTCCCACAGACTGCTGGCCGAGGCAGAGGTAGAGGCCGAGGAAGTTATGTGACGACATCTCAGACTGGGTCATTTGCGCCCAGGGCTCCATTCTTATGTTTTCATTGTGGGCAGGCTGGGCATAGGAAGCTCGAGTGTCCGAATTTTCAGAGAGCTCAGGGATTTGTGCAGCAGTCCAGTGCCAGAGAGACAGCGAAGGCAGCTACTGAGCCAGACCCGACAGCATCCAGGACTTTGGTGGAAGGTACTCTTATTATTTGTGGTACTTCTATGCATGTATTATTTGATGCTGGTTCTACATTATCATTCATATCTGGACGTATGGTAGATAGTTTGCATTTGACTCCCATTAGGGCTAGTACATGGTTAGTGGTGAGTACTGTAGCTGGGGAAAGGATCTACCCGAACATGATTTGTAGCCAGTGTGTGGTTCAGATTGGTGATGTTGAGATGCCTATTGACTTTCGAGTCCTAGAGTTTTTAGAGTTTGATGCAATTCTAGGGATGGATTGGCTCGCAGCTTATCATGCAATTATCGACTGTTTCACGAAGAGAATCATTTTTCAGATCCCCGGACACCCAATGTTTACACTACAGGGTAGAGCTTCAGACCAGACAGTCACAAGGGGTAGATTTGTGACTGATGGAGATAGGGAGATTTTGGCTGGGTTAGTACCTAATGAGGAAGAGACTAGTGAGGTGATACTTGAGGATATTGCCATTGTTAGGGACTTTGAAGATGTGTTCCCTGCGGATCTTCCAGGATTACCACCGAAACGAGAGATCGATTTCATTATTGAACTAGTCCCTGGCACGAAGCCTATCTCCATGGCACCATATAGAATGGGGCCAGCCGAGTTGAAAGAGTTGCAGAAACAGCTCGAGGAGTTATTGGCTAAAGGCTTTATTTGCCCGAGTGTGTCACCCTGGGGAGCTCCAGTTCTTTTTGTGAAAAAGAAAGATGGGAGCTTGCGGTTGTGCATCGACTATCGCCAATTGAACAGGATGACCATCAAGAACAAGTATCCTCTCCCAAGGATTGATGACTTGTTTGATCAGCTGAGGGGAGCGAGGTATTTTTCAAAGATTGATTTGCGCTCCGGGTATCATCAACTGAGGATCAGGGAGGAGGATGTGCCTAAGACGGCATTCAGAACCCGCTATGGACATTATGAGTTCCTTGTGATGCCATTTGGTGTGACTAATGCACCAGCGATGTTCATGGACCTGATGCAGAGGGTCTTTAGGCAGTATCTGGATAAGTTTGTCATCGTCTTCATTGATGACATATTGGTGTATTCCAAGACTCGAGCTGAGCATGAGGAACACCTTAGAGTGACTTTGCAAACCCTGAGAGAGCATAGGCTATATGCAAAGCTGAGCAAGTGCGAATTTTGGATCACCGAAGTGAAGTTCTTAGGTCATGTGGTGAGTTCTGAGGGGATTTCAGTTGATCTGTCTAAGGTTGAAGCCATTATCAGTTGGCCTAGGCCTACCACAGTGACCGAGATCAGAAGCTTTCTTGGGTTAGCTGGTTACTATAGGAGATTCGTTCAGGGATTCTCCAAGATAGCTACGCCTATGACTAGGCTCACCCAGAAAGATGTGTCATTTGCATGGACCGAGGAGTGTGAGAATGCCTTTTTAGAGCTGAAGAAAAGATTGACATCTACGCCAGTGTTGATTTTGCCAGAGCCTGATCAGGAGTTGGTTATCTATACTGATGCCTCTCGCATCGGCTTAGGTTGCGTGTTGATGCAGAAGGATAGGGTCATTGCTTATGCATCGAGGCAGTTGAAGGTGCATGAAAAGAACTACCCTGTTCATGACTTAGAACTGGCCGCAGTGGTTTTTGCTTTGAAGATTTGGAGGCATTATCTCTATGGTGAGAGATTCACTCTGTATTCTGACCATAAGAGCCTCAAGTACTTGTTCTCTCAGAAGGAATTGAACATGAGGCAGAGAAGGTGGTTGGAGCTCCTCAAAGACTATGATTTTACATTGGAATACCACCCAGGTAAAGCCAATGTAGTGGCTGATGCGTTGAGCAGGAAGCGGGTAGAGACAGTTATGGTAGCACGCCAGATGTCTCATGAGTGGAGACTACTTGAGGCGGCTACGGTTATGAGTGTATGTGCTACTCCTTCAGATCAGATTGTGATATGTGCTCAAATGAGAGCTCAGCCTACACAAGTCCAGGAGGTAATTGACCAACAGAGACTTGACGTTGATTATGGGATATACAAGTCTTGGGCTAAGAGCAGTGATTTTACTGATTGGCACTTGTCATCTGATGGTGCCTTGAGATTTAGGGGACGTTTATGGGTTCCCACAGATCCACGACTTAGACAGAGTGTTCTCCAAGAGGCTCACAGATCTCATTATGCTATTCATCCTGGCGGAACCAAGATGTATCATGATATGAAAAGAATGTATTGGTGGCCCGACATGAAGAGAGAAATAGCTCAGTTCATTCAGAGGTGTGAGATCTGTCAAAGAGTCAAAGCTGAGCATCAGAGGCCTGGAGGGCAGATGCAACCGCTTGCCATTCCTGAGTGGAAATGGGAGCATGTCACTATAGATTTTGTTGTGGGATTACCCAACACCCCGAGGAGACATAATGCTGTTTGGGTTATTATTGATCGCTTGACCAAGTCTGCTCACTTTCTACCGGTGAACACTAGGGATTCTATGGACAAGCTGAGCAGACTCTATATGCGGGAGATAGTCAGATTACATGGAGTGCCTGTTTCGATTGTGTCAGATAGGGATCCGAGGTTTACATCGGTATTCTGGCAGGGGTTGCAGAGGCAGCTAGGCACTAGACTAGATCTCAGTACCGCTTTTCACCCCCAGACGGATGGCCAGTCTGAGAGGTTGATATCGATTTTAGAGGATATGCTTCGAGCTTGTGTCCTTGAGTCCAGTGGTAACTGGGAGGAGTACATACATTTGTGTGAGTTCGCGTACAACAATAGCTATCAGTCCAGTATTGGCATGGCTCCTTTTGAGGCATTGTATGGTCGACCCTGTAGATCTCCGATCTGTTGGACGGAGGTAGGGGATGTTGCGATGATGGGACCAGAGTTTGTACAAGAACACACAGAGAATATTAAGAGGATCAAGCATAATATGAAAGTAGCCCAAGACAGGCAGAAGAGTTACACTGATGCCAAGCGGAAGACCGTAGAGTTCGAGGTGGGTGACCAAGTTTTATTGAAGGTCTCACCTCAGAAGGGCCAAACTAGATTTAGGATAAAAGGCAAGCTCGCTCCGAGATTTATTGGGCCGTTCGAGGTTTTAGAACGAATTGGCCCCGTCGCTTACCGATTAGCCTTGCCACCTCAGTTAGCAGCAGTCCACAATGTCTTTCACGTGTCAATGCTGAGAGTATACAAGAGTGATTTTGATCACGTCTTGGACTGGAGGAACATTGAACTGAGGCAGGATGGGACTTATGATGAGGAACCTATTCAGATACTTGACCGGAAGGTCCAGAGGTTACGTAACCGTGAGATTCCGATGGTTAAGGTGAGATGGCAGTTCCATGGCGAGGAACAGGTTACTTGGGAGCGTGAGGACTACATGATGGAGCACTTTGCCGAGTTCATGGGCTTAGGTAATTCTTAACCTTAAAACTTCGAGGACGAAGTTCATTCTAAGGTGGGTGTGATGTGACGCCCCGAAAATTATTTCATCTAGCCCATAACCCAATTGTATTTTGCCCAAACTCTATGTGTTGCCTTGATATGTTTGGTGTTTGTTTGATGATTGTTTAATGTTTGTATAGTTAATGCTTGATAATGTATATAAATATATGTATCATAAATTGTATATGAGTCATGTTAAATTAAAGTTTAATGCATATGTTATTATTTATGCATGGGCTCATTAAACCATGAATTGATATGGGTTAGGATTGATGGAATAAAAGGATAAATGAAATTGAAGATTTGGTGTATTAAATGGATTGGACATTTAAAATACATGTGGTTGGTATGGGTAGTATGAGACCAACACATGTGAAGGTTGGTGCATGAAAGTGGACAAGTGTCCAATGCCCACTTGTCTTCTTCAAGGAAGTGCTAGAATGAGTGGAGGGAACCAAGGAGAGGAAAACAAGGAGAGAATCAAGGAGAGAATCAAGGAGGGAATCAAGGAAGTGCTAGAAAGAGGTGAGTGGAGAGAAAAGAAAGAAGAAGAGAAAGAAAAGAAGAGAAAGGAAAGAAGAAGAGAAAGAAGGAGAGAGTTGCAGGAGTAAGAACCCTGCAAGATTTTCATCAAAGAAGTGGATCTTTGGAATTTACGGTCAGATTGAGCTCAACTTTTGTCAGCACTTTCGTAGCTTATGGTTCTTCATTCTGGTCGGTGGAGATCTTGATCAGAGGTTTCTTCTGAGAGATCTAACCTCTCAAACAAAGCTGGCCGGAAAGTCTGGATTTCTCGCACTGTTTCGCTCAAACTTATAGATCTCCTAAATCTACCGTTAGATGGTTATCAAATTTGGGTATGTAGTTTATAACTGAGATTTATACATTCTGAACGGTGGAGATCGTAATTAGAAGCTTGTGATAAGAGATATAACCTCTGAAACAAAGCTGGTCGGAATTTCTGGGTTTCTCGTTCCGTTTCGGTAAAACTTGTAGATCTCCTCAACGTACCGTTGGATGGATATCAAATTTTAGTATGTAGTTTACAACAGATATTTCTGTATTCGGAACGGTGAAAATATTTATACGTTAATTATTTTGTGTGATATAGCCATCTGAGTTTGGGTATTTGCAGCAGGAAAGGAGAAACTGTCTGATTAGACACTTGCTCATCAAAGATACATATCTTTTCGGTCCACCGTTGGATTGGGCTGATATTTGGACAGAAGGTTTGTTTCTTCACATAATTCAATCTGTACGGTTGATTTTGTGATTACATATTTCTGTTGGTAGATTGATACATCTGAACAGAATAATACATGTGAAGAATTGGTAGGGTTGTTTGTATTAGACCTACATTTAGAATATGAACTTAGACCTTTCCAAATAGCTTGCATGTCAACTATGTTGACCTAGTTGCCATTGTGGATGAACCCATGATGCAAAATCAGTGATATACATGGCTGAACATGGCGACCTAGTGTAAATCGACAATATGGCCTAAGTATGGAAAATTTCATATTTTAGGGCTTTTGATGCTTTTGGCTTAGAATCATTGAATTGATGCAACTTATGTTTAATTAAGCATGATTAGGGTTGATTATGCTACTGATTTGGTGGTTGTGACCATATCATGGGTTAGGCCTACTTGTGATCAAGTGACCCAAATTTGGACATGTTTATGCCTAAGGAATTGAAAATCAGTATTTTTGATTAATAGAATGGTTTATGAATGAGAACTATGCATTAGAGGCCTAAGTCATGTGATTTGAGTTGAATGATGGGATTAAATGGGATTTAGGCCTATTAATTATATGTGGGCTGATTTAGGGTTGATTTGTAATGTCTATGTAATTGAGCATAGAAATTGATGTATGGTAGGATATTGATGTATGTTTCAGGATCTTGATTGGGTTGATTCGGTTTGGTGGTCGTGTGTGATTAAATACTCTCGCGAGGCTTGGTTGTGAGTAGGCTTCACTTATGATTATATCATTTATGTCATCATATCACTTATATATATTGTATGTTGAAAGCATGAATGTGTTCTAATGTTTTGAATGATGCATTGATTTGAGAAAACCTTATGACTTTGGTTGGGCCCATCTATCTGGCTAATAGGGGGACTTGACCTTGTCATAGGAGGGTTTTAAGAAGGAAATGATTGGGATCAACGGCACGGTGAAATAGACGTGGACTAGTAACCCAAGTAAACATGATTGGGATCAACGGCACGGCGAAATAGACGTGGACTAGTAACCCAAGGCATGTGGAATGTGGATCCAAATTGATAAACTTTTACTTGCATCGAACTTATTATAAATGCTTGATATCTATATGTTATGAGCTTTTAATCATGCTACACATTGACATGCATACATGGTTTTTATTGATGAGTATTGATAGCATATTTGAATTCTATTCACTGGGCATCGTTGGCTCACCCTCATTTTCCTCTTTCAGGTCCTTCTGTCCCGAATAAGGGCAAGGGAGTAGTCATATCTTGAGGGCCTTGCCTGCGAGAGAATCCAAGTCCTCTATGTGAGTTGAGAGGCATTTTGATTGAATTGTGTTTTATATTATGAAGTATTATATTTTGGATTATGTAATTATAATACTTACCACATTTTAGTATGGGTGAGTTGGGACTTGCTAGATAGACCATGTGGGCACATGACGGTTTTTTTTATTTGTACCCACAATTTTGGACTTTATGTGTATGTCAATTTTTAATGGACTGTAGGAATTATGATTTTATTTATGGTTCATTTTTATGGATTATCTCGTCTTTGATGATTAATACAGTGGGTAGTTTTGTTTAGTACCTTTTGATATTATGTCGTTGTTTGAGATAAGGCTCGTAGGGTCTCAACCACCTCACGGGAGTTGAGGAGTGGTCGGAGATGCCTACGCCGGGCGTCCCGCCCCGGCATTCCGCATGCCATTCCCTGTGGGGTTGGTGGTCCGGGGCGCGGGGTCGCCACACCATTTGTCCATTGGACATAGGAGCGAGGTTCTTCAATTAGAAACAAGTTTCTATGGAAAGTCCTATTTTGCCCTTTTTCTGCAAGAGCACTTTCCTAGTAAGAGGAGCGCGTTCCTTAAACCCTGATCTGAAAATCTGGATTCCAGCACAGAAACACAAGAGCGCGTTCTTTGGACACAGGAGCACATTCCTTAGAGTCCAAAGTGACAAAACGTTGATTTTTTGATCTAAACAAGTTTAAAGCATATTCAAACACATAAACCAACTTTGAAAACATTTTAAACATGATTAAAACATAATGAGTGAAGATAGACACGAGTGAAACAATCGATTAATACAAATAAAGCAAGATGATTAAGACATATGATACAATACACGTAAACCAATGAAATTCATGCAAAGTTGGTAACATGAGTGCATGATTAACAATGATATAGATATATATGAAAATCAACCTGAACTATATGATTGCATGATAAACATGATAATATACGTGCATGCATGATCAATATGATAGTAGAATACGTGCATGAAAATCTAATAACCTATATGCATGAGAAATAGTAATGTATGCATGATTTGTTGGCCCAGATATGTCTAAGAGGGGGGTGAATTGGACACTTAGCAGATTTTAACCATTCTTAATAATGTGAGGATTAATGAAAGCAGATTAAACAAAGTATAGCAAGTAGATACAATAAATGTAAATGAGACAACACAACCAGGATTTATAGTGGTTAGGCCTCGCCTATATCCACTACTTAATCTCCTCAGTTAGGATTTGTTCAAACTTCTCTATGGACCTTCTTACGAGTGAAGATCAAACCGATACACTTTCTCAACTTACAGGTGTGAGAACTATCGTTTCTCAGCTTACGGGTGTGAGAAGACCGATTCTCAACTTACAGGTGTGAGAAGACCGATTCTCAACTTACGGGTGTGAGAAGATCGTTTCTCAACTTACTGGTGCGAGAAGACTGTTTCTAACTTTGAGCAACACTTGCTCTAGCGCAGTGACTTACCGATCACTACAAACTGAATACAAGATGAGATATGATTCCTTTTACTCAAAATCAAAGTGATACTTACAAAGCTTCGGATTGAACCTTCTGTTACCACAGATTCAACAAAATATGTATGATGAAATTTAGCTGAAAATAGGTTTAAAGATCTTTTGTCTTCTTCAATGGATTTTGAAAATGATGAAGATGAAGATCAATCAATCCAGAAGACTTGATGTTTTTCTTTCTAAAATGATTGTAAGTTCAATCGAGAGGCGGGTAACTTTCAAAAAGTTTTTGCATAAGTGAAAACTGTTAATACATTTTTGAATGAATCAGTTTTCGTATATTCGTTGTTTTTCTGCACTAAGGCAACATGTATATATAGAAATAACAGAGGCACAATGGACTTGATGAATTTTGGCGCTCTAGGTTATTTCAAATACAACGTCTACATTCTTCCCTAAAATGGATCGATTCAGCTCTGTGTGTATTACGGCGATAGCACCTGAATCATCTGATCATTCACGAAAAAGGAATGTTCTAACGAAGTATTAGAACGTTCAAAAAGTTTTGAAAAGTTTTTGTACAATTTTGAAAAAGTTAACAGAAATAGCAGCAGTGTCAGAACAGTAACATTATTGAATTAGCGTCCTGACTCTTAATATCAACTTTGTCGTTTTGTTCCTTGAGGGCGCTCATGAAGCATAAGCGTCCTACTGAACAGTGAAGTGAGGGCGCTGCTCAATCGTAAGCATCCTGACTTGTTTTACGATAAAACGACTTTAAATCATGAAGGCGCTACTCAATAGTTAGTGTCCTGCTTAAAACAATGTTAAGTGCGCTGAGGGATAGTAAGCGTCTTGAAGGTATTAAGTTGATTCTAAAGATGAGGACGCTCTTATACAAGTAGCGTCATGATAGTTTATTCAACTTATAACTATCAACGTCCTTAAAGATAAAAACCAATTAAAAACTAAGAGAACTTTCAGCGAGCTGAAACTAAGTCAGCTTTCTGACACTTTCAAAGGTTGACTCAAGGGAGGCCGCTACTTGCAGGTAGGCGTCCTAATGAATCATTTCTTCAACCTTGAATATTTTATCAGCGTCTTAACTCATCAAGTCCAAGAGGGCACTGCTAAAATGTTAGCGTCCTGAAAGACTCTATAAAAAATGATTTTTGATTTCTCAATCAAAGGTCGATAAAACAACAAGATATTTCCAGATTAAATCAAATATGCAGACGTTTGAAAATCAATTTGATTAAAACATGCAGTCATGCATATTGCTGAATCAAATGGCAGAGAAGGTTCTACAACCTATCATAATCTAATCATACTACCGAACATATTCAAATGATCATGGTCTTCAAGTAGATCTTTAATACGTTCGCCATGCATCATTGATTCTTTTAAAACCTTCAAGTAAGATTAGATACGTCATGTATGCAGTAATATCATAAACAGAATGTGGCTTGTAATCATCAAAATATCTTTCATATTTAGGGACAAATTCTTGTAAGGGACATGAGGATAATTGGTTCTACATGATTTAGAAAAGATGCATGATTTAGAAAAGATGCAAAGTATATTGTAGTTGGAACAAGTAAATATTACTCTTCAACACTAAGATTCTAGACAAAAGATTACAGACTTGAAGCTCTTGAATCTTCGTGTTTTATTGTTCCATCCACACACTTTGACGAGATAGTTGAATCCATCTGATATAGCTAGTTAGCACTGAAACAACTAAGTCAAAGACATTAGTGATCACAAGAAATGTTTTTTGTAATCATCAAAACAAAACCGGGTATCCAACCTCACACATCACGTAGCAACTTTATCTAAGCAAGAAGTCCCTCCTACTATTGAATATGTTGCAGCTGCAAGTATGGCGTATTTAGGAGTTTACACTAATGAAGAGCAAGTGCAATTTGTGAATAACCAGGCATATAATTATAGGGGTAATGTACCATTACCAAATCAATATCACCCGGGCATTCACAATCATGAGATATTTTCTTATTCCAATATGAGGAATGTGTTGCAACCTTCACCGAGCATGTATAATCAAGTCCCCGAAAAGAAACCACCTTTGGAAGAACTAGTAAGTACTTTTGTGTAGGAACAAGATCAGGGTTCACCAAGAATGAGTCTAGGTTGGATAATATAAAGACTCATATGGACAATATGGGAGCATCAATAAAGTCTTTGGAGGTTCAAATTGGACAACTTGTTGCATCCATCCCCAACAATAAGGCTCATTTCCAAGTAATACAAAAGTGAATACCTAGGAGCAGTGCGAAGCCATTACTCTCAAAAGTGGAAAGGAAGTTGAGGGATTCAATCAACAAAGCAACACCAATATTACTCCCACATCACTAGTAAGTGACTAAGAGGAAGAGCACAACAAGGACAAGGACATTGAAGCAGAGCCAAAGAAGAAGTCCTACAAGCCTGGATCTATATCCTTTCCTCATAATCCTCTTATTCTTAAGCCTCATTTTCCATATCCTCAGATATTCCAATAAAAAGAAATTAGATGATCAATTTGCTAAGTTTCTTGAAATCTTTAAGAAAATTCATATTAACATTCCTTTCGCAGATGCGCTGGAGCAAATGCCAAATTATGTCAAATTCATGAAGGATGTTATGTCCAAGAAGCAGAAGTTAGAGGTGTTCGAGACGGTAAAGCTCACGGAGGAGTGTAGTGTTATTCTTCAAAAGAAATTGCCTCAAAAGTTATAGGATTCAGGGAGTTTTACTATACCTTGCACAATTGACACTTTTTTCTTTAATAAAGTACTTTGTGATTTAGGTGCGAGCATAAATATGATGCCTCTTTCTGTTTTTAGGAACTTGGGACTTGGAAAGGTGAAACCTACAACTATTACATTGTAATTGGTAGATAGATCTCTCACCTCTCCTCAATGAGTCATTGAAGATGTGTTGGTCAAAGTTGACAAGTTCATCTTCCCGGTGGATTTTGTTGTCTTGGACATGGAAGATGATGATGATCTACTATTGATTCTTGGAAGGCCTTTCTTAGCTACTAGAAGGGCATTGATTGATGTGCAACGAGGGGAGTTGACTTTGCGTGTTAACGAAGATAAGGTGATGTTCAATATCTAGCACACACTCAAATTTTTAGTAGAACCAAGCACTTGTCACCGAATAGATGTACTTGGGAGTTGTAGATTCAATACTGGAAAATCCCTTGGAGTGGTGTATTGTCATATCAGTATCTCGAGATGTGGTGGTGAATGAGGATGTTCAGCACTATGTATTGGCTCTTGAAGCTTCCTTTTCTGAACCTTCCCAAGCCAAAATGGAAAATATAGATGATTCTTCTTCAATAAAGTTGAGTGAACCTACTGTTATCTCAATGAATTTTGGTGATTCCAAATATCTTTGGTTTATGTATCTAATGATCTTGTCAAATGTTTCAGATTTATCAAGGATCAAGATCAAGGAACTATTCTCACAAGCCCATTGGATATCACAAGTAAAGTTCCAAGTTTGTCATTACTTAAAATGTAAAGTTTATCGATCAATTTGCTTTCAACAAGATTTAATCGATTTTATAGAGTCTTTCAGGACGCTAATGTTTTAGCTGCGCCCTTCTGGACTTGATGAGCCCGGACGCTGATAAAATATTAGGACGCTCAAGGTTGAATTGAACTAGTTCATAAGGATGCTAACTTATAAGTAGTGGTTTCCCTTTAGTTAACCTTTGAAAGTGCCAGGACACTAACTTAGCTTCAGCTCGCTGAAAGTCCTCTTAGTTTTTAATTGATTTCTATCTTTAAGGGCGCTAATAGTTATAATTTGAATAAACTATTAGGACGCTACTTATGTAGGAGCGTCTTCATCCTTAGAATCAACTTAATAAATTTCAGGACGCTTATTGTCCTTCAACATACTTAATATTGTTTTAAATTGCTTTAAAATTTTAAAATCTTAGGACGCTTACTTGTGAGTAGTGCCCTCGGGTGTTTAAGTGATTTTAAAACAAAGCAGGATGCTATCTATCAAGTAATTGCCTCATGACTTTAGTCGTTTAATTGTCAAAGTAAATCAAGACACTTACAATTCAGTAGCGCCCTCACTTCATTGTTCAGTAGGACGTTGATGCTCTATGAGCGCCCTCAAAGGAACAAAATGACAAAAATAATACTTTTGTTGTTCTAACAAGTACATCCTTTTTGCCACCTTTTCAGAACAAATTTTCGTACAAAAATTAACTTTTTGTATTTGTAAGAGATATTCTCAGATTCATGAACCACGTCTCTTAACTTTCCTTATTTGTGAATTTGAAGAAAATTAGAATGTTCATGAAATGTGCAGTTGCCATTTTCATGATACATTCTAGTTGTTGTGAGTAAACATTCATATCTGAAATTCAAATTCCAATGAACAACAACTTCATCTCTACAAGTCTATATACCAGCACTTAACAATCTGTTAAGATCACCGAAAATTCTGAGCCAAAACACTTTTGAAAGTTAGTCAAAATTTCATCTGGTTGAAAACGTTTAAAGTTATTTTGCTTTCAAAAAGTTTTCTTTGAAACTTTACGTATTCAAATGATTTTCATACTGAGCTACATTTATATCTTTATTTGAAAATCCATTTGAGAATTTAAACTGTTTTCACTCAAATTTTTCAGCACTGCTTTAACTTATATCATTCTTGCTGAAGAGAAATTTGAGAGATAGTTTATGATTCAGTTGTACTCAATTTCATATCTTGTATATTGTATCAAGGTTGTAACAATAGTTAGATGAACTACTAAGTTGATATTCTTATATTCAACAAGGTTAGGTCTTCTCATACCCATAAGTTGAGAAACGGTCTTCTCATACCCGTAAGTTGAGAAACGGTCTTCTCACACTGTAAGTTGAGAAATGGTAGTTCTCACACCTGTAAGTTAAGAAAGCTTAGGTTTGTCCCACACCAGGAAGCGGGGATAGGTTGGTCTCAAGCCTGCAAGTTGAGCAGTGCAATGGTTGTTCTCACATCCGTAAGTTGAGAAAATGTGTAACGGTTTGATTCTTACCCGTAAGAGAATCCCTTAATGATAAGGTTTAAAATCCTAACTGAAGAAGTTAGGTATTGGATGTAGGCAAGTAGCCAAACCACTATAAATCGATTGTGCTTATATATTTATATTCCGCACTTTAACTTTGCCATTGTAATTAATCTTAAATTGACTAAGTGTCCAATTCACCCCCCTCTTAGACATACTTGGGCCAACACCTACATCAAAATTGAAGCCATTACTTTAGCATCTCCAGTATGCATTTTTGGGAGAGAAATTGACATATCCGACTATCATATCATCATCTTTGTCTCATGTTGAAGAAGAAAAGTTGTTGCGTATTTTGAGAAAGCATAAATCGGCATTGAGATGGTCCATTTCAGACATCAAAGGCATCAGCCCATCTATTTGCATTCACAAGATACTGACTGGGGAGTCTTATAAGCCTTCTATTAAGCATCAAATACGGCTAAATCCAGCAATGAAAGAGGTGATTTGGGCTAAAATTTTGAAGTGTCTTAATGCGGGAATTATATGCTATTTCACATAATGCTTGGGTGAGTTTGGTTCAAGTAGTGCCAAAGAAAGGTGGGATCATAGTGGTGAAGAATGAAGATGATGAACTTATCTCTACAAGGATTATCACAGGATGGCAAGTGTGCATTGATTACCGGAAGCTCAACAAGGCCACAAGGAAATATCATTTTCCCCTTTCTTTCATTGATCAAATGTTTGATCGGTTAGCGAGATTTCAATACTATTATTTTCTAGATGGTTATTCGAGGTACAACAAAATTGTTATTGCCTTGGAAGACCAATAGAATACTATTTTCACATGCCCATATGGTACGTTTACTTTCCGAAGAATGCCTTTTGATTTGTGTAATGCCCCAACAACTTTCCAACGACGTATGATGGCTATCTTTCCGGTCATGGTGGAAGAGATTATGGAAGTTTTCATGGATGATTTTTCATTTTTTGGTTCCTCTTATGATCAATGTTTGCACAATCTTTCTTTAGTGTTGCAACAATGTGAGTGTTGGCATATGTCCAAGAGAGGGGTGAATTGGACACTTCGACAATTTAAAAATAATTACAATGGCAAAAATTAAAGTGCAAAAAGTAAACAAATATGCACAGTCAATTTACAGTGGTTCGGCTACTTGCCTACGTCTACAACCTAACCTCCTCAGTTAGGATTTTGAACCTTATCACTAAGGGATTCTCTTACGGGTGAGAATCAAATCATTACACCTTTTCTCAACTTGCGGGTGTGAGAACAACCGTTACACTGCTCAGCTTACAAGCGTGAGACCAACCTATGCTTTCTCAATTTACGGGTGTGAGAACTACTGTTTCTCAACTTACGAGTGTGAGAAGACCTGACCTCTTTGAATGAAGAATATCAACTCAGTAGTTTATCTAACTACTGTTACAACATTGATACAGTATACAAGATATGAAATTGAGTACAACTGTATCCTATGAACTATCTCTCAAATTTCTCTTTCAGCAAGAATGATATAAGTAAAAATAATGTTGAACGATTTGAGTGAAAATAGTTCAAACTTCCAAATAGACTTTCAGATAAAGATAGAATGTTAGCTCAGTATGAAAATCATTTGAATACGTAAAGTCTCAAAGTAAACTCTTGAAAACAAAGCGACTTAAACGTTTTCTTAACCAGATGAAAATTCGACTAACTTTCAAAAAGTATTTTAGCTCAGAGAATTTTCGGTGGCCTTAACAAATTGTTAAGTGTCTGTATTTATAAACTTGTAGAGATGAAGCTGTTGTTCATTTGAATTTGAATTTCAAATATGAACTTTTACTCACAACTGCTAGAATATATCACGAAAATGGCAACTGCACATTTCATGAATATTCTGATTTTCTCCAGATTCACTAATAAGGAAAGTTAAGAGACGTGGTTCATGAATCTGAGAATATCTCTTACAAATACAAAAAGTTAATTTTTGTACAAAAAGTTGTTCTAAAAAGGTGGCGAAAAGGATGTACTTGTCAAAACAACAATAGTATTATTTTTGTCATTTTGTTCCTTTGAGGGCGCTCATAGAATATCAGCGTCCTACTGAACAATTAAGTGAGGGCGCTACTGAATAGTAAGCATCTTGACTTGCTTTAACAATAAAATGACTTAATTCATGAGGGCGCTACTTCGCAGTGAGCGTCCTGCTTTATTTTAAAACTTTTGACACACGAGGGCTCTACTCAAGAGTAAGCGTCCTGAACTATTAAAAATAGTTTTAAAACAATGTTAAGTGCGCTGACGGACGGTAGGCGTCTTAAAAGTTATTTAAGTTGATTCTAAAGATGAGGGCGCTCATACACAAGTAGCGTCCTAATAATTTATTCAACTTATAACTCATCAGCGTCCTAAAAGATAGAAATCACTTAAAGACAAAAAGAACTTTCAGCAAGCTGAAACTAAGTCAGCATCCTGACATTCTCAAAGGTTGATAAAAGAAAGGTCACTACAAAGAAGTAAGCATCCTTATTAATCAGTTCAATTCAACCTTGAGCTTCCTAATATTTTATCAGTGTCCTAACTCATCAAGTCCAGAAGGGCGTTGCTAAAACATTAGCATCCTGAAAACTTTTACAAAAATAGGTTTTGGTTTCTCGATTAAAGCTCGATAAAACATCATTATTTCTCTTAATCAAATCAAATACTTTAGAAATCATAAGGTATGATTAAAATGTTACGATCAAAATATGCAAACGATAAAATCTTACGGAGAGTAAGTTGATCGATAGACGTTACATTCTAAGTATAGATAGACTCGGAGCTTTACTTTGTGATGTTCAATAGGCTTGTGAGCACAGTTCCTTTATCTTGATTCTTGATAAATCTGAAACACTTGACAAGATCATTAGATACACAAACTGAAGATATTTGAAATCATCAAAACATTCATACCATGGGGTTCATTGAGATAACAGTAAGGAAACGAATTTGGCCCTCAATTGCAAAAAGTGTCACTTCATGGTTCAAGAGGGAATTGTCCTTGGGCACCAGCTATCTTTGAAGGGGCTGAAAGTTGATCGGGCAAAGATAGTTACAATTGAAAAGCGTCCACACCCAATAAATGTTAAAGGCATAAGAAGTTTCTTAGGCCATGTTGGCTTTTATCGGATATTTATAAAGGATTTTTCTAAGATTACTAAGCCTCTTTGTAATCTCTTTGAAAAGGATGCTCCTTTTGATTTCAATGAGTGTGTAAAAGCTTTAGAGTTAATAAAGAAGGCTTTGAGTTCATCTCCTATCATGGTGGTACCAGATTTGAAGGAACCATTTGAGATTATGTGTGATGCAAGTGATTATACAATCGGTGCGGTACTCTGCCAACGACATGACAAGATGTTCTGGGCTATTTATTATGCTAGTTGTACTCTTGATGGGGCTCAACAAAACTATACGAAAACTGAGAAAGAATTGTTAACGGTGGTATTTGCTTGTAATAAATTTTGATCCTATATTATTGGGTCCAAGGTACTTGTGTACATTGATCACGCCGCCATCGGTTACTTGTTTGACAAGAAAGATGTCAAACCTCAGTTGATTCTGTGGATTCTTTTGTTACAAGAGTTTGATCTAGAGATCCAAGACAAGAAAGCTAGTGAGAATGTGGTGGCTGATCATTTATCATGGTTGCAGCTTGTAGACAAGAAAGATGGTGCTCCTATTCAAGAATCTTTTCTCGACGAGCAACTTTATGGGCTAGATGCAAAGCTTCCATGGTTTGCGGATTATGTGAATTATTTGGCTAGTGGTGTATTGTGGCGACCCCGCACCATGGTGGTGTGGCGACCCCGCACCACGGACCACCAACCCCGCAAGGAATGGTGCGCGGAATGCCAGGACGGGACGCCCGGCGTAGGCATCTCCAACCACTTCTCAACCTCCGTGAGGTGGTTGAGACCCTACGAGCCTTATCCCAAACAACGACATAATATAAAAAGGTACTAAACAAAACTATCAACCGTATTAATCATCAAAGACAAGAGATACTCCATAAAAAAATGAACCATAAATAAAACCGTCATAATCCCTACAGTCCATCAAGATTGACATACACATAAAGTTCAAAACTATGGGTACAAAAAAAACCCTCATGTGCCCACATAGTCTATCTAACAAGTCTCAACTCACTCATACTACAATGTGGTAAGTGTTATAATTACATAGTCCAAAATATAATACATCATAATTTCAAACACAATTCAATCAAAATGCCTCTCAACTCACATCGAGGCCTTGGATTCTCTCGCCGGCAAGGCCCTCAAGATATGACCACTCCTTTGCCCTTATTCAGGACAGAAGGACCTGAAAGAGGAAAATGATGGTGAGCCAACGGTGCCCAGTGAATAGAATTCAAATATGCTATCAATACTCATCAATAAATATCATGTATGCATGTCAATGTGTAGCATGATTAAAAGCTCATAACATATAGATATCAAGCATTTATAATAAGTTCGATGCAAGTAAAAGCTTATCAATTTGGATCCACATTCCACATGCATTGGGGTTACTAGTGCACGTCTTTTTCACAGTATCGTTGACCCCAATCATGTTTATTTGGAGTTACTAGTGCACGTCTATTTCACCGTACCGTTCTCATACCCAAATATTTCCTTTTTAAAACCCTCCTATGACAAGGTTAAGTCCCCCTATTAGCCAGATAGATGGGCCCAACCAAAGTCATAAGGTTTTCTCAAATAAATGCATCATTCAAAACATTAAAACACATTCATGCTTTCAACATACAATATATATAAGTGATATGATGACATAAAAGATATAATCATAAATGAAGTCTACTCACAACCAAGCCTCGCGAGAGTATCTAACCACACACGGACACCAAACCGAATCAATCCAATCAAGGTCCTGAAACATTCATCAATATCCAACCATACATCAATTTCTATGCTCAATCACATTGACATTACACATCAACCCTAAATCAGCCCACATATAGACAATAGGCCTAAATCCCATCTAATCCCACCATTCAACTCAAATCACATAACTTAGGCCTCTAATGCATAGTTCTCATTCATAAACCATTCTATTATTCAAAAATACTGATTTTCAATTCCTTAGGCATAAACATGCTTAAATTGGGCCACTTGATCACAAGTAGGCATAACCCATGATATGGTCACAACCACCAAATCAATAGCATAATCAACCCTAATCATGCTTAATTAAACATAAGTTGCATCAATTCAATGATTCTAGGCCAAAAGCATCAAAAGCCCTAAAATATGAAATTTTTCATACTTAGGTCATATTGCCGATTTACACTAGGTCACCATGTTCAGCCATGTATATCACTGATTTTGCATCATAGGTTCATCAACAATGGCAAATAGGTCAACATAGTTGACATGCAAGCTATTTGGAAAGGTCTAAGTTCATATTCTAAATTTAGGTCTAATACAAGCAACCCTACCAATTCTTCATTTAATATTCTGTTCAGATGTATCAATCTCCCAACAGAAATATTTAATCACAGTATCAACCGTACAGATTGAAGTATGTTAAGAAACAAACCTTCTGTCTAAACATCAGCTCAATCCAACGGTGGACCGAAAAGATAAATCTATTTGATGGACAAGTCTCTAATCAGATAATTTCTCCTTTCCTGCTGCAAATACTCGACTTCAGATGACTAAATCACACAACATACTTAACCCATAAACATCTCCACCGTTCATAATGTAGAAAGATAAGTTTTAAACCACATACCCATATATCATATCCATCCAACGGTAGATTTAGAAGATATATTAGGTTGATCGAGAAATCCAGACTTTCCGACCAGCTTTGTTTGAGAGGTTATATCTCTTAGACGAAACCTCTAATCAAGATCTCCACCGACCAGAATGAATAACCATAAGATACGAACTGGATGACAAATTTTGAGCTCAATCTGACCATATATCCCGAAGATCCAGCTCTTTGAAAACGTTGTAGAGATTTTCCTCAAGCAACTCACTCTTTCTTTCTCTTCTTCTTTCCTTTCTCTTCTTTTTTTTTCCTTTCCCTCCACTCACCTCACTCTCTAGCACTTCCTTGGAGAAGAGAAGTGGGCATGGGACACTTGTCCACTTTCATGCACCAACCTTGACATGTGTTGGAGAGGAGAAATGGGGCATGGGACACTTGTCCATTTTCATGCACCAACTTGACATGTGTTGGTCTCATGCACCAACTTGACATGTGTTGGAGAAGAGAAATGGGGCATGGGACACTTTTCCATTCTCATGCACCAACTTGACATGTGTTGGAGAAGAGAAATGGGGCATGGGACACTTGTTCATTCTCATGCACCATCTTGACATGTGTTGGTCTCATACTACCCATACCAACCACATGTACTTTAACCAATCTCATGCTCCCATGTATTTTAAATGTCCAGTCATTTAATACACCAAATTTTCATTCTCATTTATCCTTTTATTCAATCAATCCTAACCCATATCAATTCATGGTTTAATGGGCCCATGCATAAATAATAACATATGCATTATACTTTAATTTAACATGACCCATATACAATTTATAATACACATATTTATATACATTATTAAGCATCAAATATACAAACATTAAACAACCATCAAACAAACACCAAACATATCAAGGCAACACATAGAGTTTGGGCAAAATGCGATTGGGTTATGGGCTAGATGAAATAATTTTCAGGGCGTCACATGTATTGCCTTCAGATTTATCTTATTCTCAAAAGAAGAAATTCCTTCATGATGTAAAATTCTATTTATGGGATGATCATTTATTGTTCAAGAGGTGCAATGATCAAATCATTAGGAGGGGTGTCCCGAAAGAGGAAATGCAAGCTATTATCCATGATTGTCACTCTTCCCCCTATGGTGGTCATTTTGGAGCAACACGTACGATGGCGAAGATACTTCAAAGTGGGTTCTATTAGCTTACTTTATTTTGTAATAGTTATACTTTCGTGAAGACTTGTGATCGTTGCCAATGTCTTGGCAACATCTCTATGTGCCATGAGCTACCATTGAGCAACATCTTGGAGGTTGAGCTTTTTGAGGTGTGGGGTATTGACTTTATGGGAACCTTTCCCCCTTCTTTTGGCAATATTTATATTTTATTGGTTGTGGATTATGTCTCGAAGTGGGTTGAAGTTATACCTGTGGCAACTAATGATGCTAAGGTGGTGTTAAAATTTTTACACAAGAATATTTTTACTAGATTTGGTGCTCCTCGTGCAATCATTAATGATGAACGTACCCACTTTTGCAATAAGTTGTTCAATTCTCTACTTGCCAAGTATGGAGTGAAGCATAAAGTGGCATTTGTCTATCATCCACAAACTAATGGGAAACTCGGGCAATGAAGCTTGATGATGCATTGTGGGCTTATAGGACCGCTTTCAAAACACGCCATTGGGGTGTCCCCATATCAATTAGTGTTCGGCAAGGCGTGTCATTTACCGATTGAGTTGGAACACCGTGCATATTGGGCAGCGAAGAAGTTAAATTTTGATTTGAAGGCATTCGGTAAACAAAGGTTTTTGCAATTAAGTAAGATGGAGGAATTCCGCAATGATGCATATGAAAATGCCAAGATCTACAAAGAGCAGACCAAGCAGTGTCATGACAAGCAAGTTTTAAGGCATGAGTTCTTTCCAGGTCAACAAGTTTTTCTTTTCAACTTTCGGTTGAAGTTGTTTCCTTGCAAGCTGAAATCTAGATGGTCGGGACCATTCATCATTGAAAAGGTGTTTCCTTATGGAGTTGTAAAGCGGTGTTCTTTTTCACGTTAATGGCCAACGGTTGAAGCATTACTATGGTCCAGAAGAAAGGAATGTCAAGAGCGTTCCTCTTGAAGATCCACTTAGAAGAAAAGAGAAAGTCGGGCTGATAACCTTAAACCAAGCGCTTATTGGGAGGCAACCCAACGATTTTAGTTTTTTTTCATTCAAGTCTTTAGTGTTCTTTTGTAGGATTTCCTTGCCATTGACATTATCTTTTTATTCTCTTTCAAGTTTCTAAACAAGTTTGGGGGTCCTCCAGGCTATTTTTGAGAGGAAGAATGGAGATGCAAATGTTGAAGCTTTTACCCTGTGGTGGTTAAGGGGGTTTTGCAACTTTCTTATTTATTTATATTTCTTCTTTTCTTATATGTTTTGCATTAATGACAATGCTTTGTTTAAGTTTGGGGGGAGTATTTTCAACTTTTGTCATGGTTAGGATGTGTGTGTGTACTTGTGTTTCTAGGATTAGTTTAAGGTCATGTTATTTTACAAGTACTGATTTGATTTTATGTATTTATGGATGGCCTATGATAAGAATAAAAATTATGTGAATATAACTCTAAGCGAATGTAGAAAGTTTTTTCTTAAAGTTTGTATGCTTGATTTGATTCCTTGTTATGTCTTGTTTGAGATTCTTTATATATTTTTATTCGTGGTCATGATCATTGCACTACTAGTGTTTAGAGTAGATGATTGCAAGCTAAGTACTTTATTTAGATCTCTATGAACTTTAGAACCTGTTTGATCAACACTTGAGGCGAAATTCTAGAGATTACACCATTAGGAAGATGATTTAGGCCATGTTTGGATAGTTTGAGCCATTAAGCCTACCTATTACTAAATGTACCCCTAGTCACACATTTTTTATCCTTTTAACCTTCTCTTTGTCACCTATAAATAATAGCTAAAGCTATATTTTTAAATTCTTGTTTTTTACCTTTGCACACTTTAAACACTTTACCTATGTTGAAGTGTATAAGTATTTGAAGGATGGACTATGGGAATGAATGATTGTTAGAAGGTGATGAAGATGAAAAGGTATTTGGTGGAATGTTTGCTCTGTGCATGAGTTGAAAGAAAAAAAAATGTGCAAAAGAAAGAATGTTATACCTTGTATTAAAAGAAATAAGTTTGGGGGTGTAGTAGTTCTTCAAATGAAAAAAAAGGAAGAAAAATGATGGAAAAAAAGAGAGAGAAAAAGATGAAAGCAAACAAAGGGAGGGTTGATCAATTCCAAAATCTGGTTTGGGTATATGTGCTATGTTGGTTATGATTCTATGTAAGGTATTGGAGATGATTGAAGATGTTTAGGGTGTTTTAAACCTAATTATTATCCGCTTTTATCCTACCTTTCACCCTAGCCTTACATTACAACCTATAAAAGTCCTATTGATTCCTAGTAGTGTGAAATCTACGTTAGTGGAGAGTGATGTGAAAAATAGGCCTATAGAGTTCAATTTTAATATATATCTTAAGATCATGTATTTTTCACTTGTTTGCATTTATCTATATTATTTATAAGTGGTTTCATGTGATTGTTATGTATTTACATTTTTTTAAAGAATCAAAGATGAGGCATGGTAGGAGTTTAATTGAAATTCTAGACATCTTTCGTACTTATGAAATTTTCCTATAAGTTATTAAATTTCATGCAGTTCACACTTTCAAATCAAATCTTTGTTTGTTTTAGAATGTGATAGTATTGTGTATTTTAGGTATGTTTTCCCTTTGCTTAGGATGATCAAAGTCCTAAGTTTGGGGGTATTCGCATGGTGTCAAGTTATAATATACCGATAAATCGGGTTATCGTCATCAATGATCGATTTAACTCTTCACTAATTACTGTAATTAATAACCTTAACTTTATCTAGAATTAATTAAATTAAAACAATGCAATTAAAACTAGGCAATAATAGAAATTCAAAAGTACTAAGAAATAAATAAAAAGAAATTCTAGAGGTTCAACTTCACCTAACTTTCAATTGTCTTATATATATATATATATATATTATTAATTTATTCTTCTAGTTTATAAGTCAAAAATCTTCAAATCTCTAACTTCCTCTCTCAAGTGCGAAGTTAGAACATGTTCACATAATATGATTTCGATCTCTCAATAAAATCAAATTCATTTAAACTTTTTACCCTTTGTAATTTTTTTCCACATCTTCAAAGAATCTTATAAATCTCTTGATTTTATAATTATTCTACATTATATTTTTCTCAATCCAATCCCAAGTTCCCTCTCTCGAGTGTCGAACTCTAGATCTAGAATCAATCAATCTATGGCCAGTAGATCAAAAATATTAAGAACTGAAAAATATCAATAAACTAAGCAAAATCTATTAATAATAATCAAAAATAAATCTAAGACATAATACCCAAGAGAGGATCCATTTATCCTCTAGATCAATGGTCTAGTTCATAATATAAAAGAATAACACACAAAAAATCCATGAACATGAACATGAAAAAACAAACTAGATCTAGATGTGAAGATTGTTCCATTGTCTCCAACTTTGCGCCTTTGTCTCTTCCGATCCCTTTCACTTCGACTTGTTCTCCTCTCTATTATGTCTTAACAATCTTCCTCTATGATGTATTTATAGTGGGAGAAAGTAGGAAAAAGTTGGTGAAGATTCGGAGCAAAAATCCTACTTGAGGAAGGACTTGGAAATGCATGGGCGCAACAGTGCCCAGTGTGCTTTTTTTCTTTTTTTTTATTCTAGTGGTGACAGCGCTGGCAGCACAATGCCCAACTTGCTAGATTTTGGCGCTTTTCACCTTTTTAGCCCATTTTTCACATCTTTTTGAACTTGTTTTGTAATTGTTTCTTCCCTTCGTTGCTTTGTCATTTGTTCACCACTTTCAAATAACTTTAAGAACACTTTAAAACCTACAAAATCAAACATAAACTGAGCGTAAAAACTATCAAAACATTCACCTAAAATGATATATAAAAGTAAAAACCAAAACTATAACATCAAAGACACGTAAAAATCTACTTATCAAGCTACACAAACTATAAAATGTATCTGCATAGCTTCAAGTTATGTATATCAAAGTATGACAATATAGCTTTACGCTATATAATTTTTCTACATAGCTTTTTGTTATAAACAAAATAATTCATACATAGCCTTTGACTATATAAAATAATTCAATAAAATATATCAAATAAAAGAGTATAAAAAAAATGAAGCTTATCGCAATATAATAAAAACTAGCAGGACTTACTACAATTTACTTTTTACAATCTAGACAAGTAGTCTATTTGATCAATTAGAGCTTTCGTGTTGATAACGTATTGTAAAATTAAGGAAAAACTACAAATAAAATAAATAAAAAGGAGACAAGTTAGAGAGAAGAAATAGAGAAATGGGGGAGAAAATTTATTCTCATATTGATCTAAACTTGTATTAGATTTATTTACATTATTTACAATACAAGTATCCCTTTATATAGGCTCTTGGCCATAATGAGGTAGTTACATTACATTTACAACATATAAATGAATTGATGTTACAAAGTTAGTATCATAAAAATGTAGGTTATAAACTTAATGAAATATTAAGAAGTTACATAGCTAATTTTATAACTTTGAGGTCATGGAATATAAAGTGGTGGTATTCAAATTCATTTATAACATATTATTTATTTATTGTGTTTATTTTTTTGTTCAGATTTTACATATAGCAAGAGGGAATGATTAGTGAAATTCGTATAGCGAAGCAAATCCAAAAGTTTAAATAATGCAAGTTGATTCCTAATAGAAAATAATGTATTTCATGAATATTTATGCAAATCTTTTTTTAGGGAAGTAACAAGCATATTACAAACTCCCTCCCTCCCCCCCCCCCCCCCCATCCCTTAGGGGTAGACTAATCCCACACTAACAGCATGAACTCCCCCTAGCCCCCCACCTATAACGCTACATGAACAGTCGCATTTAGAAATATGTCTGTCAACGTAATGAACCTTTGCGCCCACTTGTGGAGCTTATAGTCGAAGAGTAGCTCCGCGTTAAGCTCAAACCCGCATCTGGTGCAGTGCCTAGTGTGTGAGCGACCAACTGCGCCACACCTTGTTTGCAATATTTATGCAAATCTGATGAGGAGACTACAAAAATTGGTGTCTCATTTTTATTTCATGCTAGAATGACCCAAAAAATAAGGGCAATGGTTATCAAACATGTGGTCACTTCAGTTGGAGTGATCTTAAGCGGACCTTACAAGGTTTGCTACGATGCAAACCTAGCGCTACGTGTAAGCCGCGTTGCGTCAACTAATGTTTGCCGTCAAATAATTTTGAACAATCTACTAAAAAGTATTTTTGAGGTCTACAAAAATTCGAGAAAACCTCTAAAACAATGTTTAAATTAATATATATATATATATATATATTTGGAGCGTAAACGTCAATTGAATTTTTTCAAAAATAAACTTATAAACATCGACATTTTTCACTATCAATTAGCGTTCTTCAGGAAATAATTTTGGACAACTCATTGAAAAGTATTTTAAGGTCTACAAAAAATTGAAGAAAACTCTAAAACAATGTTTGGACCAAAAAAATTATTTAGAGCATATTCTATGTTGACTGAATTTTTTTGAAAAGTAAAATTATGAACAACGACATTTTCACTGTCAACTTCTGTTCTTCGGTAAATAATTTTGGACAACCCATTGAAAAATATTTTTGAAATCTAAAAAAATTTGAGAAAACATTTACAACAATATTTGAATTAAAAAAATTGAAGTGTAATCTACATCATATTGATGGTCTACAAAGGTCTATTTTTGTTTAGGAAGGTCTATGATCGTCTTATGCGAGTCAAATTGAAGTTTCTACTTTTGAATAGTGCGACTATGATGGCCTTCAGACATTGAGCAAAAACCATTGATGGTTTACGAAGGTCAACGATTGTTTATGAGATCTTTTGTGAGTTAATATTAGCATGTCTACATGAATTAAAATTTTTTATAAAGGCTTAATTATGACGGTCTTTGAGCATTGAAACAAAATCATCTTAGGTCCATTACAGTCTAAGAAGGTTCATCTGTTAACTTATACGGTTCATCACTTAGCTCGCCCCTAAATATACTGTGATAAAGTATATTTTGATGGTCACAAACAAAGTACTTTTCGGTGCTAAACGTGCGTGTATCAAGATTTCATCAAAGCACCTAAGGAAAGCAAAAAGCCAAGAAACGACTTAATTAAGGAACTCAAAAATCACATCCAACGGTCAAGTTCGTCTCAACCAAAGAACTTCAACGATCACATCATGATTTCAAGATCACTTCACTCGAACGATTCGATCAAGCTTCAAGTCTACATCTCTTGATCAATGTTCAAGTTATTCAACTCAGCACAAAGCTCGTATTGAAGATCTCATGATGAAGAGTTGGATTTAACGGTTATGAGAAATGAGAAATACACAAAAAATTTAAAGTATATCTTTCTCTAATCGTTATTGCTCAAAATGTTCTTTAAAACCATGCATAAATCATTTGCATATGTTTTTCAAATCAGCATGTTTTGATCATACTTTTTTAACAGTATTCCAAATGATTTCATTTTATATATTTAATTTGAAATATACCGAGTTTTTATTCGCATTTATCGAATATTTAATAGCGAGTCAAAATTGTTTTTAAAGAGTCTTTCAGGACGCTAATAAAATAGCAGCGCTCTCTTGAACTTGATAAGTCAGGACGCTAATAACGTTCAAGGTTGAATTGAACTGATTTATCAGGACGCTTACTTGTATAGTTGTGGCCTCCTTTATTAGTCAACCTCTGAAGTTGTCAGGAAGCTGACTCAGCATCAACTCACTGAAAGATGTCTTAAGTTCTTCAAAGAATGTATCTTTGAGGATGCTGATAGTTATAAGTTGAACAATCTATCAGGATGCTATCTGGATAGAAGCGCCCTCACCTTTGGGAATTAACTTAGTAACTTTCAGGACGCTGATTGTCCTTCAATGCGTTTGTCCCTTATTTAAAATATGTTTAATTGGTAGGACGCTTACATTGTTGTAGCGCCCTCACATTTAGTTTTATATTTTAAATTGGCAGGACGCTTACTCGGATAGTAGAGCCTGATGTACTTAACTATTTTAAAACATAACAGGACGCTAAATGTGCATTAGCGCCCTCAAGGTTAAGTCGTTTAAATATCAAAGAAAGTCAAGACTCTCACAAGCTTGTAGCGCCCTCACTTAATTGTTCAGCAAGACGCTTATACGTAATGAGCGCCCTCAAGGAACAAAACGACAAAGTTGATATTATGCGTTAAGACACTAATTACGAAATTAGGACACTAATTCATCAGTCGTCATTGTTCGAACAAGTACACTACATAAGTTTACTTTTTCATAATAGACCTTTACACAGAGTCCTTTTCAGACCTATCAGAGATCATCTCTGATTCATGAAATAAGTTTTTCTAAAACTTTCCTTTTTCATAAAATCTGAAAAGAACCAGAATGTTAGTGAAAATTGTAGTTGTCATTTTCATATAACATTCTAGCCGTTGTGTGTAAACGTTCATATTATTTGAACTTCAAATGTCTAACGGCTATATCCCACTAAGTCTATAAATACCAGCACTTAAGATCAAACAACTTGTCAATCTATTTGTATTGTGCCAATACTTTTTGAAAGTTAGTCTATGTCAAAATGTTTTTCAAACATCTAAACTTTCAACATATTTTTACTGATACCTTTACGTCTTTAAAAGATTTTCATATTGAGCTTCAATTATACTTTATTTTTTAAAATCTATCTTTATTGTTATCTACTCAAATTCTCAGCACTCGTTCATATTTGGTATCATTCTTGCTGGAGATAGAATTTGAGAAATAGTTCAAGATATACAGTTGTACTTGATTTCATATCTTAAGTACTGTATTGAACTATATCAGTAGTTGTGTTAACTACTGATCACTGAACTAGAAGTTTTCATACTTATATTTTGTATTTATGTTGAAACCTATCTGTGTCTTTGAATTACACCAATTCTTCGTTTCATACGTCAATGTTTATTTGGTATATTTTATTTAAGAAGAAGCACTGATTTTCATATCATATCATTTATGTTTTTCGAAACTGCACTTGAGCAATACCAAACATTGAAAGGTAAAGGACTGAAGGTGTATTTCAACTTAGCATGACGTATTTCATATTTCATATCTTTGTAATGCTATGTACTGAGCTTAATTGTAAAGTGTTCTACTCAGTTAGAATCAACATTATTGTGTTGTAATGCTGGTGTGTTTCTGAACTGAAACAACCAGAACAAGTGAAGGTAGTTCACTTAATGACTTCAGGATTAAAATCAAGTAAGGTTATCTTTGAACATGTAAAAGAGAACTGGTTCATCATAATCCCTTAAAAGGATAGGTGTGTCCTTAACTTTAAAAAAGATAGGTTATCTCTTAACCTGTAAAAGAGAAAAAAGTTTATTCTCACCTGCAAGTAGGAAAATGGCTCATCCTAATCCTATAAAAGGATAGGTGCGTCCTTAACCTGAAATAGGATAGGTTATCTCTTAACATGTAAAAAGATCACAGTTCTTCCTTATCCCATAAAAGGAAGATGGGTTTTTCCTCATTCCGAAAAAAGGAAATACGGTTTATCCTTAGCTCGTAAAAGGATAGGTTCGCCTTTAACCTGTAAAAGGGCAGTTGTAACGGTTTGGTTCTCACCCGTAAGAGAATCAATTAGTGGATTGAGAAAATCCTAATCGAAAGATTAGGTAGTGAACGTAGGCTTGGCCGAACCACTATAAATCTGTGTCTCACGTTTGCAATTTAGCCTGTGTTATATTTTGCATCAAATTCCAATACACTCATGTAAATCACTAAGTTATTGGAAGATATTTTTAAAATTGACCATCGCACCCAATTCACCCCCCTCTTGGGTAGACCAATGCCATCATTTATAAATCGTAGACTCGATGGTCTATGGAGGTTTATGAGAAGTCTACTATAGTCTACATCAGTTTACATAAGCTTAAGTTTGTGAATTTAGGTATTGTAAAAATTAAAAAGATTTATGAGAGTAAATTGCTTACGTTTCAATCTCCACTCAAGAACAAGTTGAAGGAATGATTTTCTCTCACGAAATCCAAATCAGGGTTCTTCTTTGGCTTTTTCCTTTTCTCTAGCGTAATGTTCTCCTCTCCAGCGTGAACTTTTTCCTTTTTTGTCAAAATCCTCTAATCTCAAAACCCTCAATATGTCAAAATCCTCTCGTTATCTAACGTTAGCTCAGCCCTCCAATTCTAATGTTATTTATTGGTGGAGGAGGGTAGTTTGGTCTTTTTAACTTAAAAAATGAGTTAGAAATTGAGGGCTACTATTTGAACCCCAAATATCCCCTATCATCACCCCAATTGCTAAAAGTACTCTACCCCAAAATACTAAAACTATTCTTACCTCACCCAAAAAATTAAAAAACCCTAAACTACCCTTCCCATTTTCATCTTAACACCACGTTCCTCTTCTTCCTCCCATTGTTTTCTTCTCCCTAAAACCCTAGCGCCAACTCCAAAGCTCTAGTTTTCCTCCATTTTATTCTCCCTCTCTTCATTTTGCATCATTTTCTTCACTGCGATTTCTTCCTCCCTCAAAGAGAACAAAACACCACTTGTTCTTCTTCGAAAGATTTTTGTTGCTAGATCCATTCATTCGGTAAGAAATGCATGTTTTTATTCTTTATTTTTGTTTCTATGCACTTTTATTCATGAAATGGAGCATGCATGTGTGTTTTTTGTGTGCAAAAACCCTCTAAAAGCTCACCATCGCGATGAGCTTTCGTCGTTCGTTCGGCCACACAGGGCCAAGCCGACGCAGTTGGTTTGGTTGGAATCGAAAAAACCAATATGTACGGCTCGACCTTGAGTGGACAAGGACATGCAATAGCACTCCTAGTGAGCAAAGTGGCTCACGCACTCGGCCTACAACATCAAAAAGGAGACGACGACATATGGAATCCAATTTACCTTCCATCGCGGATAATGTAGAAAAAGAACAACAACAAGTAGACGAGACAAACACGCAACACATTGGTCAAGAGAGTAAAAACACTGAAAAAAATGAGAGTGCCCCTGTCTCATTTCCAAGTGGCCCTACTAATCCCGCCGTACTAACTAGTTTTAAGAACCATGTTGTTGTAAGTATATGGGTAAATGAAAATAAGTTTTCATCCCTTTTTATAGTACTCATGTTGATGACGGTTCTTTCTTGTTAATAATGATTATTCATATTTGTTTCTTTTTTTTTGTTCACAGCATCGATCCCTACTTAAATGTGTAAATCATGGAGCACAACTAGGTGATTGGGATCTAAGATGCCATCCCGATCAACAAAAACTCCAAGAAATCATACAAGGATCGAGGTTAAGTCCCCTCGTTGGTTGCTAGTACTCCTTCGCCAATAAGACATTGATATATGCGTTCGTGGAGCGACGACAACTAGAGACAAACACATTTCACCTTCCTTTTGGTGAAATGACAATTACCCTTGATGATGTTGAGATATTTCTCAACATTCATGTCACAAGTAGAGTCGTCTCAGCCATACCAATGGACAACGAAGATGCAGCTGAATTACTAATGCAAGGGTTGGGAGTTTCAAAGACTGATGCAGTTAATGAAATCAAATTTGTGAAAGGGCAATCTGTAAGTAAGCGCTGGCTAAAACAACACTTTGGTACCGCCAAGGATGATGACTCCCCCTACCCCCCAGTAGAGTGCACGATGAGGGCATTTATATTATTTTTGCTAGGTTGTGAGAAGACTAGAACGCAAGTCCTTGTTGCTTATCTCCAATTGTTAATGCACATGGACATGATTGGTACATACTCTTGGGGGGCCGCATGTCTTGCATTTTTATATCACCAGCTTGGATTTGCAACAAGGACCCCGATGTGTCAGATTGCAGTGTATCTCACCTTACTTAAGGTATGCATCATTTTACATTTAACTTTAATACATATCAATTGTTATCAAGGTGTTTGGATCATGATTTAAATATAAAATGTATTTGATAGGGTTGGTTGTATGACCATTTTCCGTTAATTTCTCCTCATGTGAACTCTTCTTATTACAATAATCTGTCACGTGTGCAAATGTGGGTCCCAAAAAAGGAGATGGGATTAGATGATGAATACTTAGTAACACTGGGTAGGGCACTCGAGGGGTTATGCCCTCACAAGGTCAGTCAAAATTTTATGATTATTATGATTTTTAGTAACATTACATTTATAATTAGGATTTTGAATAACATTGTATTGTTTGTGTAATTAGTTTTATTATATTTGTTCAGGTTTATTGGGACCCTTACCAGGATTTGAGAGAAAGTCGTCCAATTTTGGAGTTTGCATTTTTTTATGGCTGTATTAAATGCATGGATGTTGTGGAACACTACCATCCTGATAGAGTTCTTCGCCAATTAAGTCATGTCTAGACAATTCCTCTATGACCTCTTCGTCCATTCCGAGCATCCAGGGGTTCATTAACGAAACAATATCGTGTGAAGTGTATGTTTTATGATCAGACATGAAAGAGATGGGATAGTCATGTTCTTTCTACTCAAGCACGTGGTGAACGTCTAAGACATCCATGGGATGCGATTCCAAACTATCTTGAGTGATATATTGCCATATCTCACCCGATTATTAAGAATCCAACACACCGAAACAACAACATCTCTCAAGGACATATTGTTGATGATGAGGCCACTCAGGTAATAAAATTTGCATTTTTTTTCTTTATAACAAATAAGTTTATATGTTAGCTTCATGTTTTATATGTTATTCTCATGTAATTTTTTATTTGTACGTACTCTATATAATAGTGAAATAGATGAGCCCTAGACATCGCATATACAATCGAGGTCTACGCTTGAACCGAAGTTAACAATTGGTAGCGCAATGGTCGATGTGGATTCAATAATAGGTGTTCTATCTCGTGTGAACATTTAAGGCAATAAAGCTAGACCTTCCACTACAATGGATGAAGAAATTAGGCCATCAAACCCAAAGCGCGATGAAATAGACCCATCATTAGTTCGAGCATATTCCCACAAGCGCAAAGGATAGTAGTTTTGCCTTAGTGGCTTTCTTTTTCCTGAGATTTGTAGTTGTGTATTGTATAACTTGATACTATTTTGAACAATTCTTGAATGAAAATTTATGTTTTTTTTTATAATTTTGGATATTATTTCATTGGATTTATAGAAACAAGTGAATGGTATGAAATGGTGTCTCACGACTCAAATTAGTTCATCGGCCATAACATCTCTGACCCAGTGCAAGTATTGATGCCAGCCAGGAGGGAGTTGATATAGATATCTATGATCTCTGTGTAACCATGTCCTATGGACCTTCTTCAGTTCAGATTTATGCAATGATGACAAGAAAGAAGGAATGGAGTGCGCAGACAAGACATGCTCAAACAACGATGGATCTCGTTTTGTAGATTTATCAATCTTGCTACTCGTCATCCCTTTTGTTTTCTTTTTCCATTCAGGCATAGTGATAGAAGAGGCTAAATGAGTAATTATCTCTCTGATTTTTTGTACCATTCTAGCTCTGATAGGGGCATCGCAACTATCAATTTTTTGTTCAAGTCGATTCATCTCGGCTTTAAAATTGAAATTAGGTTGGTTGTCATCCACTTTAGTAGGAATAAGATTAAGCTTTTGCCAATGGGCATCCACATCAGATAGAGGTATGGGCATGCTAGCTTGTTTACACAAAGCAAGCTCATGGGAGCAAGGCAATCCGTGTGTTTTACGTAACACACATCCATATGCATTTCAGTCCAACCCAATACTTTCGACACGTGCTAACTCCTCCCATATCTTGTATAGTGAAGCCCTAAAAGTGAAGCCACGCAAATGCATGAAAGTAGAATCTTTAAAGTGATGTTATACAATGTTTAGACTTTTTTCAAATGAGGCCTTAATCTCTGTGTGTTGCAATTCTAGCGTAGTATTGATTGTCGTCCATGATGTCTCGAAGTTACCTTGACATGAACCTAGAGATTTCTTCAGCTTTGAATGTGTACTTTCTGCCCTATTGGCTGTAGTATTGCCCAAGTGCATAAATTGATTCGTCCACGCCTTCACAAATCCTTCTCTATGGGGTTCCAACCATGTCGTATTGAGGTATTTAATCAAATTAGGGTACTCAATGTACCCTCGAAACAATCCATTTTTTTGTCGATTGTATTTATCCACTGTTTTAGCAAAAACCAACTCATTCCACTTATGCATAAAAACATCGAAGTCCTCATTCTTCGCAAACTTGCCTTTTGAGTTGGCCAATACATTCTTGTTTATGTGCCATGTACAAAGTAAATTAGTTGTATCAGGGAACACACATGAAATAGCATGCATCAAAGCCAATTCCCTATCTTTCATAATTACCTCAGGTAAATACCAACCTTCCAACAACTCCCTTAATTTTTGTAGTGCCTATATGTAATTGTCTTTATTTTCAGACGTCATATACACAAAGGCCACTGAAAAGGTCATATCAGTTGATGTAACACCAACAATCTATAGTAATAGAAATTTGTACTTGTTAGTCATGTATGTACAATCCATCAACAAAACACGAGGAAGACACCTCAGAAGATCTACAAAAACAGGATGAGCCCAAAATATATCTTGAACAATATTGGTTCCTTCTTCGCACCTGTGCCACTCGACATATTTCTCATCTTCTAACTTGTGCAACAATTGTTGCATCTGAGATCTGTCTCCATATTCCAACAACCTATACTTTTGTCTTGCATTGTAGATTGTCTTCAGAGTCGATGCATTAGTGACATTTCTTTCCTTTAATGTCATCAATATGTTTTTTGGTCGGCCATTACTCTTTGAAATCTGAATTATGACTTCTACCTCTTCATTGTTTAACCTTTTGGCATATGAGTGCCTTTCAAAGTACTTTGCAGCTGGGTGATTATGGGTGCCGCATGCAACTTCAATGTCCATTCACCATCCCGAGGGTTCTTACCATTTAACAAAAAAAGGCATTCGCATTTTTTCATACTAGTTTCACTTATCTTCCTCTTCTTACCAGTTGAACATTTCTGAGCAATGGATTTGTAGTGACCATATCTTTCACAAGCAAAATTGATTCTTGCTCGCCTAACATTTTCCCCGACATTTGAATTTCAAATTATAATCACTAACCTATTCCTCCTCCTAACATCTTGAACCCATGAAATGAGTTCCTCCCTGGTATTGAATGAAATGTTAGGGGTGAATTGTTCTGTGTAGTTGGCAACCATCTCTAGACATTGTTCTTCATTATGAAATTATCAAAAATATTATAATTAGACAAACAACAACCAAATAAGATCGTAAACCACATCAAATAAACCCAAAAACATAACATAAGAATTGCATCCATAAATCTTAAAAAAAAAAAATTGGAAATATATGGTTTGGCCATAGATGGGCGAACCATAATCTTCGGTTCGACCTTTTTGACCACCCAGGGCCAAACCTACTTCATAAGATAACTCCTTTGAAACAACTTAGAAAACTTCCTAAAACACTTAAAAATAAGTTTCTTAAGCTATCTATAACAATATAGGAACTTTCTAATGCACTTATAACTATATTTAGACACTTTTAGACACTTACTAATTACATCAAATAACAAATATGAATTTAGAAACCTCTAAAACTAACACTAAAATATTAAAATAGAAATCTCTCTAAGAATAGAAACTTGACAAAAAATAAAAAGAAATTACAAATTAAATATTAGAACTTTCTAAAACATTATTTCATGTGCTAAATCATTCCCCCTTTCTTAAGAAGAACTCGTCCTCGAGTTCACTTGAGAAAGAGAAACTCCATCTTCAAAATAAGGGGAGATAATCTTTAAATTGAATGTATGGGAGAAACTGTGGCGAAGTCTATCCTTGTGCAAGTGATCCCACCAAAAATAAGATGAACCGATAAGCTTGAGTGCGAGAAGCTCGACTTGCTTTTCTTCAAATATGTTATTGTTGTCGAAAAAACTCTCTACTAAGAATAACCAATCAAATAAATCTTCAACATGTGAAAGGCCATCGGATTGTAGAAAATCCATATTGAGACTATGTCCAAGAGGGAGACCATGCGTATCTTTGACGATTTGAAGAGTTGAACAAGTATCAAGTTCATTAGAAACACCGAAACACGTCGTTGAATATTGTTGCTTTGTGGAAGTTGGGGATGAGAAAAAATTTTGGGAGGATGTGTCATAATGTGGGAGGGAATGGGTTATTGGAACATGTGTGTAATGAGGTTGAGAAGGGATTATTTGCTGTATATTTGGTGACTTCTCATGATTTTCATTGACTAAATCTTGTAGATGAGGAGTTGAATGAGAGTCATTTGTGGTAGTGGAGTCATGAGGAAGATCTAGGATAGATGTAACGGGGTTTTGGAGGCTTGAAGATGGATTAAGAGGATGTGAGGAAGGAGAGGCAACAAGACGGGAGGGTTGGGAGGGACGTTGGAGGGTTGGAACATGGCTGAAACATGCTTGATTGCCTTCGATTGCTTCTGTTAAGTCTCCCCATTCCGTTTTCTCACAGTGCTTTTCATTGGTAGAAGTGGAAGCTTTGGGCTTTGCATAAGATGGGTGCAAAACAATCCTCACACCATTTTGAAAGAATGAGTACGTGTTGGCCTTTCCTCGATAAGTGGCGTCCACATCATGTAACCATGGACGACCAAGAAGCAAGTGACAAGTCCGCATAGAAACTACATCACAAACTACGGTATCTTGATAGGGACCAATTTTGCAAGAGACAACACATTGAAGGTCAACTTTCTTTTGACAATCATCATCAACCCAACTAATATTATGTGGCTTAGGATGAGGTTGAGTAGGGAGCTTAAGAGCATCAACCATGGTGGTAGATACAATATTTTCACTACTATCACTGTCAATGATGACCCGACATATATTGTCGTGCACCTTATAAGAAGTATGAAATAAGTTATGTCGAGTAAAAGCCTCAGATTGAGGTATAGATAACAAATTGCGAATAAGGAAGACAAGATTATCACCATCATCGTCAACCACGATAAAAGTAACAAGCTCTCAATCGAGGCTCTAATACCACTTAACGTAGCGGAAGCGTAATTTGAATTAATAGATTCAAGAGAAAAGTATAAAATAAAGAAGTAAAAAACAGATTTTGCTTGTAAAAATAATAATAATTGATGATAAGATTGAATGTATCATAATTTTTGTAATTGGAGTTCTTTATATAAATAACTCCTTTAAAATAACTTAGAAACTTCTTAAAACACTTGAAAATAAGTTTCTTAAGCTATCTATAACAATATCGAAACTTTCTAATGCACTTATAATTATATTTAGATAATTACATTAAATAACAAATATGAATTTAGAAACCTTTAAAACTAACACTAAAATATCAAAATATCAACTTCTCTAATAATAGAAAGTTAACTGAAAATAAAAAGAAATTACAAATTAAATATTAGAACTTTCTAAAACATTATTTTATGTTCTAGATCACATAATGCTACAGATATGTATTGATGATAGAAGTTTTTGAATGTTCTTACCTTTCAAAAAAAAAAACTAAAAACACTTTAAAATATTCTTAAAATGATTTAAACCTTTCAAAAGAAACCAAAAAAACTTTGAAATACTACTTACAAGCAACAATGTATAGATTAGAAAGAAGACAAGAAGACGAAGAAAAGAAGATGGTGGGTAGGTTTAGTAGGTGGGTGTGAGAGATAAAATAATTCAAAATAAGATTACTTGGGTTATTTCACAAGATGATAGTTTAAGAATTCAATTTTTTATTTATTTAGTAAGATGATGATCGGAGACATGTGGGATCAACTAGCAGTCCTCAATAAATTTAGTAGTTTAAATTATGGGCCGATTTAATTTTATTTTCTCTCCAACAAGCAGGTCAATTAGTCAAATTTCTCAAAGCTACACCAATAGGGCCCAAGTAAAACATTTATTTAACCAAAGAGTGAATCTTTGTAAAAAGCTGCGACAAAAAGGCCCGTTAGTCTGTGCTAACCCAAATATGTTCATGAACAGCGTCAAATTAGGTCGGGTTGGGTACATTGTCACATTTATATTTTATTTTATACTTCTCGCTCAATACTCGATGTAATAATTCAATTTTTATAATTCCTCCATTGAGCTTCTAATCGTGAAAGAAACCTGGAACCAAGGTACACGCTGCATGCCTTCTTGCCATTGATCATCATCATCTCCCAAAACCCCTTCATAAACCCTAAACATCATTTCCCTTTCTTGAATAAAAAGAAATCTTACCAAAAGCATAGAAATTAAAAAGAAAAAAACATAAAATCATCATTCGTGATTGATTAATTAATCGTCGTCGTTGCTCGTTGGTTACTTTAACGTTCAAGCTGGAGACCTCAAAGTCATCAATCAAGCTTGGAATCGAGAAGAGCACCAATGCCTCCAGCACCACCAAAACCTGGCTCCTCGCCGGCGTTGGCATCGGTGTTACCGTCGCCGGCGTGGTAGTTTTCTTGGAAACCCGGCGGAGGTGGAGGCGACGAAGAGCCGGCGCCGGCGCCGGTGAAGATTCCGGCGCTTTCATCGAACGAATGGTTCTTCTCCCTTCCCCTCAGCCGCCGCCTCCGGCAGCTCCTCAACCGCTTTCCGGTCTCACCTTCGCCGTCAAGGACATGTTTGTTGTGTTTTTCTCGGATCAAAACTTCCATTCTCTATGAGTTGTTTCTCATTTTTTTTTTTTGTTATTTTTATTCTTATCGAAGGTGAATTTGGCAGTTTTGATGTAAAGGACTACGTGACGGGGTTTGGGAATCCTGATTGGAAGAGAACGCATGAGGCGGCTTCGAGGACTGCTCTGGCGGTTTCTTCTTGTTTGAAAAATGGAGCTACTTGTGTTGGGAAGACTGTCATGGATGAATTGTCATTTGGGTACGGCCTTTTGTTGATTTCTGATTCTTTATTTCTTTTTTAATTGATTTGGTATTTTATTTGATTTGTTCTTGTAAGTTTTTTTTATCTTAATTTTTTAGGCTCCTGCTTTCGTCTGTTTTGTTTATTTTTTTATGTATATAATGATGCAATTTCTTAATACATTTTGCATGAGAAACTAAGTAGAGCCTCTGTGACATGAAAATGTTGATTGTGGAATTCCATTTATGTCAATCTCCTAATTAGGTTACGTAAGATATGGTTATTTGCGCGTTTATTAGACTGTTTGCTAGATATTAAGTAGAACAGTCAGTCAGAGACCTTTTCTTTAATGTATATGGCCCTTGGTGATTGAGTCACAAGTGAGGCGCACGCTAGAGCGAAGTAGGACAGGGTTAATTTTGTTATAATTTTGTTCAAATTAAAAATTAATTTTTAAGTAGTAATTGTTAATTTCTAACCAAATTTTATTATTTAACAAATAAATTCCGTGAGAGGACATCAAACCAAAATACAATGAGAAATGACTCTTAAGGCTTCTTGCTTGCTAGTGGTTGGGAGTTAAGAAGCTAGAGATAAATGCTGATTCCTTAGCCCCTTATGCAGTTGGTGAGACAGATGATTAGATGACTATGGAGGGTTGATGAAAAAGGAGGAATGTTCTTTGACTTCTTAGTTTCAATGTAGATGGGGAAAATTCCGACTAAGTGGTTGAGGCAGACTATGCATCTCACTTGTTTGCAACTTCTTTAGCCGCCCATGGAGAGAAGAATCTAGATATTGAGAATTTACCCCTTTTGTTGGGTTGTGTATTTGGTTGAGATGCTTTTTGGGTGCCTCTGCCTAGATTGTAATCCTCCTTGTTCTTTTCTATCTTCAATTAATTATCTTACTTAGCAAAAAAGTAACACTTTAACTTAAATAAAAAAAAGTACGAACATAATTGAGGAATTAAAAATATCTATCAAAAAAGGAAATAAATGGAAATTGAAAGCAAGAGCAAAAAAAAAAAAAAAAAAAAGAAAAAAAGAAAAGAAAAGAGAAAAGAGCATATATAAAGGAAAGAGTAATACGCATTTGAGGGTCAAGAACTTAGTAAAACAAAAGAAATATAAAAGCTTGTTCTTACTTATTATTGATTTAGTTGATTGCTAGCTGGTAGAATCTAGATTTAAACATATCCTAAACTTTAATCTCTTCTCTTTGAGAAAAATTTTGTGTTTTTGTTGCAAAAGTATGAAATTAGTGGGGGTTCAGAAAAGAAGGCACGTGTGTGAGAATGATTTTAAAAACCACTTTTTGCCCAAAATGCTAGGAGCCTTACCCTTATGCGCTAGGTTATGTTTTGTGCCACTTGAGATTTGCTCCTCACTTCACATTGTCAGACCACATTGGTTACGCCTATCTAAGTAGATAGTCTTGTGTTTTAGTTCATGTTCCTTGAATTAAGGCACTCACATTTATGCTTTGTTTGTATAATTTATTTAAGGTGTGCACTTTGATTACATTGAAAGTAATACAACAATGTCTTGCATACATTTTTTGACATCATAGACCATCTCTTATCTTGGTATACAATTTGCAGGAATGTCTCATATCATTATTTTTCAAGCGTTGACGCATAAGCAAACATGTTGTATTGAAATGACAACTATTATTTATCAAATTAGTAGCAATTCTTGTACTAAACTTGCAACTATACTTGATAGTGAGGAAAAAAGATGATGCCTTCTCCTAGACTAAATTAGAGATAAAACTCAGCTTAACTCAACAAAGCTTTTTCCAAATACATGGGATCAACTACATGAATCTGCTATCATATTGGTGAAATTTTCTTGGTAGCACACTAAATCTGCGTAGGACAAAACTTTATTCTGTGTTAAGGGTCAAACCACAGATTCTAGTTCTAACCAGGGTCTGGCATCTTGATTCAATTTGTTTTTTTGATAAATATCTGCTCTTTGTTGGTAGTACTAATTACTATTTATTTTATAAAAGAGTATGTTTTTTCTTTCTTTATTTACTTTGATGAAATATTGCAGCGTGCCTTGCATGCTTTAGATTGAAGTATAAAAACTCTAGCTGCTAATCATTTAGTTCCACTTGACATTTATTGTAGCTTCACCGGAGAGAACATGCATTATGGAACTCCGAGAAATCCAGAAGTGCCGAATCAAATTCCTGGTGGATCATCAAGTGGTTCAGCTGTTGCTGTTGCAGCTCAAATTGTTGACTTTGCTCTTGGTATGAAACAGAGTTTCAACCAGCATGCTTGAGCTTGAAAACCTTTTAAGTATTATGAATTCTAAGAGCAAATTGATAGTTCATTTGTTAAATCATCTATTGTTGTAATGTTTTTGCTCATTCTTATGGGTTCAGTTCATGTTATTTGATTTTCAATATGAATTACTAAATCAAGTTGTGATTTTTGCTGTATTATATCTTGCCAATCAATGATTGACAATTTGACTTTGTTGGTTATTTTAACTTTAGAATTAATTCAGGGAAGTCTAAATTGATGTAAATAGTTCTCATAAAACTTTATCATGTTAGAGAAGTTTAGAGATTTTTTACCTTAAGAAGATCTATATATCATTTAAGATATATGGACAGTCAAGAACAAATATTGTTATTATATAGTAATATAAATTAAAATACATTAGAGCGCAACGTGTATACATCTATAATTCTTGATACATATTATAACAAACTACTTTGTAACTTTTATTTTATTGGTGAAGTAACGATCTCTAAAACTAATACAATAATTTTTACATATAATATATATTGGTGATCTATGAGTTGATTAACACAGAATAGGTTATTCTTGACATTTTATTTTCTTATTTAGGGCAATAGTGAAGGTTTATACCATTTCTTTCTTTTCTTTTTCTTCTTTGCCGACGTTAGTTTCTTCCCATTTTGCAAGTAATTGAGCTTCAATTCTCTAGATATTTACAGTCTTGAAGGACATTATTTGATGCAAATTAAAGCTGTCATCGTTTTTTATAGTTTATTCATTTAAAAAGTAAAAAAAATTTAATATATTTATTTAATTGTATGAATTATTTTAAGTTTTAGCTAACTTATATTAATTATTTTTATTTGCATTCGGTTTATTGATTAACAAAAAGAAAACTAGAGAAATTTGGTATTGGATATAATTTGAAAAATTTGCATTTCATGATCTTGGTGTGGCATGGACATGACATAAAGTAACAAGTTAATTTGTGAAAAGTGGAAAAGCAGCTAAAATACAAGTTCACTGCTATGGATAATGACTTTAACACAATATGTGCTTTGTCATATGGAAATTAATATTGATATGTGATTATAAAATGAAAATTCATTGAACTTATTTTGATTTTTTTTTCATTTTTAATATCGAAATTATGAATAATATGCAAATAAATGCCATCAAGATTAGGTAAAAGAATTCAAATAATTTGCAGAAATATGAACATTAATCTTCTTGAATATGTTTAGAGGTATAATCTCTGTGAACATTTTATTCTTTTGTTGAAATCCTTCTATATAGATTCTAAAAGGGTTAGTATTACTTTGTATCCTTGCAAGCTTGAACTTTGTGTGTGGCATCCTATTCCAAGTATACTAGGTATCATATCCAAGTGGTGAGACCTTTTGCATTGGGTAAGAAGTATGCCATTGCATTGATTGAATAGAGGTTTGAGCTTAGAGATTGAGTTTGATTCTTTATGATCATCAAATAATCACTTTTAAAGGTTTTATCCTTAGCCTTCAAAAGGACATAAGTGTAATAGGTTTGATCTATGCCAACTAAGTGGATTATTGGTAGTGAAACACTAGAGAAGTTCTCTGGGTGTGGATGCAAGCATGGGTTTGTTGAACTTTGTGTAGCTTTGTTCAACTTCAATTATTTTTGCACTACATTTTCAATTTTAAGATTGAATTTATTAAATATAATTTTAATGAAAGTAGTAATATAGATAAATATACGGTGAAGATTGAAAGACAAGAAATATACATTAATAAATTGAGTGTAATGAAAACATGAATGTTAAGCTGGACGCATGGTTGAACATTAAAAAAAATAAAATAAAAAATGAACATATTCAAGAAATAGTACGAGGAGGCCCAAGTGGAGATCAAATAAAGAGAATCAAGTGAGATGGTTTGGACATATATAATGAAGATCATTATATACGCTTGTTAGAAAGGTGACATATATTGACATCAATGGTAGCTATAAAGGAAAAGGATTATCTAAAATAACATGGTAAAAATAAATAAGAAAGATATAGCTTCTTGTAATATGCTTGTAGACTTAGTACTTGATAGACGAGGTGGAAGCAGATTCATGTAACTGATCCTATATTTTGTGAAAAGACTTTGTTGACTTGAGTTGTGTTTGATTTTTAAACTCTATATGAATCAACTCGTAAATCTCCTATACATGCCAAGACAAAATTCATAAAGTAATTAATTTTTTTTGGTAGAAACTAGAGGTTATGTTATATATAAGTATAATGGTGAAACTAATTTGTTATTATGCATTACGTGTAGAAGGGTCGCAACAATTGAAGTTGCTCCATTGTGACCTGGAGGTCACAGGTTCAAATTTGAAAACATCCTCCCTAATGTGGAGGTCAGGCAATGTACATCTTCCCTTCCTCAAATCCTTCAATGGCAGAACCTCGTGCACTTGGTACGCCCTTTTATTATGCATTATATGCCAAGCATTATTGAGATTGTGAAAATTTTATTCTAGACCATTTATATATATAATTTAATATGTTTTCATTTCTTGAGAAAATTGTAAATTGTTAAAAAGGGCGTACCCAGTGCATGAAGCCATTGGTGTTTGGGAAGGAACTAAATTTTATTTAGGTATTCTTTATTGAATTAGAGTTTCCCCAAATTAATTCTGAATTTTAAGTGACTGAAGTTTCGGGGGAATTTTAATTTTTGATCCTTAGTTCCTTACTATTGATTTTGATTTTCAAATGGTCATTAACTCTCATTATGAAAAAAATACTATTTTATCAGGAGTATAACCTTTTTGCTTATTCATATTGTAGCAATGTTATCATCCATTCTGCTAGTTCATACAACTTTTTGACATTTCTATGTGCATTCATCCTTATAGCATTATATTTCACTTGGTTTATTTGTACGTGCCTGATTATTTGAAATTTCTTGTTTTGCAGGCACTGATACTGTTGGATGCATAAGAACTCCGGCATCATTTTGTGGTATCCTGGGATTCAGACCATCTCATGGGGTTGTGTCTAACTCTGGAGTCCTGCCAAATTCACAAAGTTTAGACACTATTGGTGTGTATTTTCAATGTTTTTAATTACTTCTATGAATTGAATCTGAATCTGTTAGGGCCTGTTTGGTATTCAATTCAAAAATGGTTTTTAGAAACAGGTTTTCAAAAAGTTATTTTTAGAAAATAAGGAAAGTAACTTTTTATCGTATTCTTGTTTTCTTCACAAATTTTAAAGTTAAATTAAAATACAGTTTTTAAATACTCTGAAAACGCCCCAACCAAATAAGTTTTTGGAGAATCTTGGATTTAAAAACAGAAAACTGTTTTTAAATCCTATAACAAACGGGTCCATAATTACCCAAACCTTGTGTCTCCTGCACAGCTTTATATATTCACTTTTGCTAGGCTTCTTTGCTATGCTGTTCCAAGTACATATTTTATCACTATTCTATAAATTGTTTCCCATCTCTGACTTTTCACTTCTAAAGTTGCAAAACTTGATTACAGTGTTAGATGGGTCTTGATGACATACAAGATAGAAGTAGACCTAAAACAAGTTGCTGTTGAAAAGTGTAGCAAAGAGAATGATACAGTATGTGGTTTACACGTATCTGAAATGTAAACTGATGTACAGGTTGTTATGACTTGTTGATAGGTCAACTTCTAGGGTTAGAAGGAATGTAAGGAAAGATGAGTAAGATCAATTCTTTGTGTTATTAGATGTTTTTTTCTCATAAATTGGTCATTACCTAATATATCTGAATTATATGATTTCTCTATTTGAATCCTAATTGATTCACAAAGCTTTCAAAAAACTCTGCTCCAATTCAAGACTTATGCAACTATGATGACTTAATTTCTGTTCGCAATCTGATCATCATTGAAAATTGTTACGATACTACAGGTTGATATATAGGAAGGAAGAAATGAAAGATACACGGGTGATGATATGATTGTTTTGCATCAGGGCCCAGATACCCTTGATTAAAAAGATTTGTTGGTGTCCCTTTTGTGTTTATAAATACTATTGCAGCAGCAGAATTTTCATTGGTTTTATTGCTTTAGAAAAGTATTAAGTCTGAAATTTGATTTCAGGCTCAAATCTGGTCATTTGAGTGAATCTTTGTTAGCGTGTTCTCCACGCAATTCAGACCTAAGATTCATATCTTATTTGTTAATTTGGCAATCTATTAGGATGGTTTGCACGAGATCCAGCTATTTTGCACCAGGTTGGTAGTGTATTGCTGCCAGTATCCCGAATGGAGCGAAGAAAGATGAGGCGTTTTATATTTGCTGATGATTGCTTTCAGTTTTCTCGAGTTTCTAAGCAAAAATCAATTTATGTTATTAGCAAGGCAGTGGAAAACTTGTCTGGATGTAAGGATACATGCTCATTATTTGATTTGCCTTTAAGAGAGAGCTACATACTCCTATTTTATGCCTTGATTTAAAATCTTGTCTGAAAGTATTGTCACATCTATGTTATGCAGATCAGCTGCCACAGCATGTGAATATTGGACAGTATATTGCCTCAAATGTATCGAGTCTAAAAGAATTTTGTGAAACATCTTCAAACTTGCAGCAAGGAATATCTACTTTGAAGGCTTTGTCAAATGTGATGATATCACTGCAAAGGTACTCTTTAAATTTCCTTTGTTATGACGATTACTCAAATACTTCTTTGTTATGACAATTACTCAAATCCTCATCTGGGGTCATTTATCAAGGTTGCACCGCATAGTGTGGTGGCCTGCACTTTTGATGTCATTTTTTAGTGTTAGAAATCCCTACTGTTGATGAGCATATTTCTAGTGGTCCATGATAAATCAATTCTTACTAATGTCTCATAAGAAATCCATGTGTATGTATGTTCACTATAGATGTACATATGTGTGCACACACTTGTTGTACTAGCATTAATATCATTATTCCGACAATTTTTATCAGCTGCATGAATTTTTTTTTCTTGACTCTACTAATTGTTTTTTTGGGAAATGAGACGGAGCTTATATAAATGTATAAGGAAAAATACAAGTGCATCGCAAAGGAGGACAATCAGTTTTCCCCTGTGATAAATTAAGGGTTTACAAGATTATGCCAACTTCTCAACCACTAACTAAGACTATATCCCTTGGATAATTTACAAGCACAACCCAAGAAGAATCTAAGAGGTATGAACAGCTCCAAAATAAGGTCGCATTTTGGTGATTGTCATCAAAGATCTTGTTGTTACTTTCCTTAAATATGTTCCTTGTCATTGAAAAGAGGATACTCCTCCATTAGTTTTTGAGTCTAGGAGATATCAATTAAGGGGGAAGGAGAAAAAGTTATCACAATTGTTGCTCCTTAAAGCGGAGGGGAGTTTCGGGAACAAAGCAAAGCCCTCGGATTAGAAAGTGAAGCCCTACCTATAGTAGAGTAGCTTTTCCCTATCTAAGCTATATCAACATAGGCAACTATCAAACTCATCCGCTTGTCAATTCTTGGTGTAATACTCACTAGTAAATTCTTGGCATTCTTGTTCGAGTAGGCGTGTAAGTTCTGTTACTGTGAAGAATTCTTGGGTTGTATCAGCGGAGGCATTGGGTTTTTCAGGTTGTACAGCGACTGGTGGTACTCTTGGCGCCAGAGGAGCATACACCTCTGCCATAGTCACAGTGAGTTGCTCATGCCACTTCTTCCACACGCTTCTAGAGAAAGTGCAATGAATGAAGAGATGATCCCTTGTTTCTCCTTCCCATTTGCACAAGCAGTACTAATGATGAGAAATGTAGTTGTGATGAGATCTCCTTTGAAGCATGTTTGTTTTGGTAATCTTGCTATGGGTAGTAATCCACCCCAAAATCCTGACTTTAGATGGTACATGAGCTTTCAAAATGGGACCACCAGGATGGTCAATTAGAAGAGTAAAGAACGATTTGGTTTGAAAAGGTTCCTGAAGAATCTAAAGTGCCAAATGCATTTGTCAACAATACTGGATAATTAAAAACACTCAAGAATTGTGAACCAAAAAAAAAAAGGAACACTCAAGAATGACCAGGTGCGATCCTACCTTGGAAACTTCCCTAGCTAAAACGTTCCTAAGAAAGAGATGCCAGGGGGGCCTACCTGACTCATTGAAAGATGAAATAAAGGACATTGGTTTATGGTGAAAGGTGGACAAACAGTAAGAGTTGGAAACAAGGAGGAGGAATATAAAGTCCTGCAGTGTATGTATTCTCGCAAGTGGATACTATACTCATTGCCTGGCTTGCTATTTTGATTGGAAAAAGTTTGGTAAATAGGATGGTTAAATTTCCAAGGGCTACTAAATGTTGACCTAGCAAGTCTTAAACGCCGTGGTCGCTATTGATGACCTTAGCCCATATTGAGTTATGTTCCTCGAGAGCTCTCCTCGACCATTTTCCTATGAGAGCTTCATTTCCAAGGACTCATTATTATGTTTCCTTCTAGGATGAAAAAATTTTGGGTTTCAAATGTTTGTGACTTAAAAACCACAATCAATTTGAGGAAATTCAGTTCAACATGGTCATTTTTTTCCAATAGTTTTGCCATCTTAAAAAAAAGGTTCAGAGAGCTTTTCCTCAGATGTTGGAAAAAGCGATATTTCTCAAAAGGAAATATAGTGAAATGAATATCTTTTTGTTTTTGTGAAAAATTGTCATTGTGAAGTTTGGCCTTGAGAGAACTTTTACTTTAATGTTGGGAAAGCTCTTATCTTTAAACATATGCTGAAATGGGGTCTAGAATAGTAATATTTTACATTTTCAGTATCCTTTGTGCCTTACCTCAAACATGTTCCTTAAATTTGACTTTGCCAAAACTTTTATTACTTTAAATTCAGAATAATTTCGTGGAAGCTGTTGTAGGAAATGTTAATAAAAATTGTTTTCTTAAAGAAGTTGGAAATTTTTTTAACTATTAGGAAGATCTCTATTTCTTTCAGCATGTGTTGGAACCAACATGATTATATGATTAAGAATGTAATGGCTGAAGGTGAGATTTATAATCTCAATAATGCATTATATATATCGCACGTATAATGGCCAATTTGGTGACTTGCCTTCTTTATGGAGATTGGTGACCTATAAAATCAAAATAATATTTGAGCATATTAGGAATTGATATCTTATAATCATAACCTTTTTTTTTCTTTTTCAAATTTATATTAGAATCTATAAACCTTTTTTTCTTTATTTTTCTAATGATTCCACAGCTTCTACTTTGTGCCCATTTTCCATGAGATGAGATTGAGTTTCAACTTTGGATATTTGAAGTCTCTATACATTTTCTTATTAAGATTAAAGGTGTCATCATTTATTATTATGTTTCATTTTAAAGTATAAGTTCCTTTTTTTTTTGAATTTTAAAAATTACTTCAGTCTTTTAACTAATTTGGGTCATCTTTTGAACTTGTTGTTTACATTTAATATAAAGTGATTAAAATGTAAAAAGTTCATCAAATTTGAATTCCGTGATCTTAACTATGGTATCAGCAACCTGATTTCTGATTGATTCATTTTTTGGGGAATTCAGGTATGCAGTTAGTAATTTTATTTTTATGTATTCATATCCATTAGGTCATTGATTTTTGTTTTCTTTTATTATTATTATTTTTTGGCATTTTGTATCTAATGGATTATGTCTGCCATGCTTGGGTTGTTTCTGCTAGGTAGTAAGACGGGTATTGTGATTTACAGTTTATACTAATGTGGTGTGTTTTAAATGATGCTGGAGTTTCAGTTGACCTAATATCTATTGCTTTTTCCAGATATGAGTTCAAGACAAATCACGAGGAATGGGTTAAAACAGTCAAGCCGAGGTTGGCACCTGATATATCTTCTCGTGTTCTTGCAGCTGTTAACACCACCTATGAGAACATTAAGACTTTCTATAAAGTCAGGACAGAAGTGAGAGCTGCATTCTGCAGTCTCCTTAAGGTAGACCAACTCTTTGCATTTGGTTATCCATTCAAACTTCGAAGTTAAAACTATAAATACTTTCATCATTATTTTTTTTTGTAAAAGAAACAAAGTAATCATATATATATATAGAAAGAGTCCAATGAGGCTGTACAACGTGGGCCAGCCAAGACCCCACTAAAATGATACAAAATTGCCCCACCCTCTTAGCCAATCCCCTAGAGCGTAGCCCTTAGACAAATTACTGTCATCATTAATTTAGAGGCCATATCATAATATAGTGGCTGGTAGACTAAAACTTTTGTGGTTTCTTTGTAGAGAAAAGATGTTTCCTGGGTTATGGTATACATGTTAATCAATTTCCAATTGAAAACTATCTATTTGTCTCATTTTTTTTCTGCCAGACTCATTGATATTATTGTATCATGATTCATGAAATTGATTTGATTCCTATTTGTACATTTAGTCCCTTCATAAGGGGACTATTCTATTCCAATGTCAAATTCAATTACATCCCTGATGTACAAAAGTTACTTGAATAGCTTGGGAGGACAAATTAGTAAACACCTAGTAGACTCTTATTTCTTCAAGGAATCAAACAATGTTGTTCTGCTTCAACAAATTGTTAACAGAAGAGGAGGCCTCTTGATGCCTTATTTGGGAGGAGAAAACTGTGTTCCTACCTTCCTTCTTTGGATGTCTGCTAAATATGAACACAACCCATTCTTCAAAAGTTTAGAAATTATGATAAAGTGCATTGTGGAGCAGAAGCTTTAAATAGCAAAAAGGAAATCCAATTTGCATAAGTTACAAAAGTTTGGAATACTGTTTCCATGGTTTGTTTTCTAATGAATAGCAGGCATAACTTTCAATATGTGGTTGGAATTGTTTAAATGTTCATGTTATCATTATTCATTACCATGTACTAACATCTGCCACTTTTAGCATCTAACTCTTACTTGTCTACAGTCTTTTAATTCATAATTACTTAGTAGGGCTGTTTAAGTGTCTACACTCTGTTTTATTGATTTGGTTTTATATACCTAATGTTCGCGTGCAACAGCGGAGTCTGTCTGACTAAACGACTAGGTCTTCGAATTGCCACTTGAAACTAATTCATAAATTCTCCCATCTGATCTTGCATGCATGAAGCAATGGTTCTGGGATCCGATGAATTAGAAACACGTTGACTAATTTGGTTCTTGACAGTGTTTTCTACATAAAGAGTTATCTTTGCTGCTTGGGATATTAATGTTGATAGTGCTCGAAAAACCTGCCTGTACTTTAAGAATTTTGAATATCCTTCACATTAGCTTGAAATGTCGTCTGAGGCAATAAGTCGCTAGATTCATAAAGAAAAGGCCCAAAAGAGTAATTAGCTAATTTTTGTAAATTTTCAGTCTGTTCTATTAGCTTGTAGTAATAATTATTTAGCAACTGCATTTTCTGATTTTACAAATTTGCTTCAATCAGAACCTCTCTTTGTTGATAAGACATGCCTTAGGTTTTTTTTTTTCTCACCTGAGAAAGATGAGATTTTGTGGGATGAAATTGACACTTTTCCACTAAGTTGCTATTGGTCCTTCCTCAAATAATACTAGGTGCTTTGACTTCAAATCTAAGTCAAAGTAGTTGATGCGATCTTTCTGGTTAAGTTTGGCAACAAGAGAACTTTATTTTGTAGTTTTGAGAAGCTTGGCTTGTGCTTTAGAAGATTTAGCTGAACCTGGAAATTGTCTCTCTCTTGTGCACAAGAGTAAGGCTTCATACAGCGACTTATCTTCAGACCCTTGAAATGACAGGAGCCTCGTGTGCGGGATACACCCACCCTATTTCTCTTGGTAGTTGGTATTATTGCTCAAAATTCAGTTCTGGTAATGTCATTTGGATTCTCAGAATTCTTTGTACTCCGATTATAGTATCATACCTTACTATCATGGATGCTCTTGAAGGGCAGGCCTTGGTGCAACGGTTGTGGTTGCGTCATTGTGACTTAGAGGTCATGGGCCAAATCTTCAAACAGCCTCTTCAGTGTGGAGGTAAAGGCTGCATATATCTTCCCTTCACTAAACCTTAATGCAGGATCCTTGTGCACTGGGTACACCCTTACCAATTTTTGCAGAGTCGGCATCTATGATCTTCTTGCTCTGGTCCTTTCCCCCTTCTATGCTAGCAATATAGGACCTTGTTTTTTATTGAAAAAAGGAAAGAAAAAAAGCTATCAGTTGGAGGACTTGATGGTGCTAAGTTACACTTTTGTATTTTTTATAGCTTTAGTTTGGAAATATTCTACAACTTCTCCCTGTTCTGATCATTGTGCTTTTTGTGTCATGCTGGAGAGGACAGATTTGTCTCATCAATTCCCCCTCCAATAGTGCTGCTAAAATTAGTATAGTCTGAAATTTATTACTGTAAAGAGATTTTGTGCTTACTTTTCTTCTAATTTTTACTTTGAACTGGTATATCAACTCTTGATCTTATATCTATGTTATTGCCTTTTTTCTATTTAGTTCAGTTGTTTAAAAGTTTTGGTTGTGAATTAATGTTACAGTTGCATTTGAAACTTTTTTATTATACCATATTTTAATAATTACTTTTTTTGTTAATCTTTTTCTTGTTCTTCTAGCATGTAAGGGTTGTTGGTTTTCTTTTTCTTTGTAGGAAGATGGAATATTAGTAATTCCAACAGTTCCAGATTTTCCATTAAAGCTTAATTCAAAGAGAAGTCTTACCTCTGAATTTCAAGATAGAGCATTTGTATTATTGAGCATTGCGGGGATGTCTGGTTGCTGTCAGGTAATTTTACTTTTCAGTTGCCCATGATTGACAAGAGTTGTTTTAAATTAATTTCATTCTGATTTCTATTCAATATATGTTGTTTCCTTTTTCCTTAGGTTACCATTCCACTAGGAAAGCATGATGGTTGTCCAATCTCTGCTTCATTCATATCATCTCATGGAACAGATAAATTTCTACTTGACACTGTCTTGGATGTGTACTCATCTCTTCAAGAACAAGTCATCATAGCCTCAAATTCATTGCCACTACCAGACACCAATGGAAGCATGGATGCTTCAGAACTCTTGAAAGAGAAGGTTTTTGTTTTTGTCCTCCTGATTTTTTTTCTTCCTTTTTTTTTTGTTACAAAGATACGATGTTTTAGGGTAAAGATTCTAGCAACAGCAATTTATTTAGTGTTTTCCAGTTTACTTATTCTAACTGAAATGTTATTGTAACTGGTAAGCTCACTTTTTCACTCAATTAGAGATTTTTTGAATTTCAGCAAAGTGCCAAGTTTATTAGTGCTTTCCAGTTTACTAATTCATATACAACATTGTAGCTTACTAGGCAACAGTTACAGATTTATTGAAGTGCAGCAATGAGTCATTTTGTCTTATAAGTGGTTTCCATCTATACGTTTAAATGCAACTTTGTATTGTGAGCTCACTTGAACTTAGCTACATATTTGTCAGCAATGTGTCAAATTTTTGTGTGTTTCTTTGATTGCGCTTAAAAAAGTACAGTTCTACTTAGCCATCTCTGATACTGTTTAACTGTTTCAGAAGAGGTATTGAGGGTTTTACAGCTTTTAGTTCTGCCCAAAGGTTTATGAATATCTGAACATTCATCTTATCAGAGCAACTATTTCATTTGTTACATAATGCTCTTTCGACTGCCTGTCTCCATTATGCAGGGTAATGCTGCATTTAAAGGAAGGCAGTGGAATAAGGCAGTTAACTACTACAGTGAAGCTGTCAAATTAAATAGTTCAAATGCAACCTATTACTGCAATCGTGTGGCTGCTTATTTAGAATTAGGATGGTATTATTCGTATTGACCTTTTAAACTGTTTACTTTCATGTTGATTGCTTAATCTTCAAGAATTTTGCAATACCAAACTGTTTCATTGTTGCAGTTTTCAGCAAGCTGAGGCAGACTGCACTCAAGCAATATCACTTGATAAGAAGGTGAGCTTGTAACTATTTAAATATTTGGAGAAATGGATTCTTATTTGTTCAGTATCTATGCAACAAGACTTTGTAGATGTATGCGTCTGCCATGGTGCAACTGTAAGATGTGCTGACGTGTACAAATCTGATACCTGTATCCTAGATTAAGAGTGGCATGTTTCTACTGGATGGTAGGATAAGTTGTCAATTTATTCGCGCTAATGTTCATGCACATCTGTTGCGTACTTGCATGTTAAAAACAAAGCAAATTCTTGAAAAACAGAGTACTGTCATTGCATTGGTTGGTTGGTTTTCTATCTTTCACATGGTGAATCTTATCACATAATTATTAGTCTTGTTCTTGTTACAAGTCAATCAAACTAGTGCACATGTGATTATCCCACTTTGATTATGCATGGGAGAGACGTTGGGTTAAATATATGGAGTTGTCTTGGACTTGTAAACACAGGTTTGGAGGGACCTTGAGGGCGGTGTGAAAGGGCGGGCTATGTGGGTTGGTAGGTTTATTGTGGTAGGCTTTGGGTCACTTTCCAGATGGATTATTAGATAGGTTTCACAAGTGCAAGTATGTGTGCACATGGTGGCAAATTTGTGAGGATGCTAAGGCCCAAAGTGGACTATATATTGCAAGTTCTTGGGAGCTGTTGTGATTTGTATCAGATCCCACTCCTAGGGCTACTGGAGATGTGCCAGTGGTTCTAGTGAGGATGCTGGATCCTAAGGCAGGCTAAATATGCCACCAGGCTAAATATCCTAAGACAGTCCCATATTGATTGTGTAGTGGTAGAGACCTTAGGCAGGCTAAATATGCAGAGTTGCCTTAGACTTGGGGAGACTTTGAGGGCTGCGTGAGAGGATGGGTTGTATGGGCTGGCAAGCTTGGGTTGCTTTTTGGGTGGAATATTCAGATGGGCCTCGTGTGGGTGGGATGCTTGCACGGGGAGCAAATCCGTGAATGTGGTAAGGTCCAAAGTGGGCAATCTGTTTGTTAGAAGTGCCAAGGGGCTGTTATAGCGCATGCACATCCTTTTGTTGTGGGAGAGTGCGGTTTAATTCATATTCTTCCAATGGGACTTCCCTCCATTTGGAGTTCAAATTGTATCTTTCTTGTAGGAGTTTGTGTTTCATGTTATCTCTGTTCTCTAATCTGTTTTTCTTTTTATTTTAGTTTGTGTTTCATTTGTAGCTCATCTTTATGTGGAAATCTTGTCGTATGTAATGTCTAGATTTGCATGACCTTTTAATTCCTTTGATTCTCTTACTCTTTTTTGCTATTCTGTATCTCTCTGGAATCTTTAGCCTTTGTATGCATTAAAACAGATTGCATCTCTTTCTCTCTCTCTCGCTCTCTCCCCTCTCTTTTTTAGCAAAGCAGGGAGGCAATGTTCACTTAACTGACTATGTCCCATTTTCTGTTACAGACCATAAAAGCCTATCTAAGAAGAGGAACAGCCAGAGAAATGCTCCTCTCTTATAAAGAAGCTGCTCAAGGTGACAATGACTCTCTTGTTCGATTTCAGTTCATCAAATGTGCATTTGGTGTTTGAAGCAGAATTCTATGTTTTGTGTAGTTACATATATGCCAAGAACTGAGAACTTATTTTAAGATATTTTCCACGAAATTATTATCTAGGCTTTAAAATTTTAAAAATTGCAAAGGAGGTCTACTGGCTATCTAGTAAAGCTGCCTCTGCTATTGGAGTTTTAAATGCTGATACAATGAATGCTAAGGTGAAATGAGATCTCCGCTTTTAAGTTTACGACTGTGAGTAGTCACAAAAACAGCGCTTGAACTGCAAAAGAACTCATGAGCTGTAATGACAGAACAGGTATTGGTGGTTCTCTGATTGAGTATTTGGTGCAGCATCTAGTTTGGAGGCAGTGTCACTGGTTTATCTAATGGGTACAGAAAAGCTTGGTGGCTGTGAAATAGATTTTTTGTTATTTGAACTTTAAAAAATTTAATTACCAGAATAGTATTTTTTTTTATTGAATCTCACCTTTTTTTTAGTAAATAGGAGTATATTGTAGTGTTTATGTCAGGTTAGATAGCCACAGAGTATGAAGAGGCAGACCCTCAAATTTGGATAAATTAAGATTTTTTTCTTCCTGATAAGTAAAAGATATATACTAAGAGGAAAGCTTCAAAATTACAATATAAAGAAATATGTGGCTGTTGGAATCCTAGCTAAGCTAAATGGCTTCAATATATATATATATATATATATATAACATACTGAAGAGACTATCGAAACCTTTGAGTAAACCAAAAGCTTCCAATTCAATCTTACTGAAGAGGCTATGCTTCCTGAAAATTCGAGGATCATCCCTCCAATAGAATCTCTAAAGAATCTTCCATAGTCTTACCCCTCAGAGATAGAGTCAGTCATCTGGGTGAAGAAATATGGTTCCTTGAGGAGGGCACCATTTGCACAGGGATAAGGTCCTTTTCAGATGGCAGCTGAACTTGCCTATGTTTATGAGGAGACCCACTGTGGATCCATCAACTTTTCTGCTGCTATTCTGGAACATTAGAGCTACGTTGTTGAGGATTCCTATAGCCACTTGGTTTGAGCTCCTATCTTTTAACATAGATAGTTGTTTCTTCCCCACTATAAGTTGTTAGATGCGATTGATATGATAGTAACCTTAATGCTAGTCATGCCACAAAAATTTGTGATCCAATCCAGCTCCTGCTTCGAGGGGGACTTTTATTAGCAAGCTAACAGTTTGATATTGAATCCGAGTCACTTCAGAGAATTGGCACTCAAAGAATAAGAAATCTAGACTTCCAGTGCCTGTGCAGCAGATGACAACTTCATCTGGAGATAAGCCCCTGATGCATTAGGGTTGTCCTTGTTAGAAGCTTATATTGTAGACTTATAGTATCTTTTTTCACATTGTGACAGAACATCTATGTGATACAGTCCAGAAACATGTGATGAAGTCTGTCGCATCCTGCTTCTAATGTTATCCCAATATTATTTAGTTGAGAATTACCTAAAGGATAATGATATTCATATTATCTGATCTTTATCAGATCCACAAGGCATGGTGTGCTGGCAATTGATCTGACACACAGCACATAGAAGTACAGGTTGATGGAGGATAGCCAAAATCCTGTGTTTTTGGCAGATATGATAGAGCAATTCCTCGGAATGAGAGAAGATAGTCTTCTATCATCTTCCAAAATATCTTGTAGTATCCCTCTGAGGAGGCCACCTGAATTTGGTGTCTTCACCATTTCCATTTCCATTGAGGATAGGATGAGCATGTATCTGTCTTGAGTTTATTAATTTTTCTGAGTATCCAGGAGGTCTCTACTAGTTGACTGCAGATCCATACTGAGTCTCCCTTGAGGTACCTTGATTCAACTTACCTAGTCTAAAAATTGTCCTTCGTAGCCAATAGCCATACACCATAATAATAGCTTGTGGCAGGCAGCTCTTTTAAATGAGTTGATGAAATCCTAGATTATTAGATTGCTAGATTCATCTCCAAATATGCCCCCAAAATCAGCTGTAGAAGTTGTGTAAGATCCACCAATCTGTAGTTTTACTTTTAGTTGGGCTCTAGGCAACTTGTCTGCCTGTTTCTTATCACTGTAACCCTAAAATCCAAGTTGAAGTGAAGGAAGATTCAGGTGACTTAACACTTCTTTTGAAGGATTCAACTCTGTTACACTTCAAATTGGATGTCATGTAAAATCCTCTCTCTAAATCTGCACTTTCGCCTGAATCTTATCTAGTTCCTTTCGTACCAGATTGTACTCAGTTTTTTTTGTCCCAACAGCTAGTTTGACTACTAGATCAGCAACTGATTTTTTCTTGAAGTTGTTGCACATCCATTTGACTTATTTAGTCTAGTGCCTGCCCAATCTTCTAGAGCGAGAGCAGTTCCTGACAATCCTTATCACACCAGCATGGTAAATGAGCACTTAAAGGAATAAATACTATCATCTATCATGCACCAGCATAAGGTACAAACTGGATCCACATGTCAGGTCTACCTATCTCAACTTTGTAGCAGAACTTTATTGTGTTCACCTCCTTAACTCTTCAAAGCCCAAGACCACCTTCATCATAGGGCTTGCAAAAATAACAGCTCATCAACTTTAACTTACTTGGGACTTCCTTTCTATTGTCAGCTTTTATTTATTTATAGTCAGACTTGCAGCTTGCCCAAAGTCATTAAAACATCCTGAACAACTGTTGTGAAGACAATCTTTGGCTTGAAAATTGTTATTCATTTGCTAAGACCACATGGGACTGATTATTTGGGCACACTTAGAACATTATTGCTTTCTCTTAATATACAGATAATAATCTTGACAGGGATTATTATTGTCTTTTCACTTATTCATGCACCTTTTGTTGTTGTCTTCATTGACCGTCAATCCTTTCTCGTCTTCTTTTGTATCTGCAGATTTCAAGCATGCGTTGGTTCTCGAGCCAAGGAATAAATTTGCAGATCTTGCAGAGAAGAGACTAAGGAAATTGCTAAGCTGATACGTGGAAGTGAGAAAGCGCCTTTGTTCATAACATTTTTGCTAATATATGCGGAGAGAACTTGAGTATCATGAGAATAAGCATGTTTTACTGTCAGTTAGCTAGATGGTTAATGTTATCTAAGCGCAGTGCATATTGTGCTGCACCTTTTTCTTCCTTTCCGTTTATATATAGCTTTTATATGTTTTGTTGTTGTATCATATGAAGTATATGGCAGTTCCAAGGGCGGGGAAGGATAGGCAAAGCAACAAAAAGGGTTTAAGTGAGGTATAACAACCAATGTCAGGTGTTATCTATTGATTAGCAATCTTGAAACTGTGCATAAAAACTGTATTTGTTATCTATGTAGAGGTGTTTTTACCCCTCCATTTCAAAAAGAATTGTAAGGGAAAGCTCTCTGCCTGTGCCTGTAATTCTGATGAATTTGCGTTCAAATCCTTGAAAGATGATGGAAATAAGGTTTATTTCTTGATAAACATCATCTCCAGGACACTAAGAACATGGAAGTGGGAATCTAGGGTTATTCCTACCTACATTGCAAAAATGTAACCCAAATGCGTTTACTTGACCATGTTAGAGAATAGTGCATATGTCGGTTATTTGCAATGTTTTTGGACGCCAAAGGGTCCAAAACTACTTGAAGAAAAATAACATGTTCATGCCTGAATTTCACTTTGTTGACAAGTAGGTTTATTCTAGACATTATTGTTGATAAGAGTTTGATTGCTTATGAATCCACTAGGTCTGACATAGATTGTTTGCCTTGGATTCACCAACAAATATAGATTAGTCTATAATGTGTGCAAGTTGGTCTATGAATATGTTGAAAAAAAAAAAAAAGAGGTGAAATGTGAAAGGTTAATCCGGACAAGGAATGTTAGAAGTATGAAAGGACTGGTTTACAAGAAAAAAGACCAGCCGAGACTTAGTTTGGAAGTGTTTCAAGTTTTTTAGATGGGGATTATATAGTTCAAAGAATTTCTGGAAACCTGCGGTTTGGTGCAACAATTGGGAGCAAATTATGCATGCATACATCTTGATACCTCTTTTCATGGGCTGATTATCTTTTTTTTGTTTTGAAACGGAAACAAGTATTAGTATATTTATTGTATAAAAAGTGGCTTACATAATGGAAACCAAAATTATCCTAGAACCAAAATCACTCAAAGATAGAAATTACATCATACAAGAGCCCCACAAACCCCAAATGTCTTTCGTTTCGTTCTGGAAGATGCACCTATTCCTCTGCAACCATGTTGCCCATGATGAAGCCAACAAAATGATCCTGCCAATCTCTAGTATCTTCTTAGACTGAATGAAAAACCCAATGTAGAAATTTCATCCTCAAATGGAGAAGGGGAATAAATAATCCATCACAATCGACAGACCATCTCTCCCATAAAAATCTAATCCAAGCACAATAACCAAAAAGATGATCAGCCGACTCACTGCCATTCTTACGTAAAATGCACAATGTGGAGACAAATACCTATATGGAAAACTCTCTACATGACATCCGTTGTGTTTAGCTTCCTATTCAACAAGGTCCACCCAAAGAATTTTACCTTAGATGGAGCATGTGCAACTGATAGGAATGACGTATAAATTGAAACAATGGACGAAGGGCAATCATAGATGACATCAAAGAATGATTTGCAAGTGAGTCTACCTGAAGATAGGAGAAACCATCTAAAGCCATCTTCCCCTTGGAACAATTTTATTTTAGATAACAAGGCTAAAAGATCCTCAAGTTGACCTAGACCTCTAGATGTGGGTGGGTGAAGAAATGAAAATTCAAATATGTTTGGGGAGGATACCATATCATCATGCATGTTGACGAATTGGGCAATAAATTGTTGGTGAAGTGATGATAATTGGTACAGATGTGGGAAACACGAGGCCAAAGTGAAATCTCCATACCACTTGTCTTCCCAAAAACAGAAAGACAAACCATTGCTTAATGATGGTGAGATGTGTGGGCTAAACTTAGGGCTAAGAGATGAAATAAATTTCCATGGGCTCTTACAAGTAGTGGAAGGAAAAGTACCAATGTCCCAACCTATACGTGAATCACCAAGAATGCTTCTAATGACCCAGGCCCACAAGGATTGTCAATCCTGAGAGATTTTCCACAACCACTTTGCAGCAAGAGCTTTTTTCCTGTTCACCAAATTCCCTATCCCCAAACCTCCTCTGCACATTGGCATCTTAACCAACTTCCAGTTAACTAGATGACAATTATTTTCTTTGTCCACACCTTTCCAAAGAAAATACTTGAATTTCCTTTCAAGTGCCTTAGCCACCCTTAGGGGAATTTTAAACAGTGACAAGAAAAAAGTTGGTAATGCAGATAGAACTAATTGAATTAGCACCAACCTTCCTCATTTTTGACAGAAAATACCTCTTCCATCCATCCAATTTCTTTGAAATCTTCACAACTATTGGGTTCCAAACCCCAAATAGAAAGGGGATTCCCTCCTAAAAGTAGTCCAAGATAATACATTAACCATGTCCTAATCCTATTCGCTACTGATGTAAGGACATTTTCTTCCATATTGATACATGCCACCTAACTTTTAGCCATGTTATCTTTCAATCCATGCAACAAAAAAATTGTAGAACATCAATGACAACCAACACATTATCTTCATTTTTATGCAATAGGAAGAGTATGTCATCGACATATTATAAATGAGAAATCTCTACCTTTCCTCTACCAACAGAGAAACCCCTCAAGTATGAAAGATCACCAGCCTTATTCATAAGCCTGCTCAAGACATCCGCCACCATTGTAAAGAAGACAAGTGATAAGGGATTCCCTTGCTATAGCCTTTTCTGACGTGATATTTTTTCCCTCGGTCTGCCATTAACCATGATTGAATAATTAGTTGATCTCAAACAACCATTTATCCACATTCTTCATCAATTTCCTAAGTATTTTTCCCAGTCAATCAATTCATAAGCCTTTCCAAAATTTGCTTTGAGCACAACCCCCTTCTTTTCCTCCTATAATCTTCAACAACTTCGTTCGCAATTAACGCAACATCTTAAATCTGGCAGCCATGAATAAAAAGAAATTGGGAAGATTTGATTGTCTTATAAAACATCGAGAAAATACAATTGAGATGATATTATATAAGCTAGTCACCAAGCTAATTGGCCTGTAGTCTGAAACCTTCCAAGAATTTAGCTTCTTTTGGACTAAACATGTATGTGTCTCGTTGGATGTAACATTGACAATACCATTTTGGAAGAAATCTTCCATAACCCTTATGAGATCATTCTTTAACAAGTTCCAAGATTTTTGATAGAACGCCATAGAAAATACATCTGGACCTGGGGTCTTGTCACCAGTACTCCCAAAAACGGTCGCCTTGAGTTCCTCTTCCTCGAAAGACCGTTCTGTTGAACCAATTATCCTCATGTCCCTTATGAGAATATGTCTTTTATAAGAAAGATATTTTAATGATTGCAAATCACATTCTAATTATGATAATACTGTATGCATTGCACATCTAATCTCACATGAAAGCTCATCCAAAGAATCAATAACGCATGGTTAAAAAACTATCAAGATCAATTTGAAGACCATGATCGTTCGAAGTCATATCTGTGTACTATTAGATTGTGTTAGGTTGTAGAACCTCTTTTATCATATAATTCAATAATATGCATGATTGCATGGTTTAGTCGATTTGATTTTAAAGTATTTTTCTATCACTTATAATGAAATCTCTATAATAGATTTGATTTAAACATACTTGTTTTATCGAGCTTTAAAAGTTGTAAAATATCAAAACTATTTTATAGTGTCCATCAGGACGCTGATGTGTTTTATCAGGACACTAATGTTTCAATAGCACGCTCCTGGACTTGGTTAGTCAGAACGTTGTTGATATATTAGGACGTTGATAATGTTCAAGGTTGAAAAATTTATATCTATCAGGACGCTTACTTTGTTAATAGCACCCTCATTGAATCAACCAAGAAACTTATCAGGACGCTGATTGAACATTAGCTCGCTGATCGTTTTTAAACATTAGGACGCAAACTGTCTAGTAGCACCCTTTTGTTTTCGGTCGTTTTAAAAGTTTTAAACATCAGGACGCTTACGTCTTTAGTAGCACCCTTATGTTTTCATGCTTTGAATATTAGGATGCTTACGACATTAGTAGCGCCCTTGTGATTTTAAGTGTTTCAAAAATAAGTCAAGTCGCTTATCTTTAAATAACGCCCACAAAGCTTTATGTGTTTTTAAATGTTAAGTAAGTCAGGACGCTTACGTTTCAGTAGCGGCCTCACTTCACAATTTAGTAGGATGCTTACAATCTATAAACACCCTCAAGGAACAAAACAACAAAGTTGGCTTTACACGTCAGGACGTTGATTGACAAATCAAGACGCTAATCCAACACTGTCATAAAACTGCTATTTGCACTCTTTCTAATACACTTTTCAGAACTGTTCAAAACCTTTTTCTGAACTTTTTGAATCTTTTCAGAATGTTCCAATACTTTATCAGAACATTCTATTTTCATGAATGATCTAAAATTCAGGTGTTGTCGTTATAATTGCACAAACTGAATCAATCTTTTTTGGGAAAGAATGTGTTTGTTGTTTGAAATAGCTTTGTGGGCCAAAACTCTACTTGAAAAGTTCAAGTCCATTACACCATTGCTATCTCTATATATATGTTTCCTTAGTGCATATTGAAAATACAGATACGAATCAACGAGATTGATAACCTATTCTCAAATCTTTAAACAGTTTTTCACTTGTGCAAATACTCTTGAAAGTTATACTTCTACTCGCTGCTTTAAACTCTCGATCAATTTTGAAATATGATTAAGTCTTCTGGATTAGCTGATCTTCATCCATATCTTTTCAAAAATCCATTGAAAAAGACGAAAGCTTTTTTGAACCTGTTTTCAGCTGAACTTCATCATACATATTTTGCTGAATCAGTGGTAACAGAAGGTTCAATCCAAAGCTTTGTAAGTATCACTTTGATTCTAAGTAAAGGGAATCATATCTCATCTTGTACCTTGGTATTGGTGACTGGTTAGTCATTGGTTTAGAGGAAGTGTTGCTCGATTTGTAACGGTTGTTCTCACACCCATAAGTTGAGAAAGGTTATTCTCAAGCCTGTAAATTGAGAAAGTGTAATAGTTTGGTCTTCACCCGTAAGAAGATCCTTAGTGGAGTTTGGACAAATCCTAACTGAGGAGGTTAGGTAGTGGATGTAGGCGATGGTGAACCACTCTAAATCTTGTGTGTCTTGTATTTATTACTGTTACTGTGTTTGATTTACCATACTTAGTTTAATCTGCTTTCAATACTTTAAAGTTTTAAAGAAAGGTTAAAATTTGTTAAGTGTCCAATTCACCCCCCCTTCTCGGACACATCTGGGCCAACACGTTCAAGTATTGCCATGTCTGCGGAAGAAAACAGATCTCAATCCAAACCATCCACAACCTAAGTTGACGACCCTCAATTAGAATACAACTTTTCAAAGAAAAGAAATTGGTAATCACCCTAACTATGTTCTCTTCCAAGGAAATATGTGTGCCATCCTCAATCTCAATCTTTGAGATCACATTTTAGCCTTTCGACTATTCATTAGTTTTGTGAAAGAAATCAGAATTTGCATCTCTCTTCTTAATCCATTTCAATTTGCTCCATTCTTTCCTCCCTAATTAAAATCTCAACCAATTCTATTTTTGCTCTGGTACGTGTCTCATCCATCCCTACAGACCAACTAAGTTAGATAAGGTCTTCTAGTCCTTTTTTTTTTATTTGGTCAAAACCAAAAGTAGTTTTATCCCATAATTTAAGCTTTGCCTTTATTTTTTCAACCTTAATAAGAACTAATGACCTTCTTGTCCATATGCATGAACCTCCCTTCACCAACTATCCACCAACTTCCCAAAGTCTTATATGATAACAAGACATTCTCAAACCGAAACAGTGCTAGGCCCCATTTAACAATTTTCGTCTCCAAAGAAAAAATAGACAATGATCCAAAGTAATACGAATAAGGCTCTGATGGTGATAAGTAGGAAACATAGCCTCCCATCCTGTAGTAAATAGGAATAGGTCCAATTGGTAACAAATTGGAGATTTTCTGAAATTAGACTAAGTAAACCTCGTATAAAATGGTGGGTGCTTGAGTTCCAATTTTGAAATCAGTGCATCAAACTTTTGCATACTAATGATTAGGTGGTTATTATTAATTTTCTTGTTCAAGAAATGAACTTTGTTGAAGTCACCACCCAAATACCACTCCTCACCATGGCACTAAGCGCTGTGAATTCGACCTAGAAATGTTCTCTTTCGAAAGCATTAAATGAACGACCATACTGATCCATCTGCCTTGGATATTTGGATTGAAACTGAAAAATCACCCATCAACCTTTGCACAACCTTAATTGATCTGATGTCCCATGCCACCAATAAGCCTCTTGAGGTTCCTACTGCTGCCATTACCACCTATTATTTAAACCTTGAGCTCCAAATCTGACCCATCAACTTTTGATCAAAAGAATTTTTCTTCAATTCCTGTAATACCACAATATCTGGCTTAACCTTACATAAAGTTTTTTTTAATTAGGTTGTGCTTACTACTAGCCTCGCAACCCCTTATATTCCATGACACGATCTTGACAATGGGACTTTGTGGAATCCCTTTGATTGATTGTCCTCACACTGTATTGCAACTAATCATTTCTACCTCATTAGCTCCCTGACCAATTTGCCACCTATGAATCTTACACACTGATAGTTTCAATCTTTGCATCGATTATGCTAAGGTTTCTGAAGATTTAATTTGGGATCCTGAACAGTCGCCAATGTTTTGCTCAACCTCTCCCTCTGTTACCTCATCATCGTTGAGTGACACCAACTCATTAGTGCACGCCAGGTGGGACAACGATATTGGGATATCATGATATAACAATTTAAGATCTAATAAATTGGCATTGGGATGGACATCATGTGGGTTTGGTATGGGAGGAAGGCTAGAAGTGGGGGAATTTTCTAGAACACAAATATTAGGTTGCACATACAAATCATCTAATGTACAAATTTTTTGGCATACTTGAGAATCATTGTAAGTTGTCCTCTCATTCGCATTATAGTTCATGAACTAGCCCTTTAACCAAATTTGAAAGTTGTTGCCATCATCCCCACACCTTTGCTTTTTGTCCAAAGAACCAATTCAACATCAAATGACTCAACGCCCCAATTATGCAAGTTAGTCTCCATTTAACTTTTCTCCATGTGTCAACCAGATCCCCCAAGATCGAGTCAAACCTGATAGCATAATCAAAGATTGCAGCCCATCTTTCTTTCCTCATCTAATGACTAGAAATATTAATCTAACGAAAAACTCATCCTCTATCCGAGGACATGGCGTCACTGTGATTTTTCATGCAATTTTAGGCCTCACAAATTCTTTTACTTTTTCTAGGGAGAATTGAAGAGATTCTTGCTTTGAAATAAAACATCTCACTCTAAATTCAAATGATGAGTCTTTGGAAGATTGCACCATCGTGTTCGTTTCATTTGAAATTTTCTGACCGAAATGAGATTTTTTTGGTTGACACTGAATGTGGTTGTGTCTGAGAATAAAGATTGATGCTGGCCTCCAATTCCATAACATCAAAGGAAGAAATATCAAAATGGTTGTTTTGATTTGAGCTGGCCACAATTTTGGGATCAAGAAAATGAGCCACAAGGTTTTGTTCAAATTCCCTAGGCCGAAAATTGTTTAAAAGTTGATCAAAATATTTAATTTAGCTTGGGCCCAAAGCCACTTGACTGTTGGAAGGCCCATAGAGGCAACCACCACCTATGCTCAGTTTCCTTGTTAAATTAATTTGGGTTCTTGGGTTCAAAGGCTCATTTTCCTTCGATCCATATTGTTATCTCAAGGAACACCATAATGTAAACGTTTTGATGATTCCAAACTGCTCACCTTGTCTATCTAATGATCTTGTTTGAGCATTTTAGTAATATCAGATCTAAGATCAAAGAACATTAAACAAGCTCAGCATACAAGGAAAATTGAGCAATCAAGATCAAAGCGTCAAGGTTTAAATGTCTAGATTTTTGTAAGAACCATTACTCAAATAATCTTCAGCAAATCATTCATCTCATGCTTGATTCATTCGATCTGATTTCTAAACCAAAATAACTTTGATCAAAAGTTTTATTTTTGATGAATTCTTTTTACTTGATTTAATCGAGTTTTCAAAGTTAAACTTATCTAAAAAAATTATGATTTAATCAAGTATCAAAACGCTAATAGTCCTCTGGGTTGAAAATCGCTTTTCATTGTCAAGACGCTTACTCCTTAGTGGTGCCTTCATTGAGTCAACCTAGTAATCTATTCAGGGTGCTAATCCTACGAGTAGCGCCCTCATCTTTCTTTTGTTTTAAATTTCAAGTAAGTCAGGACGCTTACGTTTCAGTAGCGCCCTCACTTCACTGTTCAGCAGGACGCTTATAGAATATGAGCGCCCTCAAGGAACAAAAAAATAAAAGTTGGTATTGTGTCAGGACACTAATTGACTATCAAGATGTTAATCCAACACTGTCATAAAGCTAATAAATGTGCACCTTTTTAGAAAAACTTTTTCAGAACTTTCCATGCTTAGAACTTTTTAGATTTCTCAAAAACTTCTTTTTGGTGCATGAATCTTGTTTATCAAGACTTTCCTTATTCATGCTATCTAAAGTAAATCAGAACATATTCATGAAGATAACTTTTACCATTTTCATGAAAGATTCTAGCTGTCGTGAGCTAATGTTCTTTCTGAAATTCAAATTCAAATGCTCAACAATTATATCTCTACTAAGTTTATATACATACTAATTCCACAAATCAAAACATATCTTCGAACTTTTGAGCTGAATCAAACTCGTTGCAAGTTAGTGGCATCTTTTGAAAAATACACTTAAGAGTTTTTGTCTTCGTTTTTCAAAAGCAATTGAGTTCATTTTTATCTTTCTGAAATAGTTTTCAATCAAAAGATTTTCTTCTCGAGTTCATTTTTATATCATTTGGAACAATCTTTTTGAAACGAAGTGAACAGATTTTTACTCAAATTCTTCAGTGCATTCAAACTTCATATCATCATTCTACAGAAAGAGAAATTTGAGTGATTGTTCATAGGATACAATTGCACTTCAAGTTATATTTCTTCTGACTATATCAAGAGCTGTAACAGTAATTATATAAACTGCTGAATCTGTTGTCTTGTATTCTGGATAGTGGTTTGCTCATACCAGTCAAGATGAGCACATAGGTTGTTCTCAAGTTCGTAAGTTGAGGAGCATAGGTTGTTCTCAAGCCCGTAAGTTGAGAACCATAAGTAGTCTCTATCCTGTAAGTCGAGAGGTGTAAAAGGTTTGGTCTTCACCTGTGAAAAAGATCATTTAGTGAAGTGTTTGAACCTGACGAGGAGGTTGGGTAGTAGAGGTAGGTAAGAAGTCGAACCACTATAAATCTGTTGTCATTCTTTATCTATTTCCACACTTTTACTGTCATTGTCTTTATTGTTTACAAATTTTAAATTTGTGTCAAGTGTCCAATTCACCTCCCTCTTAGACACACCTGGGCCAACAAGTGTTATCAGAGCAGTGTTGCTCATCGAGGAAATCTTACAATCTCTTTGATAGTGAAGGCAGTGTCTAGGAGTCAAACTATGGAAGTAAGACAAGTCCTAGATAGCCACCCTTGTTTTGTAAAGATTGTTTTGTGGAATGGATGAAAATGATGAAAGCCTTTCCTTGATCTCCGGATATCAGTTTATGGAAAGTAATTATAAATGGCTACACCATACCCAACAAACCCATAGAACTATGGACAGATGAAGAGAGTCTCAATGACAAATTCAACTCTTGAGCTGTCTATGCCTTGTATTGCAGTCTACCTGATGAAGAGGTAGAGAGGGTAGTTCGTCTAGAAACAGGTAAGGAGATTTGGGAAACTCTCAAATCACTCCATGGAAGAGAATTAGTCTCTTTAAATGAAAAGTACCAGGAGTATGTCAGGCTATTTGATAAGTTTGAAATATCTGAGAACGAGTCTCTAGACATAACCTGCAGTAGGTATCAGCCCATCCTTGATAGAATAAAAAAGTATGGTCAAGAAATGCCTATAGGAATAGCTTTAGTGTGCTTCAGTGACAAACTTCCAAAGAAATGGAATGAGAAACTGATCACTATTGCCGAAACACTTAATCCACGGGAAACGACTTTGAAAGAGTTTTGTGATCTATTGAGAACCATGGAAGGAAGGAATGAAACTAGAAATTTGGTTAGAGCATTAGAAGATGCACTTATTCACTTTAGATTTCTAGAAAATGATTTAGTCCATGTTGGTCTACAAAGATTTCAACGCTTATCAAATGAACTTGAAAACTTTGGAAAATCTATTTCTCATTCTACTTTAGTACAATATTTTCTTAATAGCTTTCCTGAAAAATGGAAATATAAAATAGAATTTCTAAAAGAGTTTTCAAATCCATTCAAAACCAGTTTGCAAAAAATTGATTATGTTTTGAATAGACTGGAAACATCTTCTGAAAGAGAAGATGAAATTGCTAATGCACCAAGTCAAGCTGGAAGTGAGCTTGGTGACAAGGAAGATCCAATGATGATACAACAACAATCCTCAACAAGCATAGCAAGAACACTAATATAGAATGAAAGACTTCATGATGAAATGTCGAAAAGGAAGTCAACATGGAGAATGAACTTCAAGAGATATCTCAGCTGTTTCAATAGACGACAGATTGCAAAAGTCGAGGACTTTGCAGTACATCGAGGTAAAAGTAAAAGTAAAAATTATTATAAAATATGCAAGGCATACCTCATTTCTTAATCACTACTATGATTGCTTAAATTTCTATATATTTCCAGTGATTATTGAAATTCATTATTGTGAAAGTTAATGATCATGCCAAGTTTGAATGAATATTTTCACTGTGATCTATGCAAATTGCAATATTTGATGGATGATTTATAAAATTTAATTATTGATATTGATTATTCATCCATAGATCAAATTTGAGTGGTTGAATGCATATGATAAGAATCAGTGCACCAGTGTCAATGACGACGCTAATAGCATTTCAGAACGCTACCGACACATTGAAGTAGAACGCTTATTGCGTGGGAGGGTGCCAACACGCAAAAGAGTGTTAGCTATGATAGGACGCTAATCAATCATAAGAAGAAGCACGTGAGTGCAAGTCAGGAGCACGCTTACTAAATGAGGTGAAAGTATAAATAGGGTTAGCGCAATTGCCATCTTCACGCGATGATGCCCTAGGGCGCTTACTCAATAGGAGAAGAAGAACTTGTATCAGAATCTTGTGAATCGCGCATCCAGCCGATTTCTCTATTTTTGTTTCTTGACTTCGTAGGTAAAATCTTAATTCTTGTTCATTTTCGAGTCTATTGATCTCTAGAAAACAAGTTTTCACCAAGAAATTTCTGAAAACCATCGTTGGTACTCACACCTCTGTCATGGCACCCAAAACAAAAAAAGTTGCATACCTTCTCTACTCAAAAGAGAGCTGCATCATCTTCACCATCTCCAACCAGGAGAATGAAACCTAGAGTAGAGGAAGCCCAAGCCGAACCAAATGTTCAAGCCACTGAGGTACCCATCACCTCTGAACCCGTAACTGTGATTCCAGTTGAAACTTCAGTTGATGTTCTTCAACCTTAGCCATCACCTTCAGCCCAGAAGTCCAAGAAAAAGGATAAGGATGAAAAGCTTGCAACCAAAGTTGTATTAGATGGTTGTTTTGTAGATTTCGATTTCTTCACCAGAGCACACCTCGATGTGCTATCCTTGTTTGAATTCCAGGGTTGAACCAAATTCTTTACTTATTAATCTAGATGGTATCCAAACCTTGTCAGAAAATTCTTCCAGAACTTGGAAGAAAAGCCAAAGTCAGGCTTAGTGAGATAATCCAAAGTCAAAGGAAAGACCATAGAAATCTCACCTCAATTTTTCTCTGAACCCTTCTCATTACCCAGTGATGAAAGTGCCCACATACTTATCTTCACTAAGGGAAAATTCCAGTTCTCAGGCTATGACAGCCTATCTGCCCTAAGTCTCATCTCAAGCAAGAAAGACCATAAGTGTGTGGATAAGAAACTTACCAACCAATCCTTCGAGCTCATTCCCAAAATCATTCATAATATCATCACCCATATCATTCAGCCCAAATCTGGAAGCAGGGGCAGTGTCAATGAGCTTGATCTGTTCTTGATATGAATCAGCCTTCAAAAGAAGAAAATAAACTTAGCTCACATTCTTCTCCATGTCATAGACACCGTAACAAGTAAAGGAGGACGACTTCCATTTGGGATGTACCTTACCACCTTATTTGAGAGAAGCGGCATCGACTTGAGTGAAAAGGAAGTTAAAGACATCAGCAGATATCACTGCATAGGACATACCACAATAAAGCTGATGAGGTATGTGTATGTTCCAACACCTGAGAAATGGTTCCCCACGACAAATGTTCCATAGGGAGTGGAAACTGGACCATTTGAAGTAAACGAAGAAAGTCAGGCTACAAAAGTTGATCATGCTGAAGAAGAAATCAGACTACTCAAGTGGTAAGGGAAGAACAACTTCAAGAAAGAGTCAAGGAAGACTCTGAGAGAATTGTGTCCAATTTACCATCTCAAGGGGATGTTCCTATGGATGAGGAACCCCATGATCAAAGGGAAAAAACATCTCATGAAGTTACTCTCGAACTTCCAGAAGAACTTTCTAATGAAGAAGATGAGTGTAGAAAAGAAGACCAAGAAAAAAGCTTTGCTCATCAAGTTGATGATCAGAACGATCAACCTTCACCATCTTACCCTTATTCAAGTTGACCAGCAGTTCCACTTTTTTATGAAGAAGATTTTTTAAGGAGAATTAGAGAGGATCAAGACTATCTAAACTTCAAAATGTTAGAAAGAATGAAAGAAGAGGAAAAGTAGAAAATGAGCTGTTAGGAGAACTCAAACAACTGCTACAACAACCGAAAGATGCAGAACTTGAAGAGAGAAAGGCTTGCACTGAAAGTTTGGTACAAGTTTCAGGCAAACTAAGTCAAACTACGGAGCTAATGGATAAATAACTTGTTTCCATGCCAACACTCTCATCATCAAGCTCTACAGCCTCCTGTGACAGTCTGATGAAGGAAATTCAAGAAAATTTACAGTCTATCAAGGCATTCATGAAGGCCTTTGTCACTTTAGTGGGTCATAAACAGTCTCAATTACGGCCACAACAAGTTCAAATCCAATCACATTCAGGCCAACAAGAAATGAGGCAGCCAAGCTCAACACAAGAAGGATCAAATGCAGATATTTTGAAAAATATTTCTGAGGATATCCAGAGCATGAAAGGTCAAATTGTTGAATCCTCAAAGAATATGGCAAATTCAGATGCTTTACAGTCAGTGTTGAATATAGTCATTCCAATCTTGATTCAATGTTAGAAGCCATCTTCCATCTGAAGAATATGGTTTTAGCTCATACTACTAAGCCAGCCCCTTCAGATGATAGTAAGTTGAATAAAATTCTCAGCATTGTCACACAAGCTTATGAGAAAATGAGCTCCGTTGAGAATAAAATGCCTTTCTTAGCATCCACTATTCTAGACCTCTCCTACACAATCATTACTGTAGCAGATAGAGTGGAAGGTGTAGTTGATTTCTTCGAGGATCTCTTCAAAGCTATGAACAATAGACTTTCATTCTTCAGTAGGTATATTCCCATGAGTATGAAGATATTTGGTATGATTTTTCATCTTCTAAAAAAATGAGGAGTTGATGTTCCACCAGTCCCCCAGAGCTCCAACCTTCACTCGACCACAAGGACCAAGGGAGTCTGACAGACTTTAAGGGATTCTAGAAGGAGAAGATGAAAAAGAATTTTATGAAGAACCCTTGCATAGAGTGTCACGGGAAATCACCCCTCCACCAGAAGGAGCAGATGCACAAAGATTCCTCAGTTCTAAATGTAAATATCTGACCAGACCTAAATTTAGAGAACATAGATTATCTCTAGAATTTGTTGAAGGTCTTGCTGACAGACGTGCAAAAGGCTTTAAGCCTGCTCCACCTCCTTCAAATCCATACAAATATAGTGTTTCAAAGCCTACTCTTGAAAGATTTCTTAAGGAAATAAGGAAACAAAGTCAAGTTAAGACGAAAGAAGGAAGCTCCAGTGGCTCAAAGAAGAAAACAGAAGATGACAGAAAAAGAAAAGGAAAAGGCCCCAGTTCTAACTAGTCTACCTTTTTTATTTTTCAAAAGGAGGAGGAGAAATAGAGAAATACTAGGCTAAGTTAGTACAACAATCAGGGGAGCTACAAAAAGAAGCTGCAAGTTAGGGGGAGAACTTGAAATCTTTAATGATTAAACTTGATGCTGTGTTATGACACTATGACACTTTGTGTGTTTGAATTGATCTGACCATGACTACAATATTTGATCTATTGTGATTCTAAATTTGCATTGAGCATTAAATGTCTATCGATCTTAAATAAATGCAATTTTTTATATCTTTATGTCATGCTAATGTGATCTATATGAAAGTACATATATTTATGTATTACTTAGCTAAAAGGTATTTAAGTGTTTAAAATCATCAAAAAAGGGAAGATTGCTATCTCAAGGAACCCAATAATGTGAATGTTTTGATGATTCCAAACTGCTCACCTTGTCTATCTAATGATCTTGTTTGAGCATTTCAGTAATATCAGATTTAAGATCAAAGAGCATTCAACATGCTGAACATATAAGGAAAATTGAACAATCAAGGTCAAAGCGTCAAGGTTTAAATGTCTAGATTTTTGTAAGAACCATTACTCAAATAATCTTCAGCAAATCATTCATCTCATGCTTGATTCATTCGATCTGATTTCCAAACCAAAATGATTTTGATCAAAAGTTTAATGTTTGATGATTTCTTTTTACTTGATTTAATCGAGTTTTCAAAGTTAAACTTATCTAAAAAATTTATGATTAAATTAAGTATCAGGACGCTTACGTTTCAGTAGCGCCCTCACTTCACAGTTCAGCAGGACGCTTGTAGAATATAAGCGCCATTAAGAAACAAAACGACAAAAGTTGATATTATGTGTCAGGACGCTAATTAACTATCAGGACGCTAATCCAACACTATCATAAAGCTGATAATTGTGCATCTTTTCAGAAAAAAAAATTCAGAACTTTCTATGGTTAGAACTTTTCAGATTTCTCAAAAATTTCTTTTTGGTGCATGAATCATGTTTATCAAGACTTTCTTTATTCATGTTATCTGAAGTAAATCAAAACATATTCATGAAGATAACTTTTACCATTTTCATGAAAGATTCTAGCTGTTGTGAGCTAACATTCTTTCTGAAATTCAAATTCAAATGCTCAACAATTATAACTCTACTAAGTCTATATATATACCAATTCCACAAATCAAAACATATCTTCGAACTTTTGAACTGAATCAAACTCATTGCAAGTTAGTCGCATCTTTTGAAAAATATACTAAAAGTTTTTTACTTTGTTTTTCGAAAGCATTTGAGTTCATTTTTATCTTTTTGAAATAGTTTTCAATCAAAAGATTTTCTTCTTGAGTTCATTTTTATATCATTTCGGAAAATCTTTTTGAAATGAAGTGAACAAATTTTTATTCAAATTCGTCAGTGCATTCAAACTTCATATCATCATTCTGCTGAAGGAGAAATTTGAGTGATTGTTCATAAGATACAGTTGTACTCCAAGTTATATTTCTTCTGACTATATCAAGAGCTACATAGTAGTTATATAAACTGTTGAATCTGTTGTCTTTGTATTTTTGATAGTGATTTGCTCATACCAGTCAAGCTGAGCACATAGGTTGTTCTCAAGTCCGTAAGTTGGGAAGCATAGGTTTTAAGTTGTTCTCAAGCCCGTAAGTTGAAAACCATAGGTAGTCTCTAGCCTGTAAGTCGAGAGGTTTAAAAGGTTTGGTCCTCACCTGTGAAAACGATCATTTAGTGAAGTGTTTGAAATTCTGACTGAAGAAGTTGGGTAGTGGAGGTAGGCAAGAAGCCGAACCACTATAAATTTGTTGTGTCATTCTTCATCTGTTTCCGCATTTTTACTGCCATTGTCTTTATTGTTTGCAAATTTTAAATTTGTGTAAAGTGTCCAATTCACCCATCTCTTGGACACACCTCGACCAACACAATACATGGGCAATTTGGTCTTTTCCAATGTTGATTTGGAAAGGGTTGTTGCATCCATCAATCACAAGAAGAAGCATTTCTCATTCTATTAAAAGCTCTGTTGAACTGCAACCTTCGATTTTCCTTGATTTAGCTATTGTATTTGATTTGGAACGTCTTTCCCTGAGGTGATAGAAATGCCAATTGTGTCTTTCACCATTTCGTCGACCCAGTTACGTGATGCAGAGCAACGTCATAGCATCTCCCCTAGTTCCACTCAGTCGTAGCCATGGTCGTCTTGTTTGTGCCATCAACAAATAGGAATTCAAAAAATTTGCACATCAAATTGATCATCATGGAATTTGATATGAGGAAGTTTTGGAACACAACCATCCAAATCACCTCTAACTTTTTCCATTGGAAGCCTGTCGATGCCAATCCAATCATGTTTACACCTGACCTTTTGTTGATCTCATTGTAGGTCTGTATCCCAGTCCAATACTCTAAAGTTTGACAACTTGAAATTGCTCAAAAGGGATATCTTCTCTTCCTCGTTTCTGCTCCCTAGGATTGTTTTATCATCCAACACTATTGCCAGAGATAAAAGCACATTTTAAGACATTAGCCAATTCCTCTCTTATAATCCCCCATCATGTGGTTGCTTGTGTCTTGGGAATGACCAAGGCAAACTTCCATATGAAATCTCGTTCCCGCTCTTAAGTAGCAGCTTCAAACTTCAATCCAGTTTGGCTATGAGAATCATCTCGAGATAACCATATTCCTTGTTAGAAGTATTAGTTCGAGGGTTGTCCTTTCCACCCTTTCCATGCATGGCCTTGTGTATGCAGTCTCCAAAGTCTGACCTTCCCCCTTATTTTTCATCTTTACGAACAAAAATTGCTTTCAATGCTTTTTTTTTCAACTTTCAAGATCTTCATGTATGAGCCTATTCCATTTGATCGCACCTCCACAAGAACAACCCCATTGTTGCTTATTATGAATCGAATGAAAAGATCTTCCGCAACACTTTTCCTGGCTGCGTTAACCTATTTGAGAATCCACGTCACCATTTCCCATTCCAGACAAATCTCAAAAGTCTTATGCTTCACCCTTTTCTTGATGCACACAAAATTTTCATCAGTTCCTCTCCATGCAAAGAAAACTTTTGAGGAGGAACAAAATGATACCTTTCTCATTTTCCTATAAAATATATAAGTTGATTATCAATCTCAAAGAAAATTCCATTTCCACCTTTCTCGTTCATTGAAACTTTAAATTATTAGAGATTTACATTTTTTTTTGGTAAAATAGATATTTACATTTTGAAGGAATTGGAGAATGGCTCATGGTATATAACAAAGAATTCTTTAAGCTTGAAGCCACGAAATCTTTCTATAAAGCTGGAGAAACAAGATGTTAACTCAGCTCAACTCAACTAAGCCATTTTTCCAACTACATGAAGTTGGCTACATGAATTTTCTTTCTATACTTTGTTCTATTAAAGACTAAATCGACATTTAAATTATAAGAAGTTAATTTTTTTTCTTAATTAGGGGTTAGCTTTATCCCATTATCTTTTACAATGTCTAGACTTACTATCTAGTTTTGGTCTCAAGAATGTTTAAGCATCATATGGAGTATTATGTGGAAACTTCTGTTTACATACAAGCATCTCCTATGCAAGAGTATTCATAGGAGATGGATGATTAGAAATGTTTTAGATGGATACATTACAATGTCAGTAGTCATTTTAATCAAAACACTATCCTCTAAAGGAGAGAGGTGTTGATTGAGCATGTTCAGGAACATAATGGGAAAGAATAGGAGCCCATTTTTCAAACTAACAAAGAGATGGAAATCAATTAAGAAGGAGAAAGGACAAATGAAATTGGTTTCCGTTCAAAAATACATTTCCAAATCAGTTAGCCTATTTGAAATATTAAAAGGAAAACTAGGGTGTTAGGGGTGTGAGATCAAAGACTACATGGCCTTAACAAAGAGTCACGTAGGAATATGAGACTGAAGATCACATGACCTTAGTGAAAAGGCATGTGAAGGTGACTTTATGGTCTACAAACATGCTCTGGATCTTCTAAAGATTTCTAAGGAAGCCAAGCAGCTTGAAGGCCTTGTTGCTTTAGTGAAAAGACACGTGGAAAGGATTTTATAGTCTACAAATCTACTACAAATCTTCTAAGGAAGATCGAGCTAAAGGTTGCATAACCTTAGTGAAAAAGCATGTGAAAAGGATTTTACAGTCTACAAAGTTGTTATAGATCTTCTAAGGAAGACCAAGCAGTCTGAAGGCCACGTGATCTTAGTAAAAAGGCACATGGAAATGATTTTATATTCTACGAACATACTCCAAATCTTCTAAAGAACACTGAGTAGCTTGAAAACCATGTGACCTTCATGAAAGGCATGTGGAGAGAGTCTTAAAATTTTTGAAACTATTTTAGATGTTCTAAGGAAGTCTGAGTAGCTTGAAGGCCATGTGACCTTAGTGAAAAGGCACATAAGAGGACTTTACACCTACGAACTTGTTCAAAAACATATATAGAAGATTGAGCATATCAAAGATCATGTAACCTTTGTAACAAACCACACGAAAGTTATTAAATGACCAGACTTGCTTGATTCCCCCAAAGGAGAGCAGGCCCAAACAAAGCTAAGGAATCATGCGCACACATAAGGTAAAAACCACCCACATGGAAGACAATTGTGTGCTAGAAACAAATCGATGACTTGGCCAACACATAATAAAGACCTCAAACTAAATATGCAATGCATGGCACCCCCAATATATACGTGGAAGAAGGTTCTGACAATTTTCTTGGACCTGAAATAGCCCAATCTCATCAAAGTGCTCGCTAAATAGTTAGAGGACACAATAAGAACCCTTTTGGTCTCGATTGACGAGTGTTAACAAATGCTAATAGTTCCCAAGCCCTTCAGCTCCATATAAACACTTGATCACACCTCTTAGAAGGTATGAAAATATCTCTCTCTCCAATTGAATTGTTCGCAAGTTCTATAGAAGCTAACTTTTAAGTAGTGAAGTTGATTTGGTTAGTATTACACATGTGCTCCTAATTCATTTTAGGTGTTCTTTGTATGGATTTTTAGCAAGCTTAATTACTCTTAGGAAGGAATCACTCTCTCGGAAGCTCAAAGTCAAAATATAACCAACACCTCCACAAAATAACACAATTTTCAGAGAATAATCATATTTTATTACCCCCTCATGTTATTTGAATAGATTTAAGTACCGCACAACTTATTTCTAAGAAAATAGGAAACAATTCTAACAAACTAGATAAGCCAACAACCAGACATAGACTTAGTCATCTAGATCTCATTGAAAATATCTTCTAATAATAAAATTGACTTATTCTAGATTCTAAGCATTTAATGGATGTTGGAAATGTAGTGAGCACACAAACTCCAAACTAAAAAATATTGAAGGACACTTTGCTTGATTTTAAAATGAACAATACATAGAGCATTTATAGAACTCTACCTAGGCAAACACAATAAATACATATTTGAATCTTGACATACATGAATCATTAAGTTCATGGACCATACACTCTTAGGCACATACACGAATACATTAACTCTTAGATATATTCATGAACCCATTAAATTATGAACCTATTAACTATGTTCACACCAAGATACATTCACTATATAATTTCCAAATGAATCATTTTTACTATATATGGGTTAATATGTCACGACCCACTATCCGTGACCTCACCGGCACGGAACCCCGTGTATATGCTCCCTCGACATACACGACATCCCAATAAGCCTTCTAACACATATCATAATCTCCAAATACACAACAATAAACACATGGACATAATATAAGATCATCATATAAAACATATCCAAAATGACAACCAGAAAATTTTTCTCCAAGTCCATAGTGTTCAAAAGTACATAATATACTTCACCATAAGTACAAACCCATCTAAATGTTAAGTATAATCATTAGGTGTTACATAGTACAGTTTATCAAAATAAATTGCAGAAAAGTACTAAACACATACGTCAACAACAGTACGGGAACGCTTCGCAGCTAAGCTTTCCCTTTCCCCTTCCTATCAAATCCTGAAAAGATAAGGATAAGGGGTAAGCTACAACAAGCTCAGTAAATGTTCTATACAAATGGCATATATATGCATTTAAGTAAAACATTGCAAGAATCATTAAAACCATTTAAATAATCATGGGTGTAAGCAATATTACATACATGCCAATATAATGTATCATGTCATAAACAAGACAATTCATACCATTTTATAAACATGCATATGCAACCTAACACCTGCTAAGTAAGAATCAATACAAGGGTCATGTGTGCGCGAAACCCATGCCCGATCGACTTCTTACCCGTATCTATCAGAATTTCTATGGATTGTATGAACCATAGGATTCGCCCACCAAGACAAGTACCATGTTTAGGGGAATCCTAACATACACAACCCATAGAAATCCTTTGTAAGGTCCACAATTGAGGATTCTCGGTCAGCCCAATGGGAATTCATAAGAATCCCAAGCCTAGGGAATGCAACATAACTCAATTGTTTTCCCCAACTGACTATGCTCAAATACAGTTCATAAATTCAATAAATCATGCATACTACATTATTCAAGCATTTAAAATGTTTTTATACTACAATGCCACATATAGAATTTACAAGTAAAGAGACACTCACAACTTGATTTGCTAGACCTAGCCAATCCAATTTCCAATTCCAAGAAGCATTAGGATGTCGCAATCACCCAATGCAACTCAATCTCCAATTGGCTTATTTGGTTTACTTAGATCATTCACAAATCCTGAAACATACATGGTTTATGCCAAAATTGAAAATCAGTCCAAGTATGCCAACTAACCATGTTTAAACCCAAATCAAATGCCAATTAAGATTCTAAAATTGTCCTACACATGAGTCAATCTCAAATTGCCCAATTTAACCATTTAGTACCCAATTAACCCACATTTAGCCCAATTGAATGCAATAGGTTGATCTAACCACTATAATACATGACATTCAATCATATATACACTTAGACTAATTGCAAGTCAATTTGACCAATTGACATCAATTAGGTCAAAATCCCCAAATTTGGGCAAATCTCTAAATTCATGGCCTAGGCCAAATTTGCACTACACCTAGGGTTTCCAGCAAGCAAGATCAGTAAATTGAACCATCAATCATCCACATTTACCCCTTAGATCAACATATATGACATGCAACTTGAATGAAAAACCCTAAGTTCATAACTTAGGTCTAGGTCAAATACAAGGCTAAACATTAATTACACCCTAATTCAATGCACTGTTCGGATGTAACAAACTACCAAAAGAAATATCCAATAACTAATTTAACCGTTCAGATTCAAGAAAATCAAGAGAAAAACATTCTATCCAAAATTGAGCTAAATCAAATTGTAGATCAAAGAGATATGCCTCTTTGATTAAGATAGCTCCAACTGAACAGTTTCTCCTCTCCTGCTGCAAATACTTGAACTCAGATAATTATATCTCCAAAAATACTTAACCAGTCCACATCTTAACCGTCCATAAGGCAACACGTTCAGTTTTGAACCAGTTGCTGAAGTATCACATCCATCCAACGGTAGATTTAGGAGATTCAGAAGTTTGATCTAAACTGTGTTAGAAATCCAGATTTTTCGACCAGCTGCGTTTGGGAGGTTATATCTCTCAGAAGAAAAATTCAATCAAGATCTCCACCAACCAGAGTGAAGAACCATAAGAGAAGAACTGGTTGAAAAATATTCAGCTTGATCTGACCACGGATCTAAGAAATTAACCCTCTGATCAAAACGTTGCTAAGACTTTCCTTCAAGCAACTTCCTCTCTCTTTCTTTTCTCTTCTTTTCTCTCAACCTTACTCTCTCAAAAACGTCCCCAAGGAAGAAAATGAGATATTGAGACACATGTTACACCCACATGCATCTATTTTTCCAAGTGTTGATCATGCTCCAACACCATGCCAAGTGTTTGCTCAAGGGCTCATTTGTTAGCCACATGGCCTTTACCCAATCACAACCTCACATGTGAGTTGTTAATCAATCCACTAATTCCAACAATTCCATCATTTTTTTCATTTATTTAATCAATACATGCCCATTTTAAATCCTGGTCCAATTGGCCCCATTATACAATTAATAACACATACATTAATATTAATATGTCACTATTAATATATTACTTTAGTGATGTGTATTATTATCACTATCAATGTCATTAGCACATAAATGACAATATTATTAATGATAATTCTCTAAAATAGCATGCAAAGACACTTGAACCAACCAACGTCGAACATCAAATACGTATACGGGTACTCTACAGGTCATGATGACATCATCCTAAGGTATGAGAATTACATAATATCTAACAATGGATGAATTGTAACATAAAACTAATGATAATCATTGCCCTTGTTGATTCATGGACATTAGAAATGCGTTTGATTTTTCTTGGAAGAGGGTTATTCATCACTTGAGAAAGATGATGATGAAGATGAAAAGGGTGGTCGTTAATGTCGTCTTGATTGTCATTATGGCTTTTTGGTTCTTCTTCATCTATGACAATTGATTTTTGCTTGGTGTTTTCATCCCAATTCCAAGACTCTTCTTCATTGAGCAAAACATCTCCACTTAAGATATTTTCTTGGTAACATGATTGTATAACTTGTAAGCTTTAGAATTTTCATTGTAGCCTACAAGTATACACTTTTTAGATTTGTCATCAAATTTACTTCTCTTGGCATCAGGTACATGCAATTGGCATTAGGTACATGCAAATAGACAATGCTCCCAAATATTTGAAGATGGCTGACATAAGGCTTCTGGCCGCTCCAAGCTTCATACGACGTCATGTCGCGAACACTTTTGGTTGAAGCACAATTTAGGAGATAAATCGTGCATGCAACTACTTCAACCCAAAAAGTGTTTGACATTCCTCTAACTTTCAGCATATTTTTTGTTAGCTTCATGATGGCTCTGTTCTTCTTTTCAACAACCTCATTTTGTTAGGGGAGTATATTGAACAGTAAGTTGATGTTGATCTCATCCTCCTTCATGAAATCTAAGTGTGCAACGTACTCTCCACCACGATAAGAACATAAGTTGATGAACAGTGTAGCATATATGCCTTTTTAATAAAATAATTTACAGATAAAACTGTGTAGTATAAGTTGATGAACAAAGACGGAGAAATATCAGATAAGTAGTACATGAATACATGAACTCCAAATATCAGATAAGTCGTCTTAAGCAGCACGCTGCCTCCCGTTCACTATTTAAAGTTACTTAGGACAAAACTAAGTCTGGTTGAGTCAGATTGACCACTAATCCGGTATAGTAACAGTATAATACATGAACTCCAAATATACAAGCATAAGTATGACAGGCATGAACATTATACGCAATAATGAAGTGTAAATGAATAGTAAACATAATGATAAATGAATGTAAACTTTAATAAAAGTCATAAGACACGCAAACCTATATTTTTTTCCCCACCTTCAGATAGAACTTTATTTCCTGAATTGGCGCCTCCTCCCGAGCAGAACCGCGTTGCACCGTGAATAGAGTCTCTTAGAGATAGTCTCAAAAAGAGAAGAGAGAGTGCGAGAGAGGATTGGTGTGAGAAATGAGGGGGGTTCGTTATATAGGAAAAAGAACACCCAAAGGTTTAGGCGGGCTGCCCGAAGTTTTAATTATTATTTTTTTCGTCTAAACCAGGGGTATTACACTCTTACCCCCTTAAAGGAATTTTTCCCTCGAAATTCAATCCATGTAGTGATGATTGCTATCTTCGTGAGATTCATCGCCTTCGTCATTATTCACCGGGTCAGGGTAATGCTGGTAAGGTCCTTGAATAATACTATGACCGATGGAATCCTCAACATCATCAAACAATAGAGAGCAAATGGAATCGGATTCGTCCTCAGAAGGTTCCGACATTTTCCTGACAAATGGTGGTGTAGGGTACTGCAAGTTGCAGCGTTTCAAAGGTGGTAGGTTGAGCGACGAAATGCTTTTTGGTGCCGTTACCCGAATTCGGCCTCCTGGCAATTTTGGTAGTAGATCTTGCTAGGATGAGGGCACAGGTTTGTTTCAGGCAATATTGTTACGGTAAAGCCATACACGTTTTGGCGATAAGGATCGTTGTCGCTGAGGCGAGGGAGTTGGTGATGCAAGGAAGTTGTGGTTTGCATCAGAGTCTGAAGGAGTCTCCACTGGTTGCCAAACAGGCCATGGAGTGTATGACTCATTACTTCTACCTAAGTTGTTTTCAGGCATCTGCATGGTTAATTAAATGAAACAATATATTACAATATTGTAAAAGAAGTTCCATCATTTTATTAATAAGTGAAATAGTACAATGTATCACATCATCAATTATTACTAGAAAACAATTCAGGGTATTTCAGTTTAATTGTTTCTTCTAGTTCCCATGTTACTTCCTCTACTTCGTGGTGATCCCAGAGCACCTTCACAAGTGGTATGCTATGTCGCCTTAGTTTTTGAGTTTTTCTATCCAGAATCTGTATCGTTCTTTCCTGATACTTATTTCCTTATTTAACCTGAACCTCGACCAGAGGGATGATATGCGAAGGATCAGGACAATACTTTCAAAGCATGGATACGTGAAACACGTCATGAACCTTAGACATAGACGATGAAAGGAATAGACGATAGGCTAGTTTGCCAATACGTTCAATGATCTGAAATGGACCAATATACCGTGGGGAGAGGTTTCCTTTGATCCCAAAGCGTTTGACACCTTTTGTAAGCTGAACGTTTAGAAAACCAAGTCCCTCTTGTCAAATTCTAGAGGTTGTCTTCACTTTTCAGCATAGCTCTTATGTCGACTTTGTGCTACACGAAGTCGCTCCTTAACTAGTGTGGTCTTCTCAGAAGTCTCTTGAACTAGTTCTAGCCCCAACAGAGGTCGATCTGCCATATCTAACCAACATATGGAAAATTTGCAAGGGCGACCATAAAGACCCTCGTATGGTGCCATGCTGATACTGGTTTGGTAGCTGTTATTGTATGCAAACTCTGCCAAATGTAAGTGTTTTCCCATCCGTCATGAAAGTCCAAAATGTAGCATCGTAACATATCCTCTAAGATTTGGATTAGACGCTCTGACTACCCATCAGTCTGAGGGTGAAAAGTTGTGCTCATGGTGATCCTAGAGCCCATTCTACTCTGGAACCTATGCCAAAATTTTGATGTGAATCGAGGGTCTCAATCAGAGACGATTGTGAGTGGTATGCCATGGAGGCGTACAATCTCTTTTTCATATAATTCGGCAAGCTTGGCGGGGTTATCCGTGAACTTTACTGGTAAAAAGTGTGCAGACTTTGTAAGTCTGTCAATGATAACCTAGATTGCATCTTGCCTTTTTATTATTTCGAGGCAAGGCCGTAACAAAACCCATTGCGATGTTCTCCCACTTCCATTCTCCAACAGGTAAAGGCTGGAGAAGTTCAGAGGAAAGTTTGCGTTTTGCCTTTACTTGTTGGCACACGAGACATTGAGCAATGAAGTCTGCAACAACCTTTTTCATTCCAGAAAACTAGAATTGTCGCTTGACATCCTTGTACATCTTGTCTCCCCCAGGATGCATAGCAAACCTTGAACAATGCATTTCAGTGAGCACTTCTTTCCGAACTTGAGGATCATTCGGTAAAAAAAGACATTTTTTGTAAAAAATGGCTCTGCCATTGGAGACCGACCAGTAAGGAAGGTCCTGTCTGCTAAGTAGAAGTTATCGTTTCTCCATTATCATAGGATCGTTGGCTTGAGCTGCTAAAGTCTTTCAAATAAGCTCAGAGTTGGTTCATAATTGAGAAAGTCGTGATCTTCCTCTCTCCTCGATGAGCTGTAAGTTAAAATTCTCCATCTCCGTAGCCAATTTCCCCATCTCGAAGTTAAGAGTACAAGCAGTAACATAAGATTTTCTACTCAGGGCATCAGCCACAACATTGGCCTTACCCGGATGGTATTGGAGTTGAAAGTCATAATCTTTCAAGGATTCCAACCATCGTCTTTGGCGGAGGTTTAGGTCTCTCTCAGTGTAGATGTACTTGAGACTTTTGTGATCTGAGAAGACCTCAAACCATTCACCATATAGGTAGTGATGTCATAACTTCAGTGAGAATACGATAGCGCAAGTTCCAAGTCATGCGTTGGGTAATTACCCTCATGAATCTTTAGTTGCCTAAAAACATATGCAACAACCTGGCCTTCTTGCATTAGTACTGCACTTAAGCCTTAGTGAGAGGCGTCGGTGTATAGTGAGAATCTAACTTTTTCTTGGAGTGATTAGTATCGGTGTTGTCGTGAGGCGCTTCTTCAATTCTTGAAATGGCGATTCACAGGTAGAATTCCAGATGAATCATACATCTTTTTGAGTGAGTTTGGTCATAGGTTCAACAATCTTTGAGAAGTCTATGATGAAGCATCTGTAGTAGCCAGCCAAACAAAGAAAACTCCGAATTTGAGTAACTGTGATAGGCTGCTTTCAGTTTAAAACTGCTTTAACCTTTGAAGGATTCACCTCAATGCCATTGCTTGAAATCACATGACCTAGGAATTGAACTATCTTCGCCCAAAATTCGCATTTACTCAACTTTGCATACAGCTGGTGGCTTCTCAAAGTCTGGAGGACAATCCTCAGATGTATTTAATGGTCTTCCTTGGTTGAGGAATATATCAAGATATCATTCACAAAGACCACCACGAATCAGTCTAAGTATAACCCGAAGATGCGGTTCATCAAATCCATGAACGCTGCAAGTGCATTTGTTAGACCAAACAGCATAACCAAGAACTCGAAATAACTGTAAAGAGTTTAGGAAGTCGTTTTATTAATGTCCGACTCTCTGATCAAGAGTTTATGATAACCGGATCATAAATGGATCTTAGAGAAGTATTTGGCATATCTAAGTTGGTCGAACAAGTCATCGATCCTGGGTAATGGGTATCTATTCTTGATGGTGGCATTATTCAACTTGCGATAGTCAATGCAAAGTCGTAACGAACCATCCTTTTTGCGAAACAAACAGAACTGGAGTGCCCCGATTGATGAACTTATTTTGATGAAGCCATTACTCTCCAATTCCTTCAGTTGTTTCTCTAACTCAACCAACTCGACATTGGACATTCTGTATGGAGGAATTGAAATGGGTCCAGTCCCGGGTATGAGGTTGATCTCAAAATTGAATTTTCGAACTGGAAGTAGACCAGGAAGGTCATTTAGAAAAACCATTGGGAATTCATATATAACTGGGACATCATGCCCCTCGAGAGGGTATAGTGCTAATGATTCATTGTCATCACCAAGGGATAGAGCTCGGAGTTGTGCCTTGAGGAGTGCAACAGTCGAGTTGTGTATCCATTTCCTCGTTCCATGAACTTTGACAAATTCCCCAGTGGGCAAGGTTAACTGAACTTGCTTCTTCAAACAATCAATATGAGCATTCAGTGGTACGAGCCAGTCCATGCCGAAGATGATGTCAAAGTCTTCAATGTCCATCACAAAAAGGTCTGCATAAATTATATGTTCCAACATTCGAAGGTCACATCGAGAACACTTCAATTTCACGTTAGTACCAGATCCTAATGGTGATGAGACATAGATTGTGATGTATGTGGGTTCAGGATGCAACCCAAAATACGTTACCAATGCAGAAGATATAAAGAAGTGGGTAGCACCCGAATCGAACAAGACATGCACCATTGTATTAAACAAGGAAAATGTAACTTCGACTACATTGTTATCTGAGAGGGGTTGTTGAGCGATGGCAAACGCTCTGCCCTATTGTCATTGCCCCTAGTTCTGCTGGTTCTGCTTGGGTTGGGCGTTAGCAGCAAGTGGGGCTTATTGGACTGGAACTACAGGAACAGGTTGCCGCGGTCGTTGAGGGTGAGAACAGGCATTTCTTACATAGCCCTGCTAGCCACAGTTGAAACATGTCAGCCTCTACTGCTGAGGGGCCTGCTGATGGTTCTACTAGCCATGTTGATTGTGGTGCTGCTGACCACCACCCCTGCCATTGCCATTACGGTAGCCACCCCTGCCATTGTGGCCACCTCTATTACGATTCTGAAAACCCTACTGGCCAGGGTTAGAAGTTTTTGCCACAAGTGTTGTTGCCTCATGTTTTTGTACTGGGGCTAGGAAGGCTGGGTTTTGATTAAACTAGGGTTTCTTCTTGTTCCCCTATTGAGTGCCCTGTTGGAAAAATGTTGCAGGCCGTTTTTCCCTGTTCATTCTCTAATCCTGCTCATTTTCTTCCTGCTCAAAGCTCATGGCCTTGTCGACAAGCTCCCTGTAATTCTTGAGATTCAAGATCGACAAGGCTTGTCGAATGTCTGGACGAAGGCTATTATAGAATTTCTCGGCCTTATCTTGCTCCGTTGAGATAATGAAGAGAGAGTAGATCGATAATTCCTTGAACCTAACAGCATACTCGCAAACTGTCATGCTGCTTTGGTACAGCCTGGCGAACTCCTGGCGCCTCTGCCTCTTCACTGAGCCAGGGAAGTACTCATGAATAAACAGTGACTCAAACTCTTTCCAAGTCATGCCTGTGGTATTGACCCTTGGGTCTTCCTTCACCGTTATCCACCGTGTATTAGCTCCACCAACAAGTTGGTAGGAGGCTAGTAGAATTTTCTGAGCCTCGTCGACTCCCATAGCCATGAGAGCCTTCTTCGACTCATCAAGCCATTTCTGTGCTTCATCCGCATCAATGGTGCCAGTAAAAGTAAGGGGTTGTAGCCTCTTGTACTTCGTAATCTAGTCGGTTTTAGTCTCCGACTCAGATCAAACAGGTGCCTGGACAATGACCACCTAATTGGCCGCGGTCTCACGGGCAGCCATTTGAACTGTCACCTTCATTGCCTCGATAAATCTGATGAAGAAGTGTTTCATGCCCGGAGGCATGACAAAGGGTGTGGGTTGTGGAACTGCCTGCCCAGAATTAGTGGCAATGTCGTTTGTGGCCTCCTCTGTCCTCGGAGGCGGTGGTTCCTGATTTTGAATCACAAAAGGTGCCTCCTGTGCTAGACGGACTGTGTGTGGCCTTCCTCTCTTCATGGTTTGCATTTTCTCACTGGCAAGGAACAAATAAAACCATGTTTTAGGAACCGTAGCCAAGTATAGTGTTATGATATTCTCAGCAAAAGTTTAAGAGTTCTGCAATATAAAACCACCTTTTTTTTCAGGTATGGTGTATGGCTTTTGTTGAGGAATCAAATAATCTTATGAGCTTCATATGCTTGGCCATGGTATAAACAAGGTTAGAGTGTTCATATACTAAGTAGATTTTCGAAAGAGCTTCAAATATTTTGGTTCTGCTTTATGAACATACATATATTTTTGAAAATTCATACGAGTCATAGAGGTTCTAAGATTAACCTCGGTAAATATCCTAATCTAACGTTCTATCGCATTCTTATGTGTTCACACTTTTCGCAGTCTTTTCGACTATTATCCAAGTTCGTGTGTCCCATACCACATGAATTTGGTAATAAAAGGTTCAACTAAGTTAAGTTGTATGAACACGGACTCTACAAAACATTGAGGGGAGAGGAGTTCAGTAATAGTATCATCCAAGTTTACTCATCCCATACCGTTAAACTTAGTGATAATGTTAGTAATTCAACTTTCCCCAGATGTTTTTTGCACACAAGGTCATGGGTTTTCTTACTTTCACATTTTATTTAGTATCTTTCAATTTTGTTGTGTCTCATACCACTCCAAAGTTAGTGATACAAAAGAAAAAATGGTTGTAAGTCGGCCCACCAAACATAGTCTCAAACACAATACTTCATTCATAAAAAGAAAATAGTTACAATGTCAGTAATCTATCCTAATTTCCCTGCCTACTATTCTACCTTGACCTTCTGCTAGTTACAAAACGACTACCAGAAGAACGTTGAGAAGTTGTTCCCTATGCTTTTATGTTTTGCGCACGCATTATCAAAGCATTGTGGGTCTCCTGCATCCGAGCAAAACTAAATACTATCACATTTAACTGGTCAAATGGGTTAGCCTGTTGTTCCATATATGGTTGGTTGGCCGATTGTCCCATCGATGGATGATAGGTTGACTGTCCCATAGGTGGAGGGTAAGTTATAGGCATTGGTGGAAAGTATTAGTCGTATGGTTGACTTATAGGTGAAGGGTAGTTGGTTTGATTATATGAAGACTCCCTAACTGGTACTTTTTGGACGGTTGGATATGCTTGAGTCTGACAAGTTTGAAAGAGTGGACTCATTGGGATATTCTGTCATCCAAAGTTTGGTGCCGTCCAATTCTGTTGTGGTTGGTTCACAAGAAATTGTGGAACTAGCTGATAGGGTACCTCATGAGTTGGAAACCTTTGGTACATCGTATTGCCTTGGGTTGGAAGGTTCCAGGAAGGTGGATTTGCCGGAACTCCCCGTCCATCCTAATTTGTTTATGGTTGACCATGGTTGCCAAAGAGATCCTCCTCGGAGAATAGATGATCGGGTTGACCATTCTTCAGGGCTGGGTTTGTTGTAGTGTTCCGATTTGGTTCATTAATTGGTGCTTCCCTAATAGGAATCTTGCGCCGACTTTTTCGTTGATAACCTTCATTGTTATCTCTAGTCCTTCCGTTATTTTCTCCTGAAGTCGCGCCAAATATTTCTTCGCCAGTCACCCCTCCCTTTAAGACGAAAGTCTTGGAGATAGAGGATACTGTAACAGCTTTAGTGATATGTGTCAAAGATTCATCAAAGGTATTGATGTTTGCCTCTCATAGCATCCTTATTATCAAGACTCCATAGCCGAGGAGCTCCTTCTTTGTAGGGTTTTGAATCATTCGTAACATTTGCTCGATGATAATGTGAGGTAGGGAGACAAAAATTCCCTTTTCTAAGCTGTGTAACACAATAAGTTGAGCACTTGACATAGATCCTCTAGTCACCATTTGCGACAAGATGTTGCCGACTACAATCGTCCCAAGGCCGGCAAGGGGTGGTTTAAGGAGATTATTTGAGAGGTGGGCATACGTCATTTGGGTGTACGCCTTTTTGGTGAGGAAATTGACCAACTGTTCTTTGGATTCCACGATCTCTGTAACCGTCTGGGGTTCGTGTGGATCAATGATCTTGTCTCCTATTGGGATTTTCATAAGTCGTGAAATAGTTTCAACGCTGATGGAAATCATTGCTCCCTTGATCATTGTCTCCAGGACAGGGCTGATCCCATCTTCTTAAAGTCTGATGTTATTCATGGATTCGTAAAATGGCTTCACCAAGTTGAAAGAGACGTAACCCTCAACTTTTTTTATATTCAGCCACCCCAGCTTTGCTAGTTTGTCGTGAAGGATAGGACGGAGGCGAAGATCTCTCATGTCGATACTTCTCATTGTCACAACCCCCCGTTTGGAAAGTTTTGTAAGTCTGGTGGGAATTGGTCCCCGACTACTGGAAGTCGTTCCTTCACTTGAGGCCATTATCTTGCTGAAAGAAAGATAAAACTTGTGAAATACACAAAATATATTCCTAACATTTTTAAGATTTATGCCTCGTCTACTGGACAATATTTTCTATTTTCCTTTTGATGTTTATGCCATCATTGAATCTAAATTTTTCATTAGCAACAAGTTATATATAAATATAGTTTTCATAAATCATAACTATATATATATATATAAATCTAAACTATATAGTTATCTAGATGCATATTTAATATAAATCTTAACTATATATAATTCATATATATAGTTCTAAAGATATATATATCTAATATAAATTTTCTTTTCCTAATTGGTGGACATGGACGGGCCGTGGACCTTTTTCTCTGATACCACTAAATGTCACACCCCGCCCGGACGCGTCTAAACCGGCGGAACACTCACAGGCGGGGCGCGAATGCATTATAACAATAACCGAGTATGCAGGTACACAATTGAGTACAAATCTGATTTCATTAATTTCAAAATGTATTTTTATACAAAATATGATTGAGGGAACATCCTCCCAAAATCTCCCTATAATTAATAAGGGTTACAAAATGTGGGCCCAAAAACCTCTAACCAGTCCACCCTAAACTCCTGTGAAAAATTGGATAACAACGGGGTGAGCTATTGCCCAGTGCGTAAAATAGTTCGTGAATATGACAATTAATAAAGGAAACTTCATAATCAAATATCACATATACACAACAAGCATCATAAACAATACAACATATATGTATGCATGACACCGTCTCATAATGGTTCTGTGATCATACGTCGCCCTGAGTTCACCTACAGATGTACATCCCCAGGTAAACCCGGGTTCTCATTGTACGTCCCTTTCCAGGGAAATATCAAGAATAGTGAGCATTGCTTCTAACTATTTTGTGGATCATAAGCCACTTACATCCCTAGGTGGTGCTTATGTATGATGTCAATGCATGAGCAGGTCCGGTCTTTACTAACAGGATTTGGCAGCGTCTGGTGATTCTTATCAGGTCAGTATCACCACGTGCAAAGTTAGGATGTTTAGTATCACTTGTACAAGCTGATAGCTTTCAAATAAGACCAACCAGATCAGTCTCCAGTTGAGAGGTGGGACACGAGGTCCACTTAAATATCAATCGTCTTAAGCAGCATGTTGCCTCCCGTTCACTATTTAAAGTTACTGAGGACAAAACTAAGTCTGGTTGAGTCAGATTGACCACTAATCCGGCATAGTACTAGTGTAATACATGAACTCCAAATATACAAGCATAAGTATGACAGGTATGAACATTATATGCAATAATGAAGTGTAAATGAATAGTATACATAATGATAAATGAATGTAAACTTTAATAAAAGTCATAAGATACGCAAACTTATGTTTCGTTCCCCACCTTCAGATAGAACTTCTTTTCTTCAACTGGCGCCTCCTCTCGAGCAGAACCACGTTGCACTACTAATAAAGTCTTTTAGAAAGAGTCTCAAAAAGAGAATATGAGAGAAAGAGAATTGGTGTGAGAAATGAGGGGGGGTTCCTTATATAGGAAAAAGAATGCCCGAAGGTTTAGGCTGGATAGCCGAAGGTTCAGGCGCCTGCCAGAAGGTCGGGCGCCTGCCCAAAGGTTCAGGCGGGCTACCCGAAGTTTTAATTTTTTTTTCATCTAAACCGGGGGTATTACAATAGAAGGTTTCAGAAACAGCACAGGTTGACAGTCTTTTCTGATCTTTTGTTAATGTCGCATGAACGTCCCGAACGAGCGTCATCGTCCTGAATTACACTGTTTTGAAAAATAGACTTTTTGTCAACTTCTTCTGGAAACCCAAAAGTTCAGAGAAGGCGCTAATACTCGATTAGCGTCCTGATTTGAACGATGAAAATTCAAACCCATAAACCATCAGCGCCTTGATGGTCGATCAATGTCCTACAGTGTTGGCTTTATATTAAGTGACTAGCCACTGCATTAGCATCCTGATGTCCTATCAGCGTCCTGAAAGACACTAAAAAATAGTTTTCTTGAAAATTGATTTTTTCGAAACTTTATCAAATCAAATTAACATTTAAGTTTTTTGGATCAAACCAAACATTTGTAAATCATGTAATTGTTGAATCAATTATCCTCATGTCCCTTACGAGAATATGTCCCTAGTATGAAAGATTTTGATGATTACAAAACTACATTATGTTCATGATATTACTGCACATATGGCATATCTAATCTTACTTGAAGGTATCAAAGATTTAATGATGCATGACGAACGTATTAAAAGATCTTCTTGAAGACCATGATCGTTTGAAGATGTTTATTTGTATGATTAGATTATGATAGGTTGTAGGACCTTTTATGCCACGTGATTTAGCAATATGCATGCCTGCATGTTTTAATCAATTGGTTGCATGTTTTTAATCCGATTACTTTATGTTTTATCGTGTTTTAATCGAGAAATCAAAAACCGCTTTTATAAAGTCTTTCGGGACGCTAATGTTTTAGCAGCGCTCTCCTGAACTTGATAAGTCAGTACGCTGATAAAATGTTACGACGCTTAAGGTTGAGTTGAACTATTTAATAAGGATGCTTACTCGTTAGTAGTGACCTTTCTCTTATCAACCTTTGAGAATGTCAGGACGCTGACTTAGTTTCAGCTCGCTCAAAAATCTTTTTATCTTTAAGTGATTTTTATCTTTAAGAACGCTGATAAGTTATAAGTTGAATGAATTATCAGGACGCTACTTGTGTAGGAGCGTCTTCATCTTTAGAATCAACTTAAGTAACTTTCAGGACGCTCACCGTTCGTCAGCACGCTTAAACATTGTTGTAAAACTATTTTTAATAGTTCATGACGCTTTCTCTTGAGTAGTGCCCTCATATGTTTTGCGTTTTTAAACAAAGCAGGACGCTTACTACGAAGTAGCGCCCTCATGCTTTAAGTCGTTTAATTGTCAAAGCAAGTCAGGATGTTCACTACTTAGTAGCGCCTTCACTTCATTGTTCTATAGGACGCTGATGTTCTATGAGCGCCCTCAAAAGAACAAAACGACAGAAAAATATTTTTGTCATTTTGACATTACTGCCATTTTTGTTAACCTTTTTCAGAAACGCACGGATACTTTTCAGAATCGTACAACAACTTTTCATAACATTTTAAAACATTCTAAAACTTTGTCATAACATTCCTCTTTCATGAAAGGATCAAATGATTCAGGTGCTATCGCCGTAATATGCATTAAGCTATATTGATCCATTTCTGGAAAGAATGTTAACGTTATATTTAAAATAACTTAGAGCGCCAAAATTACCAAGTCCATTGCGTCTCTGTTATTCTTATTTATACGTGCTGCCTCAGAGCAGAAAAATTAATTAATGAAATACGAAATTGATATTCATTCAAAACGTATTGACAGTTTTCGTTTGCACCAAAACACTTTTTGAAAGTTAATCTTCTTTCACTTGTGCTTGATCTTACGATCTTTTGAAAGAAAAACTTCAAGTCTTCTGAGTTAATCGATCTTCTTCTTCATTATTTCAAAAACCCATTAACGAAGACAAAAGCTATTTGAACCTATTTTCAGCATAAACTTCATCATACATATTTCGCTGAATCTGTGGCAACAGAAGGTTCAATCCAAAGCGTTGTAAGTATCACTTTGATTATGAGTAAAGGGAATCATATCTCATTCTGTAATCAGATTGTAGTGATGAGTAAGTCATTGAGTTAGAGCAAGTATTGCTCGAAGTTGTAAGCTGTCTTCTCACACCAGTAAGTTGAGAATAGGTTATCTCTCACCTGTAACCTGAGAAACGGTAGTTCTCACACCTGTAAGCTGAGAAACGGGTAGTTCTCACACCCGTAAGTTGAGAAAGTGTTCCGGTTTGATCTTCACCCGTAAGAAGGTCCATAGTGGAGTTTGAACAAATTTTAGCTGGGGAGGTTAGGTACTGGATGTAGGCGCGACCGAACCACTATAAATCTTGCTTGCATTGTCCCATTTACATTTACTGTATCTCATTGTTATACTTTGTTTAATCTGCTTTCATTATTCCGCATAATTAAAAGAAAGGTTAAAATATGCTAAATTTCCAATTCACCCCCCCTCTTGAACACATCTGGGCCAACAGTAATTGGTCCAAAGATGAGTCAAAAGATCTTCGAATTGAATCAATTAAACTCATTTTCTACGAGATAGAAAATCTTTTGGAAACTTATGAGAAATCATGGGAAATTCATGAAGTGAATGATTTGCTTAATAAAAATCTCCCCTTTTTTTATGATTTCAAACACATTACTGTAAGCCTTGAAGTATAAAACTAATATGAATGCGTGAACCTACAATGGATTGATGCAAGTGACATGTAATGATTAAATGAGTAAAAATATGTTTAATGCACTTTAATTTCTCCCCCTTAGTTATGGATTTATTCATTTTCATGATTATTTCTCCCCCTGACTAATTGCTTCCTAACTTACAAGGATAACTTTCTGCAACTTTTACAATTATAGTTACAACTCAATTCAGGTGAAAGATATACAATTTAGTACACTAAATCCTATGAACCTTTTACTCGAGAAAAACTTCTTTCAGTAAGAAGATATTAATTCAAATATAGCTGAGATCTAAGTAAAAACAATATGTTTTTCTTTCACAGGTTTTCCAAAAAGATAAGATATAGAATATGCTCACAATGAAAAACCAATCATTGAAAAAAAAATCTTTAATCGAAATAGTCTTTTCTTTCTTTTCAAAGTTAAAACATCAACTAACCTTCAAAACATTTTAGCTCAGACAAAAAGTTCTTTGGTTCAATTCTAAATTTCTCTTCTTTATAAAATAGTTTGTGAACCAAGACCGTTGTGTTCAAATTCAAAATGAATTTTAAACGTTGAGTCAAAATGGTCTAAATCTTTAATGGAAATGGTAAGTTTAGTTTTTGTGAAAATGTTCTAGTTGAATTCAGTTTGTATGAGAATAAAAATAATCAGAAATCCTCTGATCATGCGACTGAAATGTCAGTGGTTAGGTAACAGTTTCTTTTTCAATTTTCTGACAGTATTCCATCAGCGTCCTGATAGAGTATCAGCGTCCTAAAATAAATTGTTCTGAAAATTCAATTTTCATTAACTCGCTCTGGGAGGGCGCTAATGCTTCGTTAGCGTCCTGACGAGCTTAAGTACTAGAAACTTAAGCTTTCAGATGAGGGCGCTAATGCTCTATTAGCATCCTGACGTGAATGATAAATATTTGAACCCAGAAACCATCAGCATCTTGCAGTGTTGGCTTGATATTAAATGACTAACCACAGCATTATCGTCTTGATTGACCATCAACGTCCTGAAAGACACTAAAAATAGTTTTTCTTAAAATTTGATTTTCCAAAAACATGATTAAATCAAATCAATACTTGAGTTTTTTGGATCAAATCAAACATTTGGAAAATTGTTCAAATGGTTCAGAAATCAATTGAAAAACCTTTGAGTAAAATCGATAGAAATCATTTTCTTTAAAATCCAAGGTCTTTGCGAATAAATATTGTTTTGCTGAAAAGAGGTTTTGAGTAAGGTTTTACAATCTAACATTTAAACTTTTTTTAACCTTGATCTTGACAACTTGGCTTGGCATGAACTTGATTGATTGAGACTTGACTTTCTTCAAACTGATTTGTTAAAACACTTCAACAACATCATTAAATCATAAGATTGAGTGATTTGGAATCATCAAAACGTTCTTTCATAGGGTTCCTCTTAAGATAACACTTTTGTCATCTCCCATTCTGACTTTACTTTGGATAGATTCGTCCTAAGTTACAACTGTGTTCTAGTTCCCAGTCATGTAGTTACTATAATCACTATTAAGATACCAAATTTCAACTTGATCATCCTCCTGTCTTGCACGTAAGAAATATTGCTCCTTCATCATGATCTTGATTTTTCTCTTGCATGAAGACTATTTGATCATCATTCTTTTTTGCCCGCATTCATATTAATAATGTCCAAACTTGTTGCAATTATGATATTGAATCTACCTCTAATTATGGCCCCTTCCTCGATTACTTCCTCGTCGCGTCTTTTTCCTCCTCTAGATGATGTATATGAAGTGTCATCTTTTTGTTGCTCATGTTGGCTTCCTTGACGTCTTCCTCGTCTACGATTGTTGTGACCTTCTCTCCTTCCTCTAGAAACTCTTCCAAAAGATACTTATGTTTGGAATGCTTGCTCTAAAAGAGAAGAATCAAATTGTTTGAACCAAAGTTCGTGAGACTGTAATGATCTCATCAGACTTTCCAAAGACATTGTAGAAAGGCATTTGAATTCTTTGATTGCAACAACTATGTACTCAAACTTTCAGGACATGCACCGAAGAATCTTTTCAACTACCCTTGATCTTCATTCTTTCTTTCATTTTGCCTCATTTGATTCACTATGGCAATTACCTAATTGAAGTAATCTTCAACAGCTTCCAAGTCTTTCATGCATATAGTATCAAATTCACTGCTTAGATATTGTTGTCTTACCATTTTCACCTTATCTTCTCCCTTGTACGTATTGCAGAGTGTCTCATGCTTGCTTTGCTAAGTAAAGTGTCTTGGTGTCCTTTTAATTCTCCTTCAACTCATTGCCTTGTTGTTGGGTAAGACCAACTTTATTTTCTGGTTCAATATAGTTATTATCGACTATGTCCCACAAGTCTTGTAATTTGTACAACACCTTCATCTGAATACTCCATTGAGTATAGTTCTTCTCATTAAACTTGGGAAGTTGGAGTTGTAGCATGTTGTTATTGGAAGCCATAGAAACTATCTTTGCTCTGATACCACTTTGTTGGAACCGTAGTGAGCACACAAACTCCAAATAAAAAAATATTGAAGGAGGACTTGAACTTGCACTCGAACTTGTGCACTTAGCTTGATTTCAAAATGAACAATACATAAAGTATTTATAAGACTCTACCTAGACAAATATAATAAATACATACTTGAGTCTTGACATATATGAACCACAAAGTTCATAGACCACAGTCTCTTAAGTACATATATGAATGCATTAACTCTTAGATAAATTCATGAACCTATTAACTATGTTCACACTAAGATACATTTACTATATAATTTTCAAATGAATCATGTTTACTTTATATCGGTTAATATCTAACAATGGATGAGTTGTAACATAAAACCAATGATAATCACTGCAACTGTTGTTCACAGGAAGCTTCACCCAACGTAAAAAAAAATGTGTTTTGTGTGAATGCTCATGAAGAAGGAAATCTATATATATATATATATATATATATATATATATATATATATATATATATATATATTTTACATTGAGCAAATGTTAACAGTTAACTAAAGGTTGCATTAGCATTCAATGCAGAAGAAGGGCATACATATTTATACATGAAGGACAGTTCAAATTTCAATCACTCCCTCATTTAGTTTTAGTTAAATTTATATACAAGAAGTGTGTGAAACTAAACTCGTGCTTGAAAGTTTCAAACATTGGAGGATATTCAATATTGGCTATCATCTTGATAAAAGTGTTTTTCTTTTTCTTTTTCTTTTTTTTCCGAAAGATGCCTTATAAATGCTTATTTGAAAAGATGCCTTTCATGTGGCATCAAAAACGAAAAAGAAAAACATAAAAATTCCTCTTCTGCCCAAGTAGCCAGTTGGCCAATCAATCTTTGATAGAGATGACATTATTTCTAAAAGTAATGCTACAATAATTGCGCTAAAAAACTGCAACACAAACTGCATGACCCCATCATCACTTTTGAATTTTTATTGAATCATATGTTAACATGTGATTTAATGTAATCCAAAACAATCCAAAGGTGGTTTATCAAACATTATTTTTTTAAAGATGGACAATGGAGCCACCTTGTGAAACTCCATAAAAAAGGGCCATGTTGGCACATTTTAAGGGAGTTCACAGTTAGGTTGATTTGGGTTTAGGCTAAATACTAATCTAACCCAATTAAGTTAGGTTGACAAAGTTTTATTCTAATTAAACCTAATGACTTCAAGTTGATTAAGGTCGGGTTGATCAGATTGTTCTATTCAATATATAGATTGTAAAATTGCTAGACCTACTCAATCAATGGATTCTAAATGACATTAATAGAAATATTATTTGTAACTCAAATGTGAATAGTATAATAGTTACTAAGGTTTTTTTTTATATATTATTTTTATTATAATATTTTAAATAATTCAATTAGGGCAAGGGACTATAGTGAAAATATGAATAAAATAATAACTTTTTTTTTCTTTTTAAATTGGTTCAGTTTGATTCAGTTATTTTTTAGTAAAGTCTTGAGCTACCTCAAATTAATTGGGTTATAAATTATTTAAATCCAATCTAACCTAAATTGATAACTAAATCTAACCCGACCACAAGGTTCGAGTTGGTCGGGGTAATAAGGTTAGTCCGGGATTAACATCCATATCATATTCTAGAGTGAGTGGAAACTTCTCTAACTACAAGTACAGAAGTAACTTTAGATATAAGCAATATAAAAATTTTAGATATAAGCAATATAAAAATTGAATTGTTTAATGTAGTCATGTATTTAGATACGCCCAGTTGGGGTGCATCAATTATAACCCACTCCTATGCTCAAGATCGCATTCTCAATCAAAGCATATATATTGAGATGAAATATCATAATTTATTAGAGACTATTGAGAAAGGAGAGAGAAGTCTCTTACCATCCATTGCATGATATTATATTACGCACAAAGGGTAATGTTATTTAATCCTAATTAATTAAGTTTGAAATTGTTAGAAATTAAACTCATTAATTTAATCCTTTCAATTCAACCAATCCAATATATTTTATCTGAATCTCAGTTACTTTGCATTGTTTAAGCCTTTGGTTTTTATCCTAGGAGTGAGTGTGTTTCTTTTCTTTTAAAGTAGCAAGAGCGAATCAATTCAGGCTCAGCAGGCAACACGTACATGACTGGGAAGCAGTAGTAAAAAGAACTGTGTAAGAAAAAAAAATATGCAAATTTTGAGTAGAAAGCTATGTTTTGCATAAAAATATTGTACATGCATCAATTACAAATGCTTTGGTTACTTCTTGCATGTTCTTGTTGAGCACAAAAGGCAGCAGCAGATTCACAGATATATTGGAACAATTGTCTCACTCGTGTATGTACAAGGCAACTTCTTCTGTGGAACAGAAAAATACCAAAATTAAACAAACTTACAGGCTGACAGCAGATCTTACGATCATCCATGGATCATCTTCCACCAGATAATTCAATTGCGTCTTGGTTATAAACAGAATCTTCTCCCCAATCAAATCTCTGTTGCAATCTCTCATACTCCTGTCTTCGAGTAATCTCAACTTGCTGCCACTCTTCCCATCTCTCAGCCAACCCCTCTCCTTCCAACATTCTAACCACAACTGACATCGTTGGACGTTCCTCAGGTGATGGTTGGGTGCAGAGTAGAGCTACTTTTATCATCATCTCCACCTCTTGGCTGTTGTAATTCTTATTTAGGTTGCGATCAACAATGGCATGTAACTTTTTTTCCCGTTGTAGCTTCTTCACCTGAAAAAAGAGGAAAGAAAAAAGATACAATTTCCAATATTACTATACCCAACTCAACTAAACCTTTTCCAACTACATGGAGTCCGCTACATGTATTCACTTCCTATCCGCCATAAAAATGTTAAAATTATTAACCATCAAAGTTTTTTTTTTTTTTTTTTTTGAGGCCATTTAAAAGATCTTTGGGACTAATATTTGAATTTCATCAGATGATTTGAAGCATCATGGATGTATTTTTAATAGGTAGAAGCACAAGGAAATGACATCAGAAGTTTATGATACCTTCAATCAATGTGGATTTTACTAAAGATCTTTCAAGTGACTCCCGGTAATCTTTCACAGATTAGTAGGTATGTTAATCTCTTAAGGTTTTGAACTAGATACTGCAATATAAGTCTATTAGAACAAGGTAACCAAATATTTGCCAAATAATTTGAAGAATGGTGGTCTTACATGGTCTAGTAATAAAACATCATCTTCTTCCTCCAACCGTGAAAAATCTATTGCACGTTGTCCAGTAACAAGTTCCAAAAGCATAATTCCGTAGCCAAAAACATCTGTCCTCTCTGATGATTTTCCAGTGGAAAGATATTCAGGAGCAATATGCCCCATAGTCCCACGAACTTGAGTTGTCACGTTGGTCCTCCTCACATCCACCAATTTTGCCAGGCCAAAGTCCCCAACAACAGCTTCAAAATCTTCATCCAGTAAAACATTAGCAGCCTTCACATCACGATGAATAATCTTTGGATTGCAATGTTCATGAAGATACTCCAATCCACGAGCTGTGCCAAAAGCCACTCGTTTTCTAGTAGCCCAATCTAGCACTGGTTCCCCAGGTTTAAACTCTACAGTATTGTTAGCGATAAATGCAAACCAAATTAGAAAAAATTAGGAAGTTCTCATAATTGAGTGAAAAAATGCATAAAATCCTTCAGACTGGTAGCTGAAGAATATTTTTATAAAGGACATCTAAAATCAACCAGTGTTTGTCTACCATAACATGAACTATACCAAGAGGGATGTTTCGGGTGCAAATCAAATGGGTGGCTGAATTAAAATGTGGTTCAAAGAGCTATATGACAAAAAATTAGAAAAGGTGGTAGGACAAACAAAATATTAGCTCATCCAAGTCTCTCCTATATGCCTCCATGTCCTAGAACAAGCTAAAAGAAAATCAATCAACATTCTCTTATGTATTGTTTTTCGTTCTTTAAAAAGCAAAAGTCCAATGCTTAGCAAATGGTTAAAGAATATAAGCAATTGGAATGCAGAACAAGCATGGAATAACTTTTTGTGCCAGAAAAGCTCAGCGAAGAGGCTTAAGAGTTAAGACAACAGAAGGATAGTATATGGAGTTACTATGCCCAGAAAATCAGTTCATGTTATTCTTCTCCCCTTGAAAAATCAAGGGCAAATAGGAGAATAGAATCAAGTGAAATTCATCTGAAGTGGATTCTTCATTTAAATAAATGAAATTGAAAAGCCAACTTGGAGTTGGTGTGATAACCAAGGAACCTTAGGAAGCGATAGTCCTAAAGTTCACTGCCCCAAAAGGCCCACTTAATACAGTGTCAACTGTTGTGAGAATATGGAGGTTCACACAAATCTCTGCTTCACTGAATTCATCAAATTAGTGGAAATATATATATATAGCCATTAATTTGATGAATTCAGTAAAGCAGAGATGTCATAGTTATAGTGGAATTGATAAAAGATGGGAATAATCTGATACAACTTGAGCCAGTCTAGTCCATCAAGTTGAAGTAATAAAAATAATCCATAAACAATGCTTGAGTGACTTTTAGGGTTTGTGTATGGAGGCCTTATATGGCCGTATTGATGATAGAAGGTATGATCTTTGTTATCATTTCATGTAATGGCTCATTTGTGATGGCAGATGTAAGATACCTCAGTTAATTCAAAAACAAGCTGAAGAGGTACAAAAAAAGAAAAAAAGATGGGGCCACTAAGTGGATTGCCTCTGGTGAGCAATATTTTCAGTAAGAGATGCCCAGGATGTGTACCCACAAACCAAGAGAAGGAAGCATGTGGAAAAGTGTATTATACAGACTGTATATGATTATGTTTAGGACATGTTTTTTTAGTTGACCAACCGAAGGTTCATCAACTATAGTGCTGCATATATCCTTTAGCCAACCTCCCTACTTTACAATTTATAATATATAAATAAAATACATATTGTCTATATCTCCTATATATAATGAATAGAATATATACTTTCCAGTTACCTGCTTACTTGATTATCTTATAGATTATGATATGTCTATGCACATGTATATGTTACTAGACAAATAAATACATATTTTCATGCAATTGTTCATACACTAAACCCTGATGCTCTACCTTTCTCTAGGTTGTACCTAATTATATTAATATATTGTCTCTTGTTTCTTCTCAAAAGAAAATAATACATAGAAAATAAAAAAATAAAACAAGAAGCAAAGGGGAAGAGCAAATCGAGATGAGTGAACAAGGAGGAAAGTTAAACAGAAATAATCAAACCCAAGAGTTCCTAATGGTACTAAAACAACTGGTACAATTAAATGTATAATTAGGTGGCATGGAGAAGTGAAATGGAAGACACTGACCACACAGTTAAAGAGTAACTGCTGCTAATTCAAGGCTCTGAAGAGGGGAAAGGAAGACTTTAGTGGTAGTAGATGGCGAAAATGTCAATGTTGTGGAGGCATGCCAAGGCTCATACTTAGGTATTTTGTGAATAAATTTCCTATGTGGTCAATTAGGTAGGATAGGAAGGTTTTCAAAAATTTTGGAAGTTTTAGACTTATTATAAAAGTTGTTAAAACTTTATGGACTAAATTAAATTCTATTTTTATTTTTATTTTTTTGTATAAATTGAGCAAGATGTTCAACTGATGTTTTATAGGAGATATAATCAGGGACTTTGTCTTTCTTTACCTTTCTTTTCTTTTAACATTTTAATATTTTCACCTTTATTTCTCCTATTTAGAAAACTTGACTTGCCTAAGGGCCATTTGATAGCTAAGAAATGCTTTCTCGAGAAATAAAATCTCAAGTAAATTTTTGTCAAGATCACTTTCTCATCATTGTCTAATTGTAAATGACTACAAGAAAATGTTTTTTCATACCCATATATGATGCAAAGAAAAAGAAAGATAAAAAGTCTCATTGATGATGAGCATGGATACAATTAAAAATACTAAAATTTTCTCATCTCTATAGGTAAAAAAATATGGGCGAGAAAACAGTCAAGAAAAAAAAATTGAGAAAATGTTAGCAATCACACATGTAACTCTTTTCATTTTCTAGCAAAAATTTACTATTGTCACAAGAGAATAGAAATTTCCCCAGCTATCAAATATGCTATAAATTACCAATGATTAGGAAGAGTAGTTGTCAAAAAGTTGTTGTGTTGTATACAAGTGCTTTTTTCTTCTTTTTTTCTTCCCTCTCTTTCTTTTTAATCTGTTACAGGTTTTATTGTAGCTTATTGAGCAAATAGTAAAACTTATTGCTAGTTACTTAATGAACTATATTTGTGTTTGTCCTAAAATAATGAATTATGCAAGTCCATTACTTTTACATATTGTTAATTATATTATTTCTTGTGTCAATTTTAATATTAGGTTTGCAATGATTATGTATTTATTTTATGCCAAAATTGTGGCTGATGTATAAGTATTAAGTATTTGGTCTCTTATATCTTTTCAAAATATTTCTTATTTTTGGAAAAGAAGTTGGAATATGTTGGAGAAAGTCTAATCTACATGGGCTTATTCCATTTTCTAATGTCTATAGTAAAAAGGGCCGCCCAGTAAACGAAGCTCCCGCTTGTGCTGGGTCCCGAGGAAGGGTCGGGCCATATTTGGGTCTATTGTACGCAATCTTACCTTGCTTCGCAAAAGGCTGTTTATACGACTCGAACCCATGATCACATGGTCACATGACAGCAACTCTTACCGTTGCACCAAGGCTCCCCTTCATAGTATATTTTACAGTGCTTTAAGTTTCTATAGTATACTTTAAATTTTTTGGAATTAGATAATTATGATTGCATCAAGTGAAATGTCAATCCATCATAGTTGCTTTAAGTATCATTTTATGGTGTTGCTGTTTGTTAATACTTCGTAATCTGTATAAACACACAATCATAGATTATTTTAAGGACTTGAACTATTATTTTCTTGTCGCCCACACTTCACCTAGTAACTTCCTAGGTACCTACCTAAGTACATAAAATTGCCTACGCATCCATATTGCAACACCAGTCCATATATATTTTCGTGAGTTTATGCTTCAAAGTTCTAATACAGAACTAATGCAACCCTGCTGCAATTTGGAATTACTGTACGATTTCTGATTTCATTTTAATCCAAATTGTATAAATTTGGTAGAATAACTAAGAGAAACTGTCACAACTTATATTCAATGCATCAACTATGCCATAAACTCTCTGTTGCAGACAGGCATAAATTATTCACGTCCTCTATTGACAAGATGTAGACTTTCCTCAGTTCTGGGTTTAAGAAAAAAACCATGGATGCCATCCTAATTTCTATTTGTCCAGAAACAATCAAGAAATGCACTTCATGCACATCAAATTGTCAGATGTGATTCTCATCTCCCAATATAAAATTTTATATGCTAATATATAAAATGGAGCTTGAGAAATACTAAGGTCCCAGCATCTGAAGGATAATAGTATAGAAAAAAGTGTATGCTCGCATTAAAACCCCGGAAAATGATCAACAAGAAAATAAAAGATAAAGAAAAATACAGGAAACAGATCATCTATTATACCTTATGTTAATATTGAATAGGTGAAAGAACTTAAACCTCTTCAACTACTAGCCAAAAAAAATACCTCTTAGACGATATGCGACACTTAGGTTTTGCATAAAAGGATAAACCAAAAGTCGTTCTGATGGTGTTGTACAGAATCCAATCAGCCTCAAAAGATTCTTGTGGACTGCCACACTTATCATCTCAACTTCACGTAGGAAAGCTTGTTCCCCACCAGGGCTTTCATAATCAGTCAACCGTTTTACTGCAATTTTTGTGTTGTCTGCAAGCACCCCTTTATATACCTTCCCAAAGCCTCCCTGTCCAAGAACATTTTTCTCACTGAAGTTATCTGTAGCGAGTTGGAGTTCCCTCCATGCAAATCTTTTTAGTTGGCCAAAAGCAATTCTGCGGTCAACTTCACCTAAGCATCCATGAGAGAGATTTCCCCTCGTTATCCACTAGAATTCAAGTTCCAAGAATTAATGAACTTCAATATGTAATTTGAGCGAAGGATGAAATTGTAAATAACTCCATGAATGAATTGAAGCAAATATATCATGAAGGTTCAATTTCTATGAAGCAAATTTAATTGGCTAGTAGATATCAACTTGCCACATTCCATTAGAATATGATAGCATGACACACAATAATGTTTTAGAATAGCTTCAAATGCATATTATCTTTTAGTGTTTGATGGGTACTTGTAATACTACTACTATTAAGCTACAATGGGAACATCTTCTGTGTGCCCTTGTTATAATCTAACCAACCACAAAAAAACAGCTTAAATTGATATACAATTTAATTTGGAATTTCATCGTAGCTAGGCTATAAGATGCAAACCTGCAAGGCAGCCTTTGTGAACACGAACACATACTAAATAAAACACCATTCCAAATTTAATCAGGTCAAAGAAAGTTTAGTACATCAACCAGTACGAGCTACTTAGAATGTCATTGGCAAAAAAGCAAATTATACCTGCAACATCTACAAAAACCTCACGCTTATAACCTTTATGCTTTCCCTTACAAACAAGAAATGACACACTTCCCAAGAGGAGCAATACTATTATCCCTCCAATAACTCCAATAATAATCCCAAGCTTTGGCTTCTGAGAAGAACCTGAAAAGTGTTGAGTTTCGGAATTAACAATTTCCAATAAACAAAAGTGCCAAGGAACAAAATGTTGGAAGATGTTAAATTCAAACTCAGAAATTAGTGTTGTTGAGGAGAATATTGATCAAAGTCAGGAAGACCAATTTTACAGAATAAATTACTATAAAAGATTGATCACATGATTGTTGCAAGCAAGGTTTTAAAAAGCATAAGGCGTAATCTGAAGTGTAAGCCTCAAATTTTATAAAAATATATATCTAAAATAACTCGTGAAAAATCTAAAAAGTTACAAGTATCAATAATAAATTAGGAACATTTAAAAGAAGTAAATGATAAACAAGTTTTGTATATGTATGGAGATCTCAAGTTCTTTCTCTTAATCTATTAATTGTTTCAATTGTCATTAGTATCATTAAGAACTAAATGGGCGCATAACATAGGTCAAGCCTTCTAAATTTCATGTTTAAACTATTAAAAGCATAAACAAATAAGAAGTTAGCAAATACATTATAGAAATATTAGGTCTTTGCTGCATTTCACCATTTTTAAGTTGGTGCAAGTTGCACTTAGAATACATTGTTAAAAGTTATCAAATTTCTAGGTTAGTATTTGTACAATTGTTTTTAAAGATATATTACTATTAGGGAGCCTTCGAAAAGATAGACTTGGCCACTTAAAGGTAAAAGCTTCAATTTATCTCAAATGAAAGAGAATTAATTCTTAAAAACTAAAATAATTAGTTATAATAATCCAACAACTATTATGATAAATTTATTTTTAAAATAATTTTTAAAAATGAATTTTGACATGAGAAATTGAGGCATAAGCTTCACTGCACCTTGAGGAGTAAGCCTCGAGGCGTGTGCCTCAATAGTGTGAGGCATAAGCCTCAACGTGTAACATTTGAGGCTTAAGCCTCAAGGCATTTTTTGAGCGCCTCGTCTTGAGGCATATGCCTCAAACAATTTTTAAAACAATGGTTGCAAAGTGTAAGTGTTGAATCTAAAAACAAATCGTCCCACATAAGAAACTTAAAAGATTTGGAACTAACTATTGTATCAAAGAAATTCTCTTAAAGGCTTGAACCTTGAAAGGGACATTGGGGATGCTCATGTGTGTATGGCAGCTCATGATTTCCGAAAACCATTTAACCAAGAAAGAGGGTTGCATGTATCACTTGTGCAAGGGGTGCAACTCCTTAGATTGAGCTCAGCAGGATTCTTACAGTTTTAAACTTTATTTTAAAAATCTTTTCACTCGTAACCATCAAGATAATTAAAGGCGCAAGGCACACTTAAGGTGATAAGGGGCCCTAGTGCCTGAGGCGCAAGGCACACACCTGAGTAAAGTAAGGTGCAAAATTCTTTAAAAACTTAATTATATTATATTTTTTAGTAAAAGAATTCAAAAAAGATAAAAATCATAAAAGTTATGCATCATAATGTTCATGATTAGATTAATGTTTCTATTTCATAGTTATACTTATTCCTAATATTATGTTTATTTCTTTTGATATTTAAAATTTAATTGAAGAAAGAAACACAAAAGTCACATGGCCATGGGAGTCTATGGGAACATTCTCCACTAAATCCTTCCATGCATCTATCCTTAATGTGCCCAACGTTCCTCCCTTCACTCATCATAGACTTATTTGGAAAGCACAAATGCCATCAAAGGTTAAATTTTTGGGGTGGGTCGCTTCCCATGGGAAAATAAATACAGGTGGTATGCAGCAAAAGAGGTTTCCAGTTATGTGGTTATCCCCATATTGGTGTTACCTTTGTAGACAGGAGCTGGAGTCTGTGGGACATTTATGTTGGCGATGAGGAGGTTTGGAGTAGATGGTGTTATCATTTTCTAGTTATGACAAGCGATGACATGGTGGATGACAATATAAACATTTTCCCCTTCATGAACAGTGTTCAAGCTTCCTGGAGAGAACATTGGAAGGTGGTGTGTTTGGTTGTGTTGTGGTCCCTATGGAAGGAGCATAACAAACGTGTATTTCACGACGAGGTGTATTCGGCGGCTAAAGTGTGGGAGAATTATCATCTTTTAGCTTCCTTTTGGGTGGCCAATAGTAACCTATCAAAAGGTTAGGCCATAGGGGATTGGCTTAGAGGATGAGGCAATTTTGTTTCATCCTCGGATGTGGGTTGGGTAGACTGTTGTTACTGGTTGTATAGTGTGTTATTCATTTTGATATTTACATATATATAATATTCCTTAGTTTCTTTTAAAAAGAGAAAAAAAAAAGAAACACAAAAATAAAGAAGAAAAAGTAGCAACTATAATGCCTTTGTAACAACATTTTATTGTTGTTATAAAACTGGAACACAAGTTTCTTTTAATGTTTTATGTTCTATATTGTTTATTATGTACATTTATTCAAAGAAGAGAAAAAAAAAATATAACACAATAGTTATTTTATAATTAAATATTTAAAAAAAAAAAAAAAAAAAAAAAAAGAGGAGCAAGAAAGTAAGGTGCACTAAGGCAAGCCGAGGTGCACGCTTGAGTTAATGCCCCCTACTGGTCAAGTATTAAGGCACAACAAGTGCGCCCCTACCTCAAGGCACACCTAAGGCGCACTAAGGTGCACGCATTAATAACACTAGTAACCATCAAGTGAGTCTCTGACAAAGTGTCTTCCTTGAAAACCATAGTGATATAGTTTATACCATTTCACACATACATCATTCATTTTACTCTATGTAAAGGCATTCATTCCATTCATTTTGACGATCCAAAGCATTCTCGACAAGATACAAGCAAGCACTCCAATTGGAACACCCCTTTGGAGTGTATAAATTGTCATATCTTGAAGAATATTTCCCATAGAACTGAGGTATTGTAGCAAGGATGGTATAGTAGAATGGCACATCATGCATGCTTCAATCTCCAAAGTCCGAAATAGAAAAGTCCAATTCTTTATTCACATTATCTAAGGAACAATTTAGTCACACATTGTTTTCTTGAATTCTTTGTTTTCGATTGAATCAATATAGCTCCAACAATCAAAAGCAATTTTCCTAATTCTAATTCCCTGCACAATGACAAGCCAAAAGAGCTCCTTATCACCAAAATTTCAAAGCTTGGTAGTAGAAAATGTTGTTCTATTCTACAGCATTGCAATTTGTACACATCGTCAAAGATGAACCCCTATTTTGATGATTATGAGACAAATCAATCCAAAAGGAAAGTAAATGCAAATGGAACATTCTGATTTTATATGTTGGAATAGTATCATAAATGGACTTGATAGCATCCTCTATACTATTTGTTATATCTTTTGATAGTGCTAAGAAATTATGTGACCTTAAATAAATTTAAATAAAAAATGGCAACAATTTTTGGCCTTTTTCTTGATTTCAAGATGGAATATTCTCTATGGCAAACCAAAAGGCTCAAGATGTGCTGGCTTGCTTGTAATGGGGGCTGGGAGTTTCTTTTAGAGGGGTGGTTCTTTATTTGTTGCAGGTCCAGGTTCTTGAGTCTTTAGGCTTGTTGGACTGCTTGTTCACCGTGTCCTTCCGCTTTGTATTTGCCTTATTATCAATAAAACTTGTGTTTCTTGTCAAAAGAATTAAAACATAAAAATTCTTATCCCCAAGATTCATGTAGAAAGAAGGATAATAAGGGAAGGTTTCCAAGTTGCGCATCAATAGCTAAAAATTTACAACCTTCTTGGTAAGACTTCAAAAATATTTTGAAGCATAAACAAGAAAGAAATGAGCTTTAGGATTTGATAATAGAGGAGTATAATCATATGAATAACAAGAAAAATGATTTAACTTCAATGGTGTGTAAAGTGGATGTAGAGGAATAAGATAATACCTAATTCATTGGAGAACCCAAACTCAATTTCCACAAAAATACAAAGGAAAGAAGAATATATATGGTTTGAAAAACAAAATTCAAAAGATAAAAAAGGGAATGTTGCTTTGTTACTAACCTAGAAACTTTGCTAAAGAGTACCAAATAAGAAAGCTCAATAGAAGAAACAAAAATTCAATATGGACCAACCAAGCTAATGCGGCTGAAAGTTAATTTTTCTCAATAGTTTTTCAGGTAATGCTTAAAGATTGGTGGATCGACACTAGAGCCACTAACACATATGTTGAAATAGTGATATACTCTCCTCAAACACTATAGTTGTAGATGAAAAGGTCTACTTGGACATCCACATCTATGATTGGCAACGGGATAGTGAATCTCAATTAACTTCTAGGAAAGTTCTTACTTTGAAAGTGATAGTCTCACATTGCCTAGGAGTGAAGGAGTGACTCAAGCTCATGAACACCTGTTTTAGGACCTCAAGGGTGAAATTAGAGGCGAATTTTGTGGGCTAGCAAGCTTCAAGTAGCTACCTGAAGGGATATTCATATGGCCTCACATGCATTGGCGTCGTACATGGGGGAAATCTAAATATATTTAGTGATTTGAGTTATCTATCAGAAGTGGTATCAGATTCGATGGTTTGGTTAAAAGTTAGAACAAGACACACATGTTCAGTTGGAGCTAGTGTTGGCTAACTGGAGCCCAACTACTCATTGTGTGTGTGTGTGTGTGTCATCACATGATATGTGGATCTCTAGTGAGCCTAGAGGTGGTTAAATGAAAACAATATCAATATTTTCTGAGACCTAGAGTCTAGATCCACCAACGATGGTATCAAAGCTAGTTCCCTAACCAAAAGTGTGCCAAGCGGGTTGGACCTTGGGCCCCAAGCAGGTTGGACCTTGATATTCCCACATCGCTCAAGTGAGAATGGTTGTTGGGATATAAGTGAAAGGATTGACTCAAACACATGAACAGCCAGTTTGAGAGGACCTTGAGGGCAATGTAAGAGGACGAGTTATGTGGGCTGCCAGGCCTTCAACGTGGTACACTTTGAGCCATTGCCCAAGTAGGGTGTTTAGGCGAGCCTTATATGCTTGGGTGTGCGTACATGGGGGCAAATTTGTAGGGTTGTAGGGTCCAAAGTAAACAATCTATTGTGTGGCTTGAGTTGTCAATCACATTGAATGATGGCTTCATGTCCCAATTCATAGCCTTTTTCGAGTAAAAAGGGCTTAAAGATGGTATTTGAATATGATAAATGTATTATCACAAAAAACTAGATGTTTGCAAGTGAAGTTTATCCACATGATGGTTTTTCTAAGCTCAATGTAAACTTTGATGTTTCCAATACTAAATCTTATTATGCTTATTTCCATGAGTATTTTAACATATCGCATGTTAGACAAGGACATCTTAAGATAAATCAATTTGTAAAATGATAAATATGGGAATGATTCCTAAAACGTCTATAGATATATTTAATGTATAATGTATTTTTGCGTTTTATTTTATTTTATTTTATTTTTTTTAAAGTATCTAAACAGAGTTCTAATAGGATTAGGAAGTTGCTTTTATGTTATAGATAGGTTAAGAAACTTGTTTTTAGGTGTTTTAGGTAGTTTAGAAGTTGTTTTTGGAGAGTTAGCTATATAAGGAGCTCCAATTACGAATTTTAAGAGATGAAGATAAATTATTTTTGTTTTTGACAATTCTATTCCATAGAATTTATTTTGGTTTATTTTTGAGTATTTTCGTTTTGCTTCCGCGACGAATCTACATCATATATACTCATAAGATGAAGTTTGTGTGAAGTCCAAATTTGCTAGAAAATCATTTAAAAACATGAATAATTGAATAGATCACAAACCTTGGCCTTAATACATTCTAATAAATATGATTTTAAGCATAATCATACTTGAGGAACAAAGAAATATTTTATAACACTTACTAACAATTGTACAAGGTACTGCACATATAGTTGTCAAGGTGCATTCAAGCTGCATCTAATTGCCACTTGGCTCAAAGCCTTAGGTGCCCCATGCATGAGTTGTATGTGGAAACTCCTTTTTTTTTTTTTCTTTATTTTGAAAGTAGTGTTTTCATGGCCAAGCCTAGGCAATGACAATTCCATGATTTAGGTCATTTGTGACTAAATCGCTAAGCAATGATTCCTAAATTGTACAAGGTATTGCACATATAGTTGCCAAGGTGCATTCAAATCTTTTTTTATTACACATATACTTAAGGTAGATTGTGGGACTCTGAAATTTTCTCAAACATTTAAGGGTCAATTTAAATAAAGAAAGTGTAAGGTTCTTTTTCCTTCATATCGTTACATATGTGATTGTATAGCTCAAACATTAGCATAACTTTTAATTCTAATGCTATTCTTATATTTTCATTATGTATGTTTTCTTTTTGTTTTTCCTATTATCTAATTTTGATTTTCTACTTTAAGTTGTTATATTACTGCAATTATTTGATTTCCCTTTTCTCACAAGCATCAAATCAAACATAACTCTTTAAATTGATATACCTTCACTATATGCCAACTTGTATTTATGTTTCTTTTAGATTTTAATTTGCAGATACAAAATTGAAGAGTGAAAAATATAGTTAATATTTTGCTACACAATTTTAACTCTTATGATTAATATGTACTCAACTCAACTCAACTAAGCCTTTTTCCAACTATGTGGGGTCGGCTATGAATCTACTTCCTACACTCCGCTCTATCAAGGGCTAAATTGACATCTAAATTACAAATAGTTATATCTTTCTTAATGATATGGAATTCATATATGTATATAATTTTATATATAGGGTTTGTATGTGTAAAACTAATTAAATATCTATTTAGAGGGCTATAAATAAATAGTATTCATGGCCTGAGCCTCGCCTAGGCGACCCTTGGGCATTGCCTCACCTTGATAGGATTAATCGTCTAGGCGTTGACGTGATGCATTGAAAATACTACTTGAAAAAGTTTCCTTAAAACTTCACATGTTCCATTTGGATAATTTTGATGTGGCCTTGAAATCCAATTTGGAACTCTTAAGAAATTGATTATAATTATAATTTATATTTTAATTTCAATAACAATAATTTCAAGGATTATAATATTATGATTTATATATATTGCATTTTATTATGGAGTTCTGATACGTATGTGTATCACTTATAATATCAATTTTTGTGAGCAATTATAGCGTTAATATAACTTTGATAATAACTCCATCTTGATGAATTTGATTTTTGGGAGAGTATTTTAGCTCGAAATGAAGGCATTGTTGAAATTATTTACCAAAAAACTGCACTGTATTTTCCATAACAAAATGGGGTACAATAATTTAATCTAGAGATGTAAAACTTGCTAAAAATATGTATCCTTATAAAGATAAGGATGATAGACCTCTCAACAGGTATACAATGACATTTCAACAAGTGTACCTATAGGACAAAGATTTAACATAGAATCTAAAAGAAGCATAAAATCTAGACAATGCCACTTCTTTTGGTCAAAACTGTATTAGGTTTCTTATAAAGGGTGATCCTCAAATCTATGTTACCCCGACTCTTTACTTTAACCCGACGTACCCGTGTCCGACACTTCATGATGCGACATGGGTATGGGATATGTGTCTGACACTTTGGATTTTAGAATATTACTATGTAGATTCTCCAATGGAAAGTAGAGAAAGCATGAAAGATGATAATGACTAATAGGTGAACTTCACTTAAATGGGAGAACAAAACAGCAATACATGAGTGAAAAGGAAAAAAAAAGGAAAGAACAACATATAATATAGTTGAGTCCTCGTATCCCAAAATTTGAAATTGAAAGTTGGGCCTCTAGATATGTGCCTGCATTTGACATCTATACCCGAGTCCAGGTAACATAGCCTCAAACTTACCATGAAGCAAGAAATTCACTTGAGACCTCTTATTGTAATGATGAAATTAATAGTAAGATAGATACAATTAATAGCAGTATTAAACAAGAACTCTAAACTTATCTAAGGTTACAACCTATAAGGTGCAAATGGATTTTTAAAAGGAAATTGAACCTCAACAGCTCTATAGATTAGATATGTAGCTAGATTAGTGATCAAAAAGTATAAACAAAAGCATCAATTAGATTTCTTTGATACTTATTCACCCAATCATAAAAATAACCTCAATTAGATTGCTTATTGTTATGGCTTCCACATATAATCTGGTAAGTAGTAATTCTTCACAAGGATAAAAAAACAACATTTCTAAATGGTGACTTTATAACGAAATTTATATGAAACAACTAGAATGTTTTCATGTTAAACAACAAGAAGAAAAGGTATATAAATTAATTGTCCATATGTAAGTAAGAGCAAGCACCCAAGAAATGACATGAAAAATTTGACGATATTAGGATATTAAATGACTTAAAAATAAACGAGGCAATAGATGTGTATACTATGAATGTGCAGTATGCTAATAATTCTCATGTCATGCTATTTTTATATGTTGATGATTTGCTCATCACGGGTTCTAATCTTAGTTTTGTCAATCAACGTAAGAAACTATTATCTATAACTTTTGATCTGAACAATGTAAGCCTTCTTCCTATATGTCTTCGCCTTGACCGTTTTCTTTTCACCTCTGATTGGGAGTCTATGTTTCCAACCTATAGACAAGAAGCTTTGCCAAGGGTGGTATCTGACCATTGCTCGATCATTCTTGACTCCACCAATGTTCGATGGGGTCCATCCCCATTTCAATTGGAAAATGAATGGCTCAATCTTAGAGATTTCAACCTTTTGATTGGAAGGTGGTGGAGCAAGGCATTCGCTTATGGGCACGAGGGTCACAAATTTATGGTTAAGTTAGCTGAGGTGAAAAAAATTATAAAAGCTTAGAACAATAATGGTGGTGGTTCAATCTCTAAAAAAAAGGATCTTGAAGAACTTATTGGTTGCTTGGATTTTTTGGAAGGACACAACGCCTTATCAGGGGATCTCATTGATATTAGAATTCGAGCCCAAACTGAGTTAGCCAAGATTTGTATTATGGAGGATAGGAAAGGTCAGACAAAGAACCAAGATTGCTTGGATTAAAGATGGTGATGCTAATTCGAAGTTCTTTCACAAAATCCTTAGTAATTGGAAAGCAAAAAACTTCATTTCAAAGGCTGAACGTGATGATGGGACTATTGTAGAAGATGAGGAGAGGATTGCGGACGTGTTTACCCATCATTTCTCAAAAAAAAAATACGGCCAACGGAAATCATTTTTGGGAAATTGACGAGATTGATTGGGACCCAATTGATGCGGATGACATGCAATGGTTGCAAAGACCTTTCGAGGAAGAAGTTCATAAGGCAGTGATCAGTTGTAGTGGTGATAAAGCTCCTGGGCTTGATGGTTTTACAATGGCTTTCTATCAAAGATCATGGGATATCCTCAAATATGACCATGGTTCAAAAATTCCCCAAAATTCGGCGAACTTCCACAAATTATTTCCCTTTTTTTTACCATCGAAGTGCGAAGTGGATGTAAAATAAAAAATGCAAAAATTCGACAAAAAATTCGATAAAATTTGACAGAGAAGTAAAAAAATGTTATTTCATCAATAGAAAACAAAAAAATACCAATAATTATGTATTATTTTCAACTTCATCAACCAATATAGCATATAAATTTTAAAAAATAATTTAACAAGCTCACAAATTATGTAGTTTATGGGATATCCTTTACTAAAAAGAGAAGAAAAAAAACAAAAATAAATAAATAAAGTTGAAATAAGATAAAAACTTAAAAACAAATTAAAAGAGTTCCCAAAGTCATCTTCTTTTAGTTAAATCTTATAAAACGAGATTAAAAAAATACATTTAAATAATAAACTAATAAATTAAGCATGATGGAATTCAAACTAGCAAAGTATATGGTTGAGAAACAAGCCACCACAAAATTAAATATCAAAACAAAGAAAAGGAATTAAGACTAAAAGCCACCATTTCAAATTCATCAACCCACTTAACAAGATTGATTTTGTGAGGTCACTTATTGGTATTTTTATGTATTAAAAGTGTTTACTTATATTAGTTTTTAGCTTATACTACAATAAATCTAAATATTTAAGCATATATACAAAAAATCTCTGAACTTCTTTAATTTAGCGAATTTTTACAAAAATTCTCCATGTCGAATTAAACTTCTCCGAATTAATTCCAATTTTCAAGTGACCGAAGTCAAGTAGAAATCGAATTTTTGATCCTTGAATATGACATTATGGGTGTAATGCTTGATTTTCATAGCAATGGTGTGGTCAACATTCGTACGAACAAGACTTGTATCTTTCTCATTCCAAAGAAAAGAGACTCTTGTCATCCAAATGACTATAGACCCATCAGCTTAGTCACTAGTCTCTACAAAATCATTTCCAAGGTTCTTTCATTAAGAATTCGGGCTGTCCTCTACAAAACAATTGAGGAATCTCAATTTGCCTTTGTTTATGATCGTCAAATATTGGATGCAATCTTTGTGGCTAACGAAGCGGTGAAGATTATAGATCCAGTAAGACTCCAGGGGTGGTTTTCAAAGTAGACTTTGCCAAGGCATATGATTCAGTGGACTGGAACTTTCTTGACTTTGTGATGGAAAAGAAGAATTTTGGGGGTAGATGGCGCAAGTGGATTAGCGGGTGTTTACATATAGTTACTTCATTATTTTGAATGGGAAGCCTATTGGTAAGTTTGCCATTAAGAGGGGGTTAAGGCAAGGAGACCCTATCTCCATTCCTTTTCACCATCGTGACAGATGTCCTTAGTCATCTGATTGAGAAATATTGACTCTCTTCTTATGTTCGAGATTTTGTGGTGGGCAACAATAGAATTGAAGTATCGCATCTCCAATTTGCAGACGATACACTCTTCTTCCTTCAGGGCTCTGTAGAAAATGTTGAGAATGCCATGTGTGTGCTCCAGTGCTTCAATACACTCTCTGATCTTAAAGTTAATATGTCAAAGTGCCAAATGGTTGGTATTAATGTTGACCATAGCACATTAGCAAGGCCTGCCTCAAAAGTGGGATGCTCTATTGGGCTTTGGCCCTTAAAGTACTTAGGTATGCCTCTTAGGAGGTAATCCTTTGTGCAAAAACTTTTGGGAACCTGTTGTTTCAAAAATTGCATGCAGACGGGTGGGAAACTGGATTACTCTCAAGAGGAGGAAGACTTGCACTGATTAACTTGTTTTGGCTGCTATCCCTGCTTACTATTTGTCTCTTTTTAAAGTGCCTTCTAGTTATGCCAAGGAAATTGAGAAAAAATTGACAGCATTCTTATGGAAGGGGGTTGATAAGAGCACTGGGTCCCACCTGATTAATTGGAAGAATGTTCAATTACCTTAAGGGAGGTTTGGGCATCGGGAATATTATTCTCAGGAATAAAGCATTATGTGCAAAATGGTTATGGAGATTTCACAAGGAACAACAGTCTTTTTGGGCAAGGGTCATCTCTAGTAAATTTAGGTCAAATGAACTTTGTAAAAGAATTATTCCTACCATTAGATCCACTTTTAGAATCCCTTGAAAATTTGTGGTTTCTATCCTTCCTGATATGCTTCCTCACTTGTGCCCGAGCGTGGGGGATGGTCAATCATTTCAATTTTTGGAAGACGGTTGGGTGAATGATTTACCCCTAGCCGAGCTTTATCCTAGATTGTACCACCTTTCGCCTTTTCCTAATCGCCACCCTATTGCTTACTTTATCTCAAACAATATTAACTCCGCCTCCATCCAATGGAACCTCTTTCTCCCAAATTCTCTCACAGTTGGCCAACAGTCAGAGCTAAATTCTTTGCTCCCCATTTGAATCTGGTTCGTCTTTCAATTGGTCCAGATAGTTTCTCTTGGTATTCACATAATTCCGGTCTTTTCTCTAGTAATATTTTTTTCCAGTTCCTCATTGATGATGCTTCTATGCCACCCAGGCGCTCAGGAGTTGCTTGTTCTTAAGCGCAGAGCATCTGTAGATTGTTGGCCGCGCTATAAAAAAGGCCTCCTTCCCGGCCCGGAAGCCTCATCCTCTTGTCTCAAATGTTTGGAAAGCTCATTTACCCTCTAAAGTTAAAGTGTTTGGGTGGAACTTGGCCCATAAAAAGCTTAATACAGGTGAGGTCCTTCAAATAAGATTTCCTCACATCACTCTTCTCCCCCATTATTGCATTTTTTGTTTACAAGATGAAGAGACAGTGGAGCACCTATTCTTTAGATGTTCGTTCACAATTTGGGAGAAGTGGCATACGAAACTTGGCAACAAGTTCACAATTCCGTTATCTTGCGAGGAATGTCTGGCTTTGGAGAACACTCATGGTCTTCAAGGTGATGGCGTGAGGGTGATGAGATCGAGATCCTTGGCTACATTATGGATGATTTGGCTTGAACGTAATTAGCGAATTTTTGAAGGAGCTGCTAGGAGTATTGAGAACCTTTAGAACGAAATTATTATTACGGCTAGCTCTTGGTTGGCTGCTTTTAAAATTAATGGGGCCTATTCTATAAATGATTGGTCTAGGAATTGGGAATGTTGCTTGTAAGTTTTAAGTCATTGTTTTGAGGGCTTCTTGTTGTTGATTTTTGTGCTTGGTGTAGGTCTTTTTGTTGTTTGAGTACCTCTAGTATTCTTTATTTACCTTTTGTTGTAACTTTCTCAGCTCATTATAAATATATGTGGTTTGTTTCTCTTTCAAAAAAAAAAAAAAAAAAAGTTAACTCATGCTTTTATCTCAACACATTACATTAAAAATATGTTGTGTGATTTAACCGATTCAATTGTACTCCTACAAAAACACCTTTTAATCCCAATTGTACATTATAGAAAAATGTTGATAAAGGTGTCTTACGAAAAATAATTTTACCATTAGATTATTCACATTCACTAGATGTTGGATGCATATAATGAATAGCATTAGACCTAATATTGCATATTCAATTAACAAAATAAGTAGATGCACAAGTAATCTAGGACAAGATCACTGGTAAGATTTGATCAATGTCCTAAAGTACTTAATGCATACCACACACTATGGATTATGGATAACATTATAGTCAGCATCCTATTGTGTTGGAAGGTTGTATTGACGCCAACTTGATATTTGACTCAGAAGAGCCAAAGTCTACTACTCATGACTACATATTTACCTTGTGAGGCTGGCTATTTAATGGCAATCCCGCTAGATTGGTGCAGATTGTAGCATCCTAGAAAGAATTTGCTCATAGAACTGCAGTATTGTAACAATGACGTTTTTATTTTAGGATAGTGCATCATGTATACCTCGATCTCAAAACAAGATAAGTCCAACACTTAGTCACTGTCTCCAAGGAACTATTAAGTCACATTATTTTTCTTACATATATTGACAAATCAATAATGCTCCAATAATGACATCAAAAATCAATCTACAGAAAGGATAGGATGATCCTTGAAATATAATGATTAAACTTTCCTGGAGATTTATTTAAATCGTACTCCTAGTGCATGCATTATAAAAAAATTTCACTCAAAACAAATAATAACTGTAAAGTTTAGTGGATCTTTGTGAATACCTTGAAATTGGTGTAGCTCTTGGGAGAATTCATGAGTGTTAGTGTTTGAAAGCTTCTTACGAGGTAATTATATATAGACTGAAGCTTTCAGTATCTTTAATGGATTTTTCGACCAGATAATTATTTGTCTTGTGGATGATGGCTTAGTGTTGGATGTGGAATTTAATGATATTTGCTTTTTATATTTCATAAAATTTAAGTTTTATATGTACCCAGAAACGGCAAGACCACACACTTTATCCATAAACTAAATGATAATTATGAGAAAATTGCTGCTAATATGAAATAGGCGAATAAAGTACCTGTATCATTACTATCAGATGCACAAGGGTGTGAAAAATTTAGGCCACAATTCAGCTTGTTTCCTGTAAAACTGCATCATATTATCCAAATCAAACAACTGCTAAGACTGGGAACATATATAACAGAACTAAAACAGGCACAAGTATAATAAAATTATGACTAGTTGTTTGATGCGCTAATGTTGAAACTAGGACTGATAATAGAAGAGATATCATTCATACTTGTATTTTGGGACTTGAAATAAATGATCAGGCACTTGACCATTGAGATTATTTGAAGCAAGCTGGCTGTCAAGATAGTTCAAGTGCATATTGTCAGATACATGGCCAAGGACATGTAACCACAAAATTCATACAATTTAAGTTTTAACTGATGCAATAGACCTGAGAAGTGAAAACAGTATTAAACTTTCATATATTTCTCCACTAACTCTATTCCATATCATCAGTTCATCCAAAAGAAAATTAAAAATTGATAACCTACAGATTGAACAAGCTAAGTAGATTTGCAATTGACTCGGGAATTTTTCCACTGAGATTGTTCCGACTCAAAATCCTGCGCAAGTGATCAAGCAAAAACTAAAGTTCACATGACAAACCTCAAAATTCATATCAAAGACAAAATCACATAGCACAAAAGTTCAACCAATGACACTAATCCCTACTTACAAAAACTGAAGCTTTTCAAGATTGCCCAGAGAAGATGGTATTTCTCCACTCAAATTGTTATTTTCTAAATCCAGATTCATCAAACTCGACAAATTCCCAAGCTCATGTGGTATTTGACCTGTTATACCATTACCTTGCAGCGTGCTGCAAGATGAATGCATCTAATAAGTACAAGAAACGAAAGCAGACCAACACACAAAACATGAAAGGAAACAAATAGGAAAATTTATTTGAGGCATCATCAACAATAAAACAGAAAATTCTCACATCAGTGAGAGCAATGGGAGCCCAATTATTGCCTCAGAAATTGAAGACAGTATATAAGAAAACTTTTGCTACTTCAAGTCCTTGAATGGCTCTTCTATCTAATAACTAATTATTATGTCAAGCTGCTTTGGCATAAGAAAGTCACAAATAAACTGACAATCAACTTCAATATGCTTCACCCATTCATGAAATACAAAATTACCGGCAATGAAAATTGCATCTTGATTATCACAATACATTTCCATAGGAAGAGAAACTATAACACCTATCTCATGTAAAAATGAACAAACCCATAACATTTCTATGACAGTGCGAGTCATAGCTCTATATTCAGCTCCTACACAGGAATGGGCTATGACACTCCAATTTCTACTTCACGTAACCAAATTTCACACACCCAGACTTCTATACGCCTGACTTATACTATTAACCTCGCCACAAGGCTAAGTTGGTTAAACTAGATCGCCAACCGTAAAGGCCTTACCATTCCTAGTCACCCACTAGGTCCATCATACTTGATCGGGGGTAATTTATTCGATCTTAGGTATTCCCACACTCATCCTTAGCAAACTATAGTCCAAGGAGGAAATAAGAAAATTGCAAGAAAATATAGTCACATAAGAGAATGGTGAAGGCTAGCATCACTATAAACATTTATTTGACTAATCTAAGAGGTTGTAAGGGTAACACTAATAAAGATTAATTGTGCTCCATACTAGGAGCTTTTCATTGAAAAGAAATGTGCACAAAGGCCACTACAAACTCCTAACATAACCATGATACTCCTTACAACCTACCATATACCATGTCTTAATCTCAAGCCAGAGCTCCGATAACAATACCTACATCTACGAGATAAAGAAGAGGAAGATTGAACTTTAAGCTTAGTGAGCCATTTAATAAGGAAATTTTTTAGTATCATTAGAAATGAATCAAGAGAGAACAAATGCATATACTTCTCAAACATCAATGCAAAATACAACCATTTTAAATAAAGTAGTTCAAAACATTTCCATCATTCCATGTAAAGCATATGTGACCCATTCCATCCTAGGTACTTCCACCCAACACAAGAAGAAAGATCACTAGGATCACAACCATACCTTGAAGCCGGTAAGAAACATACCCTTGTTATCTCAAACCACAAAACAAATTGTCCGCTTTGGGCCTTACCACCCTCACAAATTTGCCCACATGCGCACAACATGCATGTGAGGCCCATATGAAATTACCTTGTCTAGAATGTGATCCAAAGCCTGTCATGTGGAAGCCTATCAGCCCATACAGCCAGCCATCTCATGCTACCCTCAAGGTCCCCGTCCCCGTCACCCAAATGGGTGTTCACGCATTTAAGACAACCCCTACAATGCAGCCTAGGAATTCTCCCATTAACCGTTAATGTGATACTATCACTAGGAATTCTGCCATTCTTAATTCAAACCTCAAACTAGTGAAGCAACAGCTATTGGAAAAGCATTTAAGACATCTTGATCAATAGAAGGCTATTTTCATATAACAAAATAAGTATTTTTGAGAATTTGTGATTGGACATGAATAATTCAAACCTTTGCAATGAATAAAGAATATTCTAGAGCAAGCTTGCAAAATGCCTTTGATGCTTTACTCAAAAAAGAATTAAAAAATAAAAAATTGGGATGGTACCACAACCAAGATTGTAAAAAATGTGTGAGATTACCTATTATTGCATGGGAAACAAGTGAAAGTTTTCATAGTTTTGACCAAAAAAAGCCTCGATATATCTGTTGATGGGTGAACCAATAAATTGTCCCCATCAACACTTCTTATGCACTACATCATAGCCACCAAGTTGTGTCACGTGCCCAACTTCCCAATAGTAATAAGTAGCACAAATTTCTTACAACTTGTCATCATCATTATTATCAAATAAATCCTAGGTTTTATTCCATTTTCTATGGTGTTGCAAGGAGATAATATGTAACAACCCAAATTCTCATCTTTCCAACTTTCTTCTTCTACATATAAGAATCACAAATTAATACAATAATATGGCTCAAAGAATTCAGGGGTTACACACTAATTCTCACTCTACCAGAACATGGTCAAATTTTCTAATTAAAGGTCATATATTTTATTACACTGATATTTAAATATGTTACATAATAACTTAATAGGTTTTTTAGTTGCACCAACTTCAATTCTTGTAGAATAACCTCCAGAATTCGATTCATCACCACCACCACCATTCTGCTAGCACCACCAATATATATCCATACTAATTTCCTGGAGATAGAAATGAAAGGATGAGCAAAAGCTCAATGGGTCCCCTAGCGGGTTTATCACTTCTTATACCAATTATTAAAGAAAATATTTTCAAGCAATATTAAGGCTAAACTAAGCAATCCAGCAAAATAAGCACACAAGCAACAAGAGAGCACCGCTAACATAAGTAACAGAACTTCGAGAAACTTCTCAAGAATCTCATTATGCTGCAATTAGCAATCCAGCAAGGGTCAACATACCCAAAACATCACTAGTGATAAAAATAACCGTGTGCAAGGAACCAAAATAATGCAGAAATATCATAAACCCAATAAAAAGCATAAAAAATGCAAACCATAGGTTCCTTCCAACCTCGAAGTTCCCGAAATTTGTCCTTACGTTCGAAAAGGCTCTCCGTTCTAGGTCCTTTCGCTTCCTCAACAGAATATCTTCGTAATTTACTTTTTAAAGAAAGAGAAAAAGTAGAAAAAAGAAGTTTTGAAAAGATAATTTTTCTTTTAACCTTACTGCCCCTATTTATAGGGAGTAAAAATTGTACGTTTCTCCATTTTGTCCTTCGCCTTTTTCAGAAATGACTTTTATGCCCTAAAATATCCTTAATCTTATCGGCGTCCTTTTTCTTAAATGCCTGGATCTTTTGAGATATTGGCGTTTATGTCCTAAAATATCCTTAGTCTTATCGATATCTTTTTTCTGAAATGCCTAGATCTTTTGAGATATTGACGTTTATGTCCTAAAATATCTTTAGTCTTATCAATATCCTTTTTCTGAAATGCCTGAATCTTCTGAGATATTGTCGTTTACGTCCTTTTTCTTAAATGTTCTTTTTCTTTTGAGATATTGACTTTTATGTCCTTTGAACTTTTAGTAACTAATTATTAAACAAGACCCTAGGGTTTAAGTTGGTTTAATTTGAGGGTATTACAATCTTCCCTCCTTTAGGAATTTCTTCCTTGAAATTCTTTTTTTTTTCTTCACTTTATCTTGCTACTGTTAATCTAAGTGAATATGGAAATAAATTTGGAGGTTATCATTTTTAAGTTATAATCTTACCAACAGAGGGCTCGCCATCTGAATCGTATAGAACATTGGTGTTATATGCCACCTCTTCTGTGGAATTTCCTTAAATTCTCTTTGTCCTTGAGGAAAAAATGTTATGTTCCCCTTGTTCCTTTTCTGCTTCTACTGTTGCTTTTCTTGTTCGAATTGCACTGCTCGATTAACAATTTCTCTATAATTTTTCACCTCTAAAATTGACAATGTTTGCCTTAACTCGGGCTTAAGTTCATTATAAAAGTTTTCAGCTTTATCCCGCTCATTGGCAATAGTAGAAGGTGAGAAGATTTCATATTGTTTTGTCTCTTAGTCTGTACCAACATCTTGTGGTTCATAATTAATGATGAATTTTTATTTAGTATATTTAGATGAATTACTATGATTAGGTGCCCACCTAGATTCTAGGCTCAGAGTATGGAGTTTATTTCGGTTCCATTCACTAAGGTTGTATTTTGGGACAAGGTTAGTAAAAATCAAATCCTATAGGCCCTTGACTCATAAATAATAATATATCTTTAAAATACATTTTCAAAATTCATTTTGGTGATTTCTTTGAATTTTTTTTTTTTCATAAAATAAATACAACCTCCAATGATTTGGTACCGAAATATAAACAAATGTTTTTGGCCAAAATATTATTGACTTGGTTTGTTTCTCTAGTTTATTGACGTAATATTTTTCACACATACAAGTTTTGCAAATGATTGGAGATGTCTAGTGGATAGTAAGTATCCATCAAATTCGTACGTCCCATACCGTTCAAATTTAAGGATAATCATTATCAACTATCTTTTCTAATATTCACCACACAAGGTCACAGGGTATTCACTTCTCAAGTCTTAAAATCACGAGTCATATCAGAAAGTGTCACATACCACTCCTAATACGATCATAATTAAAATTCTTGAGTCGTTAGTACCCCATCAATCATAGTCTCTAACAAGCAAGTAAGCAATAATATCACTACTTCTATTTATTATTTAATGTATACATTACATGGAATGGCTTTAGTAACTGTCCCCTCCATTTTTGGATTTTTTTTTTAATTATTAATATTTTTTATTAGAAGCATTTTATTTTATTTTTCTAACTAAATTTGGAATTTTTTTTTTTTTTTTTTTTTGTTATCCTAATGGAAGTTACAAAGATTGCTTCCATTCTTTCACATATTTCCATTTAGTGGATTAGGGCCACTATTTGGGAATAATCCCCATGGCCCTTCTTTAAGATTTAATAGAGTATCAACTAAAGTTTCGAGAGATGGTGATGATGACATGGTCATTGAGGTAGAGACCAGAGGTAGAGACCAAGAACTAAAAATTCGCCGAATTTCGCCAAAATTCGGCGAATTTTTTCGGTTTTTTTACCATCGAAGTGCAAAGTGGGATGTAAAATAAAAAATGCAAAAATTCGCTAAATAATTCGATAAACTTCGACAACTTCGACAAAAGTTTAGTTTTTCAATAAAAAATGCAAAAATTTGAGCAAAAATTCGATAAAATTCGACAAAATTCGATGAAATTAGACAGAGAAGTAAAAAAGATGTTACTTCATCAATAAAAAACAAAAAAACACTAATAATTATGTATTATTTTCAACTTCATCAACCAACATAGCAATATAAATTTTAAAAAATAATTTAACAAGTTAACAAATTATGTAGTTTATGGGATATGCTTTACCAAAAAAAAAAAGAAGCAAAATAAATAAATAGTTAAAGTCGAAATAAGATAAAAACTTAAAAATAAATTAAAAGATTTCCTAAAGTCATCTTTTTTTAGTTAACTCTTATGAAACAAGATTAATAAACAACACATTCAAATAATAAACTAATAAATTAAGCATGATAGAATTCAAACTAGTAAAGTATATGGTCGAGAAGCAAGCCACCACAAAATTAAATATCAAAATAAAGAAAACAAATTAAGACCAAAAGCCGTCATTCAAATTCATCAACTCACTTAACAAGATTGATTTTGTTAGGTCGCTTATTGATATTTTTATGTATTAAAAGTGTCTATTTATATTAGTTTTTAGCTTATACTACAATAAATTTAGATATTTAAGCATATATGCAAAAATTCTCTAAACTTCTCTAATTTAGCAATTTTTTACAAAAATTCTCCATGTCGAATTAAACTTCTCCGAATTAATTCTGATTTTTGAAGGTCGAAGTTTAGAGCGAAATCGAAGTTTCGTACCTTGGTAGAGACAGGTTGTGATGAACTTTACTTCACAGGAAAAAAATGTATACTTTCAACAGATATTTGGCTTTTCATGACTGGCAGTAGATTCAACCACGCTTGGGAACCACGTTGTTGTAGAGGGGTCTAGAATATAAACTTGCGTAACTTGAGGAGGGAAGTGCAACGAGTGAGGTTCTTTTGAATAACCTTTATAGTTTGAACCTCTTGTTTCATTGTTGCTCCTTAACATTCTTACCAAGATTTGAGAAATCTTTCTTTTGTTCTTGCATCTGAACTCCTAGATCTTGTACTAGGATGGTTCGATTTTCCATAGAATCGTCTTTGGAATACCTTATCATAGATTCTCCTACTTCCCTCCTAGAACGCCTAACTCCCCTTTTTGTTCTTTGCGACTACTACTAGTCTTCTTTTATTACTCCTGTGATTTGTCGTCTAGTTCTTATTCATCTTCACTTCTATCTCTTATTTATAGCGTTCAGGAAGTTAAAATTTAGGTAAGGTTTCTTTTTTATACACCTCCTTATGTATACCAAAATCTTTATCTATATATAAATGTTATATATATTCAAGTGGATCAGTATATGTGAGTATGTAATAAAAAATATATAAATGGATACATATTCAATGTCTTTTTATTTTATTTTTTTGTTTATATCTAAATATATGTATAAAAGATATGAACATCTAAAGATATATACATATTGCCTGATACAAAATAAACTAAATAAAATAGAGAAATGACTCAAAGAGATATTACTTTTTAAAGAGGAATATTACTCTTTTAGTAAAGAGGTCAAAGATACATTATTCTTTCGTTCTAAAGATGTATTATTTCATAAAGACAGAAATGATATTAAAGACATATTATTTCCTATAAATATCTAAAGATATGAGTATCTTAAAGAAATGTATAGTTTGGCACTTTTTCTCTTATATATATATATATATTTTAATTGGTTTTGCATCCAGCCAGCAGCCACGTTGCTGGTTGTTTTTTACCAGCCCATGGCCGGGGTAATTACGCCTAGCACATGGCTGGGCCATTTTAGCCCAGCCACGTGCTTGGCAACTTTTTGCCCTAGCACATAGCAATGTGCTGGTTTGTGGCTACACCAACCACTTGGTTGGTTGGTTGTTGGGTATTAATGTTATATGAATTTATGGTCTTTGTTTATTCTTCCTTCTAATATGGATTTACTAGAAGTAGCAGAAGTTATATTGAGAGATTTCCTTCTTCTTCAAATTACAGCATGCTTGATATACAGATTTTACGTTAGTATTGAAGAGCTATTTTCAAGGAGTGGTGGGTTTGCATAGGAGGAGCCGATCTTAAAAGATATTCATCATTTCAGCAGCCTTTAATAGTATTTCTTTCAGAACTTTCTTTAATCCATCCTTCTTTTCATTTAATTTTCTATAATACTTTACCGGTAACCTATTGGGGTTTAAGCAATTTTTATTTTTATTTTTATTTTTTTATCTCTCTCTTCAATGTTCTTTCCTCATTCTCTTTTTCCTATAGATCTTCTTCTTTATTATCTCTCTTTCCAGTGTCTTTTTTTTTTTATAGATATTTTATTCATCTTTTAAGATTAATCTAAATCCTAATCTAAGTTCCTAATATACTTTCAAAATCTTCCTCCCATTCCATAATCTTTCATCCTTTCAATTTGTCCACAACGGTTTTCTTAAATCTATAGTTCACTTAATCTCAAAGGATCTTCCACCATAGCTTCCTCCTATATTCTTGGTCTTCAACCATTTTAAACCAATATCCATGGTTTTCTATAAACCCCATAGACTTCCACTATCCTCAAATCATTTTCTCTTGGTTTTTCTAACTTTACTAGACTACACCAGTTTTCCAATATGATTTCACTTGGCCCTAGAAACACTACTCTGATACCATTTGTTGTAACACCCCAAATTCTCATCTTTCCAACTTTCTTCTTCTACATATAAGAATCACAGATTAATAAAATAATATGGCTCAGAGAATTCAGGGATTACAAACTAATTCTCACTCTACCAGAACATGGTCAAATTTTCTAATTAAAGGTCATATATTTTATTACACTGATATTTAAATATGTTACATAATAACTTAATAGGTTTTTTAGTTGCACCAACTTCAATTCTTGTAGAATAACCTCCAGAATTCGATTCATCACCACCACCACCATTCTGCTAGCACCACCAATATATATCCATACTAATTTCCTGGAGATAGAAATGAAAGGATGAGCAAAAGCTCAATGGGTCCCCTAGCGGGTTTATCACTTCTTATACCAATTATTAAAGAAAATATTTTCAAGCAATATTAAGGCTAAACTAAGCAATCCAGCAAAATAAGCACACAAGCAACAAGAGAGCACCGCTAACATAAGTAACAGAACTTCGAGAAACTTCTCAAGAATCTCATTATGCTGCAATTAGCAATCCAGCAAGGGTCAACATACCCAAAACATCACTAGTGATAAAAATAACTGTGTGCAAGGAACCAAAATAATGCAAAAATATCATAAACCCAATAAAAAGCATAAAAAATACAAACCATAGGTTCCTTCCAACCTCGAAGTTCCCGAAATTTGTCCTTACGTTCGAAAAGGCTCTCCGTCCTAGGTCATTTCGCTTCCTCAACATAATATCTTTGTAATTTACTTTTTAGAGAAAGAGAAAAAGTAGAAAAAAGAAGTTTTGAAAAGATAATTTTTCTTTTAACCTTACTGCCCCTATTTATAGGGAGTAAAAATTGTACGTTTCTCCATTTTGTCCTTCGCCTTTTTCAAAAATGACTTTTATGCCCTATAATATCCTTAATCTTATCGGCGTCCTTTTTCTTAAATGCCTGGATCTTTTGAGATATTGACGTTTATATCCTAAAATATCCTTAGTCTTATCGATATCTTTTTTCTGAAATGCCTAGATCTTTCGAGATATTGACGTTTATGTCCTAAAATATCTTTAGTCTTATCAATATCCTTTTTCTGAAATGCCTGAATCTTCTAAGATATTTCCGTTTACGTCCTTTTCCTTAAATGTTCTTTTTCTTCTGAGATATTGACTTTTATGACCTTTGAACTTTTAGTAAGTAATTATTAAACAAGATCCTAGGGTTTAAGTTGGTTTAATTTGAGGGTATTACATAATACATAAGGGTAGTTTTCATCCACACAAATACTAGTAGGATAGGCCCACACTAACTTTATACTATATCAAGTTCATAAATTGGCAAGTCTAATGCTTGTGAATTATGAAGTTCTTAGGATTTTGAGGACTTCATACATGCTCTTGTTGTTAATAGAACTTTTAATTCTATGTTACCTTATTTTATCTTCTAAACTCTATGGAGTATGGATACAATGTCATTGCAATTCATATAGAATCTTTCTCACACACACAGACATTCAGGTAACATCAACCAACATTTAAACAAACCCTTTGATTGTCTCGTAATAGAAATTGGGCATTCTCGAAAAATTCATCAAAAATCAAAGAACAGTTTATTTAAGATCAAAAACAATGCATGATCTTCTGAAATCAGACTATATTTAAGTACCTAAGGACCATATGCATAAAATGAAGACAATGAAAATGAACAATAATTAGAAAAAGACACCAATAGCCTTAGAACTCACAGCTATACTCAACTAGAAAGCTTGACCTTGGAGAGAATGATGGGAAGAATGCAAAACTGTAGTTTCCAGGTGTTTTAGGTTTTGCGTGATTGAATAATGCCATTCCACACATTCTCACCAAGCCCATATGCAAAAAAACCCAAAATACCAAGTGTACGTTTAACAAAATGCAATTGATGTTTCATCCATTTTGACTATTATATTGTTCGTCCAGCTTTGTACATGGCTAAAGAAGCTTATATAACTCAGAACCTTGAGAGACATAAAAGAAAATCAAAAGACTTAATACAACAATAAAAGAGATGGAATAGATTGTTGACTAAATCCTATGCTACCCTCCATACGTACAGGGTGGAAAGAGTTTTCAAAACTCCAATAGCAGGTGAGAGAGTCCCAGAAAAGCCCATGGATGACAATGAACTGCAAACACAAGTTAATGAAATGAGCAATCATACATCATTAATTCTCTACTCATAGCGCATTGAAAGAATTCCTTGTAAAAGAACTTGAAAGTCCAAAATTCAGCACAATGAAAGAAACAATAATGATAATGAGAGAGAATTATGTTTTGAGCAACATTAACTTACACAGAAGCAATGTTGTCAAAGCCACACCTAGGCAACGAAAAATCAATCACAAGGTCATTTGCAACTAAATCTCCTAGGCCATACTTAAGGCAAGCAAAGGGGCTCTTTGAAAATTTTAAAAAAGTTTAAGGGGGTCACTATATATACAAAGCATAAGATTCTTTTTTGTCATATATATATATATATATAGCTTAAACATTAGCATAATAACTTTAAATTCTAGTGTTAGATTTTTCCATCATGCAAGTTATACTTTTATTTCTTAATTTCTAGTTTTTATTTTTTGTTATATCGCTACAATTTCTTTTTTGTCATAAGTAATATATCAAGCATGGCTCTTTAAATCGTTATACTTTCACTCTATGGCAACTTGTTTTATTACTTAATATGGTTTTTCTTGTTTTTCATGTTTCGAAACAAAATTGAAGAGTGTAAAATAATCTTTTTTAACAAAAGATTTGACTTTGACATTGCAAACTATATATGTAATTATAAATACAAGATTTGTATGTGTACAACTAATTATTTATTTATTTAGGAAGCTATAAATAAATATTATTTTCTATGCCTAGGGCCTCGCCTGGATGAGGTCAATCACCAAGGCATTGCCCTTGCGGCCTTGAAACCATGAGAATTTTTAAGTTTAAAAGAAAGCTTTTAAGTTTTGAACAACATTAACTTACAGAGAAGTGACATGAGAGCTAGCATCACAAATAACATTTGACCAAGTGCATGGATTAACATGATCTACGTTCCAATCAGATAGTTGAGATGAAGAAGCCTTCAGTGAATTCTTCAATGCATATAGTGCATCCCCTGAAATAAAACTAAGGATTAAAATAATTCAAAACTTTTTGTTGTGGAAACTATAGAGAGGTGAAGTTGAAAGGAAAATTCAAAAGTGTACAAGATAGTCATGCTTTATGGAACATAATAATAGGTAATAAAGAAACAACATGTTAACAAACTAAGCATAATAACAGTGCAAATGTCAAGATAGATGTGTGGTAAGACATTGAATGATCAAATTAGAGATTAACATATTTGAGAAATGATAGAAGTATCACCCTCCCCCACCCCACCCCATGGATTCGTGCAGCCAATCTCAAATAGTTGGGAAAAGGGAAAAGGTTGTAGGGTTTGGGGTTTAGGGTTTAGATGTCATGATTGTCCATGAACCAACTCAACTATCTTTCAACAAAAGAAACAAAAATCAGTATATAAACAAAATATACACAAGAAGATATGCAGCAAGGATAAACTGAAAACAAAACTTTATCATGTTTGAGCAATTGCTAAAACATATAGCAAATCAAATCCAAATGGCTTTTGAACAAATTATATTCGTTGTCAGATGAAAATATGAACAGGGATGAATTGGCTTGAACTTCATAACGAGCCTTTAAGTCCTCACTGAAACATAAGTACACTGGTATAAAACATTCTTCGATTGTTACAAACTAGGGATTTATGATTGACATATCCTTTTATTAGGTAATCATTGCCTACAATTTTATGTTTCACTCTTTTTCAGATCTTGGAGCTTTATGTTTCATTTCAAATAGTGAATTCAATGCACTCTTTTTGTTCATTGAATTATAACAAGATTTTTCTCTCTCTCTCTTTAGATAAAAAAGAAAGAGAGAGAAGAAACATCAACAAGATTTTAGTCTCCCTCTTCCATAACAAGCCCATCAGTTGGTCAATATATGGCATTATGATGAACAATGGACTGCAAAATGACAACTTTTAGGGAGTCATTCCCTATAGAAAAGAAGAAAAGGAAATTCAATGCTCTCTACAAAAAGGTACAACTTTGAATAGCTAGAAACTTTCCACATCAAGATTGTCTCCATTTATGCATTATAAATGCTCAATGGAACACATAAAACACCTCAACCCTCAACAATTCAACAAAGTCTTTTCCCAACTATAAGGCGCCGACTGACATCAACCGCATCCTCCACTCCAATCTAAGTAGATGGTAGTGCTGACATTAAACAAATAATTTCCAAGGTCCAAACTGAGAAATTAGAGAACTTTTTGCAGCAGAAATGAAAATTTCTTTCTAGTGTTCTTTACGTGATCAATGAAAATATTAAACAAGTACAGTTATATTCTTTACGTTGTTAGTGAGATTCTAATATAAATGAATTTACCAACAAATTCCTCTGAATGTTATCTTCTTTGAATTAAAATTTAGTTTCTCTTAGTTCTTTTTATTATATTTTCTTTTGAATCATTGATTCATAAATGTTCCCTCTAGGTTAAGTGGTATTAGAGCCTCAATTGATTAAGTGGTATTAGAGCCTCGATTGAGAGCCTATGACTTTTGTCATAGTTGAAGATCATTCAACCCTTGTAACCCATGAACAATTGAATCAAAAGTCCAACGAGTTCCAAGATCATTTGTTAATGAAGACCAAAGAGATGGTTATCTCCATCATTGACAAACATTATGGTAAGAAGAAAGGAGAAGACCTTTGGAAGTCAATCAACCAAGTTTGAGCCATGTTGCAACCCTCAAACAGCTCTTCGAACCCTCCCATCTTGCTGCCTCGCCATTGCAAGTTTGCAACACCCTCTTGACACATCTTCTAACTTCAACAAGCCCTTCTAGAACCTTCCCAACTCTCCCTCATAACTCCACAACCATAGATGACTTTAGTTCAACTCCCAATTTACATGTTTCAGTTGCTGAAAATTATGAACAACTGCAAAACATGAAGCCATTTATCCCTCACAAGCCCCATATGTAATGCTCCACCCTCCCATACTGCTCCCACCTATGGTTTGTGTGAACATCTATATTCTCTTGATAATACATAAGTTGGGCCTCCACCTATTAGCCATAGCTTTTAGGTCAAGTGGTTTCTAATATGGTACAAAGCATTATTATTGTGGATGTCTTATGTTCAAACCTTCTTGCCAGCCTTTGCTTGTTAATTTATTTGCCTCATCTTTCCTCCCTCCTATAAATCTAGTCCTATGTTTCCTGGACTCGGGTATGGGTGTCGGATTCGGGTACATATCTAGAGGTCCGACTTGTTCATTTTCAAATTCTAGGATACGGGGGCTTGGCTACACTATATGTTATTCTTTCCTTTTAATTATGCTTTTCACTCATTTATTGTTTGTTTTATTCTCCCATGTAAGTGAATTTCACTTATTAATCATTATCTTCTTTCATTCTTTCTCTTCTCTCCATTGGAGAATTTACATAGTAATATTCTAATATCTAAAGTGTCGAACACATATCTCATACCCATGTCGTATGATGAAGTGTCGGACACGGGTACATCGAGCTAAAGTAAAGAGTCCGGGGGTAACATAGATCTAGTCCACGTGCCATCATGCACGTGAGGGGAAGTATTAACATCTATATTCTCCTGATATACATAAGTTGGGCCTCCATTTATCAGCTATAGCTTTCTAATGGATGGATTCTAACAGTTCACACGCCCAAGAATTTGTGTCAAACCCAACATCCTTAAAGACAAGATTCATCAACTTGTCTTGATTTTTTTTTTATTGAGTTGATGCTTACTCAACCCTTCATCCCATGAAAAATACCTCCTATTGGTCAACCCATTGGGTATTGTCTCAATGTGGATATATTACAATTCCATGGAGTATTACATATTGAAGATTTTTTTGATTGGTCATTTTCAGTAGAGAGATTTTTTGACAACAACAAGCACACTTGAAGAAAAACAAGTGCAACTTCATGCATTTAAGCTTTACGGATGCATCTTATTTTTAGTGGGATCACTTGCAAAGGGATATACTTTGCCAAGATTTCTCCCCTCTTTACAATGTGAAAATCATTTGTCCTTATTTTGAAGATGAAGGAGTTTCTCTTTTTCAATTGAACTCGAAAACAAGTTCTTCTCAAGAAAGGGGGATTGATGTAGGACATAGAATAATGTTTAGGAACATTCCAAAATATAATTTTTAGTTTCTTTTTTTATTTTTTAGCCAAGTTTCATTTTTCTTAGAAAAGTTTCTATTTTGGTATAATTATATTTTAGTTGTAGTTTTAGATGTTGTAAAATAACTAGAGAACCATTACAAATAAACAAATAAAAGGTGACATGCTTGAGAGAAGAAATAGAGAAATGGGGGAGAGATTTTATTCTCTTGTTGATCTAGACTTGTATTAGATTTGTGTGTATATCTTGTATATTGTTAACAACTCAAACACCCCTTTATATAGGCTCTTGACCATGAGGGGGTTACATCTCATTTAAAACATATAAATAAATTTGATGGTTACAAAATCAATCTCATAAATTGGAGATTATGGAATATGTAACCTATACATAAAGTCACAAATTTAATTCCATAAATTTGATGTCATAGAATAATGAAATAATGGTGGTATTCAAATATTTATAACACTAGAAAAAAAAATTTGTTTTTATTATTCAAGGTATATTAGAAAGTATCTAGAAGTATCTACATAGAGTTCTAATAGTACTAAAAAGTTGTTATAGCGTTATAGATTCTATGTTGTTCCGATGGAGTTATTCGTAAAAGAATTATAGTTCAAGCATCAATTATCATCTTCTTCAAAAGAAAAAATAGTTTCTCTTAGTTCTTTGGGGTTTTTTTTTTTCAATTTCTCTTGAAATTATTGATTCATATAAGCTTTTGCAACGTTAGTATCATGAAAATATACAAGAAATTGACTCTAATAATATTGAAAAAATAATCACATGTATCAATTCATTGGTTTCTAACTATCACATTGTCAACGTTTACGAGATAAAAATGCCTAAATGTTTGTCACATATGCACATTTTACTATTTTAGACATAGTTGTTAAATATCATAAATTCGATATCCATGATGACTAGACTGCATAATTTTCAAGTAGGCACCGTTATAACAAAACACATTCAATCTATGCCAATCACTCAAACAAGTAGACCCTTATATTGAAAAGTGTCATGCTCAATGTTGGACCATCACCAAGAGTGTAGAGCAATCCAGTTAAGGGCAGCAACACTAGAAGCTCTACGATGGTGAACCAACCACATGACTATGGAGCTTCCGCAGCCAACAAACCTAGAGCAATTGTCATCACAAGAATGCTATGACCACCTTTTCTCACTCCGCTCCTTAAGATGATTGACACACCTTGCGAGGTAACTAATGACATATGCAATAATAGGGAAAGTGTAATCAAAATATAATGGGAATGGTAAAGCAAGAAAATTACCCATGCAACTGCACTAGGAAAGTGGGAGTGGTTGACAATCAACGCACCTCACACAGGTGAGGTATGTATGGGCCCTCATCCATATCCATATAAAGTCAATGATGAGCTCGTAAGTAATAGTCCATTTAACCAGCTCTAACACATGGAGAGGAAGAAGAGGGTTACGTTGCTCGCACAATAGTCAGTCAAATTCTAGTGGAAACGGAAATGAAAATATGCGGTCTTCAAGGTTTGAGATTTTATCTAGGCCTCATTAACCTACCTAATCCAAACTCCTGACTTTGATATTAGATGGAATTTGTCCAACAATCCAAGGTCTTCCTAGTAACTCTTCTCTTTTCTTGGTAACACAAGTTCATACTCCATAGCAAACAAAGACTTTCACTGCATCACTAAATGACCACTACCCTTCCTACAAGCCCCTAGCTCACCAAAACAGCCTCAAATAACTATTAAGTATTGTTTCTTAAAAATATCTTTCTTTATCATACATCTTCAAGGAAAACGGGGGGAACAAGTATGGATGCCTTCAATTTAACATAAATTATGCCGCTAACAAGATTTAAATGGCAGAGTAAGATTCATAAGGCCAATACCAAGTAATTGAGACAAGGCATTCATTGGTGGTAGTTGTTAACACTAAAATTTCAGTAAGTACTTGTGAAAAAAAATATATAAAACAAATTATTAAGCATGTCCTTATATGTTATATATCATGGTATTTACACACCAAATCAATTGGGGTTTACTGTTTTCAACTTCATAGAGCGTAGTACGTGAGTGTCTATAGATGATGATTCAGCATGAGTACCAAGAATGAATATTCAACCCATAAAAGCTTTTGGTATATTTCTACTACTGTATAAGCTCCAAAAAAAAAAAATACTAACCTACTAAAATGAGATTAATAAATATCAAATTACTTTAAAAGAAACAATCTCAAAACTTCAGCAAAGTCAACTAGGTGAATGAACCCGCTAGCACATAATGATTCCCAAAAATGGTCTAAGAATGAAAGAAGTATTGATAACACTGCAAAGTTCTCTTATCTTTCATTTAGTTTTAAGTTAAACAAGGCTGTCACATGAGACAAGAAAGGTTGACAGATAAGAAACTAGTTCAATCACTGCATAATATCGAGGAAATATATATGGTGCTAGTGTGCTCATTAGTCATTACAGCAATTTTGAACAAGCAATCCCTATGACTCTGTACTAGCCTTGCAACTAAATGGGCGCCACATTAAAATTTCAACACCAATTTTGTTCAAACTTCAAGAGAAAGATAATCTCCCATCTGCTGTTCCATTTACTAACATGATTAATCCATCAAAAAATTTCCTGTCAAGCTGAATAAGTGGAAATGATGAAATACAGAGCCACAATTGTGTCTTAGCAAGTAGTAAACATGATTGGCTTTGGGAAAATTCCAATCCAACAACAATAACCAAGAGCTAATACTTACTAAAAGGAATCAAATAAAATAGATTCAAGAAGGAAAAACTAGAAAAATGAGGCATCCGCGCAATTCACTTGAAACAATTAAATGCCTTCTTTACTTGAGGTAAATTTTAAGTGAGATTATCATCTATGCATATGCCATGCACAAAACAAAGTAAGGTGGTAGCTCATTGGAAAACAATGCAGCCGCTGCACATATTTAGAGGACTTAAAGAGCTGCCATCTAAATGTTGTGTTACAAGATACTAACAAGTAACAACAAATCAAGAATACTTATGTCAAAAAATTCCATATGAATGAAACTAATGTGCTTGAAATATTGACATGAGATCCTTTGTCTTCTAATATGGAAATTCTAACAGAAGCGAGCACAAGGCATTTGCAAATTAGGTGAAAAGTGAAAAGAACCTTGTACCTTGGAAATCAGACACCACATAAGGATGCATAGAAGCCAACATAAAAAAAGCACAAATCAATTCTATCTTCGAAGACATCTTTCCAGGTGACCAATTCAATGGATTGTATGAACTTTCAATGTCCCTTGAATGAGCACCGCCTCTATTAACACAAACCCAACAAATAGAAAATGTGTCAGATAAAATTGTTCTTGATAGATAAATTAAACACAACAACATCAAAATCAAGATCCTTCATTAAAAATGGCTAAATAATGTATAGAACACCATGATTCATGATGAATCTATCTCACCACTTACACTTAGCATAAATAACTAAAGATTGAATTCAACCGAACATACAAAACAAGACTCATCCAGAAGCTTCAGAACACCACCTAATTAGTGACCTAGAAAAAATAAATAAGCTCCAAAACAATATGCTTTCTAACTCTCTCATAAATGTTAATCAATGCAAACAATCTCTTCAACCAAACATTACATTAAATACAGAGCAGAACACATGAATCAAAATTCACGCCAAAAAAACAACTTCAGTGGACCTTCACACTATATCCAGTTAACAAAATCTGATTCAACACCCAGGATTTTTTTTTTTTTTCAATGCAAACAGATCCGATTCCATTCAAATTGCAAGAACAAGCTAACCATCATAAACTAGGTTAAAACCAGATTTACAAGATTGTAACAAACATATACCAAGCAGCAATCCAGAGATTCAAACTCTATGAGCAACGACCTTAGCAGAACGGATACACAAAATTAACTCACAAAACAAGTAAACAGATTCAAGAAACGAGTAGTGTTCTGATGATTAGATCTGATATAAGAGAGAAAAATATGGACACAGCGAAGTGGAAATTCAGAGAGTTGAACTTTGTACCGACATACCCACACTCAAAAAGTACTGCAAAATTCTACTATTATTTGATTTAGGAAGAAGGTAGGCGGAGCGGAAGCGGTTCAACTTCATCATATCCTTTAATTATTAATTTGCTTTTTTCTGAGTTCCATTTTTGGGCAGAAGAGATGATGATAATTACAACAATTGCCATCTTGCAAAGGGAACCTACCGTTAAGAGTTACTGCAAACTTTACGAGAAAGCTTAAGTTCAACCGTCAATAGTCTGCACCTCATAATTCGGGTCAACGTGCCGTGAGTCTCGTGAATCGTGCTTCCTTGACTTATCTTTGACTTTTTGTTTTTTTTGGTGTGTTTGTTTCTTGTGCAATTGCAAATTGCAGAGGCAAATAATAAATGCAATCTGACAGAACAGATTTAAGATTGTTTTGTTTATATATAGGCTATTAAAAAAACTAATGTTATTAATTGGAGGACATGTAAATTAATACAGAAAAGTGATACCTTGCTCGAAAATTATATACCATTTTACACAAATGTGATAAGATAATTTTTATATTATACATTATTTAATAACACTCTATTTAAAATTTTACCCATTAAATAAGGTGATATTAAAACTTATAAAGGTATATTTATTATTTAAATAATAGAATAAAATAACATCTTTAATTAAAGTCTCTACCTTAATATGATTGATATTTATATTTATACTATTTATTTAAAGATAAAAATGTTATTAGTAAACAAAATAATAATTTTATTATAGGTAACCTAAAAAATTAAATTTAATCATTGTTTACTTAAATATAATTAAAAAAAATGAATATAAATTTTCTAAATTCGTGAATTTATATTTAAATGTAAAATGATTATAAAATCAGATTTTAAAAATAATAAGAAAAATATTATAATACTTAATTAAATTGAATCGAAATAAGTCTATTCATAAAATATAATTATTCCGTAGGTATAAAAAAAATAGATTTTGAGCATTAATATAAACGTAAAATAAGTCATAATCTTTTTTCTTCAAAGAAAAATAATATAAATGACTTATTTTTTCTTCAAAGAAAAATAATATAAATATCTTTTATATAATACCAATCACATTAAGTTAGAAGCATTAATCAAGGATATTGTTTTATTCTATTTTTTAAATTATATTTGTGCCCTTATATGTTTTAATAACACCTCATTAAACATGCGTATGGAATTGAAGAACAGTAAGAAATGGAGAACTTGGGTGGTACTCATCGTGAGTTAACTGAAAAAGATCAAGATATACTCGATAGGAGTAAAAAGAAGAAAAAGATTACGAAGGACCCGGGACAGGAGAAGAAAGAAAATGCATCTATGGAAATAGCTAACGAAGAAAAATCAATGGAGAATGGGAACCTTGTGGAGGAACCCACTGATGAACCAGATGGAGGTAAACAAGTTGTTGTAGAAGGGACACAATTTATGGCAGATAGGTACTACATTTAGAGACAAACTTATGGCTGGATTAGATACATTGGACAAGGACATGCAATATGTGTTATCGAATGTTAATGAAGTTGTGAAAGAGGGAGAAAAAGAAACCACGACCCTAGAACGCAGGGGGACGAAGAAAATGCCTTTCACATCATTCTGGATGATCAAACGAAACTACGTATAAGCATTCCTTGGAGACGGATGCTGATAATAAAGCTTCTGGGAAAATCTGTAGGTTACTACTACATCTGCGCCAGAATCAAATCCATCTGGGGAGACGGACGTCATTGATCTCGAGCATGATTACTTCCTTGTCAAATTCAATGTAGATGAAGTTTTTGTAAAAGTCTTAACTGCGCGGCCCTTGGATCATCTCAGACCACTACCTCCCGGTCACAAGATGGACACCTAACTTTCAACCTGCATCAGCCACCATCACCACCCTTTCCGTTTGGGTTCGTCGTCCAAGTTTGTCGATTGAATACTATGATGAGGAGATTCTCATTAAAGTAGGGAATACTCTTGGAAAGATGCTAAAAATTGATAGAAATACCATGCTAGCTACGCGAGGAAAGTATGCGGGGCTGTGTGCAGAAATCAACTTGAAAAAGGCTCTTGCCCCTAGGGGATTTTGAGCAGTTGGTTGAATATGAAAGACTTAACACCATATGCTTTAACTGTGGCAGAATAGGTCATATTAAGGAAACTTGTTGGGTGGATAAAAACCATACTCGGTCTGAAAATAACAACAGTCTAGTTGAAGAGGTGAATAGCCATTCTTCACCGAAAAAGAATCAGATCCACGTCGGCAACCAGAGCTACAGGTCATGGATGGTGGCAGAGAGACGCACTAGGAAAGCTGGGAAAAGAAGGAAACTGGAGAATGGAAATGGAATTCTCCATATTACAAGCTCACCAAATGGAAAGACTAATAGATTCTCGGCCTTGAATCAAGAGAATATGGTAGAGTACGTTGATTTAGACGTTGATCCTGCGAACGATTCCCTCTCCAGCAAAGGTAACTAATGAGGTGCAAAACAAGGTAATTCCTAATAAGGCAGTGTTATCATACACGAATTTTGGTTGCATTCAATATTCAAAAGATATTGCTTTACAGCCACAGGATAATAAGAGAGATCAGAAGGGGAACTGAAAGGTTGCTGACATGAAGAACCGAGAAAGGAAGGGGAAAGAGAATCGCCATGTTTCTATGAATAATCAAACTTTGGGTTACCTTTTATAGAGAATCTAAGGAAGCTGGCAGCAGTGGGAGTTTGGCAATTCGAACTGATGGAATTTTTTCCACTTTGCTCAAATTAGTTCATGAGGGCCACACCCATATTTCGAAGCATTTTTCCTTTATCAACCCTTTGTCCATGAAAGAGGAGGATCATACTCAGCCACAATCTAACATTAATCCTAAACCACCAGACCATCACGGTGAGGTGGATTATGAAGACAATGTTGAAGACACAGAAAGCAATGGAGATATGCAAATGATAGTCACACAGATCGAAACAGAAGTCCTTGCGTGCACAGACCAGTCTCTGGTGAGACTAACTGATTTTTTCCTTCCTCCCTCAGTTTTTTTCCATGAAGATCATTTCGTGGAACTGCCGTGGAGCTGCAAGTAGCAAATTCAAGAGACATTTTAACGAACTATTTAAAATTTTCAAGCCAAACATTTTTTGTATTCTGGAGACTAGAGTCCACTCCCCCCACTTCCAATTTATGGATAAGGATGCCTCTATCTCTTCTTTCTCTATCCCTTTAGAAGGTAGAAGTGGGGGCATCGCCATTTACTGGAAGAAGGGCGTAGTTGACTTACAGATTCTTTACTCCAACCACCAAATGGTTACAGCTGAGGTGCTCATGTTGAATAACCCTTCATGGATTCTTACAGCCTTTTATGCTTATGCTAATCTAACCCTCAGGCGTGAGCAATGAAATCTCATCCAAAGTCAAGCTAGTACCTACCAGAGGCCTTGGCTCATCATTGGCGACTTCAACGATATTGTAGATTGTCATGAGAAATTCGGAGGCACACTTTCCCCTCGAAGATGCAGAATTTTTAATGAGAGGATCCGGGAGTGCAGTCTCATAGATTTGGGGTTATCTGGTCCTAAGTTTACTTGGTCCAACTGCAGAACTAGAATCCATCTCATCAAGGAAAGGCTAAACCGTGACCTTTATAATGATCAATGGTGAGCCCACTTTCCTGAAGCCAAAATCAGCCACCTTCCTCGCACCCATTCAGATCATTGTCTTATTTTATTAAATAACAATGATGGGTTTATTCCCCCAAGCAACAAAAAGCCTTTCAGATTTGATGTGGCATGGTTGAAACATGAAACATTCCGCGAGGTACTTCTCTCTACTTGAAACTTTTTTTCCTCTTTCTCTAACAGATACCATTCCTAGCTTTTCAAATAAAATTAGAGAATGGAACCACAACACCTTCGACAACATTTCCAAAAGAAAACGCCGCCTCCAAGCTAGAATTTTGGGTATCCAACAAGCTCTTGGTTTTAGTATTTCTTCTTTTCTTTCCAATCTAGAGCAGAATCTTCTGATAAAATATAACAAAGCAAGAGGAAGTTCTTTGGCTCTAGAAATCTAAAGTGCATTGGCTCAAAGAGGGAGACCTTAATACCTCTTTTTTCCACGTTAGTACCATCACTAGAAGAGCCATAAACAAAATTTATGCTTTGTTGATTGATGGTAAATGGTGCACAGACAATGATAGACTGAATGACCATTCTCTAAGGTTCTTTGACGATTTATATTTAGTTTCAGACTCCAGGTTTCTATCCCCCCTTGAGCACTACCCGTCCTTCCTAACTAATGAAGAGAGAAACAATCTTGTTTGCTCTGTATCTGAGGAGGAGATTGTGCAATCCTTGAAAAGTATGAAGCTTCTTAAGGCTCCAGGCCCAGACGGCCTCTAGGCCATATTCTATCAACACAATTGGGATGTAGTTGGACCTTCAGTAGTTCACATGATAAAAAAAGCTTGGAGCAAGGGCACGTTTCACAGTGATATTAACAAAACTCTCATTGCTTAATCCCTAAAGTGGAGTAACAGGAATCGATGGCTCAGTTTTGCCCTATCAGTTTTTACAACGTAAGTTACAAAATTCTCATGAAGACTATGGTTGGCAGACTCAGACCTCTCATGCACAAGATAGTAGGCCCCTTCCAGAACAATTTTATCCCATGCAGAAGCACTATAGATAACATCATTATCACGTAGGAGGTCATCCGTATTATAAGGAAAAAAAAGGGAAAGGGGGCCTTCTTGCCGCCAAGATTGATTTGGCAAAAGCTTATGATCGAATTAGATGGGATTATCTCTAGCAAACCTTAGAATTTTTCAAGATTCCGAAGTCTCAGATTAACTTGATCATGTTCTGTGTCACTTTAGTGGAATTCTCTATTATTTGGAATGGAGAAATTACTCGCAACTTCAGACCATAAAGAAGTCCCCGCCAAGGCGATCCCTTGTCTCCATATTTGTTTGTTCTCTGCAAGGAAAGGTTATCGCACTCGATCCAAGAGGTGACAACCTCTAAGAAATGGCTTCCTATAAGGCTCTCTCGAGGTGGCATGGATCTCTCTCACATCTTCTTTGCAGATGACCTCATCATTTTCTCTCGGGTTACAGTTGATCAAGCTAGAACTACGATGAGAACTCTTAATGACTTCTGCTCTGCATCTGGAGAGAATGTGAATTTGGCCAAATCAAGAATTTACATCTCCTCCAACATGAGCAGACGTATGATCAAAGAATTTTTTGAAACTTGTAGTGTTGCCTACACTTCTTCCCTAGAGAAGTACTTGGGCATTCCTTTCCTTCACTCTAAGATATCTAAGCACACCTTCTAGCCATTGATTGATAAGATTGAAGGTAATCTTGTAGGGTGGAAAACTAAGCTTCTAAGCCTAGCTGGGAGAGCAACACTGATCCAATCAGTTATATCTGTTATTCCGATCTACTCAATGAACTGTGTGAAAATCCCCATTGCCACGTGTAATAGAATTGACCAGATTAATAGGAATTTCTTATGGAATGACTCCCCTAACCATAGGAAATTCCATCTGGTTAATTGGAACATGATCTACAGACCTAAAAGCAAAAGGGTTGGTCTGAAGCAGATGAATGATTGTAACCTTACAGTCTTTGCTAAGCTAGGATGGAAATTATTAACTGAACAAGATGCAACTTGGATTAACATAATTAAGAATAAGTACCTCAGGAATCACAGCCTGTTAAATTTTCACCAAGTTGGGAACACATCCTATATCTGGAGAAGCATTCTTCATGGCCTGAATGCTCTTAAGAAAGGTTTGTTTGGAGAATAGGAACAGGAGAAGGCATATATGTGTAGAATGACATCTGGGCTGCCAATCTTTCCCTTAAAGATCTTATCGAAGATTAAATTTTCCCATCAGAAGAAAATCTACGAGTTAGCGACCTGATAAATACCAGTAACGTTGGGACTTGAGTGGTCTTAGAACAAATCTCCCATAGGCTGTGTGTGACCACATCACAGACACTCCTATCCCATGGGACTACCTAGAAGACAAATTGATATGGCATGGTACCAGTGATGGAAGTTTTTGTTGGTCCACCCAAGAGGGTGGTGAATTGGGTGTGATGGTCAATTTTAAATTTCTCTTCCAATAACTTAGTGATATACATGAGTGTATTGGAATTTAACGCATAAATAGAACTTAGACTAAAATGCAAACGTTTGACACACAAGATTTATAGTGGTTCGGCCAAGCCTACGTCCACTACCTAATCTTCTGATTAGGACTTTCTCAATCCACTAACTGATTCTCTTACGGGTGAAAACCAAACCGTTACAACAACCCTTTTACAGGTTAAAGACAAACTTATTCTTTCATGGGTTAAGGATGAACCGTTTTCCTTTTTTCGGGATTAGGAAAAACTCATGTTCCTTTTACGGGATAAGGAAGAACCATTTTCCTTTTATAGGTTAAGAGATAACCTATCTTTTTACAGGTTAATGACGCACCTATCCTTTTACAGGATTAGGATGAACTGATTTCCTACTTACAAGTGAGGATGAACCTTTTTCTCTTTTACAGGTTCAGAGATAACCTTAACATGATTTCAATTCTGAAATCATTAAGTAAACTACATTCACTTGTCCTGGTTGTTTCAATCCAGAAACACACCAACATTACAACAAAATAATGTTGGTTCTAACTGAGTAGAACACTTTATAATTAAGCTCAGTACATAGCATTACAAAGATGTATAAATTGAAATACGTTCTGCTAAGATGAAATACACTTATAGTCTTTTACCTTTCAATGTTTGATATTGCTCAAGTGCGGTTTCGAAAAGCATGAATGATGTGATATAAAAATCAATGTTTTTTCAAAAATAATATGATACCAATAAACATTAATGTAGAAAATGAAGGACTAGTGTAAATCAAATACACATACAATTTTTTAAATAGATATAAAATATAAGCACGAAAACTTATGGCTCAATATTCAGTAGTTGACTCAACTATTGATATAGTTCGATACAATACTTAAGATTTAAAATCAAGTACAACTGTATATCTCATGACCTGCTTCTCAAGTTCTTTCTTCAGCAAGATTGATATCAAGTATAGATCAATGTTGAGAATTTGAGTAGATACCAGATCAAATAGATTTTCAAAGATAGAATATAATTGAAGCTCAATATGAAAATCTTTTGAATATGTAAAGGTATTTTTTCAAAAATAAATGAAAGTTTAGACATTTGAAAAACATTTTGACACAAACTAATTTTCAAAAAGTGTTGACACAATAAAACTTATCGGCGAGTTGTTTGGTCCTAAGTGTTAGTATTTATAGACTTAGTAGGACATAGCCGTTAGACATTTGAAGTTCAAATAATATGAATGTTTACACACAATGGCTATAATATTATATGAAAATGGCAACTGCAATTTTCACTAACATCTTGGTTCTTTTCATATTACATGAAAAATGAAAGTTTTAGAAAAACTTAATTCATGCATCAGAGAAGATCTCTGATAAATCTGAAAAAAGGACTCTGTGCAAAAATTCGTTCAGAAAAAGTAGACTTATATTGTGTACTTATTAGAATAGTGACAGTTGTTGAATTAGCGTCCTGATTCCACAATCAGTGTCCTGACGCATAATATCAATTTTGTCGTTTAGTTCCTTGAGGGCGCTCATTACGTATAAGCGTCTTGTTGAACAATGAAGTGAGGGCGCTACTGAGACGTGAGCGTCATGACTTTCTTTGCCACTTAAACGACTTAACCATGAGGACGCTAATGCACAGTTAGCGTCCTGCTTTGTTTTAAAATAATTAAGTGCATGAGGGCGCTACTTTCCGAGTAAGCGTCCTACCAGTTAAAACATAAAACATAATACGAGAGCATTACAATATTGTAAGCGTCCTACCACATAATAAAAAACATTTGAACAATAATACAAAGCGCGTTGAAGGACAATCAGCGTCCTGAAAGTTATTAAGTTGATTCCCAAAGGTGATGACCCTCCTATCTAGGTAGTGTCCTGATAGATTGTTCAACTTATAACTATCAGCGTCCTCAAAGATAGATTCTTTGAAGAGCTTAAAAATCTTTCAGTAAGCTGATGTTGAGTCAACGTCCTAACAACTTCAGAGGTTGACTAAAAGAGGCAGCTACTTACAAGTAAGTGTCCAGATTAATCAATTCAATTTAACCTTGAATGTTATCAGCGTCCTAATGAATCATCAGCATCCTGACTTAACAAGTTCAAGAGAATGATGCTGAGACATTAGCGTCCTGAAAGACTTTGGAAAAACAGTTTTGCTCGCGATTAAAAATACGATAAAAGCAAATAAAAACTCAAAAATTTTAAATTAAATATAAAAAATTAAATCATTTGAAATACCATAAAACGTATGATCAAAACATGCAAGTATGCAAGTGGTTTGTGCATGGTTTTGGAAAATATTTGAGCAATGTCGATTAGAGAAAGATATACCTTAAATACTGTGTATTTTTTATTTTCTCATAATCTTTAAATCCAACTCTTTATTATGTGATCTTCAATGTTGACAGCTTGCTAGAGTTAAATATCTTGAACGTTGGTCGAAAGATGAAGACTTGAAGCTTGATTGAATTGTTCGAGTGGTGTGATCTTGAAATCATGATATGATTGTTGATGTCCTTTTGATTGAAACGATCTTGAATGTCTAATATGACCTTTGAGTTCCTTGATCGAATCAATCTTTGACTTTCTGCATTCTTGAGGTGCTGAGATAAGTTCTTTATAAATGCTCGTTAGCACCAAAAGAGATTTCGTTTGTGATCATCAAAATATACTTTATCAAGTATACTTAGGGACATGCTAAGTGATGAACTGCATAGATTAACAGTTTTTCTGTGGGATCTGCATATAAGATGATTACCTTAGAAGAAGATCTACATGAAGCAATTGATAGTACTTGGCTATGGAAATTACGATGCCCCCCAAAACTCAAAATCTTCATCTGGTTATGCTGGAACGATAGACTTTTAACGGCAAACTTTCCACGGACCCTGTTTGCAAATGATGTTTCCAAGGCACTAAAGACACCATACATATTCTTCGGGACTGCCCCAAAATGCTTAGATTTTGTTAATCCATGGAGTATGCCCTCTATCTAGGTTTTTTTCAGATCCTCCTTGCTCAATGGCTCAAAACTAATAGTAATCCACCCCGAACCTCGACATATGCAGGTCGTTGGAAACTTCTCTTCCTTGCTATCATCTGGAACCTGTGGACCATGCGGAACAAGGAAGTGATCTCCAATAGCTTGCCCAATGAGAGAGAAATTTGGTACTTCATCTACAGATATCATGCAAATCTTTTTCATGTTTTTCCTGTTGAAGAAGACATAAGATCTAGGACTCATCGATGGGTTTCTTGGAAACCCCCTCCAAACCAATGGGTGAAACTTAACACGGATGGAGTGTGCAAAGGAAATCCAGGACGAGCGAGCGAGCTACGGTGGTCTTCTGAGAAATCATCTGGGTGTGTGGATCAGAGGCTACCTTGGCGTCATAGGGCACTCAGATATCCTAACGGCTGAGCTCTGGAGTATCAGGGAAGGTTTGAAGATTGCTTGGGACATAGGTATTAGACATCTTCAAGTAGAATCAGATTCCATGGGTGTTATCCAACTCCTCCAGAAAACCTTCCTATTGATCATCCCCTCTTGAGGCCCTTGAAGGTCTACGCTTCTTTGCTAGCAAGAAACTGGGCTTGTGTTCTTCTTTATTCCTTGAGAAAAAGAAATGCTTGCGCTGACCACCTTGCAGATCTTGGATCTCAGAGAAGTGAATCTTGTAATATTTCAACTGAACCACCCTTTAGCGTCCGTTTTGCAAGGTTGTAGGTCTTTCTTGCATGGTGGAAACCATTAAATGGACGATCATTGAATGAGGCATGATGTGGAGGTTGCCACATCACATTTGTGTAAAATGGTGTACAGTTTTCAAGCTAAATAACATTTCTTATTAATAAACTATAAAGAGCTAATGGGATTCATTTATATTTACAACAAAAGACAATTTTTTGAATAGGCTGACCTTGAAAATAAAGCAGACAAGAAGCTAAGCTAAAGGCATATTTGTGAGAGCTTTTACTTTTAGTTGTATTTTCCTAAAAAAAAAAGGGTTGCTAATTGAACCACAAAAAACCACTCTCTCTACGACAAAAAACCATCAATTTAGAATTTCAATACCGCCCTCATGTGATTGTATCGAAATACGCCAAACTTAATTTTCTTTACCAAAATCATCCAACTCAATTGCTAACCCTACCCCAACACTATTCAACCATCACCTTGCCATTTCCTCTTCTTCCTCCACTGATTTTCTTCACTCCTTTGAGGTTTTCTTCATTCCAAATAGCATATTCAAGGTATGTGATTCATCTTTGGAAGTTTACAAGCATTTTTTTTCTCGTGTTTACAAGCATATTTTTGTGTATTGAATTTGTATCTTGAACCTAAAGTCAATCTTGTAGGTTATTCTAAAACCACTGGTTTTCTACACATTTTCAAAGCAATATGGAGAAAGATTCAGGTTAGAAGACGACGCACATCATTCTAAGGTATTTTTTTTTCATTTTTTTGGGTGCATTTCTAACTTTTTGTAGGGATATTGATCGTCGTGAGGTTCGATCCTGCGTGACGGAACCAGGACTTATTGGTTCGGTCATGTTGGACTGAACCAATCGTGTTTTCTATTTCTTGCTTAGGTTTGATTACTCATGAGTGAACCAATCATTTTTTTGTGTGTGTGTTTTAACTACATCAATATATTTTTGTTGTCATTGGGGTTGTTTTTATATCATTTCCATTGCGATTAGGTTTCATGACGTCTAATTTAAATTTCTTGGTTATTTTCAAGATGAAGATCCAAGTGAGACATTGGAGATTGTTATCAACTATACAGAACAATTTACCCCTAACATTCTATTCACGACCAAAGAATAGCTTGTTTCATGGGTACAAGACGTTGGAAGGAGGAATGGTTTGGTCATTATAACTAGGAATTCTAATACAAGGGGGAACGGTAGGAGACCTAGAATTATTTTTACCTGTGAGATATTCAGTCACTACAAATTTGTTGCTCAGAAAGATTCAAATAACAACAAGAAGAAGAGGAGTGACACAGGGACAAATAAGTGCAAATGTCTTTTTTTGTTAAAGGCGAAATGCCAAGGGATAATGAATGAGTTTTGGACATAACATGCGACATAATCATCCAACAACAAAGTACTTTGAAGGGCATTCCTATGATGAGAGGTTAATGAAGGAAGAGATGGATATTATGATTCAAATGCCTAAAAGTAATGTCAGGTCGAAAGACATCCTTATGACATTGAAAGAAAGAAATGCCACTAATGCATCTACTTTGAAGACGATCTACAATAGGAAACAAAAGCACAAGATAATGGAATACGAAGGTAGATCTCAGATGCAACAACTGTTGCATAAGCTAGAAAAAGAAGCATACGTTGAGTGGCACAGATGTGATAAGGGAACTGATATTGTGAAAGACTTGTTTTGGGCACATCCCGTTGTTGTTGATCTTGTGAGATGCTTTTCACATGTTTTGTTAATAAACTGTACGCACAAGACAAACAAGTATAGATTTTCATTGTTACAAATTGTTGGCGTTAGATCAACAGATATGATATTCTCAGTGGGTGAGATCGCGTATTTGGAGTCTAAAAGTGAAGACAATTACACTTCGGCATTTGATAAATTGAGGCAATTATTGGATGGTTGATCCCTACCCAAAGTAATTATGACAGAAAGAGAGTTGGCTTTGCTTAATGCAGTTGCTAAAGTGTTCCATAATACCACTCACTTACTTTTGTACGTGGCACATTAACAAAAATGTGTTGTCTAAATCAAAGTGTTACTTTGAGAAGAAAAATGACTTTGAAGCTTTTTTGGGCTCGTGGAATGAGTTGGTTGCTAATGAAACAATGGAGGAATACCACCAACCTGAGCGAGTATTATCTCACAAGTACAGTGAGTATCTTGGTTTGGTGCAATATCTAAAATCTACATGGTTGAATCTATATAAGGAAAGGTTTGTGAAGGCATGGACAAATCAATATAAGCACATTGGAAACATCACAACCAACAGGGCAGAGAATGCTCATTCAAAGATGAAAAGATATTTAGGCTCATCTTAAGGTAACTTTGAGACTTCTTGGGTAATTATCAATTTAATGCTCGAGTTGAAACACACAGAGATCAAGGCTTCATTTGAAAGGAGCCTGAACATTGTACAACATAACTATCAGGCTTCAACTTATAGAAATTTTCATGGATTTATCTCTAAAGCCGCATTGGAGAAGATATCCGAGGAGCTAAAACGGAGTGAATACATTGGGATAAACTGAAATGCTTGTGTGTGTGTGTTATAAAGAACACATGGGTTACCTTATACCCATGAGCTTGTTTTGTGTAAACAAACGAATATGTCAATTCCCCTCTCTTCAGTAGATGCCCATTGGAAGAAATTAAATCTTGTTCCTTGCAAGAATAACAATGAGCCAAATTTAAATTTTGTCGCGAAGATTAAACAGTTAACCAAAAAATATGAGAGTTGTGATAAGAGTGACAAGGCTAGAATGACTCAAAGGATCAGAGAGATAAATACCCCTTCATCCACTCTTATCATTGTGCCTGAGGAAATGAAGAAAACAAGAGGGAGGTAAAATAAGAAAATCGATAAGTCAACAAAAAGAAGTTACTCACTATTTAAGCATATCTTGTCTGTCCATGCTATTTCTTCTGCCCATGTCGTTTTTTCTGTATAATCAGCAAAAAAAATCTACAGGACACGCTCAAACAAATCTCACCTTTATGTGAATTAGTTCCCTAGTGATTGACACCAATACATTCATCAAGTCAAGGATGTCAAACCCGATGGACATTGTGGGTATCAAGTAGTTGCCGAAACATTGGGTTTAGGAGCAGATGGTTGGCGCCAAGTGAGGAAGGACTTATTGAGAGAGTTGCAAAGATATGAAGACCATTATACATCAATTTTGGAAAGTTCAGAGAGGGTGCACGAGATAATCAAGTCGTTGTGTTATTATGACACTTTAGCACCTTATAATGTGTGAATGAAATTGCTAGATATGGGTTTGATGTTAGCCTCATGTCTGACATTTCTTCCCTTACAAACTGAGGCTCCTCTATTTAGTGCAAGGCGCATGATTGGCTTGGTTATGTGAACAATAACCACTTTGTGCAAGTATGACTAACTTCTTTATTTTTATTATCTTGGAAGACAATTTTATGTCTATATGAAAAGCAAATATTGACATTATCATTCTCATTTGTAGGTTTTGCTCAATCCTACATGCCCAATACCTCCAATATCAACTGATTGGCACAAATTTTGTGTTCCATATGCAAAGGGATGGGAGATGCTATATATTGTATATAACATGAACCACGGAAAGGTTACCCAAGACACAGTGGACCTAGACACTCCTTAGGGATAGTACACTTGTTGAATAAATTTTTTGTAAATGTTGAATACTTACGAATACTTACATACAATTGTCATTTTGAAATACAGATAATTTGTATAGCCTAATTCAATTGAATACAAATGTCGTTTTGTTGGTTATTTTGCACATGTTTATTGAAAATGTACAGGGTTGACTTGAATGTTACACTCAAAACCCTAAGAAAACCCAAAAATATAGGGTTCGGTCCTGTGGTACCGAACGTACTAGATTAGTTCGGTAACATACAACCGAACACTAAGAAGCCCATTCGGTGGAACTGGACCGAACAATACATTTTACACATGTGGGGTATTTTGGATTGAAACTGTGCGGTCCTGAGGTACCGAACTATGTGAATGGGTTCAGTGACACAAGGACCGAACCACTATTAGTACTTCAAAAACATCTATGAATACCACATAGAACTCTAGACGTAAAATGCACAGCTCTGTACCAAAATACTGAACTCTACAAAGGAGGTTCGGTGATATGTGACCGAACTGTATGAAGATAAATAACTAGTTCAGTGGAACTGGACCAAACAATACATTTTACATATGTGGGGTATTTTGGATTGACACCGTTTGGTCCTATGGTACCAAACTGTACGAAGGAGGTTCGGTGATATATGATTGAACTAAATGAAGATAAATAACGAGTTCGGTGGAACAAGACTGAACTGTATATTTCACATTGGTGGGTTTTTTGAATTCATACTATTCGATTTTTAGTTAACCGTACTTGTTACATTATTTTTGATCTGTGGCACCGAACTTATGTGTTTGGTTTCGTGAGACAGGACCGAACTGTACATTTTGTGTTTTTTTTTTTTAATTTTCAGTTGGGTTCTATATAAGTCCAATCACTTGTTCTATTTTCAACATCCATTCCATACACTTTAACAAAGAAAAAACCACATAATATTGATCCATTCCATGCACTTTAACAATGAAAAAACCACATAATTGTATTTTCAACAACCATTCCATGCACAAAAATGTCATAAAAGTCAAGTCAAAAAACTTAAATTATAATTCAAAGTTAAGTCAAGTAAAAAAACATAAACCCCTCCAAAAACTATTGGTTGCTTTTACGTTTGCAGTGGTAGGCTCTCAGTACAAGTTCTGTTGATGATCGCCCTGCTTCTTCAGTCCTAGTAGAAGGAGTCTCAAATTCAGCTTGTCCAATTATTGATGGCCCAACTTCTTTGCTCCTACTAACACCCTGTGTGTTCGTTCCAGAAAGGACATCAATAATGGAGTCAATGGCGACAATGACACTTTGAAGTATCAGTTCTTCTTCCTATCTTGACCTCCATTGTAGTGCAATATTCAATGCACGTCTATTTTGCTGTCACATTGAAAATTTACAATTAAACCAAATACATGAGAAAAAATAAACAAATATTAAAGTGAACATAAAATAGTAGTCATGTAATTAAAAAACCAAACGAAATGCAATGTCAATTACCATAATTGGACTGTTCTCCGCATTCCTTTCTTGGGAGTCACCAATGTCTCTATGTTATGGGTTCTGAATGATTGGATGAGATATAGAACGATACCACTCAAGATAATTAGGAATTGCATCCCATAGGCGTGCTACATGCTAACCACGTTCTCTAGAGGACAACACATGACTATCCTATCTCTCCCAGGTCTGATCATACAAGTTGTATGTCACTCGGTATTGTTTTGCTCTTGGACCCTTGTTTGCTTGTAATGGGCAAAGAGGCCTTGGTGGAATTGTTTGGACGTAACCTAGTTGATAGAGAATCTTATCTGGATGGTAAGGTTCCACAACATTCATACACTTGATGCACCAAGTATAAAAAACAACCTCGGAGACAAGATGATCTGATCTCAGACTTAGATAAGGATCTCAAACAACCTGAAACATGTAATACAATATAGTTAGATACGTCAACTAATCTAAAGTTTATAAAATCATAATAACCAATAAACACATAACCTAGTTGATAGAGAATCTTATTTGGATTGTCTCCTAATCCCATTTTTTTTCTTGGGATCCATCTTTGAGCTCGTAGGAGGTTGTTCGTATATGAAGGGTTGGCGTATGGACGAATTAATTTTAAATGCTCATAGCACCAAGCCTGGAAAAAAAATAGGAAAAAGTATAATAAACTTTTTGCTCAAAGTAGTATCAAATGGAAAAATAATGAAAAGTATACCTCGAGCAAGGTGAGATACCCTGCAATTTCAAAAACTTCATGCCTAGGTGTGAATCCCACCTGCTGGTACAACAATGTTAAACATGCAACCCCCCATGAGTATGAACTAATCACGTTCAGGTCCATCAGCAAATGTAGATAAGCGACAGAGACCTGTGTTTCAGATTTGTCCACAAACAGCGTCCATCCCAACAAATATAGCAAATATGCTCTTGCTGTGCACTCCACTGATGGGTAAGGCATGTTTTCTCCCTTAGCTTTGCCAAAAAGGCCCTCAAGCTAATGTAAGCGCACAAATTGACCTTTTGTAGTTTTTATCTCCTCATATGCGTCAGCGTACGAGACTCCCAACCCTCGAATGAGCAACGTGATTCCATCTTCGCTATCCATAGGAGGAGATGAAACTGTTCTGCTTGTGACTGGGATACCAAGCAATACATCAACATCACCGAGTGTAATATTGTGACGCCGCGAAAATTATTTCATCTAGCCCATAACCCAATTGCATTTTGCCCAAACTCTATGTGTTGCCTTGATATGTTTGGTGTTTGTTTGATGGTTGTTTAATGTTTGTATAGTTGATGCTTGATAATGTATATAAATATGTGTATCATAAATTGTATATGGGTCATGTTAAATTAAAGTATAATGCATATGTTATTATTTATGCATGGGCCCATTAAATCATGAATTGATATGGGTTAGGATTGATTGAATAAAAAGATAAATGAGAATGAAAATTCGGTGTATTAAATGGATTGAACATTTAAAATACATGGAAGCATGAGATTGGTTAAAGTACATGTGGTTGGTATGGGTAGTATGAGACCAACACATGTGAAGGTTGGTGCATGAAAGTGGACAAGTTTCCCATGCCCACTTCTCTAATCCAAGAATGTGCTAGAAAGTGAGGTGAGTGGATGAGAGAATCCAAAAATGTGCTAGAAAATGAGGTGAGTGGAGGAGAGAATCCAAGAATGTGCTAGAAAGTGAGGTGAGTGGAGGAGGGAATCAAGGAAGTGCTAGAAAGAGGTGAGTGGAGATAAAGGAAAAAAAGAAGAAAAAGAAAAGAAGAGAAAGGAAAGAAGAAGAGAAAGAATGAGGGAGTTGCAGGAGGAAGATCTCTGCGACATTTTCATCAAAGAGCTGGATCTTTGGGATATATGGTCAGATTGAGCTCAAAATTTGTCAGCAAGTTCGTATCTTATTGTTATTCATTCTGCTCGGTGGAGATCTTGATAAGAGGTTTCGTCTAAGAGATCTAACCTCTCAAACAAGGCTGGTCGGAAAGTCTGGATTTCTCGTACCGTTTCGCTCAAACTTATAGATCTCCTTAATCTACCGTTGGATGGATATAAAATTTGGGTACGTAGTGTACAACTGATATTTCTGCATTCTGAACGGTGGAGATCTTGATTACAGGTTTTTTCTGAGAGATCTAACCTCTAAAACAAAGCTGGTCAGAAAGTCTGGATTTCTCGTGCCGTTTCGCTCAAACTTATAGATCGCCTCAATCTACCGTTGGATGGATATCAAATTTGGGTATGTCGTTTACAACTAATATTTCTATATTCTGACAGTGGAGATGTTTATGTGTTTAGTATTTTGTGTGATATAGTCATCTGAGTTTGAGTATTTGCAGTAGGAAAGGAGAAATTGTCTGAATAGAGACTTGTTCATCAAAGATACTTACCTTTTTGGTCCACCGTTGGATTGGGCTGATATTTGGACAGAAGGTTTGTTTCTTCAAATACTTCAATCAGTACGGTTGATTTTGTGAATACATATTTCTGTTGGTAGATTGATATATCTGAACAGAATATTAAAGGAAGAATTGATAGGGTTGCTTGTATTAGACCTAAATTTAGAATATGAACTTAGACCTTTCCAAATAGCTTGCATATAAACTATGTTGACCTAGTTGTCATTGTTGATGAAACCATGATGCAAAATCAGTGATATACATGGCTGAACATGGTGACCTAGTGTAAATCGGCAACATGGCCTAAGTATGAAAAATTTCATATTTTAGAGATTTTGATGCTTTTGGCCTAAAATCATTGAATTGATGCAACTTATGTTTAATTAAGCATGATTAGAGTTGATTATGCTACTGATTTGGTGGTTGTGACCATATCATGGGTTAGGCCTACTTGTGATCAAGTGACCCAATTTGGGCATGTTTATGCCTAAGGAATTGAAAATCAGTATTTTTGATTAATAGAATGGTTTATGTATGAGAACTATGCATTAGAGGCCTAAGTCATGTGATTTGAGTTGAATGATGGGATTAGATGGGATTTAGACCTATTGTTTATATGTGGGCTGATTTAGGGTTGATGTGTAATGTCTATGTGATTGAACATAGAAATTGATGTATGGTAGGATATTGATGTATGTTTCAGGATCTTGATTGGGTTGATTCGGTTTGGTGGTCGTGTGTGGTTAAATACTCTCGCGAGGCTTGGTTGTGAGTAGACTTCATTTATGATTATATCTTTTATGTCATCATATCACTTACATATTGTATGTTGAAAGCATGAATGTGTTCTAATGTTTTGAATGATGCATTGATTTGAGAAAACCTTATGACTTTGGTTGGGCCCATCTATCTGGCTAATAGGGGGACTTAACCTTGTCATAGGAGGGTTTTAGGAAAGGAAGAGATTGGGGTCAACGGTACGGTGAAATAGACGTGCACTAGTAACCCAAAATAAACATGATTGGGATCAACGGTACGGTGAAATAGACGTGCAATAGTAACCCAATGCATGTGGAATTTGGATCCAAATTGATAAACTTTTACTTGCATCGAACTTATTATAAATGCTTGATATCTATATGTTATGAGCTTTTAATCATGTTACACATTGACATGCATACATGATATTTATTGATGAGTATTGATAGCATATTTGAATTCTATTCACTGGGCACCGTTGGCTCACCCTTATTTTCCTCTTTCAGGTCCTTCTGTCCCGAATAAGGGCAAAGGAGTAGTTATATCTTGAGGGCCTTGCCTGCGAGAGAATCTAAAGCCTCGATGTGAGTTGAGAGGCATTTTGATTGAACTGTGTTTTAAATTATGAAGTATTATATTTTGGATTATGTAATTATAATACTTACCACATTGTAGTATGGGTGAGTTGGGATTTGTTAGATAGACCATGTGGGCATATGGCGGTTTTTATTTGTACCCACAATTTTGGACTTTATGTGTATGTCAATTTTAATGGACTGTAGGGATTATGATTTTATTTATGGTTCAATTTTTATGGATTATCTATTGTCTTGGATGATTGATACGGTGGGTAGTTTTGTTTAGTACCTTTTGATATTTTGTCGTTGTTTGAGATAAGGCTCGTAGGGTCTCAACCACCTCACGGGAGTTGAGGAGTGGTCGGAGATGCCTATGCCGGGCGTCCCGCCCCGGCATTCCTCACGCCATTCCTTGTGGGGTTGGTGGTCCAGGGCGCGGGGTCGCCACAAATATGTTGGCCCATGTGTGTCCAAGAGGGGGTGAATTGGACACTGTAGACAAATTAAAAAATCAACACAATGGAAAATAAGAATTCAGGTAATAAATAAATTGACACAAGCAATTTATAGTGGTTCAACTATGTGCCTACCTTCACTACCTAACCTCCTTAGTTAAGATTTTCTAAAGCTTCACTAACCGATTCTCTTATGGGTGAGAACCAAACCGTTACAACCTTCTATAAATTGATTCAGAATACATGAATGAGGAATGTCTTGAAGATCACAATTCATGTATCTGAAATGTCAGCAATTCAGGCACAGGGCCGTTTGATGGCAGCCCAGACTTCACAGATACAGGCGTTAGTGCAGCAGGTTGAGGCTATTGCTCGACAGTCACCTCAAACAATACCTCAGGAGGCGGGCACTAGTAAGGCCGAGGCTAGTGGAGCTGCAGGGGCAACAGGACCTCAAATGGCTGTACCTCAGCCTATGCCTACACCTGCTCCTATTGTTGTGGAGAACCCTACTGATCGGCGGATCAGACTGCTAGAGAAGTTCATGAAGTTAAAGCCTAAGGAATTCACTGGTGGGGTTGACTTGAAGAAGGCCGAAGATTGGCTGAAGAATGTCGAGAAGATCAGTCGCTCCTTAGAGCTTGATGAGGAGTCTCAGGTCCTATGTGCTGCTCACACACTAGAGAGTGATGCAGAGGACTGGTGGCTTTCAGTGTTGGATACACAGGGGCCAGTGAAGAGTTGGGACACCTTCAAACGGTTGTTCTTACAGGCTTACGTTCCATAGGCTGAGAGACAGGCTAAGCAACTCGAGTTTTTAAATCTCGCACAGGGCACCATGTCAGTCAGGGAGTACGAGCTCAGGTTTAGGCAACTCGCAGTTTATGCCCCTGGGTTAGTTCAGACGCCGAGTGACAAGATTATGAGGTTTTCTTTGAACCTAAGGCCTGCGATCCGACAGGCCTTGTCTGTTACGAAGATGACTGATTTTACCACAGTGGTCCAGAGGGCCAAACAGTATGAGTTGGCTGAGCGGGTTGATGGTATGTCTACACGGGCAGCTCCAGGTGAACAGACTTCACAAGTAGAGTCTGGGGGACAGTTCCAGACTCCGTGGAAGAAGGGAAGATGGGAAAGGAAGAGAAAGGTTTATGGAAGAGCACAGTCTGATGGTGCTCAGAGTAAGGCATCCCAGGTTCAGACTGGTATGATGGCCACACCAGTGGTTTCCTCTCCTGTCCCAATTCCTATTCAGGCACCGAGTGCACCGAGACCCCCATTCCCACAGACTGCTGGCCGAGGCAGAGGTAGAGGCCGAGGAAGTTATGTGACGACATCTCAGACTGGGTCATTTGCGCCCAGGGCTCCGTTCTTATGTTATCAATGTGGGCAGGCTGGGCATAGGAAGTTAGAGTGTCCAAAGATTCAGAGAGCTCAGGGATTTGTGCAGCAGTCCAGTGCCAGAGAGACAGCGAAGGCAGCTACTGAGCCAGACCCGACAGCATCCAGGACTTTGGTGGAAGGTACTCTTATTATTTGTGGTACTTCTATGCATGTATTATTTGATGCTGGGTCTACATTATCATTCATATCTAGACGTATGGTAGATAGTTTGCATTTGACTCCCATTAGGGCTAGTACATGGTTAGTGGTGAGTACTGTAGCTGGGGAGAGGATCTACCCGAACATGATCTGTAGCCAGTGTGTGGTTCAGATTGGTGATGTTGAGATGCCTATTGACTTTCGAGTCCTAGAGTTTTTAGAGTTTGATGCAATTCTAGGGATGGATTGGCTCGCGGCTTATCATGCAGTTGTCGACTGTTTCGCGAAGAGAATCATTTTTCAGATCCCCGGACACCCAGTGTTTACACTACAGGGTAGAGCTTCAGACCAGACAGTCACAAGGGGTAGATTTGTGACTGATGGAGATAGAGAGATTTTGGCTGGGTTAGTGCCTGATGAAGAAGAAACTAGTGAGGTGATACTCGAGGATATTGCCATTGTTAGGGACTTTCCAGATGTGTTCCCTGCGGATCTTCCAGGATTACCACCGAAGCGAGAGATCGATTTCATTATTGAACTAGTCCCTGGCACGAAGCCTATCTCCATGGCACCATATAGAATGGCGCCAGCCGAGTTGAGAGAGTTGCAGAAACAGCTCGAGGAGTTATTGGCTAAGGGCTTTATTTGCCCGAGCGTGTCACCCTGGGGAGCTCCAGTTCTTTTTGTGAAAAAGAAAGATGGGAGCTTGCGGTTGTGCATCGACTATCGCCAATTGAACAGGGTGACCATCAAGAACAAATATCCTCTCCCAAGGATTGATGACTTGTTTGATCAGTTGAGGGGAGCGAGGTATTTTTCAAAGATTGATTTGCGCTCCGGGTATCATCAGCTGAGGATCAGGGAGGAGGATGTGCCTAAGACAGCATTTAGAACCCGCTATGGACATTATGAGTTCCTTGTGATGCCATTTGGTGTGACTAATGCGCCGGCGATGTTCATGGACCTGATGCAGAGGGTCTTTAGGTAGTATCTGGATAAGTTTGTCATCGTCTTCATTGATGACATATTGGTGTATTCCAAGACTCAGGCTGAGCATGAAGAACACCTTAGAGTGACCTTGCAAACTCTGAGAGAGCATAGGCTATATGCAAAGCTGAGCAAGTGCGAGTTTTGGATCACCGAAGTGAAGTTCTTAGGTCATGTGGTGAGTTCTGAGGGGATTTCAGTTGATCCGTCTAAGGTTGAAGCCATTATCAGTTGGCCTAGGCCTACCACAGTGACCGAGATCAGAAGCTTTCTTGGGTTAGCTGGTTACTATAGGAGATTCGTTCAGGGATTCTCCAAGATAGCTACGCCTATGACTAGGCTCACCCAGAAAGATGTGTCCTTTGTATGGACCGAGGAGTGTGAGAATGCCTTTTTAGAGCTGAAGAAAATATTGACATCTACGCCAGTGTTGATTTTGCCAGAGCCTGATCAGGAGTTGGTTATCTATACTGATACCTCTCGTATTGGCTTGGGTTGCGTGTTGATGCAGAAGGATAGGGTCATTGCTTATGCATCGAGGCAGTTGAAGGTGCATAAAAAGAACTACCCTGTTCATGACTTAGAACTGGCCGCAGTGGTTTTTGCTTTGAAGATTTGGAGGCATTATCTCTATGGTGAGAGATTCACTTTGTATTCTGACCATAAGAGCCTCAAGTACTTGTTCTCTCAGAAGGAATTGAACATGAGGCAGAGAAGGTGGTTAGAGCTCCTCAAAGACTATGATTTTACATTGGAATACCACCCAGGTAAAGCCAATGTAGTGGCTGATGCGTTGAGCAGGAAGCGGGTAGAAACAGTTATGGTAGCACGCCAGATGTCTCATAAGTGGAGACTACTTGAGGCGGCTACGGTTATGAGTATATGTGCTACCCCTTCAGATCAGATTGTGATATGTGCTCAAATGAGAGCTCAGCCTACACAAGTCCAGGAGGTAATTGTCCAACAGAGACTTGACGTTGATCATGGGATGTACAAGTCTTGGGCTGAGAGCAGTGATTTTACTGATTGGCACTTGTCATCTGATGGTGCCTTGAGATTTAGGGGACGTTTATGGGTTCCCGCAGATCCACGACTCAGACAAAGTGTTCTCCAGGAGGCTCACAGATCTCATTATGCTATTCATCCTGGCGGAACCAAGATGTATCATGATATGAAAAGAATGTATTGGTGGCCCGACATGAAGAGAGAGATAGCGCAGTTCATTCAGAGGTGTGAGATCTGTCAAAGAGTCAAAGTTGAGCATCAGAGGCCTGGAGGGCAGATGCAACCGCTTGCCATTCCTGAGTGGAAATGGGAGCACGTCACTATGGACTTTGTTGTGGGATTACCCAACACCCCGAGGAGACATAATGCTGTTTGGGTTATTATTGATCGCTTGACCAAGTCCGCTCACTCTCTACCGGTGAACACTAGGGATTCTATGGACAAGCTGAGCAGATTCTATATGCGGGAGATAGTCAGATTACATGGAGTGCCAGTTTCGATTGTGTCAGATAGGGATCCGAGGTTTACATCGGTATTCTGGCAGGGGTTGCAGAGGCAGCTCGGCACTAGACTAGATCTCAGTACCGCTTTTCACCCCCAGACGGATGGCCAGTCTGAGGGGTTGATATCGATTTTAGAGGATATGCTTCGAGCTTGTGTCCTTGAGTCCAGTGGTAACTGGGAGGAGTACATACATCTGTGTGAATTCACGTATAACAACAGCTATCAGTCCAGTATTGGCATGGCTCTTTTTGAGGCATTGTATGGTCGACCCTATAGATCTCCGATCTGTTGGACAGAGGTAGGGGATGTTGCGGTGATGGGACCAGAGTTTGTACAAGAACACACAGAGAAGATTAAGAGGATCAAGCATAATATGAAAGTAGCCCAAGACAGGCAGAAGAGTTACACTGATGCTAAGCGGAAGACCGTAGAGTTCGAGGTGGGTGACCAAGTTTTATTGAAGGTCTCACCTCAGAAGGGCCAAACTAGATTTGGGATAAAAGGCAAGCTCGCTCCGAGATTTATTGGGCCGTTCGAGGTTTTAGAACGAATTGGCCCCGTCGCTTACCGATTAGCCTTGCCACCTCAGTTAGCAGCAGTCCACAATGTCTTTCATGTGTCAATGTTGAGAGTGTACAAGAGTGATTTTGATCACGTCTTGGACTGGAGGAACATTGAACTGAGGCAGGATGGGACTTATGATGAGGAACCTATTCAGATACTTGACCGGAAGGTCCAGAGGTTACGTAACCGCGAGATTCCGATGGTTAAGGTGAGATGACAGTTCCATGGCGAGGAGCAGGTTACTTGGGAGCGTGAGGATTACATGATGGAGCACTTTTCCGAGTTCATGGGCTTAGGTAATTTCTTAACCTTAAAACTTCGAGGACGAAGTTCAGTCTAAGGTGGGTGTAATGTGACGCCCCGAAAATTATTTCATCTAGCCCATAACCCAATTGCATTTTGCCCAAACTCTATGTGTTGCCTTGATATGTTTGGTGTTTGTTTGATGGTTGTTTAATGTTTGTATAGTTGATGCTTGATAATGTATATAAATATGTGTATCATAAATTGTATATGGGTCATGTTAAATTAAAGTATAATGCATATGTTATTATTTATGCATGGGCCCATTAAACCATGAATTGATATGGGTTAGGATTGATTGAATAAAAAGATAAATGAAAATGAAAATTTGGTGTATTAAATGGATTGAACATTTAAAATACATGGAAGCATGAGATTGGTTAAAGTACATGTGGTTGGTATGGGTAGTATGAGATCAACACATGTGAAGGTTGGTGCATGAAAGTGGACAAGTGTCCCATGCCCACTTCTCTAATCCAAGAATGTGCTAGAAAGTGAGGTGAGTGGAGAAGAGAATCCAAGAATGTGCTAGAAAGTGAGGTGAGTGGATGAGAGAATCCAAGAATGTGCTAGAAAATGAGGTGAGTGGAGGAGAGAATCCAAGAATGTGCTAGAAAGTGAGGTGAGTGGAGGAGGGAATCAAGGAAGTGCTAGAAAGAGGTGAGTGGAGAGAAAGGAAAAAAAGAAGAGAAAGAAAAGAAGAGAAAGGAAAGAAGAAGATAAAGAAGGAGGGAGTTGCAGGAGGAAGATCTCTGCGACATTTTCATCAAAAAGCTGGATCTTTGGGATATATAGTCCGATTTAGCTCACAATTTGTCAGCAAGTTCGTAGCTTATGGTTATTCATTCTGGTCGGTGGAGATCTTGATAAGAGGTTTCGTCTAAGAGATCTAACCTCTCAAACAAGGCTGGTCGGAAAGTCTGGATTTCTCGTACCGTTTCGGTCAAACTTATAGATCTCCTTAATCTACCGTTGGATGGATATAAAATTTGGATACGTAGTGTACAACTGATATTTCTGCAATCTGAACGATGAAGATCGTGGTTAGAGGGTTTTTTTGAGAGATCTAACCTCTGAAACAAAGCTACTCGGAAGGTCTGGATTTCTCGTGCCGTTTCGCTCAAACTTATAGATCTCCTCCATTTACTGTTGGATGGATATCAAATTTGGGTATGTCGTTTACAGCTGATATTTCTGTATTCGGAACGGTGACGATGTTTAGGTGTTTAGTAGGTTGTGTGATATAGTCATCTGAGTTTGAGTATTTGCAGTAGGAAAGGAGAAATTGTCTGAATAGAGACTTGTTCATCAAAGATACTTACCTTTTTGGTCCACCGTTGGATTGGGCTGATATTTGGACAGAAGGTTTGTTTCTTCAAATACTTCAATCAGTACGGTTGATTTTGTGATTACATATTTCTGTTGGTAGATTGATATATCTGAACAGAATATTAAAAGAAGAATTGATAGGGTTGCTTGTATTAGACCTAAATTTAGAATATGAACTTATACCGTTCCAAATAGCTTGCATATCAACTATGTTGACCTAGTTGTCATTGTTGATGAAACCATGATGCAAAATCAGTGATATACATGGCTGAACATGGTGACCTAGTGTAAATCGGCAACATGGCCTAAGTATGAAAATTTTCATATTTTAGGGATTTTGATGCTTTTGGCCTAAAATCATTGAATTGATGCAACTTATGTTTAATTAAGCATGATTAGAGTTGATTATGCTACTGATTTGGTGGTTGTGACCATATCATGGGTTAGGCTTACTTGTGATCAAGTGACCCAATTTGGGCATGTTTATGCCTAAGGAATTGAAAATCAGTATTTTTGATTAATAGAATGGTTTATGTATGAGAACTATGCATTAGAGGCCTAAGTCATGTGATTTGAGTTGAATGATGAGATTAGATGGGATTTAGACCTATTGTTTATATGTGGGCTGATTTAGGGTTGATGTGTAATGTCTATGTGATTGAACATAGAAATTGATGTATGGTAGGATATTGATGTATGTTTCAGGATCTTGATTGGGTTGATTCGGTTTGGTGGTCGTGTGTGGTTAAATACTCTCGCGAGGCTTGGTTGTGAGTAGACTTCATTTATGATTATATCTTTTATGTCATCATATCACTTATATATTGTATGTTGAAAGCATGAATGTGTTCTAATGTTTTGAATGATGCATTGATTTGAGAAAACCGTATGACTTTGGTTGGGCCCATCTATCTGGCTAATAGGGGGACTTAACCTTGTCATAGGAGGGTTTTAGGAAAGGAAGAGATTGGGGTCAACGGTACGGTGAAATAGACGTGCACTAGTAACCCAAAATAAACATGATTGGGATCAACGGTACGGTGAAATAGACGTGCACTAGTAACCCAATGCATGTGGAATATGGATCCAAATTGATAAACTTTTACTTGCATCGAACTTATTATAAATGCTTGATATCTATATGTTATGAGCTTTTAATCGTGCTACACATTGACATGCATACATGATATTTATTGATGAGTATTGATAGCATATTTGAATTCTATTCACTGGGCACCGTTGGCTCACCCTCATTTTCCTCTTTCAGGTCATTCTGTCCAGAATAAGGGCAAAGGAGTAGTTATATCTTGAGGGCCTTGCCTGCGAGAGAATCTAAAGCCTCGATGTGAGTTGAGAGGCATTTTGATTGAACTGTGTTTTAAATTATGAAGTATTATATTTTGGATTATGTAATTATAATACTTACCACATTGTAGTATGGGTGAGTTGGGACTTGTTAGATAGACCATGTGGGCATATGACGGTTTTTATTTGTACCCACAATTTTGGACTTTATGTGTATGTCAATTTTAATGGATTGTAGGGATTATGATTTTATTTATGGTTCAATTTTTATGGATTATCTATTGTCTTGGATGATTGATACGGTGGGTAGTTTTGTTTAGTACCTTTTGATATTATGTCGTTGTTTGAGATAAGGCTCGTAGGGTCTCAACCACCTCACGGGAGTTGAGGAGTGGTCGGAGATGCCTACGCCGGGCGTCCCGCCCCGGCATTCCGCACGCCATTCCTTGTGGGGTTGGTGGTCCAGGGCGCGGGGTCGCCACAAATATGTTGGCCCATGTGTGTCCAAGAGGGGGTGAATTGGACACTGTAGACAAATTAAAAAATCAACACAATGAAAAATAAGAATTCAGGTAATAAATAAATTGACACAAGCAATTTATAGTGGTTCAACTATGTGCCTACCTTCACTACCTAACCTCCTTAGTTAAGATTTTCTAAAGCTTCACTAACCGATTCTCTTATGGGTGAGAATCAAACCGTTACAACCTTCTCAACTTCACAAGTGTGAGAAAAACCGTTACAACTCTCGATTTGCAGGCTAGAAACTACCTATGCTTCTCGACTTTCAGACTAGAAAACTACCTATACTCTTGACTTACAAGCTCAAGACAACCTATGCACTCGTTTTCACGGGTAGGAGTAAACCACTATTCTAACACAAGGATAAAACAATTTTTTGCAGTTTATATAACCGCAATTACAGTGCTTGATACAACTAAAAAGATATAAAATTATAGTACAACTTTATCCTATGAACTATTACTCAAATTCCTCCTTCAGCAATGAAAATAAAAGATTTAAAGCATGCTGAAAATTCAAGTAAAACAGTTCAAAAGTTCTTTTCAACAAATTTTCAAAAATGATATAATGCAAGCTCAATGAAAATCCTTTTGAACAAAAGTAGTTTTAAGAATATTTCTATACTAAAATCTCTTTCAAAAATTCAACTAACTATCAAAAAGTTTTAACTCAAAGATTTTCTTCTTGTGCATATCTGTTTCAAGGAAACACACACACACACACACACACACACACACACACACACACACACATATATAAACTCATTTTTGCATCGAAGCCGTTGAACGTTTAATTTGAATTTGAATTTGAACGTTAAGTCAAATGACTTTAATCTTTCACAAAAATGATAATTTCGTTTTGATAAAATCATTCTGGCTTGATTCAAAATACATGACTGAGGAATGTCTTGAAGATCACAATTCATGTATCTGAAATGTCAGCAATTAGAATGTCAGTTTCTTTTGCAGATTTTTTACAGTGTTGCTTGAGCGTCCTGATACACACTATGTCAAAAACTAAACTTCTGGTGACTTGCTCCTTGAGCACACTAATACTGCATCAACGTCCTAATGCTCTTAATAACTCAAAGACCTAGAATATGATGAGGGGCGTTAATCTGTGAGTAACATCTTAACACGTTTAGAACACTAAAAACCCAGAAAAGCATGAGCGCGCTAACGCACGATCAGAGTCCTGATGGTTTCATTAGGTTGGTTCGATGAGGGCACTCCTAAATGAGTAGGGTCCTGACATGAATGAGCATAAACCAACTCATGTGCCATCAGCGTCCTAACGCGTCATCAACGTTTTGACATGCTGGCTTGTCACTAAGTAACTGACCATTGCAGCATGAGCGTCCTAATGAGCTGTCAGCGTCCTAATGAAACACTGAAACTGATTTTTGACATTTTTCATTTTTTCAAAAGTTGATTAAACCAGATTGAAAACTTGATAACTTTGGATCGAATTAATCATTGAAAGACTCATCAAATGTGATCAACATCAGATCGAAAAACCTTCAAAAATGAATCGATCAAAATCATTTTCTCTTTGAAAAAGATATGAGAAAAACATGCGTAAAGTGAGTGAGAATTTGCTGAGGATTGTTTGAGTAAGAGTAGACACTTAAACCTCTTGGATCTTGATCTTGATATCCATAACCTTAGTGCAATTTGATCTTGATCTTCTGATTTTATTGAAACACTTAAGCAAGATCATTAGATAACAAGGTGGAGTGGTTTGTAATCATCAAAATATTTCTCATGGGGTTCTTTGAGATAACATAATAGTTATTTCACAAAATGGAAGGTAAAATGTATTCGTCTCCGGTTGCCATCGCTCCACAAACGAACATATCAAATTTTTGTTCGCAAAAAGTTATGTGCAATGCACGAGTGGCCTCATACCAAATTTCTCAATAATTTATTTGAATATTTCTTTTTCGGGATGACATTCCAAGTCCCATTCATACAATTTGGTGTCGTGGTTTATACATCAACGCAAATCTCGATGTTGTCAACAAAAAAAAAATCAACAAAATTTGTAATGTCAACACACACCTTCTCAAGAATATATACTATTCAATTAAAATAGACAAATACTTACTTCATTTCTGCAGATGAATGCAACAATGTGTTTCTTAAAGCTAGTGAGGATTGAGGTATTAGTAGGGCCTCCGGGACAGGGCACACCATCATCCTCCATTGCAACATCTTCAGTGTTGGTACTACCTTGAGGTACATTTGTGGTAGTTTCATCAACTTCTTCTTCTTGTTCAACGACCTCTTGCTCGACATCCTCTCGAGTACTAGGCAAATTTGATTCAAGTAGGTGTTGCCTCCTAGCTGATGTCGTACGTCGAGTCCTAGAGGTACTTAGCTCACTTGATAGTGCGCTCCGACCTCTTCCTCTTGCCATTTCTACATGTAAAAAATGATAAATAGTTAATTCAGTGACCAAACCTAAACCAATAGGTCCGGTCGTCACGTAAAGAAAATGGAGTGGTGTTGAGGAACTATTAAGGAACGGTTGGAGGTTTAGGGTTGAGGGTGTTTGAAATGTTTGAAAAATGAGGAGGGTGTTTTGGAATCTTGAACGTAGTAGAAAGATACGTTTTTTAAATCTTGATGTAGGAATAGAATGTTATTCAAAAGAGTGATTTTTTTGTTGCTTAAGTAGTTACCCTAATGTTTTTTTTTTAATAATTGATTTTGAATAAGCTGTTTGAAACATATTTGGTCAAAATTTTAATAAAGTGATAATAAAGGTGTTTTTACTTAAAGATATAATTTTATGATTCAAATATGAGCTAACTTTTTAAAGGGTGGGTGTATTGGTAGCTAAAAAACTTTTCTCAAGAAAATATTCTCTCGAAAAACATCTATGTGAGACAATTTTCTCTTGACTTTTAGTTAGATATAAGAAAACTTTATCATGATTGGTTTGCTATTCTACTAAATTCTTTAAATTTGGTTGTACAAAAAATTCTCTTGAATTTTTATTATTATTATTTTTTTGGTCTTTGACCTTAAGTATTTTTGCTAACCCTTTTTTGGGGCTGAAACCATTAAGTAGTCTCTTCCTAAAATAAATGCATAGACGTGGGTACGTGGCATTGGACAGAACTGTTCTGCACGTACGTTGGGACACATTTGGACCGAGCGACCAACAAGAGGCTGAGCATGTGACTCGGTGAGAAATGGAATAGATGAGTCAGTACAGTAATATTAAGTTATTACTATTATTAGATTTTTTAGGTTGTAAATAAAAATTAGAATTATTAAATACCACCTTAAAAGCAAAAAAACTCACACTTACCTACAAACATTAATACAGTCACTAACCTATTTTATCACGTGTAACCACATGCATGACCACTAGTACAATTATAATAAATCTATTTTGAATTTTTCACTTCACATGGCCATTTCTTTTATATTTGTCCTTATTTTTCTTCTTTACAAAAACAAACAAACAAATAAATAAATATTAAATTTTTTAAGGGTAAAATAGACATTTTACCTTTTTCTGAAATTCTCACCTATTCCACAAATCTTGGTAACGGTTATAATTAACCCTTTTCATTGATTTAGAAACTTTTTTTTTTCTTCTCTTCCGAATTCAAACAATTCAAAAACTTTCATTTTCTACTGAAAAAAAAAACTTGCATTTTCTATTCCGAATTTCTATCTTCTTCATTCTGTTGCAGCAAATTAAAGAATCTTCTACTCTTCTTTTCTATTTGTAACATATAATATATATATATATACCCACTAGTGTGTATATATATATACCGATATTCACTGAAATTTTTATCAACTAAAAATGTTTCATTAGTGCACAAATAATAATTTGTTTTCAACTGTAGAATAGAACCAATTCCCACATACATATTCCCAAAAAACTATGTAACAATCCATAGTTTTATGATTAGTCAAATACTCGCAGTTATATATAAGGGTGGAGATTTTTAATTGATAATTATAAGCACCACCTCCTATTAATCCTAATAGGCCTTTAATATATAGGTGATATAGAGGTAGCTGCAATAATTTATTCTTTCCAGAAGGTTTTCTATTAAAAATAAAGATACTAATCGATCTGGACAAAAGAAACCGCCCATGTAAAAGTCCATTGAGTGGACACATTGGATAATTAATTAATTGGATGACAGCAATCATCAGTATCTATGTATTATTGTATTTGTATGTTATTGTATCATGCGGAGCACTTTTGCTTTTATGTTGTGTATATTGATCGTCAATATGTTATTATATTTGTAAGTAGGTTATACTTCATTTTGGAAATTTTTAAAAATGAAAAGAAACTTTAAAAAAAAAAAACTTCTTGTTTTTGCACCTTTACATGGTTGGGCAATTATATAATTCCTTTAATTATTATTTTAAGGCATGGTGACTGGCATACACTTAAGCTTTTTGAGGTTAAGACTAACAACACTTTGGATTTATTGATAACACATCCAAGCCAATATGTCCATTCATGAACTTAAATCTGTTGGATTTGACAGTAGGATCTTGACTATGTGACAACATCTCCTAATGCGAACAATAGGAGTACAAATGACATTAACTTGCATGAATGAGTTTCTTCAACAAAGTGATAATCCACTTTGATATATATAGTTCACTCACGATAAATTGGATTTGAAGCAATGTGGACTATAGCTTGATTGTTCGAGATGAAGAAAAATCCAAAACACATGTAATAGAGGTCGAAGCTAGATAACTTCACTAGTTGTTAAAGTCACTGCTTTTATGTTTGTTTCTGCACTTAGTAAGACAACAACATTTCGTTTTGTATATTCTTCCATGTTATATACCAAGTTGCCTTCACAAAAGTATAACAAGACCATGTTGTTGATCAATTAGACATTAATCGACATCAATGTAGGTAATAATAAAAATTTTGTCCATTCCTAGCCATCAATATACCTTTTCCTTGTAAGCCATTTTAAGTACTGTAAAATTATGTATATAACATTTATAGGAGAAACTCTAGGTGCATGCACAAATCTTTTCACCAAACTTGTTGTACCATGAGCTCGGCTAGGCCGAGCTGTCAGCTAACTAGGATGAATTAGAAGTTGAGTTGGTGATGATCACACGATAACGAGTTTCATCTCCGAAAATTGGGACGATAGCTCGACCAACGTGGTCATAAGGCCAGCAAGGCAGCTCACCATTGCCGATCTATCGTCAATTCAATAAGCATACGAAATTCGAAAAACCACTGACAATAGCTCGGGCTTGTTGGGCAGCTAGCCACCACGATCGGGAGACCTCCTCTATAAATAACCTAGCCTCCATTCTCAAAAGGTAAGTCAAGTTTCTACAAGAGTTGTGCGTATCATTGAGCATACTCTAACTTAGGCATCAGAGGATCTTTGGCCGGTACCACACTAGTGCTCCTCACGATAGCTTCTCTTCTTCTTCGTTCTTTTTAGATTCCCTCGGAGCACCTTGCTTGAGCCAGGCAGTTCAAGTTTCCAGATCCCTCGTCTTCTCCACGTAATCACCTACTTGGTGTTGGTCAAATCTTGCACCAACATTTGGCGTTGTCTGTGGGGAAGACTTTCAAAGCCTAATTTGCTCTCCAATCATGGTCAAGAGAAAAATCACATACGTATCGAAGAACCGATAGCTTCGCTAGAACCCCCTCTCATCAAGAGAGAAAGACCGCCCAAGAAGAAGAAGAGCTCGACCCAGAAGAACTCAACCCAGAAATCCGCAAGGTTTAGCAACATCGAGAAGAATGTTGAGAAGCTCTCTCAGATAGTGCTAGAGCAGCAACAAACGTTACGGGTGACTCTCCTTCCCATGCTGCCTCGCCAAATCGAAGTTTGAAAAAATGAGGTGAGTCGTTGCCAGAGTGCTAGTTCGAAGCCAAACGCGGTGAAGAGTCATAATAGGCGTCCCGACTACCCTAAACGAAAATCGTTTTCCATTGGGGACCTATGCCACTTCTTGGAAGCTCCAAAGAAGGACCACAGGCTGAGCTTTTCTCACGCTCAGTCATTACGAAGAAGAAAAACCTACCACCCTTCATCGAAGCCAACACTAGCCTGGTCGACCAAGACCAAGTTGACAAATAGCAGGCCGAACTCAGTTAGAGCTAGACCATCTGGCTCGGCTAGGTCTTCCCGGCCAATACAATACAAATTGACCTAGCTTAACAGGAGTGACCAGACTCGACACCACAAGAAGTATACGATCTCCCCTCACCTTTCGCGGATGAGATACTCCAAGCCCCACTTCCAAAGAACATCAAGACGGCAGAAGTCAAGAAGTATAAGGAAAAAGTTGATCTGAGGGAACACATTGAAAACTACAAGTCATAGATGGAGTTCAAAGGCTACGACGATGCCACGATGTGAAAATGATTTCAAATAACCCTCGGAGGACTAGCAAGGAAGTGGTATTGGAGATTAGAGCCGGGATCTATCCCCTAGTTCGGGCAATTAGCCCTTAAGTTCATCGAACACTTCGCCGGGAAGAAGGAGAGGAAAAAGTCAGTGAGCAATCTGTTAGCAATTTGAAAAATAAAAGGTGAAAGTTTGGAAGAATATCTTGAACGGGTTGATGATGTTCGAGTCGAAGTAGATGATTGCGATGATAAGACGACAATCACGACTTTCACAGCTGGACTAAGGCCTGGGAATTTTCTCTACTCCCTTGGTAAGAAGAAGGCTCAAACGTATGGAGAGGTCTTAGACTGAAGATGGTGGAAGATGATTCTTCGAAAGGATCGAAGAAGGACAAAAAGAAAAGATGAGAAGATGAGGCAAGGCTAATTCGAGTCACCGGGACCACAAGAGCAAGGTTTCCCAACATACATATTCAACGTATACACCTTTGACCAACTCTCTGGAGCAAGTCTTATTGGAGATACAATACAAAGAGTATCTCAAGTGGCTGAAAAGGTTGAGCACACCGGCAAATCGATGAGATAAACAAAAGTATTGTCGTTACCACCAAGTTACGGTCATAATACGGATCAATGTTTTGACCTCAAGGAAGAGATTGAGACCTTGATTCGTCGAGGTCATTTAAAGGAATTTGTGAAAAACTCGAATTCAGAAAGGGCTTACACCCCTGACCGAGGAAGAGCTGACCAGATCAAAGAAATCAGGACAATCTTTGGCGGTGATTTAGGGAGGACGTCAAATCGAGCCCTAAAGTCATATGTGCGAGCAGCTCGGTCTGACTTCATGAGTGTGTGATCTAGAATAGAGAAGCAGAGAAAAACTGATTTCGCTATCACCTTCACGAAAAAGGAGGCGAGAAATATATGCCAGCTTCACGCAGATGCCCTCGTAGTGACTTTAGACATTGCAAATTACAAAGTTCACTAGATCGTAATCGATAATGGGAGCTCGGCGGACATACTCTATTGGCCCACGTTTGAGAAGCTCGGCCTCACCAAAGATCAGCTCACCCTTGTCGATGTCCCCTTGATGAGATAATGCCAGAAAGTCGCATATCTCTGCCAGTCACAGCAGGGGAGGAAGAGCATTGGACGATTTCACTGTCGTATCTACCTACCACCTTGCTTTTAAGTTTTCGGCAAAACAGGGGGTAGGAATTGTGCGAGGAAATCAGAAAGACTCCTGGGAATGTTATGCCTGCACTTTGAAGAATAAAAATAATGAGAAGATAAGCTTTTGACCCGCCGAGGAAAAGCTTAAGCAAGTGCAAGAAGTTCAACATCATGACCTCAATCAAAGGGAAGACACGACCAATCTCGATTCACAAGACGAATGGAAAGAAATATCCATTATTGGCGACCCAACTAAAACTATTAAGGTCGGAATTGAGATGATCTCGGAGGTGGTAGGTCAGGTCATCCAAGTATTGAGGGAACACCAAGATATCTTTGCATGGTCCAACGACGACATACCGGGCATATCGATAAATGTGATTATCCGCAGCCTCAACACCAACCCAAGTATCGTACCGGTGCACCAGAAGAGGAGAGCGCTTACCGCAGAGAGAGCCCAAGCTCTTCGGGAGGAGGTAGATAAGCTTATCCAAGCCAGGTTTATACGAGAAGTCTCGTCTCAGAATTGGCTTGCAAATGTCGTCATGGTCAAGAAGTCAAATGGGAAATGGAGGACATGCATTGACTTCACAGATCTCAACAAAGCATGCTTGAAAGATAGCTTCTCGCTCCCACGCATAGATCAGCTTGTAGACGCAACAATGGGCCATGAATTGCACAGTTTCATGGACGCGTATTCCTGGTACAATAAAATAATGATGCACCACCAAGATGAACAAAAGACCTCTTTCATAATAGATCACAGTTTGTACTGTTATAAAGTCAGGCCATTAGGATTAAAAAATGTCGCAGAGACAAAAAATCGGTCGAAATATGGAAGTTTATGTCGATGATATGTTAGTCAAGAGTGTTAGGTCAACAACTCATCTAGATGACTTGAGAGATGTGTTCAATACCATCCGACACTTCAACATGAGACTCAACCCAACCAAGTGCCCATTTGGAGTCACAGCCGGCAAGTTCCTTGGGTTTCTTACCAATCAAAGGGGATTAGAGGCAAACCCGGACAAAATCTGGGCTATACTCGACATGAAACCACCCAAAACCATAAAAGAGGTACAACGACTCATAGGGTGCATCGTGACACTAAATCGGTTCGTGTCAAACTCAATCGACAATGCCTCCCTTTTTTCAAGTTGATAAAAAAGAAGGTGGTAGAATGGGATGGCGAGTGCGAAGACGCCTTCAAAGAGTTAAAAACTTATCTCAGCTTATCACCTCTTCTCTCAAAGCCAGTCCTAGGAGAGAAGTTTTTCCTCTACTTATCCATCTCGGATGTAGCTGTGAGCTAAGCCCTAATCAGAGAAGAGATGGGTGTTCAGAAGTCGGTATATTACGTGAGCAAATTTTTGCTCGACAAGGAGACACAGTATCCAAAGATGGAGAAGCTTGCCCTTTCACTAATCACCTCGGTCCAGAAGCTTAGGCCATATTTTCAGGCGCACTCCATAGTTGTACTCACGCGATATCAGTTGAAGCAGGTGTTACAAAAGCCCGAGATCTCCAGGCGACTAGTGATATGGGCGGTCGAGCTTAGTGAGTTCAACCTCGAATACCGATCTAGAACGTCCATCAAAGGACAAATGCTAGTCGATTTCATAAAGGAATTCTCAGCCGGACAAAAGGAGGAAGATATGGAGGTCGAACTCGAATTAACTCTGCAACTGTTCGTAGATGGTTCTTCATGCAAGCACAGAAGTGGAGCAGACATCATTTTGGTTTCACCGAGAGGAGAGAAACATCTTGGAGCTCTTCGGTTTGGCTTTTTAGCATCAAACAACAAGTCCGAATACAAAACATTATTGTCAGGACTACGAATGGCCATTAGCTAGGGGGTACGAAAGGTGACAATAAGTTGTGACTTACAACTTGTTGTCGGGCAGGTCACAGAGGAATATCAGGTGAAGGATGAATGTATGCAAGCACACCTTCGAAAAGTACAAAATCTACTAGCAAAGTTTGAGGAGTATACAGTGACCCAAATCCCATGGGCAGAAAATTATTTGGTAGATGCATTGTCTAAGCTCGCTTCCACATTTGGAGATGAGCTCGTCCTCGAGGTCCCGATTAAATATCTGCATGAACGAAGAATTCCTAAAGGAGGCCAGGTCGGCATAAGTGATGTCTACTTTTCCTAGATAGACCCAATCATACAACTCTTAAGAACAAGAGGGCTCCCGACGGATATAATTGTTACAAGAAAGATACAACAACAAAGAGCAAGATATGCGCTAATTGGCGATGAATTATACAGACGAAGCTACAGTTTATCATACCTCAAATACCTTCAGGAAGAGCAAGCCCAGCACATCTTGGATGAGGTCCATGTTGGAATATGTGGCAATCATTCTAGAAGAGGGCTCTCGCATACAAGGTGCTTCGTCAGAGATATTACTAGCCAACCATTAGCCAAGACGCGCCAAGAACAACAAGGAGTTGTGATAGTTGTCAACGACATGCCTCCGTAATTTGAGGACCCTCGGAGAACCTCATGCCCATCCAAAATCCGTGGCCCTTTGCTCAGTGGGGGGAAGACTTGATTGGACCACTGGCAATGTGCAAAGTCTAGGTTAAGTTCGCGATCGTGGCAGTAGACTACTTCACCAAGTGGACTGAAGCAGAGCCGTTAGCTCACATAACTGAGCAAAAGACCACCAAGTTTGTCTGACAATCTATCATCTGCCGATTCGGGGTGCCCTACGCCATAATTTCGTATAACGGGAAGTAGTTCGATAATGCTAAATTCAAGTCATTATGCTCAGACCTTGGGATTCGCCATTTCTTCTCTACTCCAACTCATCCTCAAGCCAATGGACAACTAGAGGCCGTGAATAAGATAATCAAGCATACCTTGAAGACGAGGATAGAAGAGAACAAAGGCATGTGTGTTGGCCTAATATTATAGTCCAAGAGGGGGGGTGAATTGGACTTAGCGGATTTTCGAGTTACCTTTCGGTTAATTAATTTAAATAAAATATATGCGTAGTAGGTAACAAGCCAAATAATCAAGTGAAGAAAAAATAAATGGACACAACGATTTATAGTGGTTCGGTTCCCCTTAAACTTACTCCACTACCTGATCACCCACGATCAGGATTTTTCAATCCACTATTGGCTAGTCGACTAACGGGCGTGACTAGAAGCCATATACACTAGTCGACATAAGGGCTTGGGTAGAAGCCGCACACACTAACCAACATAAGGGCTTGACTAGAAGCCACACACACTAACCAACATAAAGGCTTGGCTAGAAGCCGTACTGTAACCAACTTACGGGCGTGGTTACAAGCCATACAATAATATGGTATAGTCCTGGTTGACTAACAAGTCAACAATACATCAAGATTACAAATGATAGAGAGAGATGTTGTAAAAACACTCTTAAAAATTTTATGCGTACAATCTTGAATGAATAATCACTATTATTCCAACCACAATATTTTAACTGATGTGTAGTGTTGAAATAGTTGTATTCAAATACATGCAAACGATTCAAATAGTGATAATGTAAGATCAAGAATCGAATATGCACATGTATTCACATATTGATTCTAAAGATGATATATATGAAGCATAAGAATCAATATGCACTATTGATCAAGACTTGTTGATTCTAAATAGATAAATGGTTAAGTTCAAGAATCAATATGCTCAAGTAATGATCAATGAAATCGATTCAAAATAATATAAGTTTAGCACATAAATCGATACCACATAAGATGTATGAAATCACTAATCAAGATAATATTATATGAAAATGAAGTATGGTTTCACAAGCACTTAAACAAAATGGTTTTGAAGATAGATATAGATAAAACACAAAAACCGTTTAACAATCACAAACACAATCACACAAATCTTAAATAGAGATTTTACCCAACTCTTGGGAATGATGAAGCACATAAGATTCTCCAATGTGTGAAGGCGATTGAGAGAGATTTCGCTTTCAAGAAAGATCAAGATCTACAAGATATGTGATGAACTTACTCAAGAACGGCTTGATTTATGCTCAAGAAAAACTCACAAGTTTCTCAAAGAGTTTGAAAGATTAGGTGAATTATTCAAAAGTATTAAATCAAAGATTATAATGTACGCGAACTTTTGCTTTGAAAAGACGTTTAAATCACTCAAGAACTCGTTTTGGACTTGTAGAAATGAAAGTATGAAAATCGGCACAAGTTCTAAAATTTTGCAAAAGTTGCTCTTCAAATGAGCAAGTGTGGTATTTATAGAAAAATACCAAACCGAGGCACAAGAACACGTTTCTAGAGAGAGGAGTGCGTTCTGGTTTAAAATCTAAAACTTTTCATATTTTCCTTCAATCGAAGAACACATTCCTTATAAGAGGAGCGCGTTCCTTAATGTGTCCGTTGGGCATAGGAGTGAGGTTTTTCATCAAGAACCACTAACTCTATAAACATTCCTATTTTGCCTTTGACTACAGGAGCACATTCCTGTTAAGAGGAGCGCGTTCCATATTCCCTAATCAGAAAAATTTGAGTCTTGTGAAAAACCATAGGAGCGGATTCCTTGAACTCTGATAAGAAAAAATCTAATTCTCGAAAAAAGCACAGGAACACGTTCCTTTAATAAGGAGCGTGTTCCTTCACGTTGAAGTGATAGAAACCCAATTTTTTCGGTCAAAATGAGTTTAAAACATTGTCAAACACATAACCAACTTTGAAAACATTTTTGACAAGATTGAAACACAATTTGCGAAGATAAACACGTGTAAAACATTCGATTAATACAGATGATCAAGACGTTCGATATGATACACGTAAAATAATAAAAACCGTGCAAAGTTGGTAATATGAGTGCATGATAAACAATATTAACTATATGATTGCATGATAATCATGATAATGTATGTGCATGCAAGATCAATATGATAATAGTATATGTGCATGAATATCTAATGACCTATATGCATGATTTTCAAAAGATGCAAATCATGTTGTGGTTGGAACGAGTAAGGATTACTCTACAATACTAAGATTCTAGACAAAAGATTACAGATATGAAGCTCTTGAATCTTCATGCATTATTATTCCATCCACACGCATTGACAATGGAGATGACAACTTATGCTGACCCTATTTATACATTTACTTCACTCAGTAAGCGTGCTCCAGACACACACTCACGTGCCTCGTTCCATGGTTCATTAGCGTCCTAACATTTCTAACACTTTTAAGTGTATCAACATTCTCCCATGCTATTAGCGTCGTACTTCAATTAGTTAGAAGCGTTATGAACTTTATTAGCGTCCTCATGCACTGATTCCCATTAGATGCATTAAACCACTTAAATTCGATCCATGGATGAATAATCAATATCAACAATTAAATTTCATAAATCATCCATCAAATATTGCAATTTTCACAGATCATCATTAATCACGCAATCGACATATTCATTCAAACTTCACATGATCATTAACAGTCACGATAGTCATTGTCAATAACCACTGAAAATGTATATTAATTTAAGCAAACATAGTTGTGATTAAGAATGAGATATACCTTGCATATTTTTGTTTTTACCTCAAGGTATTGCAAAGTCCTCGACTTGTGCAATCTGCCTTTTGTTGAAGTAGCTGAGATATCTCTTAATTTTCATTCTCCATGCTAACTTACTTCTTGACATTTAATCATTAGGTCTTTCATTCTGTATCGGTGTTCTTGTCGTGCTTGTTGAGGATTGTTGTTGTATCATCATTTGACCTTCCTCATCAGCAAGTTCACTTCCATCTTGACTTGGCACATTGACAATCTCATCTTCGAATGGATTTGAAAATTCTTTCGGAAATTCTACTTTATACTTCCATTTTTCAGGAAAGTTATTGAGGAAATATCGTACTAAAGTAGAATGAGAAATAAATTTTCCAAAGGTTTTAAGTTCATTTGATAATCGTTGAAATCTTTGAAGACTCTCATTAACTGACTCATTTTCTAGAAATCTGAAGTGAGTGAGTGCATCCTCTAATGCTCTAACCTGATTTCTAGTTTCATCCCTTCCTTCCATGGATTTTAACAAATCACATAACTCTTTTAAGGTCATATCCCATGAATTGAATGTTTCAGCTATAGTGACTAGCTTCTCATTCCATTTTCTTGGAAGCTTTTCACTGAAACATGTTATAGCTATGCCTAAGGGTATCACTTGACCAAATTGACTCATTTCATCAAGGATGGATTGATACCTACTGCAGGCCGTATCTAGAGGTTCATTCTCAGTAGCTCAAAATCATCAAATAGTCTGCATACTCCTGAAGCTTTTCATCTAGAGGAACCGATTCTCCTCCGTGGAGTGATTTGAGAGTTTCCCAAATCTCATTTGCTGATTTTAAATGAACTACCCTCTCTACTTCTTCATCAGGTATGTTGGCCCAGTATTATAGTCCAAAATGGGGGGGGGGGTGGGGGTGAATTGGATTTGACGGATTTTCATGTTACCTTTTGAATATTTTAATTAAACAAGTAATGTGTGCAGTAGGTAACAATCCAAATAAACAGATGCAGAAAAATAAATGAACACAAAGGATTTAGAGTGATTCGGCTTTCCTTGAACCTACATCCACTACTCAATCACCACGATCAGGATTTTTCAATACACTATTAGTTAATCACTTACGGGCATGATTAGAAGTCGTTTACATTCTAACCGACACAAGGGTTTGGTTAGAAAAGCCACAACCACTAACCTACACCAAGACTTGGTTAGAAAGCCACAAACTAGCCTATACCAGGGCTTGACTGGAAAGTCACAACTTGTAACTGACTTACGGGCGTGATTACGTGTCATACAAATTAAGGTAATATCCCGGTTGACTTAACCAAGTTAACAATATATCAAGATTACAAAGATATGGAGAAGTGTACAACAACACTCTCAACAATATAAACTTACAATTTTGAATGAGTCACCAATTACTATTTCAACCACTATGATTCTAAATGATGCAAAATGTTGAAATAAGTTTTTGTCAAATGCACTCGATTCAAATATATGTGATGTAAAATAGTGAATCAAATATGCACAACTATTAAGATATTGATTCTAAACAAAGATAAGTTTAAAGCTCGAGAATCAATATATCATGATGATCAAAACTTGATTCTAAATGAATATGTAATTAAGATCAAGAATCAAACAACTCAAGTATGATAAAAAACTTTGATTCAATAAAATATGATATTAGCACATGAATCGATATCAAACTATTCATGAAACCACTAAACAAGGTAATTTGTTATGAAAATCAAGATAGGTTTCACAAACGTAATCAACACAAAATCAGTTTTAAAGATGATAATCTAAACACAAAAACTGATTTGCATAAACCAAAATCACAAGAATCTAGTTGTAGAAATGTGTACCCCATTCGGTAAGGTTGAAGCACCAAAATTCTTCTTGTGTGAAGTTGGATGATAGAAATCACGATCAAGACTCAATAGAAGATGTAGAAAACACTTGAATCATCTTGGACACTTGCACAGAAAAACTTTCCAAATTTCTCAAGGTTTAGAAAGATGCGGAGAACTATTCAGAAGATTGGATCAAATGATCAAATGATCAAATGTTGTTGAACTTTTCCTTTCAAAGAAGGTTTAAATCACTCAAGAACTTGTTTATAGCTTGTATAAAGACTGAGACAAAAAATACACAAGTTCTCAAAGTTTTGCAAAAGTTGTTCTTCAAATGAGCAAGTGTGGTATTTATAGATAAACACCACACCGAGACACAAGAACGTGTTCCTTAACGCATAAGCGCATTTCTGGTTTGAAATCTAAAAAAATTTAGATTTTCCTCCAATTAAGGAGTGCGTTCCTTCACAAGCAAGTGAAAGAAACTCAATTTTTTTTTATCATTATAGGTTTAGGACATTGTTAAAAACATAGACTAACATTTTAAAAACATGTTAAAACACTTTTGACACGATTAAGGTATAGTTAACACAGTTAAACATGAGTGATTCGATCGATTAAACCAATGATTAAAGCAATAAGTATAATACACGTGAAACAGTAAAACCATGCAAAGTTGACAAAATGAATGCATGTTAAACATTGATCAATATATGTATGATAAACAATTATGACTAAGTGATAGCATAATTATTAAACTAAAATATGTGCATGCATGAGAATAATAAACTATATGAATGATTTTAAAAAGATGCAAATCATGTGTGGTTGGAACAAGTAATTGTTACTCTACAACACTAAGATTCTAATAAAGAAATACAACCATGAAGCTCTTGAATCTTCGTGAGGTGTTGTTCCTTCCACATGCTTTGACAACGCAGTTAAATCCATTAGATATATCTAGTTAGCACTGAAACAACTACGTCAAAGAGATTAGATAACACATGTATATTGTTTGCAATCATCAAAGCAAAACTGGGTGAGAGTAGTTACATCAATAAGGTAGACTACAATATAAGGCATAGATAGCTCGAGAGTTGAACTTGTCATTGACTCTCTTCATTTGTCCATAGTTCTACGGGTTTCTTGGGTATGGTGTAACCATTTACAATTACTTCCCATAGATTGATATCCTGTGATCGAAGAAAGGCTTTCATCCTTTCCTAAACATTGATGTCATTGATGCCAGGGAAATGGTTAGATTTCCTTGACGAGCAACTTGCTCTGATACCACTTGTTGGCTCAGGTGTGTCCAAGAGGGGGGTGAATTGGACACTTAGACAATTTATAAATTAATACAATGGTAAACAATAAAGTGCAGAATCATGTGGAATTGACACAACAGATTTATAGTAGTTCGGCTTCTTGCCTACCTCCACTACTTAACCTCCTCAGTTAGGGTTTGAAACACTTCACTAACGGATCTTCTTCACAGGTGAAGACCAAACCTTTACAACCTCTCGACTTATAGCCTAGAGGCTACCTATGTTTTCTCAACTTACGAGCTTGAGAACAACCTCTCTCCTTCTCGACTTACAAGTTAGAGAACTGCCTATCTCAACTTACAGGCTTGAGACTAACCTATGCTTCTCGATTTAAAGTCTAGAGAACTACCTATACTTCTCGATTTACAGGCTAGAGAACTACTTATGTGCTCAGCTTGACTGGTATGAGCAGACCATTTGCCAAAATACAAAGACAAGGATTCAACAGTTTGTATAACTACTATTACAACTCTTGATACAGTAAGAGAAAAATGTAAACTGAAGTACAACTGTATCCTATGAACTATTTCTCAAATTTCTCCTTCAGCAAGTAATGATATGAGGTTAAAACTATGCTGAAAATTTGAGTAAAACAATTCACTTTACTTCAAACAGATTTTCAATGAAAGAGATAAAATGTAAGTTCAATATGAAAATTATTTGAATGAAACTTGTTTCAAAGACAACACTTTGAAAAACTGAAAAATAGTTTAACTTGAAAATACTTAAAAAATAAGAAAACGATGAGCTCGCTGATAATCAATTAGCATCCTGATATGTTTAACAACATTTAATAACTTAGAAAGTGATCAAGGTGCTGATGGTTTTTAGAACAAAATATCATAAGGGCGCTACTGTACCGTAAGCATCATAATGTTTAAAACATTTAAGTTCAATCAGCGTTCTGATAAGTTCATTAGGTTGAATCAATGAGGGCGTTACTGACGACGTAAGCGTCCTGATAGATATGAATATTTTAAACCTAGAACATTATTAGCGTCTTAATGTGTCATCAACGTCCTGACTTATCAAGTATAAGAGGGTGCTACTGAGACATTAGCGTCCTGATCAGCATTCTGATGGACACTTAAAACAGTTTTGATATTTTTCAACTTTTAAAGCTCGATTAAACAAGATTAAACACTAAGTATTTTTGAATCAAATCAATCATTGAAAATTCATTGTGAGTGATTGATAAAATCAACGAAAAAATACTTCGAAATAGAATCGACTAAACCATGCAATCATGCATATTTGTAAATCTTGCTGAGAGTTATTTGAGAGAAAGTTCTACATTCTAAGTGCTTAAAACTCGAAGCTTTGATCTTGATTGTTCACTTGTCTTGTAAGCTCGACTCTTTGATCTTGATCTTTGATATTTTTGAAACACTTAACAAGATCATTAGATACTCAGATGAGTAGTTTGGAATCATCAAAACGTTCACATCATGGGGCCTTGAGATAACACTTAGATCAACAATCTTCCTTTTTGTGATAATGAAAAATAATATAAACTTGATAAACAAACAATCAAATAGTATTCATAACATGATTCTTAAGATATGAAAAACAAACATACTGTGACATATTTTAAGACAAATCTGGATTGTTTATCCAGATTCCAATAATTCTCCCCCTTTTGATATCATAAAAAAGGATCCAAGAATTTTCTAAATTCCCATGAAGAAATATCTAAGACATATCATTAAAACACAAGAGCTCCCCCTTACTAAAAGAGATGGAGACTCCCCCTAAGTCTATGCATTCAATATTCAAGAAGATTCATAATATATAATTAACAGTGCAGGGCCTCCCCCGGATTCGAACCTCAAACCTCATATAGGTTGATTTCGCAATCCGAGTAACCACTGAGCCAACTCATAAGGCTTTTTTGTCACATCTCGCAGTCTGTGATAAGTACCCCTGCAATTGTACTCCAGCCATTATGGACCCATAATATTGTCCCATCCCAGTACACAGCCCACTCAACAGTGTCTAGTACCCCCGGGATCATTTGTCCACACTGTTCACACATGAACAGTGCAGGGCCTCCCTGGATTCAAACCTCAAACCTCAGATTGGTTCAGTGGTTACTTGGATTGCGAAATCAATCTATATTAGGTTTGAGGTTCGAATCCGGGGGAGGCCCTGCACTGTTCATGTGTGAACAGTGTGGACAAATGATCCTGGGGGTACTAGACACTGTTGAGTGAGCTGTATACTAGGATGAGACAATATTATGGGTCCATAATGGCTGGAGTACAACTGCAGGGGTACTCATCACAGACTGCGGGATGTGACACATAATATGTATCAGAAGAATTCAGCTCAAAAATATATATGGGCTAGCTAGATAAGATTTAGAACAAATGCATAACATAGCCAATGAGGTGTACATGTAGATGCATATACAAGATAAAATCTATAAGAAACATCTAGACATGTAAGAACGAGAATGAGATTTGAGATTTGCCAAAATGAATTTGATTCACAAGGAGTTTGAGCATAGGAAAATTCATCTCAAGATGATAGGTATAAGCATGATCAATTATATGCAGGGCCTAAGATGATATATGCTTTATCATTTTTATATCAAACAAGCATAAGCATGGGCATATACCAAAAATATAGCATAGGCAAAGATTTCAAGATTAAAGCATGACTTAGCTATTTTGATTCTAATTAGATGCAAAAGATGATTTGAGAAGCATACGACATCAATTAGAGATCAATGTTCAAAAACATTTGATGCGTATAGAATTAGAAACTCAAATGTTGCATCAATGTCATGTAAATGAAAGAACATGCCAAAAAAATATATACACATAGGCAAGGGCAATGTCTTTCTAAAGATATGAATATAAGCATAGCCTAAGACATGGATTCAAAATGATGCATTTGAAAAATATTAATTACATATTATGCGTACTTGAATCATGTAGATGTGAATCATGCATATATAAAGATTATATAATAAATTCGGTACATGCATGATCACAATTCAAGTAGGAGAGCATAGACAACAAAAATATGTAATGAGATCATGACCTAGCTCTAAATATGAATTTTAGGCAATATGATAAATTTCATGCATTTCATAGCCTAGCAAAGTTTTTGTTTTGATCCAAAATATATATGTCATGTAGATGATTCAAACCAATCTCAAATCATGAATATGAGCCAAATAGTATTTCAAGTTTTCAAGCACAAGGGCAACATATTCACATACATATAGGCATTTCCGTACCAAGATTCGTATATTTCATGTGATCATGTATCAAATTCTCAAGGTCACAAAATCTATTGTTGCTTTTCCATACGGTGGACCCATATCGCACCTTCTTCACTTAGCTGGTGTGAAATTAAGAAAGATCCGACCAGTTTATGAGCCTACACTGAAGAACACTATTCCAAAATTTACTTTTCATCAAATGGGATAGTGGGTGTCCTGCATCCATCAATGGGTACATTCCTCTATTCAAGGTGCCGATGAAGGCACTCATTATGTTCGACCCAATCCTCGTGATGCTTTCGAGGAAGATGTTGAGGAAATATGAGGAGTTGTTCATGTTGGTCAACTGCCCAAGCCAATCTAGATATGAATATTGCTAGAGATGACCCTCACCCACAGGATGCTGATGATGTTCTTCCACTAATCTCTATTGTTCTTCTCCTTACTGAGATGAAAGAGCAGCATGCCCATTCCCTCTCTTCTATTGAGAAGAAATTAACTGAGATCAATTCTAAGGTGCAAGCTCAAGATACTGAACTGAAGGAAGTAAAGGCAATGATCACCGCGATCCAAAAGAGAAATGATCTGACACCTTCGGTTCATGATTATTGGATGGATGATCTTTTCCCACTAGGAGATCCAGTCAGGGATGACTCTCAGATTGCTGATCATGCAGTTCCACCATCCGCACCAGCCCCAACTGATCCCTTAGCACTTATTTTAGTTCTGTTTGGATATCATGTTCACATTACGCTTGCTTCATCATACTCAGGAAGCACTCAAACTTCACCTTGTTCGTCGACGACGACAATTGTTATCTTAAACAATAAAAAGAGTTTACCTCCGTCTGTTTTGACTTCGCCGATTTGTCTCCCACATGGTCTGATGTCCCCATCAGATTCTTTCTTCACGGACTTTGGATTGTTCCCTCATTTTTCACCATCTCCACCAGGTCATTGAGCCCTCCTTTTTGATATTTCAAAAAGGGGAGAATATTCATGAGAGATAGGTCACATAGTTAGGGAGAACATAGTTTTTGGGGGAGCTTTAGCCCATTAATGCTTCCTGATTTACTATGATACTTTTATTTTGATATATTGATGCGTTTTACTCAGATACTCAATGATTATATGTCTTTATATGCTTTAGTATGGCATGATGTCTTGGATTAATGATACATGATTGAACATTTTGTTGATCATTATAATTATTTATTCACATTGCATACTCATAAACATCATGCTATCTTGTTTTAATCAAGTCTATGGTGAATTTGTTTGAAATCATAAAAAAAGGGAGAGATTGTTGGTGTAATGACCCCCACCCTTTGATGTTTTTATGATTACAAACAACATCCCATTTTGATACTAACCACTTTGACTGAGTTGTTTCAGTACATATTGATCAAATCATAAAAGTCAACTAAACAGTCAAAGTCAAAGCTCAAAAAACCAAAGCAAATTGGATGATCATGATCACATCAATGTAATGTTGTTTCTTAGATTCTCTACGTAGAATATTACTTAGGATGATAAGTCAATCACTTGCATGCATGCATCATATTTTAAAATAACTTTTTGCATGGTCAAACTTATTTTCAAGTTGGTCAAATTTTTGACTTTGATCAAAATTGTTTTGAATACTTGCATTTGATTAAAATTTAATGTTTTCAAGTATATTTAAACATGGTTTTTCAAGAAGCCACATTTTGGATTTAGAAACATATTGAAAAATAAAAAATCAATTTTTTCGTAAGCAAAAAAACGTTTCTTCTTTAAGAAACGTGTTTCCTACAAGTCCAGTAAGAAATTTTTTATCTGGTAGACATAAACGCGTTTCCTCCATTAGAAACACGTTTCTTCATTCCAGAATGATGAAAATTTCTCCATGGACACAGAAAATCGTTTCCTTAAATTTCCAAAACTGAGTGCCCTATGAAATTACACAAAAAAACGTTTCTCCTTGAAAAAACATATTTCCTACTTTTTTGGGCAAATCTGAAAATTCACACAAAAACTGTTGGTGTAATGACCATCAGCCATTGGTATTGTGATGATTACAAATAATATCTTGATTATTACTAATCACCCGTAAGTGAATCAAGTGTTTTATCGGTCAAATTCACGCCCGCAAGTTGAATCAAGTTGTAACGGTAGGATTCATACTCGCAAGTGAATCAAGTTGTAACGGTTTGATCCACACCCGATAAGTTGGATCAAGTAGTGAATTTGGAAAATCTTAACCGGGGAGGTTAAGTAGTGGAGTAGGCAGTTGAGGCTGAACCACTCTAAATCGCTTGTGCCTTGTCTTTTTGAATTTCATTTCCTTCACTTTTATATCTTGCTAATTGTGTTGTTTAAGGTTTTTGGAAAACTCGTAAAGTCCAATTCACCCCTTCCCTCTTGGACTATAATTTGGGCCAACAGAAACGCGTTTCCTCCAAAAGAAATGCGTTTTCACATGAATTCTGAAAAGTAATTTTTAAGGTTTTTTGAGAAGAAATGTGTTCCCTTATTCAGAAATGCGTTTCCTGTTATGACCGTTTGAAAAAAAAAACTATAAATACATGCCTTGGCTCATTCATTCCAACTTTTGCAAAATCAAACAAAACTTGTGTTATTGTGTGTTCTCCATTTTTCAAATCAAGCAAGTTTTTCAAAGTTCTCCAAGCTTTCAAAGTTGATTTTTGATTTTTGAGAGAAAGATTCAAAAAGCTCTTGTGTTTAAATCTTTCAAGTTTTTCTCTCCAACTTTGGCTAGAAATCTCTTGGTTAAACTCTTCTCTTTTGAGAGATTATCTTTTTGTGAGATTTCAAAGTTCCAAGGGTTTAGACTTGTGCACTTCATCTTCATCATTTTCAAGTCAACATACCATCAAGGGAACCTCCATACTAGCCGACACTTCATTCACATTGCATTTGGCTGAATAATCCAAGGAGGTATTTATTTCCAATTGTAAGTTTCATTTCTACACTTTTGTAAATTGGAAATTGTACATTGGCTTGGTTGCCAATTGGGAAAACTCCACATAGAAGTTGATAAACTTTGTATCCGTTCGATTCACACCCGCAAGTTGAATCACAAGTTGTAATGGCTTGATTCATGCCCGCAAGTTGAATCGGTAGGTTGTAATGGTTTGATTCACACCCGATAAGTTTGAACAAGTTAGTGAGTTTGGAAAATCTTAACCAGGGAGGTTAAGTAGTAGAAGTAGGCATTGGGGCTGAACCATTCTAAATTACTTGTGTCTCATTTATTCTTCTTGCATTTTATTTGCTTTCTATCTTTGCCAATTTGTGTGTTTAAGGTTTTGAAACATTCATAAAGTTCAATTCACCCCCTTCTAGGACTATAATCTGGGCCAACATCACTCCTTGGACGTCTAGTCGCACATGGGTGTTAAAGGATTGTGCATACTTATTGAAGTTAATCTCTTATCCTGACGCTGCAGAGTATGTTGTTAATATGTTGCAAAACTTGATACATTCATCTAGTTGAGCCCAAGCAAATATTAGACTATCATCCGCAAAAAATAGGTGAGTGACTTGTGGCCCTCTGATTCCAAGTCGTAGCCCTGTAATTTGTTTCTGTCTCTCAACTTGATTCAACATTGCAGAAAAACCTTCTGCGCAAATAAGGACTAAGTATGGTGATAGTGGATCACCTTGTCGCAGGCCTCGCTGAGGGGTGATATTGCCATAAATTTTGCCATTGATCAATACTGAATAGGTGGTTGTGGAAATACATCGGAGTATTTGTTGGTGCACCCCTCTGGGTGTGATGGTCAATTTAAAAACTTTTCCAATGACTTAGTGATATATATTGATACATTAAAATTAAATGCACATACTAACCATAAAGTAGAATGCATAACTTAAAGTACACTAGAATTTATAGTGGTTCAGCCAAGCCTACGTCCACTACCTAATCTCCTGATTAGGATTTTCTCAATCCACTAACTGATTCTCTTACGGATGAGAACCAAACCGTTATACATGCCCTTTTATAGGCTCAAGGCAAACCTATCCTTTTGCGGGCTAAGGATGAACCGCATTTCCTTTTTCCTGGATGAGGAAAAACCCATGTTTTTTTTACGGGATAAGGAAGAACCGTTTTCCATTTACGGGATGAGGAAGAACCGTTTTCCTTTTACGTGATAAGGAAGAACCATTTCTTTTTTACAGGTTCAGAGATAACTTATTCTTTTATAGGTTAAGGACGAACCTATCATTTTACAGGGTAAAAATGAACCGATTTTCCTACTTACAGGTGAGGATGAACCTTAACATGATTTCACTTTGAAATCATTAAGTGAACTACATTCACTTGTTCTAGTTGTTTCAATCCATAAACACACCAGCATTACAACAAAAAATAATGTTGGTTATAACTGAGTAGAACACTTTATAATTAAGCTCATATACATAGCATTACAAAAATGCATAAATTTGAATACGTAATGTTAAGAGACATACACTTATAGTCCTTTACCTTTCAATTTTCGGTATTGCTCAAGTGCAGTTTCAAAAAACGTGAATAATATGTAAATCAATTAAGTGCTTCTTTGAAAACATTATGATACCATTAACACATTGAAGTTGAAGATGTAGGACCAGTGTAAATACACAAACACAGACAATTTTCAAAATAGATAAAATGTATAAGCATGAAAACTTCTGGTTCAGTGTTCAGTAGTTAACACAACTATTGATATAGTTCAATACAATACTTAAGATATGAAATCAAGTACAACTGTATCTCTCATGAACTATTTTTCAAATTCCTTCATCAACATAATTGATGTTAAGTATAAATCCAGGCTGAGAATTTGAGTGGAAACCAGTTCAAAATAGATTTGCAAAGATAGAATATAATTGAAGCTTAATATGAAAATCTTTTGACTAAATAAATCAGTGAAGAATACTTTGAAAACTTAGAACATTTGAAAACTTTTGAAAGATTGAATAACGACTAACATTCAAAAAGTTTTTGGCACAATAAAAATTATCGGCATATTGTTTGCTTCAAAATGTTGGTATTTATAGAATTAATAGATAATAGCCGTCAGACATTTAAAATTCAAATACAGTGTGAATGTTTACACACAACGACTAGAATGTTATATGAAAATGGCAACTACAATTTTTACTAACATTTTGATTCTTTTCAAATTACATGAATAAGGAAAGTTTTAGAAAACTTGATTCATGTATCAGAGAAAGTCTCTGATCAATCTGAAAAAGATTTTATGCAAAGATCCATTCTGAAAAAGTAGATTGATATAATGTACTTGTTAGAACAGTGACGGTTGTTGAATTAGCGTCCTAATTTCGTAATTAGCGTCATGACGCATAATATCAACTTTGTCGTTTTGTTCCTTGAGGGCGCTCATTATGTATAAGCATCCTACTGAACAATGAAGTGAGGGCGCTACTACTTTGTGAGCGTCCTGACTTGCTTTGTGAAAGAAACGACTAAACCCTGAGGGCGCTAGTGCACAGTTAGCGTCCTATTTTGTTTTAAAACAATTAAGTACATAAGGGCGCTACTTTTTCGAGTAAGCGTCCTACCTTTTAAAACATAAAACACAGAGGCGCTACACCTATGTAAGCGTCCTGTTATTTCAAAATATTTGAAAACTAAACCAAGTGCGTTGAAGGACAATCAACATCCTGAAAGTTATTGAGTTGGTTCTCAAAGATGAGGGCGCTCCTGTCCAGGTAACATCCTGATAGTTTATCTAACTTATAAATATCAACGTCCTCAAAGATAAATTCTTTGAAGAACTTAGAAATCTTTCAGTAAGCCGATGCTGAGTCAGCGTCCTGACGACTTCAGAGGTTGATTAAAGCGAGACAGCTACTTACAAGTAAGCGTCCTGATGAATCAGTTCAATTCAACCTCGAATGTTATCAGCGTCCTAATAAATCATCAACGTCCTGACTTATTAAGTTCAGGAGAGCGCCGCTAAATCATTAGCGTCCTGAAAGAATCTTGAAAAGTAGTTTTGACTCGCGATTAAAAATACGATGAATGCGAAGAAAAACTCGATAAATTTTGAATTAAACATAGAAAATCAAATCATTTGAAAATACCTTAAAACGTATGATCAAAACATGCAAATATGCAAGTGATTTGTGCATGGTTTTGAAAAACTTTTGAGTAAAATCGATTAGAGAAAAATATACCTTAAATACTGTGTATTTCTCATATTTCTCATAATCTTTAAATCCAAATTTTCATTATAAGATCTTCAATAAGAACTTCGGGCTTGAGTTGAATTTCGTGAACGTTGATCGAATGATGTAGTCTTGAAGCACTTGATCGAATCGTTCGTGTGGTGTGATCTTAAAATCATGATATGATCTTTGAGGTCCCTTTGATTGAAACGATCTTGAATGTCTGATATGACCTTGAGTTCCTTCGTTAAATCATTCTTTGACTTTTTTGCTATCCTGAGGTGCTGAGATAGGTTCTTGATTAAAGCTCGTTAGCACCGAAAGAGATTTTGTTTGTGATCATCAAAATATACTTCATCAAGTATACTTAGGGACGTGCTAAGTGATGAACCGCTTAGGTCAACAGTATTAAGTCAATTCACTTCCTGTTGAAGCCCAATGCTTCCATCATTGCTTCTAGAAAAACCTACTCTACTCGGTCGTAGGCTTTACTCATATTAAGCTTCGCAGTAATATGATGGATCTGTCGCCAGCTTCTCTCTCATGGAATGATTAATTCAAATCCTAGCAAATGAGGCGGTTGGGAATGAATGCGTTCTAGGTTTCTAAAATCAGATCTGGCATGATGCTCTGGAGTTTATTTGTCATTGTCTTTATGATAATTTTGTATAGCACATCACACAAGCTTATTGGGCGAAACTGAGACACCTGCTTCAGACTATGCACCTTGGGAATAAGGGCTATTACCGTGTCATTAAAATCAACTACTGATCAGCCTTCATTGAGGACTGATCAACCTTGTTACATCTCTGACTCTAGTAGATCTCATCTCTTTCCAAAAGGTTATCCAGTGATAATTCTAGATCTCTAATTAGTGGCATCAGTTGGGTAACTTGTAGGGGTGAGCATGTCACCCGCTCACCCGACCAGATCAACTCGAAGCAAAATCACCGGGTCGGGTTGGGTTTTACAAGGTGCATCGAGTTGATCGGGTTCGAAAATAGGAGACTCGATAAGATTGGGTCGGGTGTCAGGTTCAACTAAAAATTGACCCGTTGAACCATTTGTAAACTACATGTATTTGAAGCGCCAATGGCAAGTCATGGAGGGGTGGGCGGTGGCTCACGGGTGGCTTTCTTTCTTCCTTCTTCCTCTTCGCTCTTGGTTCATCCCTCTTTTCCACTCTCTGTTACCAATTTTTGGGAATCGTGATGGTCAAGCTTAATCGGCCAATGATCAAAAGAACCAGCAGTCCAAATTAGTTATTTCAACATGGGGATACATAACAGCCCAACTTGCATTGCATAAGTGTATTATTCTAGAAAAGTTATTTCTAAAATTTGCTAATTAATAGTACATAGTTTATTGGTATAATTTCGTAGCATATTAAATTATTAGTATTAATATTTTATTATGTGATATCAAATTTTAACGATCTAAATTAAGTTTTCTATATTTTTATAATCCTAAATGTTATTCTAAAAATATACTTAAAATATTTTTTTTATTTTTTAATTTGAGTTTTTTCCTCCTCCTGTACATTCCCACCACTTTATAAATTGACAACTTTTCAAAACTTCCCTCCTTAATTACAATATTTTATCATTAACTTGATATAAAAAAGCAAGTCCAATGTCATTTAGTTTCTAATTCTAAAAACTTTTTTTTCCTGCTCCTCTACATTCCCGCCACTTCTCTTTGGTGAGGTCCAATGTCCATTTAGTTTCTAATTCTATAAACTCGTCACTTCTCACTTCTCACTTTTCTTTGGTGAAGAAAGAAGAACCTCCGCCTTGCAACACCTGTGCCAATCCACCCTTCCATCCCTGCGGGTGATTCCTCTTTGCCCAGAACACCTTGCAACTTACCATTGCGTTTTCTTTTCATCAAAACGGAAAACTCTCTCTTGCCATTTGAGCGGCGCCGATTTGTTTGGTAAGTTCTCCATTTATTTATTTTTTTCATTCTTGCATATATGTTTTGTTCCAATGAATCACTTATGCATTGTTTTCAGTCTCTTCTCCGGTAATCATCTTCTTTCTGTTGGGGACCACCTTACAGCCGCCCATGTGGGCGGCTAAATAAAAAAAAAAAAGGTGGTGCATTCGGCGCCAATATTTGACGGCGCCGAATGCGCTGAAAACATTTTTTTTAATTATAAATATATTAAATTCATCCCTAAGAAATAATTCTGTGAGATCTAATTCAAGAGATCCAATTTGTAAGATCCACCTAAGGGTGAAGTTTGTAATCTCTAATACGAGTTTGCTGCCTCCCGTGGACGTAGGCAATTTTCCGAACCACGTTAAATATTGTCTTATTTTTTTTTTCATGCTTTATCACGATTTCGCATAACAAATTGGTAACAGAGCCGAGGTTAAGCTTTGGAAGAAAAATGGACCCTCTGTCGAATTTTTCGAGACTGCGTCGAAATTTTGAGATTATGTAAAAGTGATCGGAACTGTTTTCTGATCACCCGTGGAGGTAGCTCTTGTTTCCAGGAGTCCAACGCAATAAACGGCGAGAAAACGGACAAGAAACGAGTTCCCAGGAGCCGATGTTCATCCCGACACTGTTCATCCGATTCGAATCCAAGTTCTGGTCAGGCTCCGTCTCCGACACTGTTCATCCGGCCCAGCCCACACACTCTGCCATTCCGGCCCGACCTTGTTCATCCGGCCCAGCCCGTTTCAGCAGACACTGTTCATCCGGCCCAAGCCCGTTACAGCCTGACGCTGTTCATCTGCCCACAGATCCGTTTCGGTCCGACATTATTCATCCCGGCCCAGCCCGTTTCAGCCAGTAGTTGACCGAATCCATTTTCGGTTGACCAACCATATCCGGCTCATTTTTCGTCTGATTTCAGTAAAGTTAGACTTGTTTCCACCATTTTCGACCGTTCCGGACGCAACCGTGCAATCAGTTTTTGTAGATTCAACTCCTAAGTTATTGACATAGCTTAGTTGGAGTCGTTTATCATTTTTAAAGCACTTTTCGGCATCATTCATATCTTCGGTCTTAATGGCGGAGGAAATCCCAACCACAAGCAGGCCTTGACAAAGAAGTTCGATGTCCAACGCAAAGTTCGAGGTGGAGAAATTCAACGGTACCAACAACTTTGGCATGTGGCAATGCGAAGTTCAAGATCTATTATTCCGGGAAGGATCACATATCGCATTAGAAACCAAGCCCAAGGATATGTCCGATGATGATTGGAATTTCGTAAATCGTCAAGCTTGTGGAACAATCAGACTCTGTTTGGCAAAAGATCAGAAGTACTTTGTCATGAAAAAGACTATGGCAACAAGTTTCTGGAAGAAACTGGAGGACAAGTACATGACGAAAAGCATAGAGAACCGACTTTACCTGAAGAAGAAGGCTGCAGAAAATTCTGCATTCTCAGTTTCATCTATAGACAATCAGTCTGATAGATGGATATTAGATTCCGGATGTTCCTATCATATGTGTCCAAATCAACATTGGTTCTCAAAATTGGATGAGTTCGATGGAGGAGTCGTGCTCATGGGCAATAACAATACCTGCCAAACAAAGGGTATTGGAACTATACGACTTAAGATGCATGACGGTACAACAAGACGGCTCACGAAAGTCAGATATGTCCCAGATCTGAAGAAAAATCTGTATCACTAGGCGTCCTTGATTCCAGCAGTTACAAGGTAACCATTGAAGGTGGAGTTCTGAAGGTTGTACGTGGAGCACTCTTGGCCATGAAGGGTACTCAGAAAGGAAATCTCTATTTCCTTGACGGACACACAGTAATCGGAAGTGTATCAGCTTGCACCAGTTCTAATGATGTTTCATCGGACACTTCCCGACTTTGGCACATGGGGCTCCGACATGTTGGAGAGAAGGCTCTTCAAACCTTGATAAAGCAAGGTTCTCTAAAAGGTGCAAAGACCGGGAAACTTGACTTCTGCGAGCCCTGTATCTTAGGCAAGCAGACGAGAGTCAAGTTTGGAACTGCAATCCACCGCACAAAAGGAACATTGGATTATGTTCATACCGACGCTTGGGGACCCTCTCAAAATGCTTCATTGGGAGGTAAACGTTGGTTTGCTACTTTTCTTGATGATTTCTCACGCTATGTTTGGGTTTATACCATGAAGCATAAAAATGAAGTGCTAGATATCTTTCTTATATGGAAGAAAATGGTAGAAACCCAAACGAGAAGGAAGATTAAGAGGCTCAGATCTGATAATGGAGGAGAATACAAGTCAGACCCATTTCAGAAAATTTGTGAGAATGAAGGAATAGTCAGACATTTCACAGTACCAGGCACGCCACAACAAAACGGTGTTGCTGAACGCATGAATCGTACTTTAGTAGATAAAGTTCGCTGCATGTTATCTCATTCTGGACTGAGCAAGGCATTTTGGGCTGAAGCTTTGTCATATGCCTCTTATATCATCAATAGACTTCCTGCAACAACATTGGATGGCAAAACTCCCAAGGAGGTATGGTCTGGACAACCCGTTTCAGATTATAATTCTTTGCGCATTTTTGGATGCACTGCATATTTCCATGTGAAGGAATCCAAACTGGATCCTAGGTCCAAGAAAGCGATTTTCATGGGCTTTAGTGAAGGAGTTAAGGCTTTCCGACTATGGAACCCTGAGTCAAAACAGATTATACTAAGTCGAGATGTAACTTTTGACGAATCTGTGATGTTAAAGCATATAGTTTCTAATAAAGAAAATCGAGATCCAGATTTGCATAAGCAGGTGGAGTTAGATATTTCAGTAACTCCTGTCAAGTCAACAGATATATCCAACCATCCTGAAGAAGACGAGGAAATCTCAGTTGAGGTGGAGGCTCCAGGACCAGACATTAGTCAACAACCATAATCAATTGCCATCAGTCGACCACGAAGAGAAATCCGCAAACCTGCTCGGTACACTGACATGGTTGCATATGCATTTCAAGTCACCGGAGATGATATTCCATACAATTACAAAGATGTTATTCAGAGTATGGAAAGTGATAAGTGGAAAATGACAATGCATGAGGAGATGAAATCACTCCATCAGAATCAGACTTGGAAGTTGGTTCCACTTCCGAAAGGAAAGAAACCAATTGGCTGCAAATGAGTTTTCGCTAAGAAGGAACGCTCTCCCAGCACGGAGTGTACCCGATACAAAGCCAGACTGGTAGCAAAAGACTACGCTCAGAAGGAAGGAATTGACTACAATGAGGTAATCTTACCTGTTGTTAATCATTCGTCAATTCGAATGTTATTGGCTTTGGTTGCATAGTTTGATCTCGAGTTAGCCCAACTCGATGTCAAAACTGCTTTTCTACATGGTAATTTGGAAGATGAGATATATATGTCTTAACCAGATGGATTCAAAGTACCAGGAAGAGAGAATTGGGCTTGCAAGTTGAGCAAGTCATTGTATGGCCTGAAGCAGTCACCGAGACAGTGGTACAAGATATTTGACAGCTTCATCCAAGGGCAGAAATATAGCCGGAGTCAGTTTGATCATTGTGTCTACTATCGCAAATTTCAAGATGGTACATTTATCTACTTGCTTTTATATGTACATGATATGTTAATTGCATCTAAAAGTAAGGTGGAGATCAACAAACTGAAGGCTCAATTGAGCTCAGAGTTTGAAATGAAGGATCTTGGAGAGGCTAGAAAAATTCTCGGGATGGAGATAACTCGAGACAGGGCCAAAAACACAATCTGTTTGACTCAGACTCAGTATTTGAAGAAAATTCTTCAAACTTTTGGCATTGGCAATGACACAAAACCTGTGAGCACACCATTGGCACCACATTTCAAGCTAAGTTCATCAATGTCACCAAATTCCGAGGATCAGAAGAAGCAAATGGAGAATATTCCATATGCAAATGCAGTTGGTGCCTTGATGTATGCTATGGTGTGTACCAGACCTGACATTTCACATGTTGTAAGTATGGTAAGTCGTTATATGCACAACCCCGATAAAGGCCACTGGCAAGCAGTGAAGTGGATTCTACGGTATATTCATGGTACTGTGGATATTAGTTTAAAGTTCGAGAGAGATAAAAAAAGTTGTAAACATCTAGTCGGATATGTGGATTCGGACTATGCTGGAGATCTTGACAAGCGCAGATCTACTATTGGTTATGTTTTCACTATGGCAGGAGGACCAGTGAGTTGGAGATCAACACTACAGTCAACAGTTATTTTGTCTACTACAGAGGCAGAGTACATGGCAGTAACAGAAGCTTTCAAGGAAGCAGTCTGGCTTCATGGATTGACTAAAGACTTGGGAATTGTGCAGAAGAATGTTGAAGTTTTCTGCGACAGCCAGAGTGCCATTTGTTTGGCAAAGAACCAAGTTCATCATAGTCGAACGAAGCATATTGATGTTCGTTTTCATTTTGTTCCAGAAATAGTAGAAGAAGGGAGTATTCTTCTGCAAAAGATCAAGACTGCAGATAACCCCGCAGATATGCTTACAAAGGTGGTTACATGGATCAAGTTCCAACATTGTTTGGACTTGATCAACATTTCACGAGCTCAGAATGCCTAAGGGCACTAATGGAGGCAGCAACAGTTTTTTGAAGGAAGCATGCTATTTGTAGAGAGATTGCAGGTGTGGAGGAGCTCTGTTCCACATGAGGTGGAGGTGGAGATTTGTTGGGGACCACCTCACAGCCGCCCATGTGGGCGGCTAAATAAAAGAAAAAGGTGGCGCATTCGGCGCCCTCATTTGACGGCACCGAATGCACCGAAAGCATTTCTTTTTTAATTGTAAATATATTAAATATTGTTGTCTTGTTTGCTACCTCCCGTGAACGTAGGCAATTTGCCGAACCACGTTAAATATTGTTGTCTTGTTTTTCCTTCCATGCTTTACCACGATTTCGCATAACACTTTCTTTTTTTTTTTTTTTTTTTTACTTTTATCCGGCGTGTCCTCTCCCTTTGTCTGCAGCGATTCTGTTTCGGACAAAGAAGAACAAAGTCTTGTTCATTCTAGGGCTTGAATTTTTATGAATGAGAAGTTGATTTGCCTCGAGAACGTTGAGCTTGATGTGGGGTGTTACTTACCGCTTGGGTATGAAGCTGTATCTCGATTTGAAACCCTAGCAATCTAGTTTTGTTAGTTTGGTTGGGTGAGGTTTAGTTTGAGATAAACTCTTATCTTAAGCTCCATTTTTTTCTGTAATGTGTCTTCCTGTGTTTAATTTTTTTGATCATGAAATTGAAGAATGTATAACTTAGTTTGTCTTTTTCTCTCTTTTTTACTTAATTTGGCTTTTATGAAATTTATATATAATTATAATATGAAGATCATCTCTCTGTTTTACTTCAAATTAAAGGCCTACGCTGAGATACTAATAATTTATATTTTCCTTATAATGAACTTGTCTATGTATCATATTATTATTATTCTCTTAATTTCCGCGTTGCCTAGCTTTATGTTTTTCATATTATGTAAGCAGAAAAATCTGTTCCTAAAAGAAGTTGCTCAGATTCATTTCATGTCCCGCCCTTCTTTCTATGGTTGGTTTTTTGTTTGGAAGTATGAAGTGTGACTGTCTCATCAAGAAAATTACTTGCAATGTACTTTGCAACAACGTATAAGCTGAATTTTTAAATTTTCTGTTTTGTGGACTCTAATGCAATTTTGTTGGTGTTGTTAGCTTATCACTCCGAGAATGGGGTTGAATCATTCAGTTTGGATAAATGCGTGTTCTTCTTTTGTTCCTTCGTCATTCAATTTTTGTAAGTTTTTTTGCCTTATATTCATGGTAGGTATGCGACTTTGGTTACTATAATGTTTTACTACTTTGGTACTTTGGTTTATACACCCTATATATGTTGAGAAGCAATGAAAATGTTTTCTATAAGCATACTAGAGTGTTTTTTTTTAATTGGTTCATTCCATATTGTTTGTAGTGCTAATATATTCATTGTACAATGTACTAAATAGCTTGCTAGTCCTATTAGAGTAGTTCATTGTTGGTTTATTGATGTTCGGAGAAGTTTTTGTTGGTTGAAGAATCCCTAAGTCTCTTTTTAGCTAATTTCACCTATCAGTTATAAGTGGTAAGCTTATAGTCTCCATTCTCCGTATATCTCGCTTTTCATGTTATGGACAGTAATTTGTTAAAAGGAACATAATGATCAAAGTTCTTTTCTACAAGCATTTATTTGTAACTATTCATCATCTTAGTTCATAATGTTTTTTTTTGTTTGTTTAATGCATGGTTTCATGGCCAGTTTCTAGCTTTCTAAACAATTCAGTACTAGTGACTAGTCATATTGCTCCTTTTTACTTTTTTTTCTTTTTCTTTTGTCCAAAAGGATGAAGGATTGTATATTAATCACCTAGACCTTTTTTAAATAATTTTGTTTACTGAAGAAATGTTTTTTAATTGCAACATGGACCTTTTTTAATCTTTTGATGGGCCTATTTTAATGTTATAATCTTGTGATTCTTCGTTGTGGTTGCAGCAGTAACAATGGCTTCGAAAGATTCAGATACAACCCTCGGTTACCTAACTCGCAAAGATGCAGAAGTCAAGCTTCCTCGTCCTACGAGAGTCAAGAACAAGACTCCCGCAACGACTCAGATCACCGCCGAGCAAATCCTTCGAGAATCAAGAGACTGTCAAGAAACGAAATCAGACCTCCCAAGCAGAAAATCACCGATACACTGAGGTGCAGGATTACCGTCTCTGTAAGCGCAAGGAATTTGAAGACGTGATCCAAAGAGCGCGTCGGAACATTGGCGTTTGGATCAAGTACGCGCAGTGGGAAGAGTCTCAAAAGGACTTCGCTCGAGCTCAATCCGTCTGGGAATGCGTTCTCGAAGTCGATTACACCAACCACACATTGTGGCTCAAGTACGTGGAAGTGGAGATGAAGAATAAGTTCCTAAACCATGCCAAGAACGTTTGGGATCGAGCGGTCACGCTTCTGCCTCACGTCGATCAGTTTTGGTTCAAGTACATTCATATGGAGAGGATGCTAGGGAACTTCGTTGGCGCTCGGCAAATCTACGAGCGCTGGATGAGTTGGACGCCGGACGAGCAAGGTTGGCTTTCGTACATCAAGTTTGAGGTCACTCGACAAGAGATTGATCAAGCGAGAACAATTTTCGAGAGGTTCGTGTAGTGTCATTCGTAGGTTAGTGCATGGATTCGGTATGCGAAGTTTGAGATGAAGAATGGAGAAGTTGCTAGGGCTAGGAACTGTTATGAGAGAGCTGTGGAGCAATTGGTGGATTTGGAGGACGCAGAACAGTTGTTTGTTGCTTTTGCGGAGTTTGAAGAACGGTCCAAGGAGACGGAGCGCGCAAGGTGTATTTATAAGTTCGCGCTCGAGCATATTCCGAAGGGACGAGCGGAGGATTTGTATAAGAAGTATGTTGCATTCGAGAAGCAGTATGGGGATAGGGAAGGAATAGATGATGCAATTGTGGGGAAGAGGAGGTTTCAGTATGAGGATGAGGTGAGGGAAAATTTGCTGAATTATGATTTGTGGTTCGATTACATTCGTTTGGAGGAAAGTGTTGAAAACAAGGAAAGGATAAGGGAAGGGTACGAGCGAGCCATTGCTAATGTTCCTCCGGTTGAGGAGAAGCGATACTGGCAAAGATACATTAACTTGTGGTAAGTTTAAATAGAGTTGTACTTATGACTTGGTTGGTTGGTGTGGTTTGTTTTTGCGATCATATGATCTCTAGTTGTCAAATGTAATGCTTATGACATATCTTTACCTTTAAAATATTTTTCCTTCAATTCGTTTCTTTCCTTTTGTTTTTCAGGATTAATTATGCTTTGTATGAAGAGCTTGACGCAGGAGACATGGAGCGCACTAGAGAGGTGTACAGGTATATATTCTTTCTGAATTATATATACAAAATTAAGTATTTAGAGGTCCCAGTTCTTATACATAATTATATATACCTAACTATATTCTATAATAAATGTTAAATTTTTTCATAAAATGATAAAAAAAAAACTTCATATTAATTAAAATTATGTCCACAAAACATTATTTCATGCCACAATAAACATTATCCACAAAGGTTCTGAAGTACAAAATTCAAGCTCAAAACTTGACAAAAAAGAACCTCAAGCACAAAAGAATGAAGTTAAAATTTGAAGTTTAAAGTTGGAAGTCTTCTTGAAGATTTGTTTCATCAATATCTTCAATATTATTATCTGAATCATCTTTATCAATGTCCTTGTTGTATATTTCCTTATCATCTTCTCTTTCCTCTCCTTCTTCTTCTTCTTCTTCCCCCTCCTCCTCCTCCCATATTGAATGCTCCCCAATTTAAGTTAATCAAAACATTTAAAACTAAAAACAAAAAACAAAAAAGAAACAGAAAAATAAAAATAAAGGTTAAAATGTAAAAGTGAAAAAAACATAAAAGAAAAAAAGAGAGAAAAAAAAAACAAAAAAAAACGGAAAATTAGGGTTTAGAAGATGTAGAAAGAAAAAAAAAACAGAAAACAAAACCATAAAAAGACGAAGAAAACAGAAAAAAAAAAAAAAACGAAAAAGAGCTTGCTATAAAGAAAAAGAAAGATGTTGAATAAAAAAGAAGAGAGAAGAAGTTAAAGGTGCGGGTTCCATCTTCTTCCCTTTGAAATATTTGCACCCTTTTTCCTTAACTATAGTCTACACCCTTAAACTAATTGATTCATAAGGCTTTTTCAATCTGAACTTAGAACTTTCCTTCTATTTTCTTGCCTTTTCTTCTGCTTGCTTGTGGTATAAAAGCCCGCTTTCATGTCCCAAAAACCCATTTCAAGAAACTTACAATTAATTAAGCTAGCCCTAACTCGATCTTGTTTGATGATCAAGTCACTCTTTGAAAGATATTTCTTGAAGATGTAGAAAGAAAAAATAAATAAATAAATAAGAAGAAAAAAAGGTAAGAAAAGTTCACCGGAGTTTCGTGATGATCGCCAGAGGGTCGCTAGACTGTTGCGGTGCGTCGTCGGAGGTTTCAGCCGTCGTCGAGTGTGCGTAGGAGGAGAGGGTGGCAAGGGTTTAGGGTTTGCAAGGATTCCTTGTCCTTGATATAACTTAGGTTTTACATATATATGATACTAATATAATTTAATTTGTTTCTTGTCAATAAAAAAAAATATTTATCATGCTTCCTGAAGCTTCCAACACCACAATGAATATTAGAAGTGAAAGAGTATCACTTTGCATTTATTATTTTGTGCTCTTCTAGAAACCTGTAGATGATTCATTCACTAGGACCAAGGGATTTTATTCGACAAAAATGTTCTCTGCTATTGTGTGTTAGGATTTGATGTGGACTTTCAGTGACATTCTTATCTTCCAATTTCACCGTTACGCATGCATAAGTAGGAATTTTAGTTTTGGACGGATGATTCAATTCTATGTATCATTATCTATTTCAGGTTTGTCCAGAAAATTAGAAATTGTTGGAAATTTGGTCCAATGTATCAAAAATGTTAATTTAGCCAAGTTTTCTTCTTTTTTCGGGGAGTGCCTTAATCTTATTCCACATAGGAAGTTCTCCTTTGCAAAGATTTGGTTGTTAGCTACCCAATTCGAGATGCGACAAAAGAATCTTGCTGGTGCACGAAAGATCTTGGGTAATGCAATCCAAAAGATAAGGTATTCATATTATACCTATTACTGCATTTCTTAATCTTTTGATGAGTAATACTTGGAAGAGTATTTACGTAGCTCTTTACATGTTTCACTACAGATATTTAAGAAATATATTGAAATAGAATTGCAACTTGGCAACATGAATCGTTGCCGGACACTTTACGAGAAATATTTGGAGTGGGCTCCTGAGAACTGCTATGCATGGAGCAAGTACGCTGAACTGGAGAGATCCGTGAGTGAGAGACCGAGCTAGACCTATTTTTGAACTTGCAGTATGTAACACCCCGATTTTCAAGACTTAATTTTTTTTTTGTAAGATAATGAATATTTTAATTTTATATAAAAATATAACTGAAAATCGAGATGTTACTCGTATCCGTCTATCTTAACCCATAATCATTATATAGATAATAAAATTTGCAAAACTATGAATTTATATTCGTCCAACCAACTTACTGGTTAAGATAAACGAATACCTTTAATTCTTCATACGATCTTCATCTTCATACGAGAGTACTTGCCCTTGTCCATCCATTATGGACACAACATTTAAATACATTCATCAAATAGAATTAATGAATTTTATTCCAAGGCATTCACACGTGGAATAAATCACAGGGTCTTTACTAACCGTAATAATATTCATTGAATTTCGATTATTAATACAATTCGTTCAAATAATAAACCTTTAAAAATCAAATAAAAATATTCAGTCTTATCACCATAATACTAATTAATTAACCCACCCCTACTACTCTGAACTATGTCACGAACTCGCGATTTTATTCTCCTAAGCACCTGCATATGAAAAATAGGGGTGAGCTTGAAAGCCCAGTGGGTCATCTAAACAATTCACAATATTTTATTATGATACATACATAAGAACATTACAAACAAGTTTCACACATTAATTGTTGCAACATTAGATTGTTTGAGTCGAGAATTTTATCACGTTCTAAATCACGTACCTTTAGGAAAATCAAACTCAGGGTGACACAACCCAAAAATTAGAACTCATTGGTGATATTCATCATGAATAACTACCCCATAATAAACATTGGCGATATTCCTTAGAATAACTGCCCCATATATGTCATTCTTATCTTAATCGTGTTCTTTAGTGATGTCACTCCATACGTACGGTATAAGTACGATATTAAGTGCATTCATAAAACGTATTCAAACTCCACTACACATGGTATCATGTCACAAAGTCAATTATAATAGTATTCAGGCATGAACTTTACTATGTAAAAATTCCAAGTCATACATTTCATTATCAGGCATTATAATTTATAAATGAATTCAACTACCACATGAATTTCATGCATCCAATTATCATTTGATCAGAATAAAAATCATATTGACACACATATCGTCATGGCTAAACAATCACAACATTGTATATATATAATCATGTACAATAGGCATGCATAAGCAATCTAATAATACTATAGACCTAATTAATTTAACATTCCTATCTATATATCAAAATAAAATATTATGAAGGCCTAGAATCATCCCCACCTGAATCGTAAATTCTAAATCACTTAAATTTCTCGTCACGCGTAGTACTCAACCTGTACACGTATATTACGTTTGTTAATATAATTACTCATAAGAACGATTATGAGTGTAGAGATATATACCTATATATAGATGTTTAAACTAAGTATATATATAATAACATATTATAGTGCCTTGAGATATGATATAATGATGTATATGGTATAACATTATATAATACAATATAAGGTGTGGTGGTTTTGAAAAGGTGTGATATATATAATATAATATATATAATAGGTGATAACATGATATAATACAATATAAGGTGTGGTGGTTTTGAAAAGGTGTGATATATATAATATAATATATATAATAGGTGATAACATGATATAATACAATATAAGGTGTGGTGGTTTTGAAAAGGCGTGATATATATAATATAATATATAATAGGTGATAACATGATATAATACAATATAAGGTGTGGTGGTTTTGAAAAGTGTAATATATTATATAATATATAATAGGTGTTAATATGATATAATATAATATGTTGTAACACCCCGATTTTCAAAACTTAAATTTTTTTTAAGAAAATTAATATTTTAATTTTATATAAAATATCACTAAAAATCGAGATGTTACTCGTATCTGTCTATCTTAACCCATAACCATTTCATAAATAATAAAATTTGTAAAACTATGAGTTTATATTCTTCCAACCAACTTAGTGGTTAAGATAAACGAATACCTTTAATTTTTCATAAAATCTTTATCTTCATACGAGGGTACTTGCCCTTGTCCATCCATTATGGACACAACATTAAAACACAATCATCAAATAGAATTAATGAATTCTATTCCAAGGCATTCACACGTGAAATAAATCACAGGATCTTTACTGACCGTAATAACATTCATTGAATTTCAATTATCAATACAATTCGTTTAAATAATAAACCTTTAAAAATTAAATGAAAATATTCAGTCCCATAATACTAATTAATTAACCCACCCCTACTACTCTGCACTATGTCACGAACTTGCAATTTTATTCTCCTAAGCACCTGCATATAAAAAATAGGGGTGAGCTTGAAAGCCCAGTGGGTCATCTAAACAATTCACAATATTTTATTGTGATACATACACAAGAACATTATAAAAACGTTTCACACATTAATCGTTGCAACATTAAATTGTTTGAGTCGATAATTTCATCACGTTCCAAATCACGTACCGTTAGAAAATCAAACTCAGGGTGGCACAGCCCAAAAAAATTGGAACATTGGCGATATTCCTTAGAATAACTGCCCCATATGTGTAATTCTTATCTTAATCGTGTTGTTTAGTGATGTCACGCCATACGTACGGTATAAACACGATATTAAGTGCATTCATAAAACATATTCAACTCCACTACACATGGTATCATGTTACAAAGTCAATTATAATAGTGTTCACGCATTCACTATGCCAATATTCCAAATCATACATTTCATTATCAGGCATTATAATTTTTAAATGAATTCAACTACCACATGAATTTCATGCATCCAATTATCATTTGATCAGAATAAAAATCATGTTAACACACATATCATCATGGTTAAACAATCACAACATTGCATACATATAATCATGTACAATAGGCATGCATAAGCAATCTAATAATACTATGGACCTAATTAATTTAACATTCCTATCTATATATCAAATAAAATATTATGAAGGCCTAGAATAATTTCCACCTGAATCGCTAAATTCCAAATTACTTGAATTCCTCGTCACGCGTGGTAATCAACCTGTACACGTATATTACGTTTATTAATATAATTACTCGATTATAAGTGTAGAGATATATACATATACATGTATATATATATTGGTTGAGTGTTTAAACTAAGTATATATATATATAATAACATATTATAGTGCCTTGTGATATGATATAATGATGTGTATGGTATAACACGATATAATACAATATGTGATATATATATATATATATATATATAAATATTATATAACATTTTGGTTGCTAAAAAAAATAATAACACTTTAGTTGCAATGTTTAAAAAATAATAATAACACTTGGTAAAAAAAATATGTATGATACATATAAATATATTATATAATATCTTGATTGCTAAAAAAAAAAATAATTGAGTTGCAATGGTTAAAAAAATAATAATAATGTATTGTATGTATGATATATATATAAATATATTATATAACATTTTGGTTGCTTAAAAAATAATAATACTTGAATTGCAATGTTTAAAAAAAATAATAACGTATTGTATGTATGACATATATATAAATATATTATATAACATTTTGGTTGCTTAAAAAATGATAATACTTGAATTGTCATGTTTAAAAAAATAATAACACTGGAGTTGCAATAAAAGAAATAATAATAACACTTGGTAAAAAAAATATGTATGATACATATAAATGTATTACTGTTGGTTGTTTAAAAGAAAAGAAAAATAAATAAATAAACTAAACTAAAATATGCTTGAGTTGGTTGCTTAAAAGGAAAGAAAAATAAAATAAAATAAAATAAAGTAAACTAAAATTACTTGAGTTGCTGGGCGGACAGGGGAGAGAGAGAAAAGAGAAAGAGGGGAAAGAAAAGGGGATGGGGAAAAGGGAGAAGAAGAAGAAGAAGAAGAGAGTGAGGGCGAGAGATCGGGAGCGAAAGACCGAGAAATCGGAGGCGAGGCGAGGCGAGAGATCGGAAGTGAGAGCGAGAGGTCGAGAGTGGCGATGCAGAGAAGAGAAGAAAGAGAGATCGGCGACGAGTGCAGTGGCGGAGAAGAGAAGAGGAAGGGCGGCGACGGCGAGATCAGCGGCAGAGGAGAGAAGAGAGGGTGGCGGCGGCGAGATCCGTGGCGGATAGAGCGGCGGTGGCGGTGTGCGCTGGAAGAAAGGAAGAGAGAAGAGAAGAGGGTTTCGAGAGGTTTGTGCGTTGTTTTCGGCGATTGGCTTTAAAGAGAGCGAGAGTGAAAGATTTCCGGCGAGATCTCGGCGAGGTTTCAGGTGACATGTCGGCGAGATCTCGGCGAGATTCCAGGCGACATGTCGGCGAAATTTTCGGATCAGGTTTGAAATCTTTTTTTTTTTTTCCTGGGTATTACTGAAAGAAACATTCCTTGGTTCCATGGTTTTGATTTGAATCTTCCTCCTCCAGATGAAGAAGAAGATGAAAAAAATGATAATGGAAAACAATGCGGGGGAATATTTCTTGTGTTGGACAGGAATGGTGGTCTCGCAATTCGTTGGATTCGCGTTCACTGATAGGCTCCAGAATTACTCATTTGGGTGTTCTGATGAATAAATCTCAAGTGGCATTACAGTTCAAATTTTTCATTTCAATAATTCATGACTTGTAGAGCAAGATGAGCTTGTTTCATAAGTACTCCTTGCTCTGTTTTCAATTCTATGTTGAGAACATTCATGAACAGAGAATATCAATGGCAAAACTGATTTGAAAATAAAATGCCTCTCATCTCTGGGTAGGTGGGATGGATTTATGTTCAATTCCTTTGATACTTCTGAAAGTCTTTGAGTATATGCATTTTCAATTATTTACATGCCCAAGTACTAAATCTGGGCTTCCTGCAAGTGAGTTAATTCAGCCATCTTGATTTTTATTTTCAATAAAAAAAAATTTAACAGCAGTGTTTGAATTTCATCAACTTCTTTACTGAAAATGTTTTAAAATCTTACTCCTGAACTTAAAAATAGTTTTCAAAAAAATAAAATATGATCTCATTTTTAATTGATTTATAATTTTTGAAAACATGTTTGGTATCATATTAAAAAAATTTCCCTTGGTGCCTAATTAGTTCTGTAAGCTAGTCCAAATACCCCATGTTAAAGAATTAAAAATAGTGTTTTCCTAACCACATGTGAGTAGTAACATGAACCAAATTCCTGGGTATTACATTCTTCCCGCCTTAAATGAAATTTCGTCCCGAAATTAAAGTATAAGCTTACTTACTTGATGATGTTCAACTTTTTCCACTGTTGACCAGTTGTATCTCGAAACTTAAAGTGTTCTTTGAAATAAGTCAGCGTATTTGGCCTTCATTTCACCTTCAGGTTCCCAAGTGGCTTCTTCAACTCCATGATGCTTCCACAATACTTTAACTAATGGACTGTCTTTGTTCCTCAAGCTATGAACTTTCCAATCTAGGATCTATAAGGGTACTTCTTCATAGGTGGCATCAACTTGTACTTTTACGTCTTTCCAATCGATGGTGTGGTTCATATTTTCGCAACATCGATACGTGGAATACGTTGTGAATGGGGGATAAACTAGTTGGTAATTCTAGTTTGTAAGCATTCTCACCAATTCGATCACTGATCTTGAACGGACTGATGAATCGCGGCGATAACTTCCCTTTCTTACCAAACCTCATGATGCCTTTTTGTGGGCTTATTCTCAGAAATACCTTATCACCTTTTTGGAACTCTAGAGGTCGGCTCCTCTTATCTGCGTAGCTCTTCTGCCTACTCTGTGCAGTAACCAACCTTTTCTGGATCAACTTCACTTTTTCATTCATTTCCATTATCATATCAGGTCCTATAAGTACCTTATCTTCCCAATCGGCCCAACACAGTGGTGACCTACATGGTCGTCCATATAGAGCTTCATATGGAGCCATTTGTATGCTTGCCTGGTAACTATTGTTATAAGCAAACTCTGCTAGGTGTAAGTATTTACTCAAATTTCCCTTGAAATCCAGTACACAAGCTCTCAACATGTCTTCTAAGATCTGAATAACCCTTTCGAATTGACCATCTGTCTAAGGATGATAGGCGGTGCTCATGGTTAATTTGGTTCCCAATTCCCGTTGTAAGCTCTGCCAGAACTGAGATGTGAATAAGGAATCTCTATCTAACACTATCGATTTGGGTACTCCATGTAGCTTCACAATCTCTTTCACATACAGCTCACCCAGTTTACCAATCGTATCTGTGGATTTAATAGGCAAGAAGTGTGCCACTTTAGTAAGTCGATCCACAATTACCCAAACTTTATCCTCACCTTTCTGATTTCTAGGAAGAGCCCCGACGAAATCCATTGCTATGTTATCCCATTTCCATTCGGGGATTTCTAAAGGTTGTAACAATCCAGACAGTCTTTTATGTTCGGCCTTAACTTGCTGACATGTAAGGCATTTAGACACATATTTAGCCACATCTCTTTTCATACCTTTCCACCAATAATTTTTCTTCAAATTTTGGTACATCTTATCTCCACCAGGATGTAAAGTGTATTTAGTCTGATGTGCTTCATCAAATAAGGTCTTTTTAATTTCTTCGATTCTGGGTACACAAATTCGATCTCTGAACCTTAATAACCCTTCTGAATCGATTTTGAAATTTGGATTTTCATTATTGGCTCTTGCATCTGCCACCCATTTTATCAGTTTTCTATCCTGAGCTTGACCTTCCTTAATTTGATGTAGTAGGTCTGGCTTGCAGCTCATATTATATAAGAAAATCTGATTTTCACCTTCTTGTACGCCCAAATTATAATCTTCAATCAATTGGTACATCTGCCCTTTTTCTGCATCGTTCTTGTAAGATTTTCGACTTAAAGCATCTGCGACTACGTTGGCCTTCCCTGGGTGATAATGCAGCTGAAAATCATAATCATTCAGCAATTCCATCCATCTCCTTTGCCTCAAATTTAACTCTTTTTGTGTATAGATGTACTTCAAACTCTTATGATCAGAGTATAGATCAAATTTCTCTCCATAAAGATAGTGTATCCATATCTTTAAGGAAAATACAATGGCAGCCAATTCTAAATCATGAGTCGGGTAATTCTGTTCATGAGTCTTCAGTTGCCTAGAAGCATAAGCAACCACTTTACCTTCCTGCATCAGAACAGCGCCAAGACCATTCCTAGAAGCATCAATGTAAATAACATAACCGACTCCGCTTGCAGGAGTGATCAATATTGGGGCTGTGGTTAATCGTCTCTTCAACTCCTGAAAGGAATTCTCACATTTCTCATCCCAACTAAATTTGGCATCCTTCCTTGTTAGCTTTGTCATAGGCTCAGCTAGTCTCGAAAAATTTAGAATAAATCTTCTATAGTAACCAGCTAGTCCCAGAAAGCTTCTAATTTCTGTCACTGATTTTGGCTTTTCCCAGTTCATTACTGCTTCAACTTTTGTTGGATCTACGGATATCCCTTCTGATGACACTACATGGCCCAAAAATTTGACTGACTTCATCCAAAATTCACATTTTTCAAATTTGGCATACAATTCATTTCGCCTCAATGTTTCCAAAACTACTGTAAGGTGTTCCTGATGTTCCTCACTGGTCTTCGAATAAACCAAAATATCATCAACAAATACCACTACAAATTTGTCTAGATGAGGCCTAAACGTCCTCTTCATGAGGTCCATAAATGCTGCTGGTGCATTAGTGAGTCCAAATGGCATGACTCTGAATTCAAAGTGTCCATACCTAGTCCTGAATGCTGTCTTCGGTATGTCTGACTCTTTGATTCTAAGTTGGTGATAACCGGACCTTAGGTCGATCTTGGAAAAACAAGTTGCTCCCTTCAGTTGATCGAACAAATCATCTATTCTGGGAAGGGGGTACTTGTTCTTGACTGTGACTTGATTTAATTTTCTATAGTCAATACACAGTCTCATCGACCCATCTTTCTTTTTGGCAAACAATACTGGTGGTCCCCAGGGTGATTCGCTGGGCTGGATAAATTCCTTCGCACTAAGATCATCAAGTTGGGTCCTTAGTTCTATTAATTCGCCAGGGGCCATTCTGTAGGGTGACATGGCTATGGGGGCTGTTCCAGGGTACAGTTCTATCTTGAACTCTACTTCCCGCTTAAGAGGTAATCCTGGTAATTCTTCGGGAAACACTTCAGGGAAGTCTCGAACCACCAAGTACTCTTTTAAATTCCTCAAGGTCTTTAGAGGCTCGGCTTCTGTTAGGGTTTTGAATTCCTCTTTTTGATTCACAGATTCGAGAAGTGCGGACATGATATTCCTCGGGATTTTGTTTTTATTCCCATAGATTTTCAACAGCTCTCCCGAAGGTAACCGCATAGTAATCTTCTTTCGTAGGCAATCGATCTGGGCTTGGTATTCAGATAACCAATCCATACCCAAGATTACATCATAATCATTAATGGGTAGGAGTATCAATTCAGCTGAAATCAGCTTATCATTAATTCTAAGGTCACAACTACATTTTTCAGTTGTTGGGACGTTTACTCCTACTGGTGTTGAAATCTTCATAACGACAGATAAAGGTACAGTGGAAAGTTGTAGTTTCCTGGCTAAGTTTTCAGAAATAAAAGACCTTGATGCTCCAGAATCAAACAAGACTTTAACTATAACATGAAATAAAATGAATGTACCTTCCACCACTTCGTTTGTACCAACTTCTTGTTCAGGATTTCCTTCAGTCACTGCAAAGACTCTGCCTTGATTTTGGTTTTGGGTTTGGTTATGATTATAACTCGGACGATTGGCTTGATTTCGTCCTTGCCCATTGTTGTTGTTCTGCCAGTTGCCCGGACGAAAATTTTGTCGAACTCCTTGCATAGTGCATTTTCGTGCCAAATGACCTGGTTGGTTGCATTTGAAGCAAAGTCTCGTACCTACTACTTGATTTCTATTTTGTTGGGGTTCACGAATATTGTTTTGCTGCATCTGTGGTCCACCATTATGCCTAGACCCTCCTGATCCGTTGTTGTGATTCTGCCCCCTGTTCCACTGGTTCCCATTGTTGAACGTGTTTCTGTTCCACGTATTACCTTTGCCACCAAAATTATTCAGATTCTGCCTCTTGTTGTGATTACTCTGGTAATCAGAATTCCGTCCTTGTGGCCTTTTGTTCCTATTCCGTATTGTTTCTTGTAAGTTCAGTTCTCTTTCTACTAACAGGGCTCGTTCAACTACCTCTTTGTAAGTCTCCAGATTAATCGGAACAACCACTTTTCTAATCTCCATTTTGAGACCTTCTGCAAATCTACTAGCTTTCATCTGTTCATTGGCGACCAGTTCACGAGCAAATCTGGAAAGTTCGATAAACTTCGCCTCATATTCTGCCACTGTCATGCTCCTCTGTATCAGTCTCACAAATTCAGATTGTAGTTCTTTTCTGTTTGCTTTGGGAAAAAATTTATCATAAAAGATTTCTTCAAAAGTCGCCCAGGTCATAGTGTTCACGTCCACTGTAGGGCTTTCTTTAACCATTCTCCACCAATGTTTGGCCTCACCTATGAATTGATGAGCCGCAATTGCCACCATTCTTGGACCAGTTACTCCCAGAACTTCCAAGTGTTCCTGAACCTCCTGGAACCACTTGTCGGCTTCCCTTGGATCTGGTTTGCCTTCAAATTTCGACGGATGCATACGTTGGAAATCTTTCAATTGATCTGCCCATTCCTTTTCTTCAGGTCTCCTGATGTTTCAAGTTCCTGTTTCATTCTGCACCACAATAGTTGGATTCAGTTGAGGTTGAGGCATCTATCTGGTCACCTGTTCCACGACTTGCCTCACAAATTCAGCCATCATCTCTGGTCCCAAAACAATTCCAGGGGTTGGAACTGTTGTAGGTTGGACGTTCTCTGTTCCAGCAGAGTCAACATTCACTGTTTGATTTGCATGTTCTTGCTCTGTCGGCTGAGATTCAGATGTCGATTGTGTCTGCACAGCTGGTTCAGTGTCCCTTATGAGATCACTCACAGACCTTGTGTTTATTCTTCGAGGTGCAGCCATCTATAAAATTTCAACTCATCTTTAGTACTACATGAGATAATCATTTTCGTGTAGGGTGACTCCAGATTCAGAATTCTAAGTTCTCGAAAATAAAATGATCCTATTGATTCAGTTTCTAGGTTTTATAAAATTTTGACAATCCATGATTGTCACAGGGTATAGGATTTGGTTTTGATACATGTAAACAAGACAAGCAAACAAACAAACAACATACCACACAACAATGGTATAAAGAAAATTCCCAAGCTTTCAGTTACACCCTCCGTATTCAAGTGTCCCATACCACTCTAGCCCGGTGATATAAGCTTCCACAAAGAAACTTCAATACACCCAAACAATGCGCAAATGTCCTACCAACTAAGGCTTCCCAGGTATCCTCTATATTCAAGCTGTCCCATACCAGTTGAACGTAGCGATACAAGCTCGTCCAGAGTTTTTAGTCACTCACCAAACATGGCCTGCTAGTCTCCAAGATCAAGACTCCTCAATTACCCTTAAATTCCTCCACGTCCCATACCGCTTTGGAACCAAGAATAAAAGATTCATCCTGATCTCAGATTCTAACCAAACAATTTTCATACAAGTTCTTGTCTCTAACCGATGTCCAAAAAGCTTTGAATTTGTTAGACCCACTGTACTTTCATTCACGAGATTAGGTTATAAAATTTATAATTGACATATTTATCTAGTTCAAGTTGAATCCTAATCTCATAAAGATTTGATACCTACTCACTGATACTAAACTTCTCAAAATTTGTTGTAACACTTCCCATGATCTGAAGCCTAAAGCTCTGATACCAAACTGTAACACCCCGATTTTCAAAACTTAAATTTTTTTTTTAAAGAAAATGAATATTTTAATTTTATATAAAATATCACTGAAAATAGAGATGTTACTCGTATCCGTCTATCTTAACCCATAACCATTTTATAAATAATAAAATTTGTAAAACTATGAGTTTATATTCTTCCAACCAACTTAGTGGTTAAGATAAACGAATACCTTTAATTCTTCATAAAATCTTTATCTTCATACGAGGGTACTTGCCCTTGTCCATCCATTATGGACACAACATTAAAACACAATCATCAAATAGAATTAATGAATTCTATTCCAAGGCATTCACACGTGAAATAAATCACAGGGTATTTACTGACCGTAATAACATTCATTGAATTTCAATTATCAATACAATTCGTTTAAATAATAAACCTTTAAAAGTTAAATGAAAATATTCAGTCCCATAATACTAATTAATTAACCCACCCCTACTACTCTGCACTATGTCACGAACTCGCAATTTTATTCTCCTAATCACCTGCATATAAAAAATAGGGGTGAGCTTGAAAGCCCAGTGGGTCATCTAAACAATTCACAATATTTTATTGTGATACATACACAAGAACATTACAAACAAGTTTCACACATTAATCGTTGCAACATTAAATTGTTTGAATCGATAATTTCATCACGTTCCAAATCACGTACCGTTAGAAAATCAAACTCAGGGTGGCACAGCCCAAAAAAATTGGAACATTGGCGATATTCCTTAGAATAACTGCCCCATATGTGTAATTCTTATCTTAATCGTGTTCGTTAGTGATGTCACGTCATACGTACGGTATAAGGACGATATTAAGTGCATTCATAAAACATATTCAACTCCACTACACATGGTATCATGTTACAAAGTCAATTATAATAGTGTTCACGCATTCACTATGCCAATATTCCAAATCATACATTTCATTATCAGGCATTATAATTTTTAAATGAATTCAACTACCACATGAATTTCATGCATCCAATTATCATTTGATCAGAATAAAAATCATGTTAACACACATATCATCATGGTTAAACAATCACAACATTGCATACATATAATCATGTACAATAGGCATGCATAAGCAATCTAATAATACTATGGACCTAATTAATTTAACATTCCTATCTATATATCAAATAAAATATTATGAAGGCCTAGAATAATTCCCACCTGAATCGCTAAATTTCAAATTACTTGAATTCCTCGTCACGCGTGGTAATCAACCTGTACACGTATATTACGTTTATTAATATAATTACTCGATTATGAATGTAGAGATATATACATATACATGTATATATATATTGGTTGAGTGTTTAAACTAAGTATATATATATATATATATAATAACATATTATAGTGCCTTGTGATATGATATAATGATGTGTATGGTATAACATGATATAATACAATATGTGACATATATATAAATATATTATATAACATTTTGGTTGCTAAAAAAAAATAATAACACTCTAGTTGCAATGTTTAAAAAATAATAATAACACTTGGTAAAAAAAAATGTATGATACATATAAATATATTATATAACATCTTGATTGCTAAAAAAATAATAACACTTGAGTTGTAATGTTTTAAAAAAAATAATAACACTTGGTAAAAAAAAATATGTATGATACATATAAATATATTATATAATATCTTGATTGCTAAAAAAAATAAATAATTGAGTTGCAATGGTTAAAAATATAACAATAACGTATTGTATGTATGACATATATATAAATATATTATATAACATTTTGGTTGCTTAAAAAATAATAATACTTGAATTGCAATGTTTAAAAAAAATAATAGCGTATTGTATGTATGACATATATATAAATATATTATATAACATTTTGGTTGCTTAAAAAATGATAATACTTGAATTGTCATGTTTAAAAAAATAATAACACTGGAGTTGCAATAAAAAAAATAATAATAAAACTTGGTAAAAAAATATGTATGATACATATAAATGTATTACTGTTGGTTGCATAAAAGAAAAGAAAAATAAATAAATAAACTAAACTAAAATATGCTTGAGTTGGTTGCTTAAAAGGAAAGAAAATAAAATAAAATAAAATAAAGTAAACTAAAATTACTTGAGTTGCTGGGCGGACCGGGGAGAGAGAGAAAAGAGAAAGAGGGGAAAGAAAAGGGGATGGGGAAAAGGGAGAAGAAGAAGAAGAAGAAGAAGAAGAAGAGAGTGTGGGCGAGAGATCGGGAACGAGAGACCGAGAAATCGGAGGCGAGGCGAGGCGAGAGATCGGAAGTGAGAGCGAGAGGTCGGGAGTGGCGATGCAGAGAAGAGAAGAAAGAGAGAGCGGCGACGAGTGCAGTGGCGGAGAAGAGAAGAGGAAGGGCGGCGACGGCGAGATCCGCGACGGAGGAGAGAAGAGAGGGCGGCGGCGGCGAGATCCGTGGCGGATAGAGCGGCGGTGGCGGTGTGCGCTGGAAGAAAGGAAGAGAGAAGAGAAGAGGGTTTCGAGAGGTTTGTGCGTTGTTTTCGGCGATTGGGTTTAAAGGGAGCGAGAGTGAAAGATTTTCGGCGAGGTTTCAGGCGACATGTCGGCGAGATTCCAGGCGACATGTCGGCGAGATTTCCGGATCAGGTTTGAAATCTTTTTTTTTTTTCCTGGGTATTACAGAAAGAAACATTCCTTGGTTCCATGGTTTTGATTTGAATCTTCCTCCTCCAGATGAAGAAGAAGATGAAAAAAATGATAATGGAAAACAATGCTGGGGAATATTTCTTGTGTTGGACAGGAATGGTGGTCTCGCAATTCGTAGGATTCGCGTGCACTGAAAGGCTCCAGAATTACTCATTTGGGTGTTCTGATGAATAAATCTCAAGTGGCATTACAGTTCAAATTTTTCATTTCAATAATTCATGACTTGTAGAGCAAGATGAGCTTGTTTCATAAGTACTCCTTGCTCTGTTTTCAATTCTATGTTGAGAACATTCATGAACAGAGAATATCAGTGGCAAAACTGATTTGAAAATAAAATGCCTCTCATCTCTGGGTAGGTGGGATGGATTTATGTTCAATTCCTTTGATACTTCTGAGAGTCTTTGAGTATATGCATTTTCAATTATTTACATGCCCAAGTACTAAATCTGGGCTTCCTGCAAGTGAGTTAATTCAGCCATCTTGATTTTTATTTTCAATAAAAAAAATTTTAACAGCAGTGTTTGAATTTCATCAACTTCTTTACTGAAAATGTTTTAAAATCTTACTCATGAACTTAAAAATAGTTTTCAAAAAAATAAAATATGATCTCATTTTTAATTGATTTATAATTTTTGAAAACATGTTTGGTATCATATTAAAAAAATTGCCCTTGGTGACTAATTAGTTCTGTAAGCTAGTCCAAATACCCCATGTTAAAGAATTAAAAATAGTGTTTTCCTAACCACATGTAAGTGGTAACATGAACCAAATTCCTGGGTATTACATATGTGGTATATATATAAGGTGTGGTGATGTGTGGGGCTTTTGAAAAAGTGTGATATACATATATAATATATAATATGTGTGTGCTGTTGGAGGTTTTTAAAAATTAAAATGGAATAGTGAAAAGAAGAAGAAGGGTGTGTGTGGCTTTCTGAAAAGGTAATAAGTGTGTTGTTGGATGTTTTAAAAATTAAAATGGAATAGTGAAAAGAAGAAGGGAGACGTTAATGGTGGGGAGTTGCAGGGGTGGTGGTGGAGAGAAGAGAGAGAGAGATTCAGAGCGAGAGTGAGAGCGAGAGAGATCGAGAGAGTAGCGGCGGAGAAGAGAAGAGAGAGAACGCGACGAGATCAGGGAATGGCGGAGAAGAGTGGAGAAAGAGAACGGCGTCGAGATCAGTGGCGGAGAAGAGAAGAGAAGAAAGGGCGGCGGCGGCGAGATCAGTGGCGGAGAAGAGAAGAGAGGGCGGCGGCGGCGAGATTAGTGGCGGAGAAGAGAAGAGAGCGGTGGCGAGAGCAAGAGAATGGCGGGGGTTGCAGCGGCGAGATGAGAAGAGAGAGAGGGCGGCGGCGGGAGAGCAACGGCGAGATGGGTTTTAGGTTTTGAGTAGAGGGTTGAGAGAGAGACCTGGCGAGAGCGAGAGAGCAGAGGCGGTGATGAGTTGCAGCGGCGATGAGCGTCGGTGTGCGCTGGCGGAGAAAGGAAGAGAGAAGAGAGAGGGTTTCGAGAGGAAGAAGAGGCTTGTGCGTTTGTTTCGAAAGAGTGAGGCTTGTGCGATTGAGTTTAGAGAGAGCGAGGCGCGATTTCAGCCAAAATTTTCGGTGTGATTTCCGGCGAGATTTCAAGCAAGATGTCGGCGAGATTTCAGGTGAGATGTTTGAAATTTAAAAGTGGATTTCTTTTTTTTTTTGTTTTTTAAAAGGTATTACACAATAGCCCAACCTGCACTGGATATGCCAGAGGTGCCGGGGAAGGTCTGTAGATGAAGTCCTCCATTTTGGTTGCTCAAATGTGTTCTGTTGTTCATGGTAGCATTACTCATAAATTGGCAGTTCTAATCTACCCTTGAATGCATGCATAACCATTGTTTTGTTTTCCTTTTTATAAAATATATTTTCTTTCACTGCCGCTAACTGTCTTCAAAGAAATTTGTCAGTGTAACTTGGCAACTCACATGGCACGATGTTGCTTTTAAAATCAATAATGAAAACAGATACATCATAGCATCCACATTTCATCTTGTATGAGATCATATGTTGGGATACATTGATTTTTCCTGTTGAAGCTTGTCTTAAAAAATCAGTTCATTCTAAAGATTCGATCACTTGATTTTGGCACTCTCTCACACGCACGCACACACATTATTCCCTTATTATTCTCAAAATTGTTTTAGCTAGTTTGTGTTGCCGAAGCCATATTAGTTTAAAACAGGCGCGGAAACAGCATAATTATTTTTCTTGGCTATATTAGTTTAAGGGAAATGCTAAATATACCCTAAAAAAACTCAAAACATAAATAAGATGGGGTGGTCATCATCCACACCATTGATGGGACCATGTACAATCCCAATGATAGGTCCCATCAACGGTGTGGGTGAGTGCCACATCATTTAGTTTGTGTTTTGAGTTTATTTAGCATTACCCCACGAGTAAATAGCATCTACATTTTTCTTGACTTTTCTCTTAATTGTGGTCTTTCTTTATTTTTCTCACTTCATGAATTATTTTAGAGCTTGTGAGAAATTGTAAGGATGTTGATAGGTTCTAAATATTTTGTATCTCCTTGTTTTTCTCCCTTATATATTGTGTGAAAAAATGAGTACGTTTTTTAGTATGAATCTTGGCGAACCTTTTATGCTCTTCTCTACTTTTGGATTTAAGTAATATGTAAAATCTAACTTGTGTTGTGTCCACGATGAAACTAAAAGGTTAGGAGATAAAAATTTAACCCATGATTAGAACTTCCATGTTTTATTGCTTCATAAAGTGCTAATAACAGAGAAGGGAAAATGGGTATCATCCTTGAAATGTTATTTTCTTATCAACATGTTTTATGCATCAATATCATATCAGCTTTTAGGGATTCTGTTTCTAGCAAGGAATCATAGTCGTCGCCACTGGCTTTAATTTTTCCTTCCTTTCATGCTGTGAGAGAACATTGTTGTATTCACAATTCTTCTTTTTTTATTGGATTACAGGCATACATAGACTTTGAGATTTCAGAAGGTGAATACGAAAGAACCAGACAGCTTTATGAGAGGCTTCTTGACCGGACAAAGCACTTGAAAGTCTGGATAAGTTATGCGAAGTTTGAAGCATCTGCTGCAATTGAAGAAGGCACGGGCGAAGAGTTGGTCCTTGAGCAAAGGATGCCAGTGCCTCCACCGTGCTAGAAGTAAGCAAAAAAACTTATAGTATTTATTTTTGATTTTTTGAGAATTTATTGGTAATAGTATGTTTATTTTATTTTCCTCATTCCAGGAGTTTTTGAAAGCGCCATCAACTACTTGAGAACATCTGCACCTGAACTAAAGGAAGAAAGAGAGATGCTTTTGGAAGAGTGGCTTAATATGGAGAGCAGCTTTGGAGATGATAGCTTGATGCAGAACAAGCTGCCTAAGAAACTCAAAAAGAAAAGAGAGATTGCTTCGGAAGATGGTCCAGCTGCGTATGTTATCCATCTTTTGCTTTCTTGTATACTTATATTTACTTTTATGTAAAGAAGTTGCATTGGAGATTGGTATATAAAAAACAGGATTATTTAAGCGCCTAATAATCCGTCCGTTTAAATTTTATGTTATGTGGGCGTTTGTTCTTGGTTCAATGTATTTTTTATTCGATTAATGATTCATGTTACATGGACATGGACTTGTGCAGGTACGAGGAGTATTACGATTACATCTTCCCAGAGGAAACTGCAACACCATATCTTAAATTTTTGGAAGCTGCATACAAATGAAAAAAGCAAAAAATTGGTCCAATTGTAGACTGATAACTTCAAATTCCATTTGGTACTCATGCAACTAACTATGTATTCAATTTCTGGTATTTTTTTTTTCTTTTTCTTGAATGAAGAAGTCATATATATATATATTTGTAACTTGTAATCAGTTCAATTGTTGAGATGGAAGTTTGTGATCCATATTGTATTACTCTCTTTAACTATTATCAAAGCCTTTTCAAAGAGCCTAGGTGACGACGAAGTAAAACTTGGGTGACATATATCTTAAACTGAATGATACTGGGTGGGGCAAGGGGTGGTTACAAATAGTATCCAACGGCCGGGTTACCAACTCAAACCAATCTATCTACCCTAATTCAATCCAATTTGAGTCAGGTAAACCAACTCAAAAATCTCATGGTCTTTGGTATTTTTTATTTTTTAGATGACTTATTCTAAAGTCTACAATGTAAGAGTTAGGGATGTTCATTTTATCAATCAACCCGATTAACAATCCGAACCTTATGGGTTGGGTTGCATTGGGTGTATATATCAATTTTTTTTTTTTTTGTTCTAAATGGAGTTTATATATCAAATTGGGTTGGTTTGAGTGTGTAAAAACTTGTAACATGATAGATTTGGATTGGGTCAAGTTTTTATAAACATAAGCAAACAAAATGGAACCAATCTAAACTAATTTAAAAAACGTTTAACCACTCATCATTTTCACTCTAAACACTCATTATAATTAAACTAGTTCACGGAAGTGTGTTTGCATGTGAATAAAAGGGGTTGAAAGTTATCAAAAAAGTTAAAATGGTTAAGAATTACTAAAAAAATAAAAAGTGGTTGTCTTATATTTAATAACATTATAAAAAAGTTTAAAAGAAAAGAAAAGAAAAGGAAACGAAAGTATAAGATCCGCTCAAGACAATTTTTTAAAGAAGTGGGTCGGGTAAATGGACAATGTGGCAACTTTTTAGGAAGCTATGACATTTTAAAAAAATGCCCTTATTTTTTATTTTTTAAGTTAAATGTAATTTTAGTTGAGCATAATTAATAGATAATGGGTAGTTTTAGTATTTTTAGAAAAAGCGGCACATCGTTGTTAAGAAGTTTTGGCTTTATAAATAGTATAAATTACTTAAAATGTTAAAATAAGCATAATATGCAAGAATTATCTTATTAACTATTATAATATTCACATTTGACTTAGAAATATGTTTATAAAATAATATTTAGATTCATTAATTAAATATATAATGCAATGTTATAATTTATATATATTCAGTAGACCAACCCGATTAACATGACCTAAAACAATCTGAAGTCATTAGGTTTGGGTTGGGTTAGATTTAGGGGAGTTATTGGGTTGGTTTGAGTTAAAAATCTTTCAATCCGACTTGATTGAGTTAGGTTGGTATTTGATCAAAACCTGAATTAACCTAACCGGTAAACAACCATATTTAATAAAAGCCACAACCATATTTAATAAAAGCCTGCAACTCAATCCAACTTGATTGAGTTGGGTCGCTAAATTTTCATAATTTCTTTTCTTATTTCAAAGTAATTGATGACTTTTTCTTATTGGTGGATGCCTTAATTTAATTTTTTTTTTAAAGAAATCTTTAGAGTTTAGGTCCTCAAATTATCACAAAACAAGGTTAAGAGTTTTGTAGTTTTCAAAATTAAAGAACAGGTCCACGGTACAATTTTTTACAAAACAAAGATAAGTTTACCCTTTTGCATATATTTAGTATATAGGCCAAAGTGACCAAAGGTCAATGATTTTGTATATTTTTTCATCTTCTTCTCAATGCTTTTTAAATCACTCAAATTAAAAAAGTTTTGATCTTTTAAAATTAAAAGTTAATTAGATATTAAATTACCAATAAGTAAAACAAAATTACTAATGAAGAAAAAAAGTCTACCAATCGGTCAACTAGTTGATCTATTGGTAAACTTGTGCTTTCAACTTCAAATGGATATATATCTATACTATATATAATACAAAAACATGGCAAATGTGCCGGATGATCAATTTTTAAAAAAATCCAATACTACCCCTCCAATTCTTTTTTATAAATTACAATTTAATCTTTGAAGGGTAATTATTTAATTAAATACTAAAAGATTTTAGACTTCGTTACGTGGCAAGATTTTTAACGCCACTTTTTAGTTATCCATAAACCGTCTTCCTGCAAAGTTACAAAAAAAAATAAAATAAAATTACGTAATAAACTCTTTTTTGTTCACGTGGTGCAACGCACGTGCACAATAACTATATATATACTATATATAATATAAATACCTGGACACTTTCCACGGTAAGCCTATTTACATATAATTCCCATAACACCATGTAACACCCTTCTTCCATTTATTTAAGATTTCATTTTTCCTATCAGTCATACCATTAGTAAATGCGTAATTCAGTAATTTCAAAAAATTAAGTTTATACATTTTGTATTTTAGTAAACACGCGCGTGTATTCAGTTTCTTAACCGACCACTCTGTACCGTCATTCAGTTTATTCTTAACATAATAAACCTCTTCACATCCTCTTTATCAGTTTTCCAACAATTCCTCCACTTCAACACGTCACTATTCAGTTTATACGTTTTTCGCAACTTTCATTTCTCATTGCAATCAGAGAACCACCAAACAACCAAGAACTCTACACAATCAAAAGTTCCAGCAAGATAATGAAGGAAATATTGAATCAAATGACAAATGGGCTTCTAGTTAGAGGCATTGCAATGCACCCTTCCATTTCTTCCTTGATTAAATTCTTCTATGTTTGGGACGAGCCTCTATAATTTTCATTTAATTTTATATATTAATAAATTTAGTCATTTAATATTTTGGGTTTGATTAAACTTAATAGTTTTCGTTTATAATGTAACTGTTCCTATTTCTTACTCTCGCTCACTTTTACTGTAAGTTATAACCTATTCACTACTCCTAGAGAATGAAATGTTGTAGCTCATAGACTTAGTAGGTTTGCATAAACCCAAAAACTTTATCAAGTTTGGCTAGAGGATGTTTGAGGTGGCATCCACTCTTCTTTCTTCTTTAATAAAGTAATTTGATCTCAATAATAATAATAATAATTACGATCCGTGCATTATTCATTATCCCTTCGTTCACCTAAGGTTTTCTCTAGGTGCGCTTGAAGTTGTACTATGAAATGTTGCATTTTGACAATTATTAGATAATGATGTTTTGGATTTTTTTTGAAAATCAATTACGTCAATAATAATAAGGTTTTTTGCTATGTCATCTTAACAATTTTCTTTTGCCAATATAAATTTGATGGTCCCTTGCATGTAAAAATGTACTTTATTATAAGATGATTGTTGTCTACGTGTAATGTGCATACTATTCACTAGCATATATATATATAACCAACCATGGGTTGGTCTGCTGGTTTGGAGAGCGGACCTCAAGACAAGTTAAGGGACTCGATCATAGATTCGAGCCTTGCCTCGGCTAAATTTTGAGTGAGAGAGACGCCTATAAACCCTACAGAACTTTGAACTCCGAAAGGACTAGCCTCAACTCAAAGGTAGGAGGACAACTCCGAAAGGACTAGTCTCTAGGAGGACAACTCCCAAGAGCCAGAAAACCGATGACAATATATATTTATATATATAACCAACTAAACATTTACACCAGATCATTTAAAACTTGATGACCAACTATAAACACTGGCCAAATTGACATAAGATTAGAAAACCTTAAAAAAAAAAAAAAACAACAAATCCAGACCTAGAATAAATTTTACAATGCAGAGATCATAAAGGACACTTGGGATTAAAGCTAAAAAGTTAACGTTACACTTAACAACCAGAAGCAAAATTAATTTACATAAAAAAAAACCAAAAAATTGATAAATTTAAAAATAGATCGAGGAGTTAATAGCTACCATATTCTTAATAACCCAAAGAAAAGAAAATTATTTGTACAAAAGAGAAAAAAATAACTCAACAGCAAAGGTGAGATTTAGATTGTAGTGGCACGCCATAATGATTAGAATTAGAGATGAGATTGAAGCTTGGAGTGCTTTAAAATTCTGAATACTTCCACACCAGAATATTTCTTCTAATTGAGAACCTGAAAATTGATCATTTATTACATTCTTTAGCCGATTTTTTTAGCCAAACCCAAAGATGTTCAGAAATTATCTCTAATTTTTTCTGTTTTCAGAATATGATAGCTACTTTCGATTCAGTATTGGTTAAACTCCAAGGCTTGTTATGGCGTAATTCTAGCCAAAAGCATGTTAACTTGAGTTGATGCATGGGTGAGAATTGATTAGCACAAATTTGCTCAACCAACGCTTGGTTGGCTGAGTGGCTCGAGGCTCTCGTCTCATAAAACGAGGTCACGAGTTCAACTCCCCACTTTGCATTGGCCACTAGAGGCGTCTCTTGCTCGAGCAACTAGGGGCCTAAGTGGTGGACTAGTACCACCTTGCATTGGCCACTAGAGGTATGTCTCGCTCGAGCAACCAGGGGCCTCAGTGGTTGATGTGATCCCAACGACAGAAAATAAATTAAAATAAAAATAGTAGGAAAAACTAAAACTTTGTAGGAATTAAAATAGGCAGAAAATTAAAGAGCGGAAGAGACAAGAATTTTTTAACGTGGTAAAACCCAAAGTCGGAAAACATCCACGACTTCGTAAAGCATAAAAAGAATCCACTATAGCGAGAGTTTTGTTTTTACAATAATTACCGATTTCAACAGCATGAGCCTCGGTATTGTAATTTCCCCTTACAATTTTTACTCATTTTTCTACTATATTTTTCTCTTTTTTTTTCTCTGTAATTTCTTCTATATCATTAGCACACCCCAATCCCCCCTTTTATAATAAAAAAATACAGAGTCCAATCCCACGTTGGGAAGTGGTGGAGATAAATATGGGGAAGTGGTAGAGATAATCAGTTGGGAAGTGATAGAGATAGAGTAGGGAAGTGGTTGAGATAAAGTAGAATTTATCTCAGGAGTAGGAGAGTGGTACAAACACCATTTGTTTTTTTCACGAATCTTGATGGATCATACCTCCCCCATCAGGAGGCTTTTGGTCCCATAAAAACATCAACTAAGTAGGTGGGGAATATTTCCCGCACCTATTTTATGGAGTACCACTTTGCCCAATTAGGATAATGCCCCTTTTGACAAATCCAAAGAAACTCTTGTACACATTGTCTGGTCATCCGAGCTTTTTTGCCAAGGACCAAATCTTCTCTAGCTGTCTCACATGGTACCAGATCATGCACTGTTGGAAGGATTGGTGACTCTCCTCGTTTATCAATTACGGATGGCTCAAATAGCTTTATATTTTTTGCATTGGTGACATAATACACATATAACATGGCAAATCCAACTTGAAAGTGTTGGCCCAGATATGTCTAAGAGGAGGGTGAATTAGACACTTAGACAATTTAAAAACAATTACAATGGTAGAAATAAAGTACAAAAATTAAACAAATATGCACAGTTGATTTATAGTGGTTCGGCTACCTGCCTACGTCCACTACCTAACCTCCTAAGTTAGGATTTTGAACCTTATCACTAAGGAATTCTCTTATAGGTGAGAATCAAACCGTTACACCTTTTCTCAACTTGCAGATGTGAGAACAACCGTTACACTGCTCAGCTTTCAGGCGTGAGACCAACCTATCCCAACTTACGGGTGTGAGACAAACCTAAGTTTTCTCAACTTACGAGTGTGAGAACTACCGTCTCTCAACTTACGAGTGTGAGAAGACCTGACCTTATTGAATATAGAATATCAACTCAGTAGTTTATCTAACTACTGTTACAACCTTGATACAGTATACAAGATGTGAAATTGAATACAACTGTATCCTATGAACTGTCTCCCAAATTTCTCTTTCAGCAAGAATGATATAAGTAAAAACAGTGCTGAATAAATTGAGTAAAAATAGTTTAAACTTTCAAATCGATTTTCAGATAAAGATAGAATCTTAGCTCAGTGTGAAAATCAATTGAATAAGTAATGATTCAAATAAATGCTTTGAGACTAGAATAACTTAAGCTTTTTGAATCATATGAAAACTCGACTAACTTTCAAAAAGTGTTTTAGCTCAGAGAATTTTCGATGGTCTTAACAGATTGTTAAGTGTCTGTATTTATAGACTTGTAGAGATGAAGCTGTTGTTCATTTGAATTTGAATTTCAAATATGAATGTTTACTCACAACAACTAGAATATATCACGAAAATGGCAACTGCACATTTCATGAATATTCTGATTTTCTCCAAATACACGAATAAGGAAAGTTTTAGAAGACGTGGTTCGTGAATTAGAGAATATCTCTTACAAATTCAAAAAATTGATTTTGTACGAAAAGTTGTTCTTAAAAGATGGCGAAAAGGACGTACATGTATGAACAACAAAAATATCATTTATGTCGTTTTGTTCCTTTGAGGGCGCTCATAGAACATCAGCGTCCTACTGAACAATGAAGAGAGGGCGCTATTGAATAGTAAGCGTCCTAACTTACTTTGACAATTAAATGACTTAAATCAGGAGGGCGCTACTTCGCAGTTAGCGTCCTGCTTTGTTTTAAAACATTAAACACACGAGGGCGCTACTCAAGAGTAAACGTCCTGATCTTTTTAAAAATAGTTTTAAAACAATGTTAAGTGCGCTGAAGGACTGTAAGCGTCCTAAAAGTTATTTAAGTTGATTCTAAAGATGAGGGCACTCCTACACAAGTAGCGTCCTGATAATTTATTCAACTTATAACTTATCAACGTCCTTAAAGATAAAAATCAATTAAAAAGCAAAAAGAACTTCCAGGGAGCTGAAACTAAGTCAACGTTTTGACATTCTCAAAGGTTGATAAAAGAAAGGTCGCTACTAACAAGTAAGCGTCCTTATTAATCAGTTCAATTCAACCTTGAGCTTCCTAATATTTTATTAGCGTCCTGACTTATCAAGTCCAGGAGGATGCTGCTAAAACATTAGTGTTCTGAAAGAATTTTATAAAAGCGATTTTTGATTTCTCAATTAAAGCTCGATAAAAATCATTGTTTCTCTTAATCAAATCAAATGCTTTAGAAATCATAAGGTACGATTAAAATGTTACGATCAAAATATGCAAACGATAAAATCTTGCTGAGAGTAAGTTGATTGATAGACTTTACATCTTATGTTACGATCAAAATATGTAAACGATAAAATCTTGCTGAGAGTAAGTTGATTGATAGACTTTACATCTTAAGTATTGACATACTCGGAACTTTACTTTGTGATGTTCAATGGGCTTGTGAGCACAGTTCCTTGATCTTGATTCTTAATAAATCTGAAACACTTAACAAGATCATTAGATACACAAACTGAAGATATTTGAAATCATCAAAACATTCATATCATGGGGTTCATTGAGATAACAATCTTCCCATTTTTGATGATTTCAAATACTTAGAGATCATGCAAATAATTATATTCATGTATTAAACATATAACGAATTTAGAACGGTATCTGCATACATATTAGTTCTATCTCATTTCAATCATAAAGATTTACACGATGAGTTGCAAACAATATAATATACAAGAATGAATACAATAACTTAGATAAAACTTCCCCTTACATGTAGCTTCCCTCTCTAGAGCTAACTTAGCCTTAATATCCGCATTTTCTCTTCTCCCCCTTTTGAAAACATCAAAAGTAGGTAAGCTTAACTCGTACTGGGACCCTTCCCTTTCCATTTTCTTTCGACCTCCTCATCCTTCTTGGATCCACTGGAACTAGGTGCAGAATTCTTGGGTTTCCTTAGTACTTGTGGTCTTGAAGAGCCACGTGTGCTTTGTCTCACACTACTGACGGATTCATTAATTACAATACCCTTCCTAGATTTTTCAATGAATTTTTCGTGAGCATGCTTGGAAACACAAAATTTAAATGGATCAAGAGGTGGACTGGTTTGAAGCCTTTAGCTTTCCGTTCCGCAAGACCTTGAGCAAAATTAGGAGAAAGTGTGTGACCTTTAAATTCTGGTCTGATTGGTCGCTTGCTTTTAGGATCAGGAAAGGTCTCTGATGAGGGATTTGGGGCTGGAGACACTCTTCAACTGATTTTGTGTAACGGCTCTTCATTAGATTCTTCTTCATCTTCACATGCTAAGATGCCATGAAGTCTATCAGACTCCTTAGGTCTTTGAGGACGTGTGAAGGCTAGAGCTTGTGGTGCAGGTAGAACTTTGACACCTTTCTTCTCCAACAGATGAAAGAGCTTTGTAAAACGTTTCATACTAGAGGCAATATACCACACAGTAGAATGCATCCTACGGTTCATTGGCTTGAAAAGGTCTTTAAAGAAGCCCACTATTCCTTCCACTCGATTTACAACTGTGATGACAGTATAAGACAGATCCATAATGGTTGTGGCAAGGAAAGACATCTTGTTCTCTAAGTTTTGTAGCTTTTCAAATGCGCTAGTAACCAAGTCGAGAATCTTGATTAGTCTATCATCCTCTGGTTGTGCTGGCCATGCAGTGTCTAGATTCTCTTTTAGACTAGAGATGGCCTGCAACACCGGATCAAGCGTTGTCTTACTTGTTACTTGATCCAAGATAGCATCCAAAACTGATTACAGAGTTTCAGAAATGGACTTATCTTTAGAAGATTCAACCATTTTACTTCTTAAGCTCTGAATTTCTTCAAGAATATTCTTCAAAGCTTATTTAGTTGAGTCACTTGTAAAACTACTCGGTGTAGCTGGCATTGTGCGACTTTGAGGAACTTGAGGTTCGACTGGAGATTGTTGAGGAGCTGCCAATCTCAGAGGAACAATGGAAACAAAAGCTTTAATGAATGTCTTAATCTATTCCATGTTCTCCTTAATGTTCTTTATAAAATCATCATTTGATGATGAAGTGGAGCTCGATGAAGGCAAGGTCTGCAAGACACTTAATTGTGTGTCCATTTGTTGTGTTATTTTCTCGAGCAATGCAGTTGCCTTGATCATGTGAGAGTTAAATTCTTTTATCGCATTAATCTCAACTCTTTCCTGAGATTTCAGAGATTCTCAGACTTCTGACAATGTCTTATTCTTCAGCTAAACTTGGTTCTGTTCCACACGAGTCATTAGTTGAGACATAACAAAAATTTGATCTTCTCTCACTCTTCTTAGAAAATTTTCCTCTCTGAAGAATTCATCATTTGGCCTACTTGTAGATGGATAGGGAGGCAACTCTTGACCAAATAAACTTTCCTCATGAGCAGTTTCCATTTCATCTTCTACTGGAGCTTTTGCATTGGCCTCATGAAAATCTTCAATATGATTATCTTTATTACCTTTTCCATTTATGTCATCTCCTTGATAGGGTATGATAGCCAAATCCTAGCCCTTTGTATCTTGACATTGTTCACCATCAGACTCAATGCTTTTCGAGTCTTGGGATTCCATTGATACAGGAACATCAAATGGAGATGGTGGTTCGAAGATGGTTCTATCTGAGTCCTCATTGACTCTTTCTCTGGTGAAATCTTTCAAGATTGCATCAGCAGTCTCTGACTCATGCAGATGTTCTTCAACAACAGCCTGAGCAATCTGGATCTCCTTTTCTATCAGTTGTTCTTCAGCATAAACAGCTTGCTCTGAATGTTCAATTTCCACCTCATCAATTGAAACATGTTCAATGTTAGCTGTGGGGGCAGCTTCTTCTTGCACAACTTGTTCTTCATAAACAGTAGAAGCTTGGGCAGCTTTTTTCTCCATTGCCGTGACATCTTCTTATCTTATTTCATCTTTTCCATTGGATTCTCCCTCAAGTGGAACTTCTGATATTGGAAGCCATTTGTCCAATGCAGGGACATAAGTGTATCTCATCAATTTCACAGTGGTTTGACCAATGCAGTTGTATCTACTGGTCTCCTTGAAGCTTTCTCCACTGAAATCGATACCACATCTCTCGAACAGAGTGGTGAGGTACATACCCAGAGGCAGACCTCTTCCTCTACTAACCACAATATTCATTACATGCGTGAGAATGTGGGCAAGATTCACTTTCTTCTTTTCCAGAATGCATTAGATTAAGAATAAGTCTAATTCATTCACATTACCCCTGTTACCGATTTTAGGCTAAATAATGTGGGTAATGATGTTGTGGATTATTTTGGGAATAAGTTCAAAAGACTGATTTGTGAGTTTCTTGTCAACACTCGAGTGGACCATTTTCTTTAAAATACGATTAAGAGTAGAAAGGCTGTTATAGCCCGGATACTGGACTTTATTTTTGGTGAATGAAAGTATGTGGGCACTTTCATCACTTGGCAAGGAAAATGCTTCAGAAAAGAATATGGGAGAAATCTCAACAGATTTTCCCTTTACCATAAATTGTTATGAGAATTCAGAGCCGGTTTATCAACCAAATTTGAATAGAATTGGCTGACGAGACTGGGGTACCATTTTGAATTGAGGGTAAGTAAATCGATCCAGCCTTGAAATTCAAATAGAGAGAAAATGTCCAGATGGGAGTTAATAAAGAAATCAAAATCGACATAGCATCCATCAATTACAGCTCGGTTCATAAGCTTTTAGACTTTATCTCCCTGTCTTCTCATCTGAGAAGAAGAAGGTGGGTGAGATGGTCCAGACGCGGTCTCAATAAGAGGTGTGGGTACAGATGGTGTGAGTTCCTCAGCCAGTTCGACCTGAGTTGGTTCAGTTCTTGGTCTCACACTCCTTTCTGGAGGTGATGATGGTGAAACAACTTGTTTTTTTGCAGAGAAGGGGCAAAGTTTTTTGGGTTTGGGGGCCATAAAAAAATATATGAAGAACTGAGGCAACAACACAAATACTGATACAATATGAATTAGAGGATTTAGAAATGAACAAATAACAGGATTTACCAAAGGTTAAAGATGAAGATTCAGCGGTAAATTTTGAAACGATTCCTGGAAAGTTCGTTGAAGCGTCATAGGGCACAGAAGGTGAAAAGTGACTGCCAGGTTGTAAAAATTTTGGCTTTATACTGAAAAAACGATAAGCTCGCTCCTGACTCATACCAGCACGTGTCGCTTCCTAGTCTTTAAAGGTGGTTTAATTTAATTAGCAATATTGACCGATTAGCGTCCTTCTTCAGACTAGCGTTCTTGATTGACTAGAGCTAATATGAGCGTTAGCGTCCTCATTTGTTATTAGTTTGCTTTAGAACATTTAAGCACTACTAATAATCAGATTTGACCAATTAGACTTAAGTAACGTATGGTTGAATAAACAATATCACAAGTTATATTTCATCAACCAATCATAAATAATTTAATCATGAGTGAAAATATTTAAGCATTCTAAGCATTGCATGATTAAAGATAGTCATTTATCATTGATACGTATAATCTGATAATAACATTAGTGACGAGAGTGACTTTTATACCTTTGCATGATTTTTTGACTTTTATCTCAAGGTACTGCAAAGTCCTCGACTTGAGCACTCTGTCTCATTTTGAAGCAGCTGAGATAATTCATCATCTTCGTTCTCCATGTTGACTTTTTTCTCGACATTCTATCAGGAGATATTTCATTGAGCGTCCTAGATGAGCTTGCTAAGGATTGATGACACATGGTGTCAATATCATCAACAACTCCATTTTCGTTCCTGATTGGTATACTTGCAAGAATGTCTTCTATCTCAGATGAAGTTTCTAACCCATTCAATATATAATCAATTTCTTGAAAGCTGATTTCAAATGAATTTGAGAACTCGTTTAGAAAATCTATTTTATATTTCTAGTTCTCAGGAAAACTGTTAAAAAAATATTGTACTAAAGTAGAATGAGATATGGTTTTTCCAAAGTATTCAAGTTCATGTACTAGACGTATAAAACGTTGTAGGTTATCATGAACTGACTCACTTTCTAACACCCTAAAGTGAATGAGTGACTCTTCTAATGTTCTAACTTGGTCTCTAGTCTCATCCCTTTTTCCCACGGTTTGCAAGAGATTACATAACTCTTTTAAATTCATTTCCCATGGTTCAACAGATTCAGCTAACATAGTCAGCTTATCATTCCATTTCTTTGGAAGCTTATCACAGAAGTATACTAGAGATATTTCTGCAGGTATTTCCTGATTCAGTTCTTGTATTCCATCAAGAATAGATTGATATCTGTTGCATGCTGTATTGAGAGATTCATTCTCCGATATCTCAAAGGCATCAAATAGTCTATCAGACTCTTTGAGCTTTTCATTTCGAATGTTAATCTTTTCACAATGAAATGATTTGAGTGTCTTCCAAATCTCCTTGGCACTCTCAAGATGAACTACCCTTTCTACTTCTTCCTCGGGTAGAGAACAATACAAGGCATAGACAACTTGAGCATTAAGTTTGTCATTTAGTCTTTCCTTATCTGTCCATAGCTCAATAGGCTTGTTGGGCATGGTGTAGCCATTTACAACCATTTCCCATAGACTGATATCCTTAGATCATAGAAAGGATTTCATCCTTATCATCCAATCTTCAAATCAATCTTTATTGAACAGAGGTGGTATGTTTAAAGGTTGACCAACTTCTCTGGCAGTCCCTCTGGTCATTGCCATTGATATCAAAAAAATTGTGAAATTTCTTTGAAGAGCAACACTGCTTTGATACCAATTGTTGGCCCAGATATGTCAAAGAGGGGGGGTGAATTGGATACTTAGACAATTTAAATATCAGAAATAAAGTGCACAAATTAAACAAATATGCAAAGTCAATTTCTACTTGCCTACGTCCACTACCTAACCTCCTAAGTTAGGATTTTGAACCTTATCACTGAGGGATTCACTTACTGGTGAGAATCAAACCGTTACACCTATTCTCAACTTGCGGGTGTGAGAACAACCGTTACACTGCTCAGCTTTCAGGCGTGAGACCAACCTATCCCAACTTACGGGTGTGAGACAAACCTAAGTTTTCTCAACTTACGGGTGTGAGAGCTACCATCTCTCAACTTACGAGTGTGAGAAGACCTGACCTTATTAAATATAAAATATCAACTCAGTAGTTTATCTAACTACTGTTACAACCTTGATATAGTATACAAGATGTGAAATTGAATACAACTGTATCCTATGAACTGTCTCCCAAATTTCTCTTTCAGCAAGAATGATATAAGTAAAAACAGTGTTGAATAATTTGAGTGAAAACAGTTCAAACTTTCATATCGATTTTCAGATAAAGATAAAATCTTAGCTCAGTGTGAAAATCATTTGAATAAGTAATGATTCAAATAAACGCTTTGAAACTAGAATAACTTAAGCTTTTTCAATCATATGAAAATTCGACTAACTTTCAAAAAATGTTTTAGCTTAGAGAATTTCCGGTGGTCTTAACAAATTGTTAAGTGTCTGTATTTATGGACTTGTAAAGATGAAGTTGTTGTTCATTTGAATTTGAATTTCAAACGTTTACTCACAACAACTAGAATATGTCACGAAAATGGCAACTGTACATTTCATAAATATTCTGATTTTCTCCAGATACACAAATAAGGAAAGTTTTAGAAGACGTGTGTGTCGCCCCGAAAATTATTTCATCTAGCCCATAACCCAATTGCACTTTGCCCAAACTATATGCGTTGCCTTGATATGTTTGGTGTTTGTTTGATGGTTGTTTAATGTTTGTATAGTTGATGCTTGATAATGTATATAAATATGTGTATCATAAATTGTATATGGGTCATGTTAAATTAAATTATAATGCATATGTTATTATTTATGCATGGGCCCATTAAACCATGAATTGATATGAGTTAGGATTGATTGAATAAAAGGATAAATGATAATGAAAATTTAGTGTATTAAATGGATTGGACATCTAAAATACATGGAAGCATGAAATTGGTTAAAGTACATGTGGTTGGTATGGGTAGTATGAGACCAACACATGTGAAGGTTGGTGCATGAAAGTGGACAAGTGTCCCATGCCCTCAAGGAAGTGCTAGAATGAGTTGAGGGAATCAAGGAGAGAATCAAGGAGGGAATCAAGGAGAGAATCAAGGAGAGAATTAAGGAGGGAATCAAGGAAGTGCTAAAAAGAGGTGAGTGGAGAGAAAGGAAAGAAGAAGAGAAAGAAAAGAAGAGAAAGGAAAGAAGAAGAGAAAGAAGGAGAGAGTTGCAGGAGGAAGATCCCTGCGATATTTTCATCAAAGAGGTGGATCTTTGGAATATATGGTCAGATTGAGCTCAAAATTCGTCAGCAAGTTTGTAGCTTATGGTTATTCATTATGTCGGTGGAGATCTTGATCAGAGGTTTCGTCTAAGAGATCTAACCTCTCAAACAAAGCTGGTCGGAAAGTCTAGATTTCTCGCGCCGTTTTGCTCAAACTTCTAGATCTCATTAATTTACCGTTGGATGGATGTAAAATTTGGGTATGTCGTGTACAACTGATAGTTCTGAATTCTGAACGGTGAAGATCTTGATTTAGGGTTTCTTCTGAGAGATCTAACCTCTGAAACAAAGCTGGTCGGAGATTCTGGATTTCTCGTGGTGTTTCGGTCAAACTTGTAGATCTCCTAAATATACCGTTGGATGGATATCAAATTTGGGTATGTAGTTTATAACTGATATCTCTGTATTCTGAACGGTGGAGATATGTATTCCTTTAGTATTTTGTGTGATATAGTCATCTGAGTTTGAGTATTTGCAGCAGGAAAGGAGAAATTGTCTGATTAGAGACTTGTTCATCAAATATACTTATCTTTTCGGTCCACCGTTGGATTGGGCTGATATTTGGACAGAAGGTTTGTATCTTCACATAATTTAATATGTATGGTTCATTTTGTGATTACATATTTCTGTTGGTATATTGATACATCTGAACAGAATAGTAAATAAAGAATTGGTAGGGTTGCTTGTATTAGACCTAAATTTAGAATATGAACTTAGACCTTTCCAAATAGCTTGCATGTCAACTATGTTGACCTAGTTGCCATTGTTGATGAACCCATGATGCAAAATCAGTGATATACATGGCTGAACATGGTGACCTAGTGTAAATCGACAATATGGCCTAAGTATGGAAAATTTCATATTTTAGGGCTTTTGATGCTTTTGGCCTAGAATCATTGAATTGATGCAACTTATGTTTAATTAAGCATGATTAGAGTTGATTATGCTACTGATTTGGTGGTTGTGACCATATCATGGGTTAGGCCTACTTGTGATCAAGTGACCCAATTTGGGCATGTTTATGCCTAAGAAATTGAAAATCAGTATTTTTGATTAATAGAATGGTTTATGAATGAGAACTATGCATTAGAGGCCTAAGTCATGTGATTTGAGTTGAATGATGAGATTAGATGGGATTTAGGCCTATTGTTTATATGTGGGCTGATTTAGGGTTGATGTGTAATGTCTATATGATTGAGCATATAAATTGATGTATGGTAGGATATTGATGTATGTTTCAGGATCTTGATTGGGTTGATTCGGTTTGGTGGTCGTGTGTGGTTAAATACTCTCGCGAGGCTTGGTTGTGAGTAGACTTCATTTATGATTATATCTTTTATGTCATCATATCACTTATATATTGTATGTTGAAAGCATGAATGTGTTCTAATGTTTTGAATGATGCATTGATTTGAGAAAACCTTATGACTTTGGTTGGGCCCATCTATCTGGCTAATAGGGGGACTTAACATTGTCATAGGAGGGTTTTAGGAAAGAAAATGATTGGGGTCAACGGTACGGTGAAATAGACGTGCACTAGTAACCCAATGCATGGGGAATGTGGATCCAAATTGATAAGCTTTTACTTGCATCGAACTTATTATAAATGCTTGATATCTACATGTTATGAGCTTTTAATCATGCTACACATTGACATGCATACATGATATTTATTGATGAGTATTGATAGCATATTTGAATTCTATTCACTGGGCACCGTTGGCTCACCCTTATTTTCCTCTTTCAGGTCCTTTTGTCCCGAATAAGGGCAAAGGAGTAGTTATATCTTGAGGGCCTTGCCTGCGAGAGAATCCAAGGCCTCGATGTGAGTTGAGAGGCATTTTGATTGAACTGTGTTTAAAATTATGAAGTATTATATTTTGGATTATGTAATTATAACACTTACCACATTGTAGTATGGGTGAGTTGGGACTTGTTAGATAGACCATGTGGGCATATGACGGTTTTTATTTGTACCCACAATTTTGAACTTTATGTGTATGTCAATTTTAATGGACTGTAGGGATTATGATTTTATTTGTGATTCATTTTTATGGATTATCTCTTGTCTTTAATGATTAATACGGTGGGTAGTTTTGTTTAGTACCTTTTGATATTATGTCGTTGTTTGAGATAAGGCTCGTAGGGTCTCAACCACCTCACGGGAGTTGAGGAGTGGTTGGAGATGCCTACGCCGGGCGTCCCGCCCTGGCATTCTGCCCGCTATTCCCTGCGGGGGTACATAAGGCCTTTTTGTCACACCCTGGGTTTCACAACGTGCCCCCTACCCAGGTGTGGGCGCACCCCCTCGGGGAGAACGCCTAGCCATTATGGATCCATAATATTGTCCCATCTCGGTACAGCCACCGCCACACAAGGACGTCTCTTGTACACGGAATCATTTGTCTGACACTATTCATAAATAGTGCAGGGCCTCCCCCAGAATCGAACTCGAGACCTCCCTTAAGGAGTCTAATTTAGCATTCTGAGTAACCACTGAGCCAATGGTTCAGTGGCTACTCAGAATGCGAGTTCAGTGGCTACTCAGAATGCGAAATTAGACTCCTTAAGGGAGGTCTCGAGTTCGATTCTGGGGGAGGCCCTGTACTATTCATGAATAGTGTCAGACAAATGATCCCGTGTACAAGAGACGTCCTTGTGTGGCGGTGGCTGTACCGGGATGGGACAATATTATGGATCCATAATGGCTAGGTGTTCGCCCCGAGGGGGTGCGCCCACACCTGGGTAGGGGGCACGTTGTGCAACCCAGGGTGTGACAACGTGGTTCGTGAATTAGAGAATATCTTTTACAAATACAAAAAATTGATTTTGTACAAAAAGTTGTTCTTAAAAGATGGCGAAAAGGATGTACATGTGAGAACAACAAAAATATCAGTTCTGTCGTTTTGTTCTTTTGAGGGTGCTCATAGAGCATTAGCGTCCTACTGAACAATAAAGTGAGGGCGTTGTTGAATAGTAAGCTTCCTAACTTACTTTGACAATTAAACGACTTAAATCATGAGGGCGCTAATCAAGAGTAAGCGCCTGATTATTTTTAGAAACAGTTTTAAAATAATGTTAATCCATTTTTACCCATGGTTTGGTAAATTAGTGGAAAATACCAAATCAAATGGTGATTGTGGAACAAAACCATAACAACCTCAAATGGAGACTTCCCTGTGGAACTGTGAACTGCTCTATTGTAGCAATATTGGATGTAGGGAAGATTTTCATCCCAACTTCGAGGTTTTTGCTAATTAAACCCACGTAGAAGTTGGACAATTGTTCTATTCACCACTTCTTCATCTGTTTGTGGGTGAAAGGCTATTGACCTTTTCAACTGAGTATCCATCATACTCCATAGTAACTTCTAAAATTTGCTCAGAAATCTGTTGTCGCGGTCACTAATGATGCTCTTTGGTAGCCCAAAGTGGATGAAAATATTTTTGAAGAACATATCCGCTACTCCCTTGGTTGTGATGTCTTTATGCATGGAATCATAATTGCCATTTTGCTAAAATGATCCACCACCACAAAGACATAATCATTACCTTTATTGGTAGTTGATAAACCACCTAAGAAATCCATAGATATACTTGTTGGACCCAATCCTCGGAGGACTGAGCAGAAGCCACGTCAGCAAATGTGTCGTACCAACCTCTTTATAAAGCCATCTCGGTCCGGTGGTTGTGATCTACTGACCTAGATAGCAGGTCGGCAACCATATGACGACAAACTCTAGCCTAGGAAATGTGTTATGGAGTACCGATCTGGAGGTATCGACCTCATCAATTGACCATCCCTGTGCTTAAGTATGTCCAACTTTGCTATTCTTGCTCGACATACTGATCTGACGAGGTCTACGACTCCGACATGGATAACGACTAAATGCAAGTTCGGATAGGGATAAAACACGATTCACTGCGATAAGTTCAAAATTTACTCCTTATCCGACTGTGATAAGGCCTGAAACTCTACTAGTTCGACTAGGAGGCTACTAAGTCATCTTAATCTAGTAAAGATCACACCAGATCTTCCTACTTCTACTAGGAATTAGATGTGCTCTTCTAATACAAGATTGATTCATGATTCTATAATAACTCTACTACAAAGCCAAAGACCTCTAGCCTTCTCTATAAAGACACCAAAACTACGGGGGAGGTAAGCAATTCTTCTCGACCTAGTTTAGTACCATTAACTCTACAGAGCTCTAAACTAACTTAGGCATCGGAGGGTCTTTGGCCGACACCACACCAGTATTCCTCATGATAACCTATTCTCTCTTGTTTTCCTTTCTCAGATTATCAACCTTCAACGATCTCTCCAGCACTTCGGCGAGTTCCAGATCAACATCCGCCCTCCACCTCATCGTTTGCTGGTGCTGGTCAAATCTTGCACCAACATTTGGGGCCGTCTATGGGGATCGACATTGAAAGCTAGAAGCAGCTCTACCACCATGAGTTAGGAGGCAGAAAGACCAGTCGAGGTGGAACCCGTCGCTACGTGTGGCATCCCAAGGCAAAAGGGGAAGACCACCAAAAAAGCAGCCAAAGACCTCTGCTCAGAAGTAGAAGTCAAGGTTGACGTCCATCGATAAGAATCTTGAGAAAATGTCTCAAAATGTCTTAGAACAACAACATGTGCTGAGGGAGTTACTCCCCCTCTGATTACTTCCTAGCCACCGACCACTTCCTAGCCTCCGACTTCAGAAGAAGGAAGAGAGTAGGTGCTGAAGTGTAATGTCGAAAAGGAGGTCGGCACCGAAAAAACTACCACCGAGCTCAAATCGTAAGTCTTGGTCTGCTAAGGACTTGCGTCACTCTTTAGACCCAAAAAAAAGTAAGAGCTTGGTATTTTCCTGAATCAGGTCGGTACTCCCAGAGAATCCGAAGTACGCACACCTCATACAGGTCGGTACTTGCAAAGAGGGCCAGTGCAGAAAGGTTCGGCTCGGTCAGGACAGTGTCATGGAAGCCATCCAGATCTGAACGTACTGAGACGACTAGATTGGCACCTCGACACTACAAGGAGTGTAAGGAGCTTCATTCTCCCTTCATCAAAGACATACTCTAGAGACCGTTACCAAAGAATGACAAGACTGCAGAAGTCAGGACGTATAAAAGGAAATTGGACCCGAGGGAGCACATTGAGAACTACAAGTCTTGGATGGAATTCAAGGGCTATGACGACCCCACCATGTCCAAGGGTTTCCAAATAACTGCTTTCCTCGCAGGGTTAAGGCCCAGGAAATTCCATTATTCCCTTGGAAAGAAGAAAGATCAAACCTATGAAGAAATCTTAGACCAGGGCAGAGAAATACATCAGTGCCAGTGAGCAGAATGATGCAAAACAGGGAGAAGATGGGTCCCCGAAGAGCTCAAAAAAGGACTAAAAGCGAAAAAGGGAAAATAACTCAAAAGTGGATGATCAAAGCAGAAAGAAACCAGATTATAGTCGCCAAGGTTAGAGGAGTAACAAAGTCCTCTAGAATGTTTACTGCAATTACAGACCTCTTATTGCTTTGCGAGAACATGTCTTCCTTGAAATTTAGAACAAAGATTATGCCAGATGGCCAAAGTAGTTGAAATCGCCTGCAGAGTAGAGGGACAGAAAAAATATTGCAGGTATCACCGAGACCACGATCATGATACCGACCAATGTTACTATCTCAAGGAAGAAATTGAGACACTTATTCGCAAAGGTCATCTGAGGGAGTTTGTAAAAGACTCCAACCAGCAAAGGGCTCCAAAAAATGACCAAGTTGGGCCAGTAGGTAAAATAAGAATGATATTTGGCAGAGATCAGCTATGTTCTTTTAACCGAGCTATGAAGGCCTACGCTCGAGAATCCAGGTCGGAAGTCATGAACTTAGGATACCGACCTGAGAAGCAGAAGCGAACCGATTTCGAGATTACCTTCACCGAAGAAGAGGCCCAAGACATCCTCCGCCCACAAGCTGATGCCCTCGTAATCATGATGACCATAGCCAACTACAAAGTCCACCAAATGTTGGTTAACAACGGGAGCTCGACGGACATCCTTTACTGGTCAGCATTCAAAAAACTACAGTTGACCAAGGAGCAGCTCAGCCCGGTAGATGTCCCTTTGATTGGATTTACTAGAAACAACATCATGCCAGAAAGAAGAATAACTCTACCGGTGGCCGCATGAGACTCAAAGCACAAGGTCACAGTCATGACCAACTTCTTGGTGGTAAAATGCCCTACTGTCTACAATGCCATAATAGGAAGACCACTTCTCAATAACTTAAAGGCTGTGGTGTCGACCTTTCACCTAGCTCTGAAGTTCTTAGCAGAACGAGGTGTTGGGGTTGTACGGGGCAGCCAAAAAAAGACAAGGGATTGCTATGTCACTGCGATGAAGAGGAAGGTGGGACACACAAAAGTTTCACAATTACAAAGGAACGACTGATGCTACTAGATCTTCCGGTCAGTCCAGACCTCGACCCTAGAGAAGAAGTGTTGGGGCTCGAAGCCCAGGATGTATGGGCAGAGGTGCAGATTGATGAAGATCCAACTAAAACTATCAAGATCGGAACAGGGACGAGCTCATCCCTTACCGACCAGCTTTTCAGCATCCTAAGAGAGCACAAAGATGTCTTTGCCTAGTCACAAGAAGATATGTCGGGCATACCGACCAGCGTGATGGTACATCGCCTTAATGTCGATCTAGAAGCCAGATTAGTTCGATAGAAAAAAAGAGTTCTCAGTTCCGATAGAGCTCAAGGTCTACAGGAAGAAGTAGACAAGCTACTAGCAGAAGGCTTCATCAGAGAAGTACTCTATCCAAATTGGTTGGCCAATGTGGTAATGTTTAAAAAACCCAATAGAAAATGGAGAACATGCGTCGACTTTACTGACCTAAACAAGGAATGCCCAAAGGATAGTTTCCCACTGCCACAAATCGACTTGCTGGTAGATGCGACAGCGGGTCATGAGTTGCAAAGTTTCATGGATTCATATTCAGAGTATAACCAGATCGTGCTAAGTCGTAGAGATGAAGAAAAAATAGCTTTTATCACAGACCGAGGTCTGTATTGTTACAAGGTGATGCCCTTTGGTTTGAAAAATGCCGAGGCTACTTACCAGAGGCTCGTTAATTGCATGTTCATGGAGAAGATTGGAGTCAACATGGAAGTTTACGTTGATGACATGTTGGTAAAAAGTGTGGAAGCAACAACACATCCTATCAACCTGGTGGATGTGTTTAGTATACTAACAAAGTACCACATAAAGCTCAACCAGACAAAGTGCAGTTTTGGGGTGAGCTCAGACAAGTTTTTGGGATTCCTCATAAACCAACGATGAATAGAGGCTAACCCCGATAAGATCCGTGCTCTAGTCAACATGAAGTCACCTCAGATAGTGAAAGAAGTCCAAAGGCTTACCGGGTGTGTAGCTGCGTTGAGCAGGTTCATCTCCAAGTCCATGGACAGATGCCTTCAATTTTTTAAGCTGATCAAGAAGAAGTCGGTAGAATGGACCTCGGAATGTGAGAAGGCCTTTAAGGAGTTAAAGGCCTACCTAGGCCAAGCTCCTTTATTGTCGAAACCTCTTTTTGGAGAACAACTCTTCCTATACCTAGCAGTTTCAGAAGCAATAGTTAGTTCTGCCTTGGTCATGGAAGAGCTAGAAGGTCAGAAGGCTATATATTAAATCAACAAGTCCCTGCTCGACGCAAAAAAAGATATCTAAAGATCCAGAAACTTGCCCTTACACTAGTCATCTCAGCTCAGAAACTGAGACCATATTTCTAGGCTCACACCATAGTAGTCCTCACCAAGCACCCGTTACAGCAGCTGCTCTTAAAGCCAGAGGCATCCGACAATTGACTAAGTTGGCCATTGAGTTAAGTGAGTTCTACATTGAGTATCGACGTCGTACAGCTGTGAAGGGTTAGACATTGGCAGATTTCTTGTCCGAGCCGCCTCAGACAGCTCGGCCTATCGACCTGGTCCCTCAGGAAGCTTAGAAGTCGTTTGCCGACGGTTCATTTGCAAGCAGGGATGCGGAGCAGGAATAGTACTCATCTTCCCCAGAGATGAGAAACATCTATGTGCTTTTCGTTACGGTTTCCCAACTTCCACTAACGAAGCAGAGTACGAGGCACTATTGGCTGGGTTGCAACTCGCTCTTAGTTGGGGGGTGGGCAAACTGACCATCCATTGCGATTCTCAACTCGTCGCCGGACAATTTACATCAGAATATCAGTCCAAGGATGACAGGATGCAAGCATACCCGAAGGAAGCCTTCGCCCTGTTAAGGATGTTCATGGAGTTTGAAGTGACACAAGTGCCAAGAACGGAGAATGCCTTGGCCGGTGCACTTTCCAAGCTGGCACCCTAATCCGAGGCCGAACTCATGATTCAGGTTCCAGTGGACTTTTTACCAGCTCGGAGCATCAGCAAACTTTGTCAGGCTGGTACTGACCAACAGGTCTGTGACGACCCTAGTTTTTAATCAAGAAAACATCGAGCCACCTGGGCTAGTACCTGTTGGCCCAGTATAACCGTCCAAGAGGCGGGTGAATTGGACTTTACAGATTTTTGCGTTATCTTTATAATATTTTAATTAAACAAATAATATGCGCAATCGGTAACAATCCAAATATCAAATGTAGGAAAATAAATGGTCGCAAAGAATTTAGAGTGGTTCGGTTCCCCTTGAACCTACGTCCACTACCCAATCACACCGATCAGGATTTCCCAATCCACTTTTGACTAATCACTTACAGGGCGGATTAGAAGCCGTTTAAACTAACCAACACCAGAGCCTGGTTAGAAAGCCACTACAACGCTAACCTACACAAGAGCTCGATTAGAAAGCCACAATCTAGCCTACATCAGGGCTTGGCTAGTAAGCCACAACTTGCAACCAACTTACGGGCGTGGTTACATGCAGTACAAATAGGGTAAAGTCCCAGTTGACTTAACCAAGTCAACGATACATCAAGATTACAAAGATATAGATAAGTGAATAACAACACTCTCAACAATTTAAACTTACAATCTTGAATGAGTAAACAATCACTATTCCAACCACTATGATTCTAAATGAAGTGCAATGTTGAAATAGTTTCTCAAAAATACATGCAACCGATTTAAAGCATATTTATGCAACTTCAAGAATTGTATGCATACATGTATTTCTAAATATTGATTATAAGTATGATTAATGAAGCATAAGAATCAATATGCAAGTTATTGATCAAAACTTATTGATTGAAAATAATCAATGTTCAAGCATGTGAATCAATATGCACAAGTTATGATCAAAACAATCGATTCAAACTATATATGTATTAAGCACAAGAATTGATGCTAATTAAACCACATGAAACCACTATAAAGATAACATAAGATGAAAGCACAAGTATGGTTTCGTACATTAGAGAAAATGATTTTGATAATGTATTAAAACAAGCAATAAAAATCCTTTCTACTCAAACCACAAACACTAGAATTGAAAAAGAAAAGTTACCCAACTTAGGGAAGATGAAGTTCGTCGATTCTCCAAGGTGTATGTGGTTGAGAGATTTTTCTTCCAAAGATGATCAAGATCAACAAGTATGTGATGAAAAACACTTAAAAACACCTTGATCAAACGATCTAGAACTCCTTTATAGTTTCTCAAAGATTTTGGAATGGTTAGGAGAACTCTTCAAAAGATTGAATCAAAAACTCAAATGTAGTGAACTTTTGCTTTGAATGAAGGATTAAATGGCTCAAGAACTTGTTTAGGACGAGTATAAATGATGTAGAGAAAATCGCACAAGTTCTCTTGATTTTGCAAAAGTTGTTCTTCAAATGAACAAGTGTGGTATTTGTAGAGAAACACCATACCAAGGCACAAGAACGTGTTCCTTAACACAAGAACGCGTTTTTAGTTTGAAATATGAAAACTTTCATCTTTCCCTCAAATTAAGGAGCGCGTTCCTCAATATGTTCGTTGGGCATAGGAACGAGTTCCTTCAACAAGAACCATTGACTCTTAAATTTGTTCTCATTTTGCCCTTGGCAACAAGAGCGCATTCCTCCTTTAAGGAGCGCGCCCCTTTTTCCTGATCAGAAAAAATCTAAGTCTCAGGAAATGCCACAGGAGCGTGTTCCTCTTACAAGGAGCTCGTTCTTTAACCCTGATAAAAAAATCACTGAGTCTAAAAAAAAAGCTCATGAGAGCATTCCTCATTATAGGAGCGCGTTCCTTCACTGAGGAGTGAAAGAAACTTGATTTTTGATCATTTTAGATTTAGGAGATTGTCAAAACATATAGACTGATATTTTAAAAACATTTAAAAATATTTTTGACACGATTAATGTCACACCCTGGGTTGCACAGCGTGCCCCCTACCCAGGTGCGGGCGCACCCCCTCGGGGCGAACGCCTAGCCATTATATATCCACAGTATTGTCTTCATTGGGGTCCACAGAACACTGCACGCACCCAACGACCTTTGTCCTTTACTCAAGGACAAAAAAATCTAAGTCTCAGGAAATGCCACAGGAGCGTGTTCCTCTTACAAGGAGCTCGTTCTTTAACCCTGATAAAAAAATCACTGAGTATAAAAAAAAAGCTCATGAGCGCATTCCTTCACTGAGGAGTGAAAGAAACTTGATTTTTGATCATTTTAGATTTAGGAGATTGTCAAAACATATAGACTGATATTTTAAAAACATTTAAAAATATTTTTGACACGATTAATGTCACACCCTGGGTTGCACAGCGTGCCCCCTACCCAGGTGCGGGCGCACCCCCTCGGGGCGAACGCCTAGCCATTATATATCCACTGTATTGTCTTCATTGGGGTCCACAGAACACTGCACGCACCCAATGGCTCAATGGATACTCAAGTTGCGAAATCTAACCTTATGAGGAAGAGGTTGCGAGTTCGAACTTGGGGGAGGCCCCTGGACTGTGCAGTATTCTGCATAGGGAAAGGACAAAGGTCGTTGGGTGCGTGCAGTGTTCTGTGGACCCCAATGAAGACAATACTGTGAATATATAATGGCTAGGCGTTCGCCCCGAGGGGGTGCGCCCGCACCTGGGTAGGGGGCACGCTGTGCAACCCAGGGTGTGACAATTAAGGTATAATTAACACAATTAAAACATGAGTAATATAATCGATTAAACCAATGATAAAAGCAATAAGTACAAAACATGTGAGATGATAAAACCTTGCAAAGTTGACTGCATGTTAAACAATTATATATGATAAACAATTATGACTAAGTGATAGCATGATTATCAAACTAAAATAAGTGCATGCATGATTGATCATATAATAATGTATATGCATAAGTGTATTAAACTATATGAATGATTTTTGAAAAGATGCAAATCATGTGTGGTTGGAATAGGTAACTGCTACTCTACAACACTAAGATTCTAGTAAAGTAATACAACCATGAAGCTTTCGAATCTTCGTAAAGTACTGTTCCTTCCACATGCTTTGACATTGCAGTTAAATCCATTAGATGTATCTAGTTAACACTGAAACAACTACGTCAAAGAAATTAGATATCATATGTATGTTGTTTGCAATCATCAAAACAAAATTGGGTGAGAGTAGTTACATCAACAATACCCTCTCCAATAGGGTACTAGTAACCCTCAGCTTCTACACTCATCATTATTTCCACAAACATTCAGCCATGAACAAGTCACATAAGGCTTAGATAAACACAAGACAAAGACAATCAACCAAAGTGTGGAATTATCATGAAAAGTTAAGTTAAGTAAATTTATTACAGTCATCCATATCCAAGTATAGTTTTAAAGTTTAATGAAATTTAAACTTCTCCTAAGCAACTCAAGACTTTTCCCGCTTCATCTCATACTCACCAACTAGAAGTGATGGAGCCAACCCGGGAGAGATCAATACATAATACTCTTGCCCTTATCTCGGGCACTAACAGATCCTAAGAAAAATAGAGAGATAGAATGAGCTAATAGCCTAGTGAGGTGATATCTCATATCTACCATCATATACTCACCAATAGATTCAAAATATGCATGCATCAACAATCACAGAATCCTTAGCATACAATACGACATGTACAAGTTGAAAAATAAATTATTAAAGAAGATACATGACATTTGCAAATAACTTGTCACGTTAAAAACAAATCATTCCACACATTAGACATATGACATAGACTTGTAGGTGTAGCCATGTGAAGGTTTCCTCATCACCTCTACCTCCGTACTCAATCATTGATGCTCGCACTCTAGCCATGTGAGGATTCATCCCCACCTTTATTTGTGCAACCTTTGATTAGCCTATGTCATATGGCTCTATCGGGTCTCGTGTTCTAGTGGTCGGTTGCTTTGAGAGTTGTTTATGTCACGACATCCCTTACGTAGGCAGATGTCATGACCGGCACAGTATACTATATACTATACATTCCCGTATACAATGTACAATACACTGTTAGCCTCAATGTAAATACACGAATTTGAAAATTTTCTGATAGATCACAAATCAAAATCATAAATAAATATCCAAAGTCGTTAGCATAATAATATTTCATACCCCAACATGTCAACTATGATTCATATTATCACCCCACTCGTCTATGTGATAATATATATATATATATATATTACATGCTAATTATACATATCAAAAGTAATCATATTTTAACTGTTTCCTTCATACGTATATAGTAAGTAGAGTTCCAGAAGAAGGTTTATCCTTTCTTTGCTTTCCTTTTGCTTTTGGGTCTTTACCTGAAATATTGGAGGCAATGGGGTGAGCTACAACAAGCTTAGTGAGTAATTTTCATTCTATGGCATTCATATGCATTTAATAAACATGTTGATAAAATCAAAATCAAATACATTTAAAGATTCAAGTGCAAAGAGAACAATACATATATGCACAAAATAGCTTGGAGCTTCCTGCAACATTTTTCAAAACAATTTCACTTTCCCACGAAAGTCATATCCATCTCCCACCTTCTAAGTATAGAGCGGGACTCACCCCTCGTTTGGCCCAAACAAGGGTAGCCTAAATGTCCTCTCATACTCAATTTCATCACAATCAATTTCAAGACAACCACTAAGCCCATGAGATACTCAAAGTACTACCTATGCGGGACTTATTCCTGGAATGATTCATGTTCTAACATGTTCTTACAAGTTAGACATGCTTTGTTTTCGAAATATTTTTTCATGAATTCAATCAATGCAATTATATACCATGCCATTCATACATCCTTATCATTGCAAACAGTTCATAGCTACAATGCCCTACAAAATAACCAAAATATGGAAGAATACTCACTCAATGTCAACGACCTAGTGCTCACCAAATATCACTACCGCTGCGTACTGTCCCCACCTATTCCAAACTTTGCTGTAATTTCACCAAACAATAATAACCAATTATTTCCCATATGATTTCACTCTCAAATATGCCCACAATTACTATGTGTCAATATATAATCATGAAACTTAACATTATCTATATATAAACATCTCAATCCCACCAATATATTATTCTATCAATATATCTGTATGCCATAAAATAAGTCTCGACCCCATTCATATATACATATTAATATACACTTGTCAACCCCATTCATATATTAATATACTTCTCAACCTCATTCATATATTAATATATGTACATATTAATATATTAATATAATTCTCACCTCATTAATATATATATATATATATACACGTATCAACCCCATAAGATAATTCTCAACTTCATTAATATATACTTACAGTGATTACTACTCTAACACAAGTCAATTGCCAACTCTACTAACTTCCAGCTCATTGCTCACTTAGCACTTTCACCATTTCCCTTGCATTCACCAAATTCCCTGCATCCATTGATCACCATGATCTTCACCAACACACCTGTACAGTTTTAGAATATCCAGCACATAATTTTAGTCACTGAATTTCAGTCAATTCATCATCAAACTGGTCACAATACATCAATAAACACCTTACCATTACATTCTCAACATTCAAGTTTTTCCAGCACCATTCACTTTCCAAATTCCAATCTTTGTAACATTTCCCATTCATACAACAACTCAATTACACTAATACAAATACTCAAAATTATAATCACCCAGCTAAACACAATTAACCCCATAAAAATCTCCATTACAGGAGCTCCAAACCCTCAGCTGGTTCAACAGCTGAGGTGGAGTTTTCCACCATGAAAATGCATCATTCAATCTCAAATTCAAACCCAAACCACTTGCTAAACAATAAGCAAATACTTAACAGTCAATTACAGTCCAATTTCATCAATTTTCAGCATCAAACCCACTATTCCAATCATCCAATCTAACCATTGGAAATCAACCAAAATCAACTATGTTGCATAACTCATCAAGAGAAGTTCAAAACTGGAAACATTAGTTCAAAATACCCAAAATTTACCTTGGATTGGCAACCCTAGCCTTTTCCTTCTTCCTCAACGTTTTCTCAGGTTCTCTCTTGTTCAAACTGATTTTCATTTCAACTTAGCAACTTAATTTAGGTTGTGCCAGCAGCTCATTAAGCTCAAAACGTGTCTAACAGATTGCCAACAAGCTTAACACGTGTTGAATTAAAGAGAAAATAAAAAGATGAGCAATTTTAATTTGATTCTATGCTCCCATCTTCCAATTAATACCCAACTCCACTTTTTTATTTAATTCATATAATTTAATTTACCTCATTTAATTTATGTAATTCAATTTCCTTAATTGCATTTTTATAATGTACTATCATCCACACATACATTTGACTCCTACGTATAGAATACACATACGTATATGCATCGATATACGTATAAGTCAATGTAAATGTATAATTAAAACTATGGGGTGTTACAATTTAGATGTCTAAACTCGAACCGTCTTTACCATGAGACCATCTCCTCTCCCTTGGGCCCTCTCTCATATATTCAACATTTTCGTTCATACTCCCTTCAACCAACCACTTGAAACAACCCAATGATTTATGCATGATCTATACTATGCAATGTACATCCACATTGTAATGAATAGACTACTATGCATATTAACATGACATCATTCAACATGCAAAGCATACTTCAAGAGTCAATAAACACAGATTACATGGTATTTAACCCTAAGCATGCTTCCAAAGCATTATAAACATAAGCATGAATATTCATTCAACTACTTTGGAACAATGATAAATAATTCAAGACATGCATTAATTATCATAAGAATATAAATATTACTCTTCAACATGCCACATCATGTACAATTAATCTATTTCATGTAAATTTACACATTTTTCGTCATAACATACATTTACTACTAACATGCGAAATAAAGCATGGTACATCATGGCATGGCAAATCATAGTCATACTTGAGCATGATCCTTTTTAACTACAAATTATACTAACATCATTCAATAACACGTGATAAACACGATCCATGAGATAAAACCGTTTTCATGTTTATGATGATACGCATAAGATGGGAGAATGAAATCCACTCACCTCCAAACTTTAGTTGCGTTTCTAATCACCTTTCCATAGCTTTCAGATTTCTATTCCTCAATTCCTTAAATCTTAGATCTACTTTCTATACGCGGTTTGGTTCCTTCTTGAATGGCTTCTCAATACTCCTTTGCTTTCTCTTGGCAACTCTTAAGATTTTGAGAGAGTTGGAACACTCAACTTAAAAAAATCATGTGTTCTACTATATAGAACAAAAGAACTCGTTATACATATATGTTAAGATTTTTGTGTACTGATGATGATGTCATGCATGACATCCTCATTGATGTATATATTTTTTTCTTTCTTTCTTGTGTACCCCACATAATACTTATATATCTATTTGTTTCACCTTTACTTTTCCTTTATTCACCTCATTTACATTTGCACTAGCAAACTTTACTTGTTGGCGAAGAAATGAGAATTGAAAAGAAATTGTTTAAGAAACGATTCTACCACCTTACTATTCATTATTGTTCATGTCCTTTTCGTTGTTACCCATTTACACGACCAAGTACCAACCATATAATTTTATATGTTGGACGAAAACATATTGTCACAAAAATAGGAATAATCAATGTTTTAAATTAAAGAATTATTTGTGGCTTTCTTCACAAGCCACTAATAATAATAATAATAACTTGCTCTATAAGTTACTTGAATGTGGCTTCCTCTAGAAGCTACTAATAATAACAATAGTTTGCTCCACAAGTTTCCTAATGATGCCTTATTCAAGATAAAATAATAAACTCGTTATCTCTTTGAATAAAGCGAAAACGTATCATCTCTTTTAATGTTTTATTCCGTCAATAACGCCTTAACTTTTTCTTTTAGTGTTATATTTCACCGAAAGATTTTTCGTTTTCTTTCGATGCCATCATTTTGTTTCCAACTCCACTAACCAATATTAAAATGAATGTTGTCCACTCTCTGTGATGGAAAAAGAGAGAGATAGATGGAAATATGGAAAGTTACATCATTTTTCATTTTTTTTTAAAATCTTTCACTACATACTCAATTATGATTGAGCTTTCTTTTCTCCTTATTTCATTCTCATTGAGCTCACTCCATTAAATTGATCAACCCAACTTTACATATGTGGCACATAAGCAACATACTTATACATGTATTATATGCCTTGGTATACGTATAAGTCAATGTCGAGTTTTGACCAAAGGTACGGGGTGTTACAATTTCTCTAACTTAAGGAATTTTTTCCTCAAAATTAAACAAAAGTTAGGAGTGTTGGCCTAAGTGGTTTCTTACTTAGCACTCTCTTAAGTGTTTTGATGCTAACAAACAATATAACAAATGGTGCTAATGTTTGAACTAAGTATATTTCAACACCTAAAGCAAAGATGAACCAATACAAGATCTAAGTCTTCAAGTTCAAGAAGTTCATCAAGTAAAGGATCAAAGAAAAGGATCGAGCACACTCAAAGCTTGGACAATTTGACAACTTGAAGGAATGAAAGCAAAAAGGTTGAGTCTTTATGTGTCTAGAATTAGGATGTAACCTTCTTGCATTTCCTATTGCTCAATCTTTCCTAAACTTCATGCATTCATATTTCACATATGCATAGTTTGATAAAATCCATTCATTCATTAAGTGTTCTTTAAAAATGATTTTCAAGTATTCAAAAATGTCTGATTTATGTTCCTAAACTATTTTGAATCATAATTGCACTAGTTATAGTTAAAATGACATTTCTACAAAGTTTTTCAAAATAATCAAAATTGTTTTGATTTTCATTAAAATCTTGTTTGATTGTTTGATTGTTGATTTCACAGTGTTTTAATCATCAAACTACATATATTTCAATCATATTTTGATGTTCAAATAAGCCCATGTATTTAGAATTTCGAAAAGTCATGTTAACCCAAGTTTTCACATTCAAAGTATGTGCAAATATACTGTAATCCTTGAAAAGTATTTGATAGCTTTCTCTGATAGCTTTGAAAATGTTTTCAATGGTTCTGGAATGTTCTTTCCATAAAATTTGAGCTATTATATGCCTATATTTGGTTTTCATTTCATATATTTTCGAAAAAGAGAAAAATTTTAAAACTGTGTGATGAGTCAGGACTCTAATTGAGTGTGAGTAAGCTAATGCAAACTGTTTACATGAGGAAACTACTGCAAACTGTCTGCATGAGCAAGCTAATGCGAACTGTCTGCAACTTTCTGGGCACATTTCCAACGGTCCAAAACCTCAATTTTTCATCCCCAACGACTAAATTCTTGTGCCTAACGACTATAACTTATTTCTAATATATAAATACATGTAGTTAGGCCATTCTAAAAAGAATAGAGACAACCATGTGAATCTAGGGAGTGTTTTTCAAGATCAAATCATTTTTCTCATTTAAAAAACCTAAAACTTAGATATGTTGATTTGAAGATTGGATTTCAAGCTTTTTCATTGTGCATCAGTCAAAGCATCCTCAAAATCATTCTCTTGAGCAAATATGGTTGGAAGAAATGTATAAATCATTGTAAGGTCTCTCTTCACCTTGAGCTAAAATTTTCATCTCTTTTATTTGGTATTTGAATTTATGAGCTTCATCGTAATTGTTCTAATCAATTAGAACAAACATTATATTCATTGTTTTTAGTCTTTTGGATTGTTTCATGGTTAGAAACAAACTACGTAAAGTGATTTAATATCACTTGTGATTCCAATGTTGGAATCAAGGCTAGTTTTATCATTTCTCTTGAAAAAGGAAATGCGGTTCTTCCTTAGCCCGCAAAAGGAACATGGGTTCTTCTTTAGCCCAGAAAAAGGATATGCGGTTCTTTTTTAGCCCGCAAAAGGAACATGGGTTCTTCCTTAGCCCGAAAAAAGGATAAATGGTTCATCCTTGGCCCGCAAAAGGATAGTTTTACCTTGAACCTGAAAAAAGACATTTGTAACGGTTTGGTCTTCACCCGTAAGAGGATTCATTAGTGAAGTTTGGAAATCCTAATCGGGAGATTAGGTAGTGGATGTAGGCGCGACCGAACCGGTATAAATGCTAGTGTGCTTTAGTACTTTATGCATTTTACTTTATGCTTATTAGATTTATTTGTGTATTGAATCCAATTAAGTCAAGGAATCTCATAAGAAATTAGAAAAGATAAAAAATGGCCATGACACCCAATTTACCCCCCTCTTGGGTGTACCAACAAAGGGCTTACTTGGCTGCTTAAATAGACCAGGGAAGTTAATTTGCGTGTAGTCCTCTCGCTCCCATGTGGTTTGTTCATCTCCCATTGTTCTCTATCGGCTTTTCTTCCTAAGTAGTTGCATCATCGATCTTCAAACCACTCCAGTCAATTATATGATTCTGGTCCTGGTAATACTTTCGAAGCATTGATACGTGAAACACATTATGAACTCAGCCATGTAACAACCCTCATTTTTATAAAAGCTAATACCCCAAAAATCTTACACACCTACATTAACTTATACGTGTTTTGAGATGTATAATATGTGTATATGTACGTGGAATCAAATGTATGTGTGTATGTAAGTACACGTAAAATGCTATAAGTGAATAGAATAATTAAATTATGTGGGTTATTAAATGAGAGTAGTATTAAAGTGGTAATTAAATTATGTGGGTTATTGAATGAGAGTAGTATTAAAGTGGAATAAATGCAATATGAGTGGATGAAATGAGATACTTGTTGGGTGTTAGTGAAGTAAATAAAGAATATAGGGGAGTTAGTTTGTTACAAAACGTTGAGACGCATTGGATCTTATTTATTTAGATGCTCAAATTAAGATACTTGAGAACAAAAGCTTATTCACTTGCTGATTTCGTCCAGAAGAAGGAAAAACAAAAAAAAAACAAAAACAAAAAGAGAAGAAGTCGTATAGAGAGAAAAAACGAGGGTTTCGCGAAGTTTCGCTGCTGGATTCGACACGTCGGTAAGCCATTTTCCCTTCTTTTCGTTGCAAAAATGATATTTAAGCTACGCGTGGCGCTCCTAGCAGTTTAATTTTTGCTATAGGAGGTGTTTTGTATTGTTTTAAAAAATGGGGTTTTGACCCACTTTGAATAGAAACAAGTAAAAATTATCATTCCTATAGTTGCGTAGATCGTGAATATGTTGTTTTTTTGCGTTCATATGTAATATTGGTGCCGGTATAGCTGTCGAAAGTCAAATTTGACACTGGGGGCCTTTGGAACCATGTCAAACTCCGGTGAAATTCCGGTTTGAAACCATAGAATCGTAGAGGATTAAATTTTGGATGTTTCAATACCAAGATCATGATTTTTGGATATCGATTGGTATTTTTAGTATGCGATTGAATGGTTTCAGTAAATACGTTGGACTTGGAGATTTGTAGAAATAAGGTTAAAAAGCTTATTTCTACTGTCTTTCACTGTGAATATATTTTAGAGGGTGGTAGAAATTATTTAGACTGATCATCACGTGTCTGGGAGACTTAAATATAATTATGGGACTGAATTGGAAAGTTAGAGCTCATTTAGTGTTGCCAGAACTTAGTTGAAATTAGTTAAATGAATTAGTTAGAGTTAAAATTCTAATGGGTTAGAGATTTTGTGAAATAAGAAATAATAGAGAAAAATGTTAATATGAATTATATGATATGTGCAGGTTCTATTAGAGGTGGTGGAGTAAGTTGATAGTGTGGGACTTATATTATGGCATTGGTTGTGGGTAGAATTTCAATCTTTCATTATTTATGTCATCATATTATGTGTAATTGAATGTTTGTACATGTGTATGGTGGTTGTTGCATGAGAAAAGGCAGAGATTGTCTATATTGACTAGTAAATCTATTAGAGCTAGACCTTTGGACATTCAAAGTAGGTTGAACTGCTCCCTACGAGAATAATCAGGTTTAGTGATCCTAGTTAGATTTAAAGGTCTATATGGGAATCTATTCAGTTAGGAAGTGAGCCATTGCTCTAGTATTATATGCAAGGAAAGCTAATTAGGTTAAAAAAGGAGAATGTTTTCTCGGAATTAAAGTTCGGTTACATTCGTTCTTTAGAACAGTTTTTAGTGCTCCTGGATAGTATATAGAACTAGACCACTTTACCATCTGGCTGGAATGTTGTAGTGAATTATGTTAGTACCTATTGACTATGTATTACATAAGTATTGGGAAAACTAGTTGAAATGAGAATGAGAATGGATTGCTATGATTGCATATGAATGTGAATTGCATATTATATTGAATGTGCATATACATTGGTGTTTGCATGCTGATTTGCATAACATACATGAGCATGCATGATTATGTAGATGTGTGAATGATGGTATGATTGAATATTCTATTTCACTGGGCACCATTGGCTTATTCTATTACTAAATTTTTCAGGTCCTTCAGTTGCAGATAAAGGCAAATGAATAACTTATCAGTGAGATAGGAGAGCCTTGCCAAAGTTTTGTTTTGATGTAGGTTGAAGACTTGGTATACATGTATTTTGATTTTCTAAATATATGTATATAACCCCACAAGTATAACTAAGTAGATGAATGTGTTATTAATGTTAGAAAAACTGCTAGATGTTAGCAGGGTTGGAACTTTAAATATGAGTATGATGTAATCTATGGTGGGAATGTTGATATATATATATATATATATATATATATATATTTGGGTTGATGTGATATATATGTGTGGATGTGATGTTTATCAGGTTATTTGAGATTGTGAGATGTCCAATTTACAAGGGAGACTCTGTCGGAGTCTCGGTTGAGGCTTAACAGGGATCTAACGGTCCTATGGGGGAATAGGATGCTTAGATTCTTATGTCGGTCAGGATGCCCTGGGGGATTGTGATGGGCTGACAAGCCAGGTGTGGTGGCAAGGTGAGCCTATAAGCTAACAGGCCAACTCTCTCAAGAATCTCAAACGGCCCAACATAGCGGGGAGCTAACTTGCCCTTTATCCCGAATCTCAAATGCCCCTTACGTGACAAAACCCTCAAATACACATGATCTCCCACCGCAAACTCTAAAGTTCTACGTCGTCGATTAACATAACTCTTTTGTCTATCTTGGGCTGCCTTTATCCTCTGCTTGATTCGATCTGTGTGGTCTTGCATTACATCTGGCCAACTAAACAATGTCTCACCGACCTCTGCCCAACAAACTGGTGATCTGCAAGGTCTCCCATAAAATGCCTCAAATGGGGCCATTCTGATGCTACTCTGGTAGCTGTTGTTATAGACATACTCACACAATGGAATGTGCGTATCCCACTGACCCCCAAAGTCAAGCACACAAGCCCTGAGCATATCTTCCAAGACCTGAATCAATCTCTCCGTCTGGCCATCGGTCTGTGGATGAAATGAGGTACTCAGGTGAAGCTGAGTTTCAAGAGATGTCTGTAGACACTGTCGGAATCTGGATGTAAATCTGGGATCTCGATCTGATACTATAGACACAGGCGCACCGTGCAACCTCACAATCTCATCTATGTACTTCTTGCTCAGCTTCTCAAGTGGGTCTTTCATGAAGATAGGCAAAAAGTGTGCCGATTTGGTCAACCAGTTAACTATCACCCATATAACATCATGCCTCCTTTGCGATCTGGGTAACCCTACTATAAAATCCATATCAATATGTTCCCACTTCCATTGAGGAATGGACAGTGGCTACAATAATCCTCCAGGTCTCTAGTGCTCAACTTTAACCTCCTGGCACACCTCACATCTCCGGACAAAGTCTGCAATATGCTTCTTCATTCCCGACCACCAATACATTCTTTTCACATCATGATACATCCTGGTGGCCCCCGAGTGTACTGTATATCTGGTCCTGTGAGCCTCCTGGAGTAACTATCTCTTTAATGTTTGATCCATGGGCACCCAAAGTCTATCTCGATATCTGATCGCGCCGTCTAGAGACATCCTCCTCTAATCCGGATAGTCAGCACGTGTATTCTAGTCTCGATACTTTTCATATTTTCCATTACACTTCTGCTAATCGATCACTTTTTGAATATGGTCCGACTGAGCCCTCATCTCTGTAGATATTGCAACTGAAGTAGGGATGGAGCTGATACTCATCATGGTGACCTCCTCTAACATCATCCACTCATGTCTCATATGATAGGCCACTACTTCTACCTCAACCCTCTTCCTGCTCAGTGCGTCTACTACTACGTTAGCCTTCCCCGGGTGGTACTCCAACACCAAATCGTAATCCTTGAGCAGCTCAAGCCATCGTCTCTGTCTCATGTTTAACTCCTTCTGGAAAATTAAATATCTCAGAATTTTGGGATCTGAGAATAGAGCGAACCTTTCGCCGTACAAGTAATGTGCCACAACCCTCTCCGTAAGGTGACGTCATGATCGACACCGAATAACATATACGGCGTACCTAGACATATATAATACTCTGTCATCCTCTTCCTGAAAGAAATACACTCAAAATTTACTAAAAATTTCAGCAGAACCTCCCCATAAATACGAGGTTCCACATACACCTAATAAATCAAAAATATCATCCAAACACATATCTCACATAACATATATATATATACCAAATCCAAAAATCATATACATATCCACAATAACAATCCATTTCATGATACCTAAGTATTCATGACATCATAACCATACTCTCATAAGACTTCTATTCATTCAAGTCTCATAATATTTACAACTATATATACATGATCAAGTCCACAACTTACATAAAATTTCTCATATGCCATACCCATGTACATACTACCCACTACCCATTATAAATACATAATGTAGTGTTATATATACATATACATATCCAAAATTAAGGATTCAAAAACATCTCCTTGTACACACCAAACTTATATCAGCAGACAGACAAGCTCAATCAACCCTATGAAGCCTTGCCCTTGCTTTTGTAATCTGCACATGAAATAAATAGGGAGTGGGGTGAGCTACAACAAACTCAGTGAGTAATCAAGTAATGACATTATATATGCATCAATAAGGAAAACATGACATTGTAAACATCATTGTAAACTCAATAGGCAATTCACATGCAAATATCAATACATGATACAAATACATTTTTCACCACTCTATACATATCAAACAATGCATAAAGATAAATCCTCACCCTCAGGTATGTAAGTGAATATGTATCCCCATTATGCATTTATAGGGATAATTCAACTTATCAAACCATCATCTCGATCATTCTGAGGTCTAGTCCACCAACTTCCCTATTTCGAATTGATCCTATACTTTCCTTACATCAAGTAAGTCTAAGTATATTCCATATTCAAATAAAAGAGTTTAATGCATTCAAGTAATAATGCAAAATGTAACAATCATATATGTTTCAATTTCAAAAAATTAGAGTTTATATAATACAATGCCATACATAAAACCACAATAGAAATACTCACAATGTTTTGCTAATCAAGCTAAATCCAATGCACTTCCTTCACACGCATACTTAGCCAAAATTGCTTAATTGAACATAATGCACAACAACTATGGCTAAGTCCACACTAGCCCAATTTCACACTCAAAACACTTAACCAATTTTCCATTTCTTGATTGCTACAACACAAGCACCTCACTTGTGTGCATCACCAATCATCCATTCACCCAATTCTTTCTTCCAATATCTGCAATTTCCACATTACCAAACATATATCATCATTATCCATTCATAAAATACATTAAAACACAACAATTCGACACTGAAAATGGGTTCCCAAAACCCTTACCCAGCAATTCTGGAACTTTTATTTCCAACCATGAAAAATTAGTATTTTAACTATCAAATGAATCAGAAAACAACAAGGAACTACTTACCCAAAGTTTCCTCCAACAATTCAACTAATTTCTAGCTCAAACCCTTTTTCCCAAGCTCTCAATCTATCCATTGAAATCACACCAATTTCATATATGTTGCACAACTTCAAAAGAGGAACAAAAATATGAAATTTTAAACCAAAAATCATTGATTCTTACCTTGGATTAAGTTTCCCTTCTTCCTCTTTCTTTTTTTCAATTTTCTCCCAGCTCGTTGTGGCGCAAATGAGCCCAAAAACTCGAATTTTTACATTTTGACACCTATAAATCGCCACACCGACCTATTAAAAAAACTGTCAGCGACACAAAAGAGCGCGTTCCTTTCCTATACATAAATTATTTTATTTTATTTTTTTCTTTATTTTTCCATGAGGAGCCGTTCCTTTCTAAGGAGCGCGTTCCTTTAAGTAAGGAGCGCGTTTCTCCAAAAGGAGTGCGTTCCTTGAGAAAGTCTAAAAAATAGAGTTCTAAGAAATTCACCACAGGAGCGCGTTCCTTCCCAAGGAGCGTGTTCCTTGAGATGAAGTTGAAATTTTTACTCAGTATGGGACATTTTATGACACAACTATCATCCTAGTTTATCAATAACCTTACCATACTTGTATTTTCATCATTCTAAGGTCATGTGCATACGTATACGCGTATAAATATGCCTGACAATATGTATAAGTCAATGTACAAGTTTGACTCGTACATACAAGGCATTACATAATGCCTCCAAAGTTTCAATGCAAATACTACTGCTACCAACTCCAAATAGTGTGCAGGGTAATTCTTCTCATGCGTCTTACTCTGTGACGATGCATATGCTATGACTCTGCCATCTTGCATGAGTACACATCCGAGTCCCTACCCCGAAGCATCAGTGTAGATAATTAACTCCTTGCCTGGCTCAGGCATTGTCAATATTGGAGTTGTAGTCAACCTTTTCTTCAACTCTTGGAAGGCATCTTCACAGAACATTTTTCTGTGTCAGCTTGGTCATTGGCAAGGTGATTTTGGAGAACCCCTCAACAAAATGCTTGCAATATCTGACCAATCCCAAGAAACTCCGTATCTCGGTCACTGTGGTAGGTCGCGGCCAATTTAGGACAACCTCGACCTTAAAAGGATCAACATATACACAATCTCTGCACACCACGTGACCCAAGAACTTCCCCTCACCTATCCAAAACTCACACTTGTTCTTCTTAGCATACAACTAGTGCTCTTTAAAAGTCTGCAGTATGAATCGTAGGTGATCCCCATGCTCTGCCTAAGTCCGTGAATAAATCAGTATATCATCTATGAACAATATCACGAACATGTCCAGATACAATTTGAATACCCTCTGCGTCAAATCCATAAACACTGCTGGGGCATTAGTCAGCCCAGACTGCATGATAAAAAACTCATAATGCCCATATCTAGTACGGAATGCAGTCTTCTGAATATCCTCCTCCCTGACCCTCAACTGGTGATAACCGGACCGCAAGTTTATCTTAGAAAAGAACTTAGCCCCTCTGAGTTGGTCAAAAAAGTCATCAATCCTCAGGAGTGGATATTTGTTCTTCACTGTCACTTTGTTAATTTGACGGTAATCTATTCACAACCTCAAACTTCCATCATTTTTCTTCACAAACAACACTGGAACTCCCCATGGAGATGAGCTAGGGCGGATGAATCCCCTCTCAAGCAACTCCTTCAACTGCACCTTGAGCTCCTGCAATTCTTTGGGCGCCATACGATAAGGCAGAATGGATATAAGCCTAGTGCCAGGAATCAGCTCAATCACAAAGTCGATCTCCCTCTAAGATGGTAATCTAGGTAAGTCTTCTGGAAACACATCTGGAAACTCCCCAACTACAGGTAATTCCTCTGGCTGATCTCCTCTAGGCCCAGTATCGTCAAATGGTAACGTGGTTAGTTTTTTCATCTCTGCCATAGTGGCCAATCTACCTCTAGTAGTTAGCATCTCCGAGGAATTGCCTCTGTACATCGCAGGTGGGTATCCTGGGATCAAGAACATGATCCTCTTTGTGAAGCAATCCACATGCGCGTGATACGCTGCTAGCCAATCCATACCCAACAATGCGTGGAACTCCAAAAACTCCAAGACCCTTAAGTCAATTGGCATCTCTAATGCCCCTATCCTAACCACACATCCTTGACAAACTAGGTTAGGATAAATTTTCTCTCCAGCCGCGGTATTAAGTAAGGAGTGCGTTTATCCAAAAGGAGCGCGTTCCTTGAGGAAGTCTGAAAAATAGAGCTCTCGGGAATTCACCACAAGAGCGTGTTCCTCCCCAAGGAGCGCGTTCCTTGAGATCAAGTTGAAATTTTTACTAAATATGGGACATTTTATGACACAACTATCATCCTAGTGTATCAATAACCCTACCATACTTGTATTTTCATCATTCTATGGTCATGTACATACGTTTACGCGTATAAATACGCCTGACAATAAGTATAAGTCAACGTTCAAGTTTGACTCGTACATACTGGGCGTTACAATCTGCCCAACTTAAGGGATTTCGTTCTCGAAATTTAATCCTAGAAATATACATCAAGTGGTGAATAAATCAGGAAACTGCTCTCGCATTTGATCTTCTCGCTCCCAAGTTTGCTCTTCATTATCATGAAACTTCCATTTGATTCTAACAAACGGGATCTGCTTGTTCTTGAGTTTCTGAACTCATCTGGCTATGATCTGAATTGGCTCTTCAGGATATGTAGTGTCCTCCCCAACTTGTAACTACGTTACATCCGAAATATGTGTCCGTTTTGGATACTGTGTCAGGTCTGTATGGTATTTCCTCAACATAGAAACATGAAGCGCATTATGGACACCTGCCAACTATGATGGTAGAGCAAGTCGGTAAGCTAATGGACATATCCTCTCAAGGATCTTAAATGATCTAACAAATCGCGATGCAAGCTTTCCTCTAACCCAAAATCTCATATGACTTTTCATTGGAGAAACCTTCAATAGAACCTGCTCTCCCACTGAAAACTCTAGAGGTCTATGCCTTTTGTCAAAATAACTCTTTTGACGATCCTAGGTTGTCTTTAATCTCTGCCTGATCTGCTTAATCTTTTCTGTGTGATCCATAATAACTGCTGACCCCAATAACTATGACTCTCCAACCTCAAACCAGCAAGCCGAAGATCTACAAGGTCGGCCATACAAGGCCTCAAAGGGTGCCATACCAATACTAGCCTGATAGCTATTATTGTATGAAAACTCACACAAATGGAGGTACTTTCTTCATTTTCCACCAAACTCTAATATAAAAAATCTGAGCATATCGTTTCACATCTGTATCACCCTGTCACTGGCCATCTGTCTGAGGATGGAATGCTGTATTGAGACAGAGATGAGTCCCAAATCGAGTTTGCATAGAATGCCAAAAGCTCGATGTAAATCTCATATCTCTGTCCCATACAATAGATATGAGAACTCCATGTAATCTCACAATCTCTCGTATATACAATCAGCTCAGTCTATCAACGAAGTCTCTGATGTTTATTGGAAGAAAATTAGCAGATTTAGTCAGCCTATCAACAATAACCCAAATGGTATCGTATCTACCCTGAGATCAGGGTAATCCTGTAATAAAATCTAGAGTAATATGCTCCCATTTCCATTCTAGAATAGATAATGGTTGCATTTTTCCTTCAAGTCTTTGATGTTCAGCCTTAACCAACTGACACACCCCACATTTCTAAACATACTCAGCTATATCATTTTTCATTGCATGCCACCAAACTATTCTTTTTATATCATGATACATTTTGGTTGATCCTGGGTGGATAGTATACTGAGATCTATGTGCTATCTGGAGTACTTCAGCTCTCAACTCATAATTGACAGGAACCCATAATCTCCATGGAAATCGTAATACACCATCTGAATCTCGTTGCCAATCAACACGTTCAATGTTGGTCCACCCAAGAGGGGGGTGAATTAGGTGAGATGGTCAATTTTAAATTTCTCTTCCAATAACTTAGTGATATACATGAGTGTATTGGAATTGAACGCATAAACAAAACTTAGACTAAATTGTAAACGTGAGACACACAAGATTTATAGTGGTTCGGCCAAGCCTTCAACTACCTATTTTCCCGATTAGGATTTTCTCAATCTACTAACTGATTCTCTTACGGGTGAAAACCAAACCATTACAACTGACCTTTTACTGGTTAAAGGCAAACCTATCCTTTCACAGGCTAAGGATGAACCGTATTTTGTTTTTCTGGGATGAGAAAAAACTCATGTTCCTTTTACGGGATAAGGAAGAATCGTTTTCTTTTTACGGGATAAAGAAGAACCGTTTTCCTTAAGGAATAACCGTTTTCCTTTTATGGAATAAGGAAGAACCGTTTTCCTTTTACGGGATAAGGAAGAACCGTTTTCCTTTTACGGGATAAGGAAGAACCGTTTTCCTTTTACGGGATAAGGAAGAACCGTTTTCCTTTTATGGGTTAAGGAAGAACCGTTTTTCTTTTATAGGTTAAGAGATAACCTATCCTTTTACAGGTTAAGGACACACCTATCCTTTTACAGGATTAGGATGAACCGGTTTCCTACTTACAGGTGAGGATGAACTTTTTTCTCTTTTACAAGTTCAGAGATAACCTTAACATGATTTCAATCCTGAAATCATTAAGTGAACTACATTCACTTGTCCTGGTTGTTTCAATCCAGAAACACACCAGCATTACAACACTAGATAATGTTGGTTCTAACTGAGTAGAACACTTTACAATTAAGCTCAGTACATAACATTACAAAGATGTATAAATTGAAATACGTAATGCTAAGAGGAAATACACTTACAGTCTTTTACCTTTCAATGTTCGGTATTGCTCAAGTGCAATTTCGAAAAGCATGAATGATGTGATATGAAAATCAGTGCTTCTTCAAAAATAATATGATACAAATAAAATATTGACGTAGAAAATCAAGGACTAGTGTAATTCAAAGACAGAGAGTTTTCAAAATAGATATAGAATATAAGTAAGAAAACTTCAGGTTCAGTATTCAGTAGTTGACATAACTACTGATGTAGTTCAATACAATACTTAAGATATGTAATCAAGTACAATTGTGTCTCTCATGAACTACTTCTCAAATTCTTTCTTCAGCAAGATTGATATCAAGTATAGATCAGTGCTGAGAATTTGAGTAGATACCAGATCAAATTGATTTTCAAAGATAGAATATAATTGAAGCTCAATATGAAAATATTTTGAATACGTAAAGGTATCAGTGAAAAATACTTTGAAAGTTTAGATATTTGAAATACATTTTGACACAGATTAATTTTAAAAAAGTGTTGGCATAATAAAAATTATCGGCGAGTTGTTTGATCCTAAGTGTTAGTATTTATAGACTTAGTAGGACATAGCTGTTAAACATTGGAAGTTCAAATAATATGAACGTTTACACACAACGGCTAGAATGTTATATGAAAATGGTAACTACAGTTTTCACTAACATTCTTGTTCTTTTCAGATTACATGAAAAAGAAAAGTTTTTTAAAAAAAAAACTTAATTCATGCATTAGAGAAGATCTCTGATAAATCTGAAAAAGACTCTGTGCAAAGATTCGTTCTGAAAAAGTAGACTTATATAATGTACTTATTAGAACAGTGACGGTTGTTGAATTAGCGTCCTGATTCCACAATCGTGTCCTTACGCATAATATCAACTTTGTCATTTTGTTCCTTGAGGGCGCTCATTATGTATAAGCGTTCTACTGAACAATGAAGTGAGGGCGCTACTGAAACGTGAGCGTCTTGACTTTCTTTGACACTTAAACGACTTAACCCTGAGGGCGCTAATGCACAGTTAGCATCCTACTTTGTTTTAAAATAATTAAGTACATGAGGGCGCTACTTTCTGTGTAAGCTTCCTACCAGTTAAAACATAAAACACAATACGATGGCGCTATAACAATGTAAGCGTCCTACAACATATTTAAAAACATCTGAGCAATAATACAAAGCACGCCGAAGGACAATCAGTGTCCTGAAAGTTATTAAGTTGATTTCCAAAGGTGAGGGTGTTCCTATCCTGGTAGCGTCTTGATAGTTTATTCAACTTATAACTATCAGCGTCCTCAAAGATAAATTCTTTGAAGAACTTTAAAAATCTTTCAGTAAGCCAATACTGAATCAACGTCCTAACAATAGACAAGTAAGTGTCCTTATGAATCAGTTCAATTCAACCTTGAATGTTATCAGCGTCCTAATGAACTATCAGCGTCCTGACTTATCAAGTTCAGGAGAGCGCTACTAACTCATTAGCGTCCTGAAAGACTCTTTAAAAATAGTTTTGACTCGCGATTAAATATACGATAAATGCGAATAAAAACTCGATAAATTTTAAATTAAATAAAAAAAATTAAATCATTTGAAATACCGTAAAACGTATGATCAAAACATGCAAATATGCAAGTGATTTGTGCATGGTTTTGAAAAACGTTTGAGCAATGTCGATTAGAGAAAGAAATACCTTAAATACTATGTATTTCACGTTTTCTCATAATCTTTAAATCCAACTCTTTATTATGAGATCTTCAATGTGGTCTTCATGCTTGAGTTGAATATCTTGAACGTTGATCGAAAGATGTAGACTTGAAGCTTGATCGAAACGCTCGAGCGGTGTGATCTTGAAATCATGATGTGATCTTTGAGGTACTTTGAATGAAGCGATCTTAAACGTCTGATATGATCTTGAATTCCTTGATCGAATCAATCTTTGACTTTCTGCATTCCTGAGGTGCTAAGATAAGTTTTTTATAAACGCTCATTAGCACCAAAAGAGATTTAGTTTGTTTGTGATCATCAAAATATACTTTATCAAGTATACTTAGGGACGTGCTTAGTAATGAACCGCTTTGGTTAACATTTAGCTCTATTAGCCCATGAAGTATACATATCATAATCAGGATCATGCTGCTACATATCCTTAATCTTCTGAATATGAGTATCTGTCAGCTATATATGCATCTAAGCACAAATATCGACATGCGGGGCAATAGAGAGTACACTAATCACTATAACTCTCTATAATAATCGCTACTTGTGGGCCATCTGACAAGCTACCACGCCATTCCCTATACGTTTCCTACTCAGTGCATCAACAACTACATTGGCCTTCCAAGGATGATACTCCAATGTAAAGTCATAATCTTTCAAGAATTCCAACCATCTTCTTTGCCACATATTCAACTTTTTCTGATCAAACAAATATTTCAAACTCTTATGATCAGAAAATAATGTGAACTTCTCATCGTAGAGATAATGCCTCCACAATTTCAAAGCAAAGTCAACTGCAACCAGTTCCAAATCATGCACAGGGTAATTCTTCTCATGCACCTTCAATTACCTAGATGCATAAGCTACCATTCTACCCTTTTCCATCAATACGCAACCCAATCTGGAATGTGATGCATTTGTATAGATCACCAACTCTTTTTCGGGTTCTGGAAGTACTAACATTGGTGCAGTAGTCAACTTCCTCTTCAGTTCTGTGAATGCCTCTTCACAAGCTACAGTCCACACAAATGGTACATTTTTTGAGTTAGCCTAGTAAGTGGTATACCCAATTTGGAAAAGTCTTCTACAAACTTTCTGTAATAGCCCGCTAAACCCAGAAAACTTCGAATTTCTGTCACTGTGGTCAGTCTTGGCCAGTTTATAATCGCCTTCACCTTAGCAGAATCAACAGATATCCCATCTGCACTCACCACATGACCCAAAGATTTTACTTCATTTATCCAAAACTCACGCTTATTGAGCTTGGCATACAACCTATGCTCTCTCAGTGTCTGCAGTGTAATCATAAGGTGCTGCTCACGCTCCCCTTGAGTCTTGGAATAAATTAGAATGTCGTCAATAAAGACTACAATAAACTGATCCAAATATGGCTTAAATACTTTCTGCATCAAGTCCATAAACATGGTAGGTGCATTGGTTAAACCAAATGGCATCACAAGAAATTCATAATGTCCATATCTTGTCCTGAATGCAGTTTTCGGTATATCCTCTTCCTGAATCCTCAACTGATGGTACCCTGATCGAAGATCAATCTTGGAAAAGAATTTGGCCCCATTCAGTTGATCAAACAAATCATCAATACATGGTAGAGGAACAAAGATAGGCCTCGTGCTTGGTATCAACTCTATAAAGAAGTTTATATCCAGTTTAGGTGGTAATCCCAGTAGATCATCAAAAAATACATTCGGATACTCGCACACTATGGGGATTTCAGACAACTAAAGACCCTTATCCTTTTCTTTCTCTGGCCTTATACTAGCCAAAATTTCCATCTCTTCATTTGTAACCAATCTACCTCTAGTAGGTGGTTTAGATGTAATTGTACCTTTGTACACAAATGATGGTTGTCCAGGTATCTAAAATACCACCCTTTTGGAAAAATAATCCACTAGGGCATGATATGCAGTTAACCAATCCATACCTAGGATTGCATCAAATTCCAGGAATTCTAATATCCTGAGATTAGCAATCATCTCATGTACCTCATATCTAACTATACAGTTCTGATAGACCATGTTGGGGTAAATTCTCTCCCCTACTGCTGTACTCAAAATCAATGGTGTACTAGCTCTAATAGGAGTCAAATGTAGTCTATCTACCATACTACTAGAAATGAAAGACAAGGTAGATCCAACATCAATTAAAACATACATCAATGTATCACAAATACTGATAATACCTTCTATCAATGTCTTACTGGCATCTGGATCTGGCTCTGTCACTACTCTAGCCTGCTCCCGTGTACCAGAAGGTGTCATACTGGAAGGTGCCATCGAAATCTTTAGAACCGGTTGAAATGGACATTGTTTAACTCTGTGGCCCTGGATGCCACACCTGAAACATGTAATCGGTGGTCGGGGAGTAGATGAAGCTTTCAGGGACTCTGAACCAGGCACTGAAATCCAACTACCATCGGATCCCTTCAACTGTGGCCACAACGGCTTTACTGAAAAGCTCTGACTCGGAGGTCTCCCTGCCGTCTGCGTCCCTCTGCCTGCTGGTGAAGGTACATATGGTACTCTTAGGACTGGTGCCATCTGCTCTCATCAATCTGTACCAGCTCAGGTGCATAAACAGATAATCTATTAAACTTGTGCTCGTACTGACGCACTGTCATGTTTCATTGCTTCAGATTCATGAATGCCACTCGCTTTTTATCACACTTAGCCTTGGGATAGAATGAGTCATAGAATATTTTCTTGAATTTGGCCTAAGTATTGATTTCATCATGTGCTCGATTCATGGACTTCCACCATTTCATAGCATCATCAGCAAACTTGAACTTGGCCAATTTCAGTTTGTCTTTCTCAAGAACTTGCATAACATCAAAATTTGTTTCCATTCTCATAAACCAATTCTCAGCAATTTCCAATTCTAATCCGCCAACAAACACAGGTGAATCTTGTCTCTTGAAGGCCTTCATTACATCCTCATATCTCTTCTTTTCTTCAATGTCCCATCTGACATCAACTGCTGGGGCTTCAACCTCAGGCAAATGCTCTGTTCCAGGTGCACCCACACTACTAGCTCCCACATTAGGGACTATCAATGCGTCAGGTCTCTGCCTGCTAGCCTGCAGCTTTGCCGCTAATTCTATCAATTGGGCATTATGTTGTTGTTTAGCAGCCAATAATTTTTCCAACTTTCTGATCTTCTCTTGATCAGTTCGATCCATG